>OX465423.1:18999567-20207168 GCA_950005045.1 Agrotis exclamationis
ACCCTGGCATGCGAGGGGCACCGGCTGGAGGCACATAAAGTGGTTCTATCGGCATGTAGTCCATATTTCAAGGAATTATTTAAAGTAAGTCCATCTTTCACTCCCCACACTTTGATGTGTCACCATTACAATGACTCTAGTGAAAGTTGTTATGTATAAAACACTTGATCTACTTACAAATGCCATGTCTCGCGTTCCGGTTAAGTACTCGTGATTTCATTTATTTGTACCTACTTTAAAATTCTGTTTCACAATTTCTAATTAACTCATTACCATTGGGGCTATAGATTACATTTGTCTTGGAAGCATATAATGAATTCTTTAAACACATAATGTAACCATTACATACAGTCTATGCTAATGAATATGTTTGCCTAATTTTTAATATATTAAAAATGGTTTTGTAACACTGTTTTATCTGGGGTCATTGGTACTGAAATCTTTATGAGAACTAAGATGACCTGCCAAATGAATGATGAAAGATTCTCAGCCATACTTTACGGTACATTACTTATCTTCTCTTTCTATAGCATGGTTTATTTCATTTTCTTGTCTAATAAATTAGTGTTACAATAATGGTCACTAGTATGTACTCTTTTAAGAACAATAATTTCTAATCTCATTTTATCTCTAAGGTCTATACTGTTTACATACACATGGTAATCTTTATTATTTAAAGTTATAACAATGTATATTGTTGTGTTAAATTAGTTTGTTCTAATGAGTTTTTTTTTGTTAATTTGATGTGGTATGAGCTGTGGTCATCTAACCATTACAATTTGATACATCATTCAAAATGACAATGGTTGCTGTGATAACTGTATCTTATCCAAATATGAAATGATACTTTCAATGAAGCAATAGCTTTTACCTTCAAATTTTTTGTTCTGGTGACAAGAACACTTGAAAGTTGAAGTTCAACTTGTAAAAGTTGAGACGAAAGGAATGAGTTTTATCTTTTGTCTTCAATATCACTGAAAATTTATCTTCAGTAGTCATTGTCGCACAAGAAAGGGTGAAAAGCCTGAAAATAGATACTGTTCATCGAGAAATCTTCATTGAATTGGGAGGGTGAATAGTCATTGAGTGTTTCATCAGTCTATAAATAACTTTACTTTGAGACATTCTAATTTCTAGGTTAAGACTTAGGATTATATGGCTATTGATATTCTCTGTCAACATTTTTTTTCATATCACATATTATCAATCTATTGACATCTTATCTTGTTGCTAACAATGCATGAGCTAATTTAATGAAGCACATTAAACACAGATAGTAAGCAACTATCTTTAACATGTCTTCTCAATACAACGTAAGAATAGAACACTTTACTCTAGTTAGTTGTATGTTAACCTTTTGATTCCAAAGTTCAAACATTATCCCCTTTGTTCATAAAAACTTGACATTCACAAACATTTTGATAAACATTACCTGTCATTGTCATTCTCTTTTGGAAGGAATGAGACGGCAATAGTGCTATTCGCTGGGTGCGAAGTACTAGGTGGGGGCAGTACTATTCGATTGCAGCGCCCATGGTGGCGAAAAGTAAAACTAATGTGGGATTGTCTAAGAGCACATTCACCTATGCCAACTATTAAAAACGCGCTAATCTCAGGAAATTCTGGTTCGATTTGAATAATTCTTTTTGTGTTGGATAGTCCATTTATCGAGGAAGGCTATAGGCTATATAACATCACGCTATGACCAATAGGAGCAGAGCAGCAATGAAAAATGTTGTCAAATCGGGAAATTCTTATTGAGAGCTTCCGTTGCGTGTGCTGCGTAAACGGTTTACATTACGCAAAAATTATGTATGACGGAATTTTTCCTCATGAAACGTTCTAAAATAAAGTCCGCGACAGCATATATCTATCTTTTAAGGTTAACTCACTATAACCTTTTTTATGGAAATCAAATTGGTTTTAAAATAATACATTACTTGCGACGGTATTTTTATGAACATAATATTAATCCTTACCCAAATAAATACGTTAATCATTACAAACATTTAATTTTGAACAAAATTTCCCTTGACATCATTTGATTTCAATGAATATCTGACGAGATATCGTAGTTTCTTCAACGGCAGGTGATGGGGAGCAGTCGGAGTACGACGGCTCTGTCTCAGAGTTCATTGAACTCTGTCATCTGTCAATTTCGAATCAATTTGTCAGACATATCTGTGCGTAATTTTTATAATCGCGTTATTCCGCCAGAAAAACATAGGTCACAGCAGTTGTTGTGTTGTAAACTGCAAGAATACTAGCAGAAATAGTAAATTTAAATTTTATTGATTCCCAAGCGGTTCTTGGAAAGATGAGCAATGCAGGAGATGGTTAGCTGCCGGGAAGAGAAAAAAGTAAATAAATCATAATCCTCATTTTAATCCTGTATTTGACATTTTTCTTATAGAATACATTTTGCCTATGTTTATGTAATTTTATTCAGAGCTGATGGATCGCCATGGAATCCAAAACCATGTGTTTTGTAAAGAAATCTGATTTCAATTAGAACGGTCAGAGCCGTCAACAGTGCAAACGCTAGGTGGCGCTAAAGTCGTGCACGGTGCCAATAGTGTTTAGCCATTGAACTCTTATAAAGTGTAGGAACAATCGTCTTGTTTACAGAATATTGATTAAAAAAAAAATAACATGTTTCATAAGTCATTTATATGAGTGAATTTTTATGGGTTTATCAGAGAAGTTGTATTAATGAGTATTTTTGTTAAGTTGAACTTTATTAATTAAAAACAGTTACATAATTGTGTGATTTATCACGATGACGGCCCCACCACTGTTGATTGTTATTGTTGATTAAAGCCACATTGTTACTTTCAGAACAATCCATGTCCTCACCCTATAATATTCATGCGCGATTGCGAGGTATCGCACGTGCGCGCGCTGCTACAGTTTATGTACGTGGGGCAAGTGAACATCGCGCAAGCACAGCTCAGCGCCTTCCTGCGAACTGCCGATGCGCTGCAGATCAGAGGCCTCACAGACTGTTCACAACACAACGATAAAGTAATATATCTAACAATAACATTACAGTTGCTCACACTGTATTGTTATCTCTCCATACTAAAACTCTGTTTCGTCGTTCCTCTGTTACAGAAAGTGAATCGAAAATCACCTCCTTCCCAACTACGTAATTTGCTCAGCGCCAAGCCGTCACACTCTACCTCCTCCTCCAAAGCCGCAAACCAAAATGTCGAGACGACCTCTGTTGAAGATCAAGAACAAAGCGCAAGTCGTCGCTCCCAGAGAAATTCTCCCGATGTTGCCAGAAACAATCTCAATGAAGAAGCTCCTTTTCAAACTTCTAGTCAAATGAGGCCTAATAATGATGACTATAGAGAAATTCCCAATTACCCAGCTCTAAGGGTGAAAACTGATCTCGAAGCCCCTGAGGTGAAAAATGAAGAGAGTGATATTTTAATGGACCCCGGAGACCCTGAAAGAACAGACAAATGTCAAGAATTCAATGCAAGCGATCTTTTGGAACCAAAAATGGAAGTAATGGAACAAGAAGCCAGCGACGAAGAGCGTTCCAGCTTTCCACAGATCTACTACAACGAGAACAACGCGCTCGCGAATCCATTTGCTGCTCTGCAAGGTTTGTGCTAATACATTGTTTGGAAATGTTCCAAGTCATGAGGATTGAGATATTGATGGTTTACATTATATTCGCAGGTAATATGGATCTGATGGCCGGGATGAACACCGACCTGCGAGACGAGAATGCGGAAGGTAAATATGCTCATTTTCTGTTCACTATCACGTCATTATCACACGCACACGTCGACTCGGACAGCCGCGCCCCCGGCGAACCTCTTTATTTAGCTTTTTGACGAAAAATAACAATTCGGTCGTAGTAGAGAGCGCGCGCGATCTCGTAGTCTGTCGAGTCAGGTGGCTAGGCGCGCGGGTGTCGGGCGACGCGCGGCCCGCACCGCGACCTGTGCCGCGCCGTGTCGCCGCCGTACCGCCCACTTAACTATCCTATTCAAATGCTAACACCTATAACCAAATATCATAACCGAAAATGTTCCCACACCTTGAAAAGATCACATCTTCAACATGATAGAATTGGGGCAGGTCATAAAATCTTTAGACTCTAGCAACCCTTGACTACATATTTGAAGACACAAAGCTCCATTCATCTAGACTAGGATCATTGTTCGATCTCATCCTTGATATAATTGCTCATTGAAAGGAGTGATGTCGACCTGAAGTAGTGCAATAGCATTGGCATTTGAATATGGAGTGCGGGTGGAACGGTGCGCGGTGCGGGCGCGGGCGCGGGCGGGCCGGAGTGCGCAGTGCGAACTGGTGTTGTTGGCAGCGGGCGGCGCGGGCGCGGCCGCGGGCGCGGGTGCGGGCGCGGGCGGCGGGGTGCAGTGCGCGGTGTGCGGGCGGCGGTACAGCAACGCGTCCAACCTGCGCCAGCACGTGCGCCTCATCCACGAGGCGCAGCCGGTGGCGTGCGCCACGTGCGGCCGCTCCTTCAAGACGCCGCTGTACCTGCGCCGCCACACGCTGGCGCAGCACCCGCCCGCGCGCCTGCGTCTCAAGCCGCCGCCGCTCCCCGCGCTGCGGCCCGCCCAGAGCTTCCAACAGTAGCGGCACCCGCGCGAGTCGCGACCGGAGGAACCTCACCGGCGAGGAGACGCTACGGCTACGTCCGTTACTGCAATCTCCCTAGATATCACCACGTGCCACTGATAACTGTTGCACACATCATTATCAGTGGAAATGATTATCGCGAGCTATTCGTTTAGTTCTTTTCCTTACACAGAGAAGCCGTTTTGTAGCATTCCTCTGCTATGTATGACACACTGAATAGAATACTGAAAGTAGCGTAATGTCTCTTCGTACGGCGAAGTCGTGAAGATGTGGCTTATAAAGTCGTAACGAAGACTGTCAATAGATATATCTAGTCTGTGATCGGAGTGTCGCCGGGGGCCTATTTTCCGTCACACCTCTCCGCTTATTGTGTGCCTTTCTATAATAAACCGAGTGCCAGAAATGCGTCGCATTAACGAGTTTCTTTTAGAACTTCGCATTAAACGGTAGAAAGATGTTTTTTTTTTCTCTATTCATAGTTTAACGTAGCAATAATAATAGTAATGGTGATCATAACTATATTGTAACAGTTCAGAATGTTAGTAACAATTATTTTTTCAAATTCTGTCTTTGCGTCATGCACGAAGTAAGGGGAATTCTGTTAATAATATACCTATGGGAAACCCACATTTTAGTCATAAAGTGATCGTCTGACATTGAGTCATGGACATGGTGGATAAGGGTTCTAGTTAAGTGACTAATTGAAGCTCGTTAAGGGGACACATACAGTACCTTCCTTTCTAACAATAGACTGATTGTTGTTAAAGCATTTGTTGCAACCGGTGCTGATTTTACATAACATAACATAGGTTATTTACTGGTTACATAATAATTATACATACATACATTATACACGTTATCCACATTTGATCGACACTTTCTGTCTCAGATATAAATAAATAAATAATAGGTGTATTTTCATAATAGAGTATAATTTTTTTGTACTGCAGAAGACGGAAAATGTCGATCATGTCCGTTTTATTTGTCGAATACGCGGACTCCTGTACGCAGCTTTCAGTGTCCATAAGCCCGCGCTAAACAACAATAGTGATATTTTTATACACAATAGTTTTATCTTTACACAATGTTATTGTTGAGTGATTGGACGGCTCCCGGTAAATAGTTTGTACAAAATCTCAGATATAATGAATAGTAAGTCTTCAAAAATCGTATATAAAATGATACATAACTACAATAATATATTAGTTGTTTAGGGTGGAAAACCACATGTTGCCATACAAAATCTTGAACATTGTTGATATGCTCACCACATGAAAACAATCACTTGATTTTTCCATTAAATCAATGGCTTTCGATCGATTTTATTACACAATGGTATTTATTAAAATGAGCCAATGTGCATTGAATTTGCTTACTAGAGGGTGCCGATAGCTTGGTTTGGTTACAAATAAATAGTAGAGTTTATCCTCGCGTTATATTAGTACTTACACTTATTCTTAATTCACAGAGTAAAACATTAGATTTGATCAAAATGTTACACACAATTAATACTTATCAATTAGCAACATAAAGTAATTACAGGTTCCTAATGGTTACGGCACCCTAGTTCATTTGAGAGCAAAAAATAGTAAATAGTTCTATTTTAATAATCAAATGGCTTCATAATATTATGTTAGCATATTATGTTGGTAATAAATAAAATAATTTTGTAGATTATGTTGAAACCACAACTTGCCATAGGTCCCACTAGCCCAGTGTCATAATAAGCACTGTGTCAACATTATAAGAACATAGCATAAGAGGAAGGATTTTTTTATTACTTATATTTTTATATAACTTTAAATTTCGATCGGTTATTTCTTTAATGTTTTTGTAGATGTATTAAATGATTGCCATGAAAAAAGCACATCTAGTCATTTTGTAATAAAAAGCATTTAGAGGGGTTCACTTCTTAAAGGTATGATTAGGGTTGTGAGTAACAATATTAGTTTGTCTTTTGAAAATTAATTGTAAACTTATTGGAATAGTGTGTGATCTCAAGTGACTTTATTTCCATGATCTCCAAAATTCGATCTTGCATTTATTTTTAACAGTGTTTTTAAAATGTTTTTATTTAAAAGATGCGGACGAAAGTTGATTGCAATAATAATAACTCTAAAATAATCGCTTATACGTATTAGTAATAGTAATTTTTAAAAGCACTTTTCTTAAATAATATTTTTAATCCCAATTACTAAGTTAAGGCGCAGCTTTTATTATTGACATATTTAAATGAAAAATATAAATGTATAGAAAAATTGAATCTCTTCACACTGCTGAACTTAAATAGAAATTATATAAAACTAGAAATTTTATCATCATGATAGAAATGTTTATTGATGTCATTAATACAGGATGATTGATTATACTTTTTATGATTTACTGCCATTAAGAACGCATTAATGAATGTACTCGTCGTCGATTCATGTCAATTTATAGAATCAGCTTCAGATTCATAGCACTGTCCCGCATTCATACCATGGTCAATCAATAATGTTCTTTGTCTATATTGACTTGTTCCCAACACTCCGTTATTTTAATGTTATAGCCTTAGTAGGTATTTGAAGCAATTACAGACTGCTAATTTCTCTATCTTTAATGTGAAAATTAATAAAATGTAATTACGTTCATCTGCACATTCGCTTTGTGCAGATTATTAAACTTGTGTACATACATCAATGTATTTTTTACTAAATATCAAAAAATAAAGTATTGCGAATTAATTGTGTATTTTAGTTTTCGGTGTGTCGATCGAGTTTACCTTGATATTTCACTTAAATACTAGGACCTTGGAATTGAAATATTTTTGTCAAGTTATTTAATAATTGTATGCCATGGTCGCCTATCACTTATCGTGTTATGAATTGATTAGGAGTCGGGTCTTTCTAATGGGCCGACAATCTATGAGCATATTTCCATCCATCTTTGTTTAATGGCTGCCTATTGTTTCCTATAACATTTGTGTGATGTGGTGTAGCTGTAGGGAGATGGGACGGTAGACGCAATCGTCCGGTCCCTGACGCCGTGTGGCTGGAGCAGCACCGCCGCGCGCTGCCCTTCGTCATCAAGCGGGAGAACGAGCGAGGGACTGCCGCCGCGCCCAGGCTTGTAAGTGCACTCTTCATTCTCCTGCCTGCATACTAATTCATTTGAGGGTCGGCGCAGCACGTCTTCTTCCATATGAGAAGTATGGATGTCTGTCAGTGTCGAATAGCTATGATCCCTCCACATCGTCCATTCACCTTTTCATTCGCCTTCTATTCTAATGATTGACACCATTGATCCACATTCATACTCAAAAGTTTCTCACAACATTATCTTCATAGTGCAGCTTCAAACTTTTTAATAAATTGTTTTATGGGACCCTGATTCATAATGTTTTAAACTGACACTATGTTACAGGCACCGGGTGCTGATCTGGAGTTCGATTCCCAAATCCGTACTTATGGATAGTGTCATTCATGCCTGTGTCAAAATTTGGCCGATAACTATGTACAAACGCCAGCAGGTCAATCTGCCCGAATATGTCAAATTTTACCAATCGAACCTTCCAGTATTGTGATAAGGTTGAGAATCAATTAGAGACACTTTACAGTTTGAGGTAGGTTGATGTGCTGGCGTCTGTACCTATTTCAAAGCTTTTGTTATAATATCTGAAAACCTATGCTAACCGGAATTAAAGATAATATTTTGTTGTTTGATTGTAGATAAAGTTGGGTGAGGGCGTAGAGATTCGAGAAGAGCTCCTGCGTGGTGTAAAGTGGGGTGACTATCGGAAGGTGACGCGAGGGCTGGCAGCGGCGCTGTTCTCGCCCATCGAGCTGGCAACGTGCTCGGTGACGGGCCAGCGCTGGTCGCGCGCGGGCCAGGAGTCGCGGCCCACCAAGCCGCCCCTGGACCGCCGCCGCGTGCACGCGCTCATCTCCTACGTGAGCCGACACTTCCCCGACGTCGAGGTCAGCCGCATCAAGCAGGTGCTCGCCTACAAGTGCAAGGAGAACTGCGCCGCGCTGCGGATGAGGACCGCCAGGTGAACTTACACTTTTGACGTCACGTGTCGTTATCAGCTAGGGACTCCTACTCCAACTGGTATATATACAACCTTCTAACTGAACTAATTCTTCTTTGCTCTCTTTGGATTGACATGCAGGCTAGTTAGCATAAATACCCTTTCTACTAACAATATTACTACCAGTTAGGTTACTTTGTAATGAAGCAAAATACTTGGTTGATGTTATAAGGTTTCTGATATCTTGATTTTCAACAGACTCCCCGCATCAATACAGGCGGACATGGAGATTGCAAGGCAAGCTTGCTTTATTATTTAATAATTTAGTCACACTACACAAATCGTTGTACAAACTCTTGAAATATACTTCTTTTGTTTCCTCTGAACCCCATGAAGTATTGAGATAATATTGCGCTCTCGATACTTTATCAAGTTTAAATGAATCGACGTTTTTGCTTTTATTTCTCAATTGGTAAAAATAAACATAAAAAACCTTTTGAACTGGTGACTAGTAAAATAGTGTAAGTGTTAACCAGTAATTTCTGTACTAATGAATTATCTCCTAAAATATTTGCGCACATTCGATGATAGGTATATTGACCTGAGGCAGACTGTAGGTACCTACTGTAGTACATGATAAAGGCACTTTAATTTTTATTAATCTTAAGAAATGTACAAGGGGTTATCGCTATACCATGTGTGCCATGCTTATCGCCATAAGTAGTTACGTTACGACATGACATCACAGAATACCTCGAACAAATAAATAATGATATCGGCTGAATCATGTTATTAACGAGACAGTGTTGACATGTTTTCGCCATGCCGCTCCGTTGTGCTAAACATAACATTGAGATAGCAGGCAGCGCGCTGATAGTGTGGGGCTTGGGGGCCAGTATCGGCCCCTTGACTTTCAACTTAAAACTTTTGTACTTATCAAAATATAACTCAGTCGTTGTAACAACTGTTGTTCACTTATCATATCTTTTTGTTCATTGACTTATATGGAGTAAGTCATGGCATAAAAACTCAATAAAGTCGCCTGAAACGGTGTCAATTAGAATTAAGCATGTTTTCCAATGGAAAAGTTGTTTTTATCAATGCTCTAACTTCTTTGTATGAGAAAAGACCTTTTGCCCTGCATTGTGACACTTATAAGTTGATAATATAGTTATCAACAATAAGGAGATTGATTGGTTCTATTTGGGGTGCTCATGACAGGAAAATACTGCTAGATTTAATCATAGTGTAAGTTTACTATACATTAAAAGATAACAGATAATAAGAAGTGAAAATTGCAGATTGGTCTTCTATGTGGTAGATGTTTTAAATTTTCTTGATTTTTCTCAACTTAATAATCATATAAATGAATAGCTAAATGTGCTACGCGCAAAACTCGAGAACGGCTGGACCAATTTGGCGTTTGTAATTTTCTTCGTCATTTATAAATTGCACCTGAAGCCGGGGCAGGTCACTTGTATGAAATAATGATTGAAAGAGACAGCTCTATTCTTACTGTTATTGTCCAAAGAACAGACCACATCAACCTACCCCAATCTGTCAAAGGAGGGAGCTCAAAAAAACCCCGCTCCGGCAGATCTCAAATTAACAATAATATAGTGTAATAAAATAATAACCGGGTATGATCGTGATCCTTACTGGCAAACATATAAAAATTTACGATCGTAATCCTTACTGGCAAACATAATTATACAGAATTTTCTAAATCGGTCCAGGCGTCTTTGAGAAATGGGGGAACAAACGACTACTACGAACTACTTTTATAAGGACGACTGAATAACAAAACGGGAACTTTTTATATGTTTTTTTGTGAGTTTTTTGTTGACGCATGCCTTCGGCTAACATTTTCTGTAAAGTTTCTGTCCGATTGCAATCAATGCCACCCTTTTAGTCAATTAAAACGTCAAGCTCTACTTTGGGTTATTTTATGGCAATTGCGTTCACTTATTATCTTTCATTTGCAAGAACAAATATCTGATTAAATAGTAATCACTAAATAATATGTGTGCATTTCAAATGATCGACCCTAAGGAGCTAGATGACTCTAGTGTGCGAGATTATTGGAATTGATGCGTTTTGCCATATTCTTACAAACTTTTTAGGTTACTATTTCTGCAATTAAAAAAAAACTGAAAATTAAAAATGACTGCCATTTTAATTCTTTTCCACTCTTAACACCGTATCATGAATGATACCCTGCTTTGTTTTTTCCACATTATCCTTCATATCTTGTATAGTTCAAAATAGGTCACTTGCCTGTCTTTTATGCGGTTTGAAATATGACTTCAAGAGCTTAAACAAAAATGAGTTAATCGAAATATTACAAGAATTTAGGAAGAATTTTCAGAACATATACATATTAACCTAAACAACACAATTTAAATATTAAAATGGACATGTTTTTTAGTGAATTCCAATTAATACAGTAAACTCAAAAACAAACATGTAACTTGAAATCTAAAAAACTAACGGATTGGCGCGGGCTATTCCACTTAAAATAATTTAATAAAATTTTGCAGGGTCGATAATGGTAGGTTACTTCAACATATTTTCGCTATTAGAACTCAAAATATGAAAAGAAAATTTTGACCTACTCTCGCGTCTGTATATTACATTTCCAGACTGTTTGACCTTTAGCATGGGCGTTTACTATGTGGTTATCAATGGCCGTGACGTATCACACTCATATCATGGGACGTAACACCGTCAACATTATGTTTATAGTATTTAATCTGTAATGGTCTCTATAAATAGAACAAATGGATTTTTTTAACAATCGGTAAACTTAAGGTTAGACAGATTTTGCACGTGTTAGTAAATAGCTTAATTTCTTATTGGTATAATGATACCAGACGAAATATTTTTTGGCATAGATTTAAATAAAGTTTGCCATGTATATGTATTAACAGTTAGGATTTATGAGTTTTTTTTTTAATTCAATGATGCAGTTTTAGTTCTTATCAAAATTGGTCAGACCTCTTTCAGTGGTCGCGGGACTTATCTCATTACCGTGACCCCGGGACATAACGGGCTATTGAAGGACACCGTGGATTTTAGTCAGTACAAGTCTGACAGTCCCTCCCGCCCTGCCCGGGGTGGGAGGACTCATTTGATGATTTTCTGAATCTGAATTGAAAGTTTCTTTTTAGGGTTCCGTACGTCCGAATACATAACCGGAACCCTTATAGGATCACTCGTGTGTCCGTCTGTCTGTCGCTTACAGTCAATTATCTCCGAATCTACTAGACCGATTAAGTTGAAATTTGGTACACATATCAATTCCTGTGACCCAAGCACAGAGGTGTGACGTGTATAAATTAAATCTGTATATGGCAGGTAATTTTTGGGGGGGAAGGGGAAAATTAAAAAAAAAAAATTGAAAATGCATCGTGTGACATATCAAATAAAAGGTCTTGTTGAGAAGATCTTAAATGTATTTTTTAGTAATTTTAAAATAAATAGTTCCAAGTTATTCAAGAAAATAGACGACAATTGACCATTCCCCTCCCCCCCCCTTATCTCCGAAACTACTGAACTTATAATTTTGAAAAAAAATATAGAAATTAGTTTTCTACTTATAGTAGATTATACGAAAACATATAAGTCCATGATATTAAAATAACATGGTAAATCACTCAATATTGTGCGTACCAATCTTCAATTATTCGTAAATTTCAATTCATCTATTATTTGCGGTTAAAATTATAGGTATGCAAAAAATAAATCGTACGGAATCCTCTTCACGCGAATCCAACTCGCACTTGGCCGGGTTTTTTTTATTATCTTTTATCCTGCTGACCCATATCGGAAATTGATAGGTCATTTGAATCGCCTGGATCTTTATAAAATTTACTTAAGGCGCGGTCTTATCTCATATTCCCAAAAATTGGTTTCTTAGAACGTCGAGTATGACGTAATGTAATAAAAATAAGCAACGCGAAAAATACAGTGAACAGAGAAGGGTATAAAGAAGAATTTAAACCGAACAGAATAATAAATAAGAGTTTGATATTCCCAATAAAAATTGGGAAGTTGTAGCACAAAAATAAACTTTGACGTCGAAGATCTCTGTATTTCCAGCGATAACAACAGTTTTTTTTTTTAAGAATTTAGTAGGTTTTCCATTTTTTTAAAACTTTAACCAAACCATTATTTAATTTTATGTCTATATTTTAAATAATCTAAAGAAAAGCAGTAAAATAAATGCCCATTCGCAGCTTACGTCACATTTCAACACAAATGTCATTTTTTCAATTTTCAATCTTATTGACGCTCCATAGTGGTGGACAATAGTTTACGCGGTCATAAGCGATTAAAATCGTAGTCAGTCCGCGTCTTAATACTGTTTTTCTAAATTCCATCGCCTATTTCAATTTGGGAATATTAGAGATTTATGTGTCCATAAGTTATTATCTACAGAAACCTTAGCATGAAAAAAAACCGTTATATAATTATGTTGAAATATGTTTCATAACGTTGTGCAATAATTATCGATGATGCCAGGAAGGGTACGATCATGTACATACTTTTTTAATGATCTAATAAATAAGATGTTATTTTGGAAAAATGTATGGCAGTAAAAGGTAATGAGAAAGAAGTGTCCAGTACGTCTGGCAGATTCTGTGAATGAGTGTCTTCTTTATCGAGACTCGCACTGTCACATTTGCGCATGACGACGTGTCACCACACCGGTTTAGGGTCAATACATACCCAGACGCGACGCTGCGCACCTTTCAATAGAGCCACTCAAAATCTAACTTCATTTACTTGTGAAAAGATATACATTTTCAATATCGTCACGTCACGTCTTGGTTTATACTATAACTGACCTTTATTTGCGACAGTATCGAGTGTTGTTGTTTTTTTTAATCTTCAGGTTCGATTCCTGGCAAGAAATATTGATTTTTCAAAAAAAAAAAACCAATAATTTATATGTAGTGATTCATCATAATCGACGTCGAGCATTTTCCACTATTCGTCATAGTTTCGGATTTGGCCATCCACGCCCAGATGGAAAATTCAGGAAATTCCTGTATTTATGTTAAAATACTTTTGGTTGTAAAATTGTAATACCGCGCGACTCGAGGCAGTTATACAATTTGTAGCAGGCTGTCGAACTGTTTCAGCGATTCGACCAATTACTTGCTGTCAGCGGCAGCGCGGCCTCCTCCCTGCGACGTGGACGCGCCCGGCGGCAGTGCGCGCTCCTCATACTCTAACTAGTAAGTATTCCTTACTACTGATTAGGGAAGTTCAACCTTATACATTAGGTACAATCGACTAAGGGCTTTGAAGGTCGCCCGCCATTTGGTTTTTTTTAGAACCGCCGTGCACAACGGAAGTTATATAATGTATTTAGTTAGGGACCCTTAGATATAACGTCCTAAACCGTCAGGTTTCAGAGTTATTCTCTGAAATCAAAGTCGAAAACTGAACCTTGGAGAAACAACTTTTTTGTCCTTTTTCTCCCTGCAGGTCCTAATTACAAAATGGTTACAGTGGTGTTAATGGTGATTTTAGGGTTCCGTATTCAAATGGCCAAAAACGGAACCCTTATAGATTCGTCATGTCTGTCTGTCCGTCCGTATGTCACAGCCACTTTTCTTCGAAAGTATAAGAGCTATCCTGTTGAAACTTGGTAAGTAGATGTATTATGTGAAGCGCATTAAGATTTTCACACAAAAAAAATTAAAACTTAATTTTTCACCAATCCCATACGTGTGGGTTATCTATGGATAGGTCTTTAAATATATATACAGTGTGTCCGGACACGAGTTAGCGATACTTGAAGGGGATATTATAGATTCATTTTCATCGACAAAACTGCTTTTAAAAAAATTCTTACTCCAACACCTCGCGAATGGCGGCCATTTTGGTTTTTTGATTTGTCAAACTGGGGTATGTACAATAAAATGCAAATAACTTTAAATCCAAGAGACTTACATACATGCAAATGACTTTATTGCAAAGTTAAATGTTAAGGCTTTTCAAAAACTTGCGAAAGTTTTCTAAATAATATGTAAAAAGAACCAAAAAACGTGGGCAAACACGAAATTGTACACAAAAATTACTGAATATTTTCACATTTTATACTCTAGCACGAAAAGTACCCCTGTATTTTGCTTAGGTGTTTGCATTAAGTTAAAAGTATTTGAGTTAGGCTATAAAATGGTATCAAAATTATTTCTCTACGTCAAGTACTTTAGGAGTTATTCTTACTTGAACATAACCCTTCCTTAGCGAATGTACCCCAATAATACAGGTGTCGCATTCTTTGGGCGGGCTAAATCGTTTCAGTGTAAGTTTATGACCTGTCATTATTAACCACCATGTAAATGATCCCAACGAATCACCCATAAACTGAAATGGCCCATTTTTTTAATTTATTCAAAGATTTTTTTTTTCATAGAGTAAACAAAAAATTTATTATTTCAGTTTAATGGTGATTCGTTGGGATCATTTACATGGTGGTTAATAATGCCAGCTTATAAATTCACGTTGAAACGGTTTAGCTCGCCCAAAGAATGCAGCTTCTGTAACATTGGTGGTACATGCGCTAAGGAAGGGTTATGTTCAAGTGAGAATAACTCCTAAAATACTTAACGTAGAGTGATAATTTTGATATTATTTTATAGCCTGACTCAAATACTTTTAACTTAATGCAAAAACCTAAGCAAAATTCAGGGGTACTTTTCGAGCTAGAGTATAAAATGTGAAAATATTCAGTAATTTTTGTGTACAAATTCATTTTTGCCCACGTTTTTTGGTTCTTTCTACATATTATTTAGAAAACTTTTGAAAGTTTTTGAAATCCCTTAACATTTAGCTTTGCAATAAAGTCATTTGCATGTATGTATGTCTCTTGGATTCAAAGATATTTGCATTTTATTGTACGTACCCCAGTTCGACAAATCAAAAAACTAAAATGGCCGCCATTCGCGAGGTGTTGGAGTAAGAATTTTTTTTAAAGCAGTTTTGTCGATGAAAATGAGTCTATAATATTCCCTTCAAGTATCGCTAACTCGTGTCCGGACACACTGTATATACCTTTCAAAGTTACAACCAACTACGGAACCCTTTATGGGTGAGTTCGACTCGCAATTGGCCGGTTTTTTTGTTGTTGTTTAACTATTGGTTATGCACCGCGATTCTGAAAAAAAATCAAAATGGCGGGTGACCGATTGGGTCATCCTCCATACTAAAATCTGCTATCCCCTTTGAATCATGACCCATTTATAAAAGATCTATCTCTCCCTATCTCTAATAAAGATCGGTACCATTGATGTGTATGTTTACGCGAATGCGGACCTAATTGTATTTGAGTGTCTGTAAGAAAATAAGCTTTTGGTGGGTCATAATTCAAATTTGTTGATTGTACATACATTGTAATGATAATGAACTAACTTTTTTGCCAGCGACTTCACGGTATTCCCGGAATAAAATGTATCCTATGTGTTTTACACAACTGTAATATTTTCTGCGCCAAATTCCATTCAATTCCGTTCATCCGTTCTGGCGTGATTTGAGTAACGAGATTTGATATTTCTTAAACCTCACGCTAAAATATTCAATAAGACGCTTATCAATAGGAAATCGTTAGTGCTTTGTTATATATATTTAAAATACATAATATCACGCCTGTAATCCCGAAGAGTTTGGCACAAATAAACCTAATTGTACGAAACATTTTGCCAGTTAACTTTAAGTTCCATCTAATAGAGGGGGGGCTTTGATATTAACCGGGCACAAAAGCCACACTCCGTGACTGCTACTGAAAAACCCAATAACACTGCTCGACCTGGGCATCAAACACCCTGACATTTTGGTCAGCGGTCGCGTTTTGGTTATGGTGTGCTGGGTAGAATCTTCTTGGGTGAAAATGATGACGCAGACTTGCAGAATAATGTGGTATATTCAGTAGAATCTTATTAACTTACAATATATAAATTAAACCCGACAGTAAAAAATGTCTGTGATGCGGACGCGGGCGAGAGAGTGGAAGAGACGAAAATGTCAAACCGGTGTTGCCATGCGCGAAATGGTGTTACCATGTTCGGAATGGTGTTACCATGTTCGGAATGGTGTTGCCGACGTCGAAGACGTTGTAATGCCTGGAACGCACTTGATAGGCGTTAACACGTTTGCGACCACTAGACAAACGAGGCAAAAGTTTGAAGTATTGTGTCTATTATGTCATTGGACACATGCAATTAATACATGCCATTTGTACGCGTATAATCACTCCGACAGCCAAGATTAGTTATGACACTTAAACGGTCTATGAGAATGGACAACGAATAATCACTTTTTGGATATTGTTAGGGTTCTCATGATTTTATTCTATCTTTATTCTCCAAAAGAGAGCGATTCGAGCCATATATTATAATCTCCGTAGGCGCGATTCTCTAAGAGAACGGTTTAAGGAAGTTAACATCATGACGGTACATTGTCAATATATCTATGAAAATATAATGTACGTTAGGAAAAATCTGCATCTTTTCTCTAAAAGAGGTGACAGACATAATTATCATACTAGAAATAAGCACCAATTAGTTCAGCCGGGCTTCAGACTCGCCAAAGTAGACTCTTCTTTCATGGGGTACTGTTTAAAATGCTATAATAAGCTACCACAAAACGTTCTTGAACTGAATGAAACGAAATTCAAAACATGCATTAAACGCACACTGTGTAAGCAGGCATGTTACAAACTGAGCGACTATATCGCTGATAATAATGCTTGGCTCCATGCCTGCTCCATGAGACAGTGAATGTAGAAATAAATTGATAGTAAAAGTATACCTAATACCATTGTTAGAGATGCTGAAGATTGTACAACTGTATTTGCATTGTATATTCAATCTTCCTTGTATTATAGAGTTTCATATCCGGCATTGTGTGAGTACTATGTACTTCAGAGCTGTGATTCACTGGGCACCTACGTCTCTTGTTGACTTGTATGACCCTGGCGGTTGAGTGTGTCATGCTCACTCAAATGTCTCGCTGATGGTGGTGAGTGTGTCGGATCATTTAGCTCCCTCCAAAATGGTTGAGCTGAATGGTGCTGATACATGTGTCATGTTCGAGCGAGCTGGCGGAGCGGAGAAACTAGGAGATATTAACCAAAAGGATTGCATAAAAACTCCGCTCCGCTCCAGTGGACATGGGTCTGCGAGCTAATTTTTAAAATTCATACATTTTTGGAAGCGGGCAGCCTGCGAGCTGGCTGTGCGAGCTGGCAGAGCTGGGCGACAGTGAGGCGGCGGGGATGGGTATAGGCTCCGCACAAAATCAAAATCAAATCGTTTATTTCAAGTAGGCCAGTTACAGGCACTTTTGAATTGTCAAAAGACAAAAGTAAAATAAAATAGTTTAAAAATAGTTACGGTGCTTCAGTCCCAGTCACAACACATAAAAACTGTGAAAGTACTGTAGATGCCCATTCCAAAGCGTAGATCTCTATGGAGAAGAACGGGCAAGAAACTCCATGGACACTCTTTTTTCAATCGCCAAAATTATAACAAAACCTTTGTTACATCATTCAACTTCAGATGGTACAATAAGTGAGAACGATGTAGCAAGTAAAAGTGTCCATAGGAAATAAATGTAAATAAAGACATTTCAATAAAATTATAAATAATTAAAATAAACCGTGGCTGCTAAGAGATGACCAGTCACGACTGACAGCGCCCGTTCACGAACATGCACAGTCCGCTCGCTCCGCTCCGCATCAATGGACAGACACAGTCCGCAACTCCGCTCCGCAATACTCGCTCGCTCGCTAAAATTATACAGTGAAATTAGTGATAGCTTTGATTTCCACATCGGGTGTTCCAGATGTTCAATTTTATACGTCAACAGAGAGTGCTTATCAGGCTGAACAACTCTTGCTAAGACGTCATTCCTGTATATGTTATAGTGTAGCTGGGCTCTTGGTGTTCTACATCAGGTGTTCCAGATCTTCAATTTCTATACGGCAACAGAGAGTGCTTATCAGGTTGAACAACTCTTGCTAAGACGTCATTACTGTATATGTTATAGTGTAGCTGGGCTCTTGGAGTTCCACATCAGGTGTTCCAGATCTTCAAATTTATTCTCTCAGCAGAAAATGCTCATCACGTGGAACAATTTTTGCTTTGTCACCATTTTTGTATCTCTTATAGTTTAGCTGGTATGTTGCAGTGCTGCACCAGGTGTTCAAGTTTTCAAGATAAATTATAGCCTATGTGTTGGCCAGACTTAATATCTATACAACAAAAAAAGAATCATTGAAATTCGTCCAGTACTTTTTGAGTTTATCCCGGACATACATACAGACAAACAGATAAACAGACAAAAATTCTAAAAACTATATTTTTGGCTTAGGTATCGATTGTAGATCACACCCCAAGTACTCTTTTAAAAAAAATATTCAATGTACAGTTTTCACTTTCCTACCATTTTATTATATGTATAGACGTATAGATTTTCCAAGTTATTCAAGAAAATAGACGAAATTTGATCATTCCCCCCGCCCCCATATCTCCGAAACTACTGAACCTAAAATTTTGAAAAAAATACCGAAATTAGTTTTCTACTTATAGATTATAGGAAAACCTACACTTCAGGACAGATCTATTGGCCCACCTTAGAGTTTAGGTTTCGATGGCCCCTACCGAAATATGATTGCTAGATTGAGCAAAAACTGTTGATGCAGTTTTAAACCTGATACATTTTACCATCTTTTTCGATCGTATTGTTTTAAATTTGAATTCAGAATACCATGCGACATGGAGCTACGCCTAACAAGTCGGATATGCGCCTTGTTAAAGGCAATTGATTTTTGAATAAAAAACATGTTTTATCAAATAAAGGTTTAATTTAATAACGCGTGTTGCCTCCATGGGCATCTACCACAGCTCTCATACGATTAGGCATAGAGTTTATCAACCGCTCTATGAAATTTTGAGGGATCATCTCCCATTCCTCTTCTATTGCAGTTTTCAACTCCTGCATCGTCTGGGCAACTGGCTGACGAGCCCTAACACGTCTTTTTAGCTCGTCCCACATGTGCTCAATGGGGTTCATGTCTGGGCTTCTGGCTGGCCAGTCCATAACTGTGATGTTCACATCCCGAAGATATTCCCAGACGATGCCGGCCGCATGGGCTCTTGCATTATCGTGCATAAAAAGGAAATTTGGGTCCACATAGTCCGCGTATGGTATCACGTGAGGTTCTAAGCACTCACGAATGTACCTTTCAGCATTTAATGTTGGCAGCCGTGGTCCTGTAACAACCTCAAGTTGAGTTTTGCCGCTCGCGGATATACCGCTCCAGACAGTCCATGAGCCACCGCCATAAGCAACCCTCTCTTCAAAGCAGCATTGTGCGAAACACTCTCCCTTACGTCGGTAGACCTTCTTCCTTCCATCATTGCCATGTAACACAATTTTAGACTCATCAGAAAAGAGTACACGGCTCCAATCTTGCTGTGTCCAATTTAAATGACTGCGTGCGAAATGAAGGCGCGCTGTTCGGTGGGCTCGCGTTAGTTTGGGCCCATTAGCTGGCTTGTGTGGTACCATATCCCGTTCTTTTAACCTTCTCCGAACAGTTCGAGCGCTCACAGATACTCCTTGGAAGTCGCGAAGTTGGTTTTGTATCTCAATGGAGGTAAGGTGACGATTTCTCAAGCTGGTCGTCACGATGAATCGATCCTGCCTTTCAGTTGTGACCCGAGATTGTGGCCTTCCTTGGCGACGAACAAAGCCGCCAGTCTCTAGGTACCTCCGATAAACATTTTGGACCGCAGATCGACTTAAATTAAGTTAAGCACTCACGTTTCTTTGGCTGTGTCCGGCCTGAATAAGTGCCACAGCTTGGGCGGCGACTTCAGGTGAAGTGTCCATAGATTATTGATAGAACCTCACCTTAATGTTAAGAATAAGTAATGTTTGTTGCAAAACCAAAGATATCAATCACTTTTTCAAGAATTAAATCCAAGTAAACCAATAAAACCAAGTTTTCTTAATATTCGATTGTTTGATATCAACAAACAGGCTCCAAATTGTCTTTTGTTTCTTTAAATTCTGTGTTCGAAATTCAAAAAAAGACTATTGAATGAAATTGTGAATGTGCCAGGTTCAAAACTGCATAAAAACTTTTTGCTCGACCTAATATAAAATTTTAGCTAGGACCAAACGAAACTGAAAATACAAGGTGGGCCAATAGATGTGTCCAGAAGTGTATAAGAAGTCCATATCTGTATATGGGAGGTAATTTTTGGGGGGGAAGGGGAAAATTAAATAACTAATTGAAAACTGCATCGTGTGAAATATCAAATGAAAGGTCTTGTTGAGACAATCTTAAGTGTATTTTTTTTGTAATTTTAAAATAAATAGTTTCCAAGTTATTCAAGAAAAACAGACGAAATTTGACCATTCCCCCCCTCTTTTCTCCGAAACTAAAGAATCTAAAATTTTGAAAAAAATACAGAAATTAGGTTTCTACTAATAGACTATAGGAAAACCTGTAAGAAGTCCATATCTGTATATAATGTGAGGTAAATTTGGGGGGGAAGCGGAAAATAAAAAAAAATATATTGAAAACTGCATCGTGTCGGTGCATCCACACCGCCGGTAACATTTGTAGCTCAACGTTTCCAAATGTTGCTCGGTAACATCCGCCAACAAAATGTTACTAAATGTTGACGTGTTACTGTAAGTCGAGTAACGTTGCTCAACATTCGGTAACATCCGCCAACAAAATGTTATTTAATGTTACTGTTGCTCAACATTCGGTAACAATGTTACCCCCATTATCTAACAATGTTGCCGATTGTCGAGCAACGTTACTCGACACACAGTAACACGGCAACATTTGTTGTCGGATGTTACTGCGGTATGGATGAGTAACAATCAACAAATAGTAACAAGGAGCCACAAAAGTTACCGAATGTTACCGTGTTGCCTTTTGTTGCTCCACAAATGTTACCGGCGGTGTGGATGCACCGTGTGACATATCAAATGAAAGGTCTTGTTGAGACAATCTTAAATGTATTTTTTTTGTAATTTCTAAATAAATAGTTTCCAAGTTATTCAAGAAAGCAGACGAAAATTGACCATTCCCCCCCCCCCTCCTTATCTCCGAAACTACTGAACCTAAAATTTTGAAAAAATACACAGTAATTAGTTTTCTACTTTTAGATTATAGCAAAACCTATAAGAAGTCCTTCTTCTTCCTGCCCTTATCCCATTCTATTTGGGGTCGGCGCAACACGTTTTCTTCTTCCATTCTCCCCTATCAGACGTCACAGTATCATTTACTCCTTTTTCTTTCATATTATTCCTTAGACAATCCATCCATCTTTTCTTTGGCCTTCCTCGTCCTCTCCATCCATCAACATTCATACTCATCACTTTCTTAGCCACATGGGTGTCATCCCTCCTCATCACATGTCCATACCAAGATAGACGATTCCCTTTCATTTTTTCTGTAACAGGCGCCACTTTCAAACTTCCCCTTATAAACTCATTCCTTACTTTATCCATTCTTGTCACTCCACACATCCATCTCAACATCCTCATCTCCGCTACATGCAATCGTTTCTCATCCATCTTTTTCACAGCCCAGCATTCCGATCCATACAATACGACAGGTCTAATCACGGATTTGTATATTTTTCCCTTTAGCTTGAGGGGCTTCCGTGGGTCGCAAGTTGTTCCGGTGACCTGTCGCCATTTCATCCATCCCGAGTTGATCCGGTGTGTTATGTCCCGGTCTACATCGCCGTCTCCTTGGACAAGCGACCCGAGGTACCGAAAGTCGGAACAGACTGGTATGGGCGTTCCTGCAAGAGTAATGGGCACAGGACTGGAGAGACCGCCAAAATCGCAAAACAAATACTCTGTTTTGGTTCTGCTCAATTTCAGGCCAACGTTCTCCAGTCTTTGCCACCACACCTCCAATCTGTTCTGGACCTCTAGGCCGCTCTCGGCAATCAGCACAATGTCATCGGCAAACAGCATGCACCAGGGGGCCTCTTCCTGGATGTCCGACGTCAGAGCATCCATTATCATCAGGAAGAGGTACGGGCTGAGAACCGACCCTTGGTGCAAGCCAACCGCTACATTGAAGCTGCCGGTAGTGCCCGCTGTAGACCGGACTTGGGTACTGCATCGACTATACATTGCACGGATCAACTGTACATACTTTCCAGGTACACTGTTCTCCTTAAGGGCCCACCACAGAACCTCACGGGGCACCCGGTCGTATGCCTTTTCCAGGTCGACGAACACCATGTGCAAGTTTTTATGCGCACCTCTGTATTTCTCGCACAGTTGGCGGATAGCGAAGATGGCATCCGTCGTACCCCGACCAGGCATAAAACCGAATTGGTTCTGTGAAATTTCGCTCTCCTCTCTCAGTCGCCTTTCAATAACTTTCTCCCAAACTTTCATACTGTGTGATATTAGCTTTATTCCTCTATAATTATTGCATTCCAGCACATCACCTTTGTTTTTAAAAATGGGCACTAGCGAACTATTACACCATTCGTCAGGTATGGCTTCTTCAAGCATCAGCTTATTGAAGAATAAAGCTAACCACGTCCAACCATCCATCCGTAATATTTTCCATACTTCAACAGGTATTCCGTCCGGTCCTAATGCCTTACCATTCTTCATTCCACTTACCGCATTCCTCACTTCATCCACACTTATTCTTCTTACTAATCCCTTATTTACTGGTTTACTTTCAAGCACACCACTCCAGTCATTCTCCTCATTCATCAGTCTTTCAAAGTAACCCTTCCACCTATTCTTAATTTTCTCATCTTCCGACAGAATCATTCCACCTATAAGAAGTCCATGATATTAAAATAACATGGTAAATCACTTAATATTTTGCGTACCAAATTAGGTCAGATTTAAAAAAATGTGATAGGTAACATCGTACGGAACCCTCTTCACGCGAGTCCAACTCGCACTTGGCCGGTTTTTTTTTTATTTCAACGAAGCTTCCATCAAGTTGCTTTCGGATGAACCCACCGCCTTCAAAAATTGGCTATATTTATAATTTGATGTTAACACTTTGTTTTTCTGTTTATTTTTAGCGACGCTTCGAAGGGTCCAGGAGGAGGAGGAGGAGGAGGCGGAGGCGGCGGCACCGCGAGCGGCGCGACAGGCGCGGGCGAGTTCTCTCGCGGCGCGGCGGGTGCGGCGGACGACGCGGACGGCGACGCGCAGTGATGGCCGTGTCATGGTGTTGCATATCAATTTCATAATCTTGTTATTTTTTACCAAAAAAGAAGAGAAAATAAAGATACTCGTCGCTCGGCGTCGCTCCCGAGGCGTCGGTCGATCGACGCGCCGCTCGGTCGCGACGGGCTCCCGTCGATCGTTTGAAAGATTTATATTTATTTGCGCGGCGTCGCGACGACGAACGACGGCGGTGAGTTGCCCGTGTAAAATATTCATATTTATTTAGGTGATATTTTTCTATTGGCTACTGATAAGATTTTATCTCGTTATGTATCTGCCGGCCTCGCTGGGGATGCATTGTCGTTTGTAAGGAAGGGGAGTGGAGTCGTGCCCGAAGCTCTAGCAATAATTTATCAGGTTCCTAAGACATGTTTTGTAGTTAGATTCTATTTGCACGAATTTTCGCAAACACTGCCGCTTTATTTCTAAATTTTTTTATAGACATCAGTCAGTCGTTTTATTGCTTTCTATATTTTATGTTTAAATATAAATCGAGTCATTTTCAACGTTACGTTAAAATTTGTATATGAGGCATTTAAGTGCTGTACGAGGGACCGTTGCAATTGCAAAGTAAATATATCAAAATGGCATAATTTTTAGAGCTATCTTATAGATATTATAGTCATTTCGTTTTATAGGTGTAAATGATAATAAAGAATTTATTTTGGAGCGTCAAGGTTTGGATATTGTAAAGTCTTTGGAGAGCTGTGATCATGATGGATATAAAGCAGTCATATTTTTAAAATATACATTTAAGAGTTATAACGTAATTATATTGTACAGTCGGTCTGTATAATAAGGAGTAAGAGGTAATCAGTAGCCGACTGGCCGGGCGTGCACAGCACTCGACACTCGCGAGACGGCCCGGTCACACCTATGCGTCTGCGCGCAGATGTATAATCATATCAAAAAAGCAATAACTATTATTTGATAAAAAACGATTTATTTCATTTTAAATACTATTTTAACCAAGTTGTTATAAATGTAGTTAGTAAATTGGAAAGATCTCTTGAGAAGTCCACGGTCATATATAGTTCTTTTGAACAATAACTAAATTCTCATAATGATAAAGTCTCACGTTTACGTCATATCAATTTGTAATACTTAGTTTTTTCACTATTTTGTACATCTTGTACAAATGACATAATCATTATAAGTTCAGATCGTAGGAACAGGCATGTTACACGTAGCTAGGCTCGGACAGCGGTCGGGATGGTAGTCTGATTGATATAAATAGTTTATTTAGTCGGACCGAACAAGCCATGGGATTGTATTTATGATTTGGCGGACTACCGCATGACGCTGTCCCTCGGTCAGAGGCTCCAAGAACTGGTGATATGTAGCGTTGCGCTCGTTGCTGCAACGACTCACATGCCACGCTGCGCTGTAATGGTGGTCGATGTACAAATAGTTGCCGTTTCTGCGATCTGATCGTGTACACTACACAGTACACTATCTGCACGTCTTTAGCAGTCAACTGTAAGAGATTGGTGTACCTATGAATAAGTTACAGTTACCAGAGTTAGGATATATGAGTAGTCACGCAGTGCTACGTAGTAAAATCTTACTATTATGTAATATTTTACGATGCCAATTGAAAGTCTTAATGCTCAATTTTGCCAAATTTTACTTGCCGAGAACGCGTCTTGTCTATTAATTTCGTGTTTTAACGTTTGGTATAGCACACATTCCCGTTACTAAAACACCTTTAGGTATTTGAAAGTGAGAAGGGAATGGACAGATTGCTCAATAATTATGAAATAATTGTATTTCGTTTATAGTCCATAACACATTCAAATAGAACATGGAAATTTTTGGCCCAATGAAAATTATATCATTAGAGAAGTAATTGAAAATTTAATTGTAATTTAGAAATGATAAATTGAGAGTTTAATGGATTTGCAAGTATATATATTTGTGACGAATGCTCGAGATGCAATATGTTAATTTAGTGCCAAATGATAAGTTAACTCGTAGCAATATATTGTATCCTAATGCTCTTGTGTAATTTCTCACGTAGTGTTAATGACCTATGAGGTTTCGAAGGTTTCTTTTACAAGACTATAATATATTTATACAGGGAAAGTGTTAGGTATGTATTGTTGTTTGGATTTAAGAGTGTTGTTGGGGTATAATACTCATTGAGGCAGGGTGTAAAAATAAACGTACCTCATCGAACAGCCGAGCACTGGATACTTTAACAGCACCCTAGAGTAGTTTTTATAAATACTTTATTTAAAGAAATTATTAATTAATAAAATAAAGTCAAAAACAGTGTACCTCCATCTGAGACAGGGTAATGTCTTTTTACGTGAACAAGCTTCCGCAGCTGTGAATGCAGTTATTTTTACACTCTGACCTTTATAGCACTGAATGAGCAATGGAACAAGAGAATTTATTTACTCAAATAAGTTTTTTTTAATTATTTACGATAATTTTGTACTAAATTTTAATATACATTATTTTGCATTTTATGATTGTAATGGCAGCTGTCCATATCATGTGAACGATACAATCGGTCACTGTAATTTAGGGTTTCATAAATAAATTTAAAACGATACATCGAACATGACACATTGGGCACAAATATTATTAAAAAGTTTGAACTTTTTCTTTGCTTGCTGTTGTTAAATAATAATTGAAATCTAATTAACATTGTTCCTGATACTCGGTCGTAGTAGGCTTTGTGAAACCCTAATAAGCGTTAAAGATGTAATGTTGTGGAGCGGGCGGCACTCGGCCGGCGCGACCGGCGTGGCGACGCCGGCGAGGTCTAGTGCGTCCGCTCATCTTAGTTTTCACTGAGCAAAAATCTTTGAACTTTTGTATATAAAGAGAACAACATCGATGCCACTGTGCTCTGAGAAGACACAGCGTTGTGCCAAAATTACGTGCTAGTCTTTAAAAACAAATGTTGTTATCATTTTCAGATTTTATTTAGTCCAGAATGTGTTTGTTCCTGTGCTGTGAAAATAATTTCTAACAAACCAACACTCGGTGATGGTGGTGGTGAGGGACAATGTGGTCGCTTTATTCTCGCGGTTGACGGTTCTTAGGTTTTAGTCTTGTAGAATATGATAATTAAATTGAACATTTCCTCATCGGAGTTCCTTAGACTAGGGCAATGGTGGAAATTTAATTGCCGGATCTGCGGCGCTATAAAATCGGTCCTTGGTTGTAAAACTGACCACATTGTAAACTAAAATTACGGATTTAGATCGACAACTATAATCAGAACTGTCAATACTCCAAGCTTTCAGAATCGGTCGTGGACTAGCTTACTAATAGTTACAAAACCTATAGGTTATGCCAGCCTTTTGTGCCTAGGTGTAAAAATTCTCACTTTTATAAAATTGACACGTTTGCCTGTGATATTATTTTTTTCTATTAGTTAGATTAGTTGTAGGAACATATTCATGGTATGTGCAGTGGCGGCTGAAAATTGGCAAGACCGAATTTTCCTCTAAAATTAAGTATATTAAGGATCGTCCAAAGCCCCCAAGCTATAACTGTTCCGTGTAAACGATTGTAGTTGTCGATGATAAAACTAAATTGTGTCATTTAAGACGAGTCATAAAACTATTTAGAGTTACGAAGTGTTGTGTTGGTTTGTTGTTATATTTATAGTATTTATGAAAAATGCACATAATAATTTAGCTTTGAGCTTGTGCAATATTATTCCAAATTGTTTATAGAAGAAAACTGTTATAATTATTTCTAAATTGTTATATATTTTTATAAACGTAAAAGACAAAGGCAACTTAAATTATATTTTTGTTGTGCATTTATTATCAAATTTTATCAATATTAAACCACAAACTCATTGTGGACTGTAATGTCTGCGTCTGTGAAAACTGTTAATTAGGTACAGTAGATGGTTTTTTTATATATGCTAATATTGTGAGTCAATTCTAGTAATGTTAATGTTCCCTTTTATTTAGAATAATTTACGTTAATAAACAAATTAATCTAAGATTGCTCAACCAAGATGCAATGCTAACTGCAATGTAGATTTACGAAAATAATTTTATATTTGTCCTTTTATATTATTTATCTGATATTTCAGTTTTATTCATTTGTGAGTTATGGCAGCGCATGTTAGTCTTATGTTTATTCTTAAGAGAGGCCAAATGTTGACTTGCTTATGTGAGACTGTTTTGCCAAGAATCAGAAAGTATATTATTACCTACATTGTTTTAAAATAAATGCTTTTATATAAAATTTATACTAGTTTTCTATTTTATTGTTCCTACATACATGTCTATTATGTCTAATCCTTTCTCAAAAATCAAACACTCTACCCCATAAATAAGGCGGGTCGACGGCGAGTCGTGTACCACCCGCGCCTAAAAGAGCTGTCAGCAATCTTACCCCAAACAAACTGTCTCATCAGGTAACCATGTCCCTGGAACGTAAAGGGCTATTGAAGGACCACCGTGGATTTAGTCGGTACAAGCCTGACAGTCCCTCCCATAATAAAAAAAAACAAAGCGATCAAGATGATTGATGCCAAGTCAGAATTGCTGACGACTCGCCTCGCTCATTATACGTCTTGGGTTGCGGCTAACCCTCTGAAAACTACTGAAAAGAGCTAAAATGTCACCGGGCCAACTGAGTCACTGCCAGGCGCGGTCGCAGCCTGAAATTTTGGGGGGGGGGTCACTCACTACACCAATACAAAATAGGTACCTATCTGGAATAAAGTAAACATTATTGCACAAGATATATTTCACAAGATGTCAGCAAACTATAAACTTATCGCCGTTAAGGGATAGTTAGAAATTTCCTTTTATTATTTGGCAAATTTTTGAGATTTTTCAAAGTGACCTTAGATGTTGGGGGGGTCATATCCCCTGTGACCCCCCCCCTTTTGGACCGCGCCTGGTCACTGCAAACAAACCTATTCCCCGATTCCATGAGGAAACCGCAACCCTACCTAGAAGTCTTTATGATCTAAAATGAAGGATATTCTCCGAAATTACGTTTTGTAAGCTGAAGATTGCGATTTCTATTATAGTTCACTGTAGTTGTGGCATCGCACGTTGTCTACATGGAGCAGACAGGCGGGTTGAATGACCCATTATTATAAAAGGAATAATTTGTGTAAAAAATGCAATCAAATGGAAATTAATTGAAACAAAAATAAGTATAGGTTTTTTTTAATAATCTTCCGAAGTTCAGTGCCTTGAAAAAGGTAATATAATATTGTAGCCCACCATGGAAAATCTGGTCAATAAATACTCCTAGGTACCTCATAACCGGTAATTTGCGGCAAAGACGATTTAAACCGGATGTGGATAGTTGGCAGACTTGTCATTACTTCCGGTCAATGAGCTCGAATGGTCAGCGCGTCACTCGTGCTCACGACAAACTTTCACAGAATCATAGATTATTCCTTTTTAAAAATCACTTCAAGCAAAATACACGTTCCTGTGATTTATAAAAATTAATTATTTAAAGAATTTATTAATTCGATTTATTTCAATGCAAGCGTAAAATCGAAATTTTGTCTATGGAATTTTGCGTCTGTGGTATTGTATTTGAGATGTGTTTTTATACAAAAGCCTTGCAGCCATGCCAGAAAAATTACAAAAAAAGATTGTAATGTCAATCATGTCAATTAGTGGTGTTCAAAGTTGCTTTAAGGCAATCACTTGCTTAATGCTTAATGCTTTATATTTTAAACGCGCTTTTTTATATGCTTTATTAAAGCATGCTTATTTAAACGCGTAGGCAAAGCATGCTGCCACTCACCGCGCTTGCTTTGAGTTAAAGCAAGCGCGGTGAGTGGCAGCATGCTATAAAAGAATATTACATCGCGTTTATGAATTACGATAAAACAGAACCGTTAAAAATACAATGAACTTTCCTTCATCAAGATTATAATATCAATATTTCGTGTCATAATACTGAATTTATTTACACTAAAATGGCTTAAATCTGTTTTTTTTAACTTGCTATCGTTAAGCAATTAAAAAAACAGGTTCAAGCGATTTTCGACCTTATTGTCATTTATGCAAACACCGGATTTAATGAAGGAGCAATGTTAGCGAACGAGAATGTGAGAAAAAACAAACCAAATTTTAAATGTCAATAAGGTCGAAAATCGTTTGAACCTGTTTTTTTAATTGCTGAACGATAGCAAGTCAAAAAAACAGCTTCAAGCGATTTTCGACCTTATTGACATTTATGCAAACACCTGATTTTAATGAAGGAGCAATGTTAGCGAACGAGAATGTGAGAAAAAACAAACCAAATTAAAAATGTCAATAAGGTCGAAAATCGCTTGAACCTGTTTTTTCAATTGCTTAACGATAGCAAGTTAAAAAAACAACTTCAAGCGATTTTCGACCTTATTGACATTTATGCAAACACCTGACTTTAATGAAGGAGCAATGTTAGCGAACGAGAATGTGAGAAAAAACAAACCAAATTAAAAATGTCAATAAGGTCGAAAATTATAGATAGTCAATACATATATTGCGTGTCCTATCACTGTCACTGTTTAGTTTAACACTATAAAACACGAATCAAAATAGCGTGGCGCGGCCCCTGCTTAATGCTTATTCATTGCTTGTTGCTTTTCGCGCGACGGACAGAGACAGAGAGTTCGATGTAAAAGCAATAAGCAAATAGCAACTTGTGAGAGCCACGATAGCATTTGCTTTATGTTATGTGTATTAAGCACGGTGCTTTATTTTGCTTTATGATATATTAACCACCACTAATGTCAATGTCGTCAAATGTCATTGTCAAACAAGAAATTATGAAATTCTTGTAAAAGTGTAAACCTTGATTTTTTTCGGTTCATTACAGATTCCTATTTTAGATAAAAGCGATTTGTATTTACTCTTACATAGTCCATCTAAGCATTTCTTATCATTTTATGTCTACGACTACGAACAAATTGTCATCAGCAAGATAATAGATGGCGTTTCCTCAGCCTAACGCACAAAGAGGTTAGATTTCATTTCCATCATCATACTCAATTCGACAAAGCCATAGGATTTTTATATGATATACTCTACTAACTTTCAGAACTAACGAATAGGAAGATATTGGAGGAGCTACAGTTGAAAAAACAGATGCTTCTAAAGCAAGGTGCAGTTGCTCCTCTGACCGCTACCTCTATATCTTTGACACAGCCGAACCCTGTTAGCCAGCTGCCTATGTGCTCAATCCCACCAGTGTCTGCTACTGCTGTAAGTACATGCACAGAGCTTTCTGATCATCATTGAATTCTGACATCAAAAATACAAATACTAAAACAAATCAACCTGCCCATCTGTTAGCTGTTACTTTTTACCGCCTAAGCTTAAGGATTATACCTTGGTTAAGATTGTATACACTTACACTAATTATTTAGGGGCAAAAGCCAGTAAAATGCAATGAAATCAAGATCAAAGTATGTGCCTTAGACTTTAGGTATGATCTTTCATTTGAAATAGTATTTGATTATCATACACACTATGTGAAAATAGACACTTTACTCTTTCATTAACTATCAAATTGGATACAAATCAGCCAGGTTTTATGTTAATCAGTAAAAAAAATATTTTTTCTAGGGATTTCCTCAACTACCTGAAGCAAATATAGTGAACACAAGCCACAGAGCAGCACTACAGCACGCAAACGCCACATCTTGTGGCTACTTCGTGTCCCAAGACTCGTCATTTGGAAACCAGATCCTCCCTGTTCTACCGAGGTTTGATAATAAGTGAGTACAGCAGCTATGTCTGCTGTAATGAAACTGAAGACCCTACAAGGACATTTGGAAAGCTTGAATGGATTTACGGAGCCAAAAGTTCAATATGAACAATATGAGACACCTGCCCATCTTGCAGCTACTGCTCTTTATACTATCCAGGTACATTACATTGTAAAATTTATTATAATGCTTGAAAGTTATTTTTGCGGAGGTGCAGTTTTTTTGATGCCGAGTGTAGATTAGAAATCTGGTGGCTTCTGAAAATCTTGAACCTTGAAACTTACCTTAGGCTTCTGGAAGTCTCCAACCTAAATGTTACGTTAAACTCCTTTAATTTATTATTACAGACTCAATTTGAATCCATAGAAAACTGCACTGTGCTAGATGCAGGCTGTGGTCCAGGCATCTGGGGTATAGGCGCGGCGTTATTAGGTGCTAGTGTGGTGACGGCCGTCGATATTGATGACGATGCACTGGAGGTGTTCAAGGAAAATGTTGAGGAAATGGAAGTGACAAACATTGATGCGGTACAGTGTGACTTTCTGGATTCAAGAGTGTGCAGGTAGTCTAACCATCTAACTAATATTACAGGATATTTTTTTATGTAATACGGATATTTTTTCCTGTGGTTCTATTTCATTAATAGAACACATTTCCATAGGTAACTTTTAAAAACATTTTTTAAGTAGTCAAAAGTGGAGGGAGGCCTTTGCCCAGGAGTGGGACAGAGCAGGCTAGGAAAAAAAAAGAAAAAAAAAAAGTTGTCAAAATATGTGTCCTCCCTCAACGGCTGGATTGAAAGAAACTTGATTTGCTCAATAAACAACTTGTTTGTTGAGGTGTCTTCAAGATAGAATCAGTTATAAGTTGTACTAATACATTTTATAGTATTTACAAAAAAAAATAATACCTAACAACTATGTTTTAATATACTTTTATTTATTTTCAGATGGGAAGGTTACTTCGACACAGTGTTAATGAACCCACCGTTTGGCACAAAGAACAATGCTGGCATAGATATGAAGTTTCTCCGAAGGGGTACTTTACTCAGCAGTGACAGTGTCTACTCATTGCACAAATCTTCCACTAGGTAATTCCACAATATAACTATAATTTTTTTTTTCTGCTAACCAATTCAATCTATGTTCAGCTTTTTGATTACAGAACTTATTTTGCATCTAATTTCATTACAGGAGACACATAGAAAAGAAGATTAAGGAATGGGGCATGAAAGGCAATGTCATTGCTGAGATGAAGTATGATCTGCCTGCTACTTACAGGTTCCACAAGCAGCATTCTATGAATATCGCCGTAGACATTTGGCGAGTATACCACCAACATTGAGCATAAATTGTTTATAAGGTAAAAGAAATGAATTCAGGCTTAACAAGTGTCTTGAATCTTTAAGCTGTATATTTTATGTATTTACATATAATATGGATTCCAAAGCCTCTTGACTATGTAGTTAAAATCCGTCGGCAAATGCAAGTCCTAACAATACAGTGGAAGCACGAGAGGGCGGGATTTAAAAGACGCAATGATGTTTACCTTCCTAATCTATCTCACCACTTGCATACCTCATGAGGTGACTTGCACTTGCACATGGAATAATGAAATAGTAAAATCAACGTCTTTAGTTTTATCTCATAATTTATGGTCTCATATCTAGCGATTTTTTTATATGTACGGAATGTCTAACTTTCGTAAATGTAATTTATTATGTATGTATTTACTTCTGTGTAAGATAAAATGTAATTTTAAATCATATAAATAGGAATGATGGACTGACAAATAAAATTATCAAATAATTTTTAATATTTATTTCTTTATTAAATTCTTCAGTCTTAAAGTATCTTCTAGAGCTGCAATAAAAAATAATGAAATACAAATTCCGTAAAGAATTGATGTTAAAAAATTAAATACTGTATACATACTACAACAAGATACTTAAAACAATTATTTCGATATTATGACTCTTTAAAAAATAGTTTTTTTTTTGCTTGGCTGTTTTGCCTAACTAAACAGCTAGCTAGATAGTTTTGGCATTCGGATGACGTTTTATAGCCACCTGTGGGTATCGTCATAATTATAAGAAAAATACCGAAAAACAAGATGGTGTCGTTAGTTCAGATTGTAGCCACGCGCCTAAAGATCCTTGTACGGGATATTGTGTCTTATTCATCTCCGAACTTGATGTTCTGTGCCAGTTTGATAGTTCCGGAGTAGTTGATGGTGACAGTGGAGCGTCTCATGTAGTTCTTCCAGGAATCAGAGCCGCACTCGCGGCCGCCGCCCGTTGCCTTCTCACCTCCGAAGGCCCCGCCGACCTCTGCGCCATTGGTGGGGATGTTCACATTCACAATGCCGCAGTCTGAGCCGTGGGGGCCGATCCACTGTGGAATAAAAACCTCTTTACATCTCTCATATTCGGTAAGTAGGTCCTTATTACCCCCAAATGGGGCTTGTAGGTAACCAATTAGCGCTCTAGGTTAATAATGTAGTTAGAAAAGCCCTAGGGCGGTAAGTAATTAAAAAAAAAACTCTTAACTCTTTCAAATAGTTCGCGTACATCTAACCATCATACTGGCAATGGACATCATGCATTCAGCCCAATGACAAAAGAGGTCGCTTCGCTATTCAGCCTCGTCTTCGTATGAGTATAATAATCATCAATTTTAAATATCGAACGGCGAAGCTCAATTTCGTTCTTGAAAAAAATAAATAAAAAAAGATGAAAAAAGGTGGGAATAGAAAACTTTTACTTTAAATATTGTTTGCTTTTGGGATTTTTTTATAAATACGTGCTAATTAGGAAAAAAACATGAGTTCTGCAAGTGATGAAGATATAAGCTGCACTCCCATGCATTGCATGAAAGTTGTTCTCATTTCACTATAAATTTTAACTAATAAAATGTTTTATTCTTTTAATGCCGGTTTTTTTTCTACTTACCTCACAATCGAGATGTAAAGCAGAGTAGTTAGCTCGGGTGTAAGCATCAATTGCACCCTCGAACTATAGGCGCCCTCACTGCGCTCGTGCGCCTAAATATCTCGTGCTGCAATTGATACCTTACAGCCCTTGGCTACTAATCTACTATTAGTAATCATTATAATATACCAAACCTTTTCCGACGAAGCTACAAGTTCCGTAACAATTGAAATCTAATACCTACTTTTTTGTAGTCATACAGTTCAAATCGACATCCCAAAAAATTAAATTTCAGCTGCATACAGGCTGCAATCGATATGTTACGCTTCACATATTATAATTAGTTAGGTAAAAGATATTGCCAAGTTTCCCTTGAAGCCTTGGCCCATAAACCCAACAAAGATAAACTATATATTATATCATTTAAAAGGAAAACAATTATAGAATTTAAGGCGCGGTGTTATCTCAATATTCCCAAAAATTGGTTTCTTAGAACGTCGAGTATGACGTAATGTAATAAAAATAAGTAACGCGAAAAATACAGTGAACAGAGAAGGGTATAAAGAAGAATTTAAACCGAACAGAATAATAAATAATAGTTTGATATTCCCAATAAAAAATTGGAAGTTGTAGCACAAAAATAAACTTTGACGTCGAAGATCTCTGTATTTCCAGCGATAACAACAGTTTTTTTTTTAAGAATTTAGTAGGTTTTCCATTTTTTTAAAACTTTAACCAAACCATTATTTAATTTTATGTCTATATTTTAAATAATCTAAAGAAAAGCAGTAAAATAAATGCCCATTCGCAGCTTACGTCACATTTCAACACAAATATCATTTTTCAATTTTCAATCTTATTGACTCTCCATAGTGGTGACAATAGTTTACGCGGTCATAAGCGATTAAAATCGTAGTCAGTCCGCGTCTTAATGGTATAATTAGTTTTCCATAAGAATACACCGAAAAAAATTGTTTTTAAGTTTAACGTTAACATTATAGAAACTTTTAAATGATTAATTAAATTAATGATTTTTTGCATATTATTCTCACATTATTGTTTTATGTTATGATTTATCTTTAGAAATTCTGTTGGACACAACATGAATCGGGCCGATTCTTGTCATACCCTAGCTTCTTTAACATACCTTGAAGACATCTCCAAGGTTCTCAGTAAACAGACTGGAAGACAGGCCCTGTTCCACTTCGTTGTTGTACTTGATACCGGTGTCTAGGTCCGGGATCTCGATGCAGTAGACAATGGGGGCGAAGCATTCGGTCTTCACTAGCGGGGAGTCGTGGGGCAGGCCTGTGACGATAGTCGGCTCAACAAAGTAGCCTTCGCGGTCCATTACCTAGTGGATTAAGTATCGTAGGTGAATGTGAACTCAAGTTGAAAATAAGCAAGACGGCTCTGTCACGCTCTCAAATTTTGTTCGCCACAAGTCGGCTGCCTGATAAGTTTATCCATGGGCAAAAATGTCGAACCTCTATAGGAAGTTACAGCTCCTATTTTATAATGGGGTAATTTTCAGCAATCCTTCTTTAGTACGCATTAGTTTTAAAAAGAACTAGTGCATCATTGGAAGCGAATTTATGCAGGGTGATCAAGAGAGATCTATGCATAAGTTTTGTATTCTTACCTTTCCTCCAAATTCAATCTTGCCTCCTTGCTTGATGACTTCGGCGACTGTCTTCTTGTACGCCTCGACAGCGGCAGGTGTGTGTAGGGGACCGATCAGTGTCTCTGAGAGCAGGGGGTCACCAATCTTGCTGACCACTCCCGCGAAGGCCTTGGTCAGACGAGAGACGACTTGGCTGTATACCTGTGAAAGTTATGATTGTTGTTTTGTGGTCATAGACGGGTGGATTGGGTCGGTTCATTATTTTCGACCAAAGACTGTTTTGATATTTGTATATGTTTTTCAAATCAATCTACAATCACATTACTAATAGAAATATATATTTATCATTAATATTAGATAATATCTACCAACCAGCATGATACCAGTGAACCTGCGTTATTCAAGATCAAATTAATTACCTAAACTAGCTCGTCAGCATTTTTTTTATTGTCAACTAGTACTTACCTTCTTATGTATAAACAGTCTTCTAGTAGTAGTGCACCGTTGTCCCGCGGTACCTGCGCACGCGAACAGCGCCGCGTTCAGCAGCAGATCTAGGTTAGCGTCTTCATTCACTATGATGGCGTTGTTGCCGCCCAACTCCAGCAGGTGGCGCCCGAAACGTCTCTGGACTTCTACACCAACCTACGACGGGGTGATAGTTAGGTTTGGTTTGAATAAAAAGGACTTATTGGCTCTAAAAATCTCGTCTGTCATCTACAGCTTAGTTAAGTAGTACCAAGCTTGTCTATGTTTCTTGAGGCTATAGTTTATTCGTCATGACTGTATAAGACCTATGCCGACTACTTATTTACTATTACTTAACCTATAATTGTATCATCGACTGCTGGGCTGGGACACATCTCTCTGTGAGAGAGCAAAACTAAAATATATACTGTTCCACTGCTGGAAAAACCTTCTCCATTTCGTTCCAACTCTCTTTGTGTTTTACTTTCTCAGGTAATTCAGCTATCCACTTATCGAAGAGATTTTTCTCTTACCTGTTGTCCAACAGCCGTGCTTCCAGTAAAGGAGACGAGCTTCATCCTCTCATCCTTCACAATTTTCTCGCCGATGTCCTTACCGCCGACGCACAGAGCGGCAACAGCGCCAGGAATGTTGTTCTTCTCTAGCACTCCCTCTACGATCTTGGTGACAGCTATGGCGATTAAAGGTGTAGTGTCTGATGGCTTCCAAACACTGACGTCACCGCATACCTGGGAAGGTTTATTAGCAATTTATTGGAAAATGTTACGTTTTCGGTAAACGATGTATGGACTGTGCGGACGATGTCATGGCTATAAAGGTGGTGACTACTGACAACGAGAAATATTTTGGAGGAAGCAGTCATATAACACTAACCCAAAAAAAATGGTAGAAGGGCAAGATAATTATGTTGATACTTGTTTTCAATGCAAAAAAGAAATCTATACTAATTAAAAAGCAGAAAATTTTGTTTGGTGGAACGCGCTAATTTCAGGAAGTCGTTTTGTGTTGGACAGTCCATTTTGTGAAACCGCAGGGAAGAGCTAGTGGGATATAATTCAGGGGGCAACGGTACTCCAATGCATGTTCAAATGTGTGTCTGATCAATGTACTTTTGCTTTGCTTGAATATTGTCTCTCTTACCTAAATAATTTTCATAATTATCTACTAGTTAGAATCTTGTTAAAGAAACGAATTGTGATAACAATTAAATATGTTCGTTTATTTGGTCTCTTGAAGATAAGATAACAAAAACAAATCATTATAATCATGATAAATTCGGGTTTTTCCTCAGTTTCGTGGTATAATTTTTGGTTACTTGCCTACTGAAAAAGTGAAATGCTATTAGAAATGCTATTCTCTAAGGACTCAACGCCGAAACTACGGTTTGTGAATAATAATGGATTTTCTACTTTATGTTCTAGAGCATAAACTTTTAAATCTATTATAGATAAACTGTATCGGTACGCAACAGCATAAAATTAATCTATCTATTACATAATATTCTGGGTAGGTGTTCATATTCTAATTATAAGCAAAGACTTTGCCTTACCATAGCAATAGCGCTGTTCCAGCCGAACACGGCAACCGGGAAGTTGAAGGCAGTGATAATGCCGACAGCTCCGAGAGGGTTCCACTTCTCAATGAGCACGTGTCCAGGTCGCTCTGATGGGAAGATGGTGCCGGGGAGAGTTCGGGACAGGCCAAGAGCCAGGTCACAGACGTGAATGTATTCCACCACCTCGCCGATAGCCTCGGGGAGGATTTTACCTGAGGAGGGATTATTGGAGTTAAACTAATTTTTTTTCTCTTTCAATCGGGATTTTCGTTTTGGTTTCGTTCATTTGTATATCATATACCCAGGGTTGGAAAAAAAAAGTTTTTTTTTTCAATTTATAAAACAAACTGTTCAAATTGTTTTAAACAGGTGTTTTTTTGTTTTGTTTTTTTTTTTAGTTTCGTGCATTTTTTCAAATTAATTCGACTATTGGTCGACGTCTTATCTTATAAATAAATTATATGTTTCATTTATAGACTAGATCTTTTCAAATTCGCTGTTTGTAATGAAATATTTACAAAAAATTATCAATGGAAAAAAACATCTACTGTTTTTTTTCTAATGTTTGAAGAATTATTTCATTACATCTATACATATAATAAATCTGTAGAAGGGTCAATTCTGTACATTGAAAATATTGAAAAAATAAATAGCGGGGGGTGTTGCTAGATCGATACCAAACCCAAATATGTGATTAAAAAAAATTTTGTCTGTCTGTCTGTCTGTCTGTCTGTCTGTATGTGCAGGCATCACGTGAAAACTAACGGTTCTATTTCGATGAAACTTGGTATAATTATACCTTATTATCCTGGGCATAAAATAGGATACTTTTTATCCTGGAAAAATACGTAGAAAAAAAAAATCTTATTTTTCAGTTTTATTCATAGACGTTGTTCTGTAGAACCGCGAGCACACGTTGCATTACCCGCAGTGGATTCAGCGCCGTAACCTGTAGCGCCGAAAGTCGGATTTGGCTTGAACCGTTAGCGGCACACGCGGGCCACGCCTCCCCGACTCCTATATAAGGAGCCGCGTTCCGCGCCGCGCGATGCATATAAATTCTGAATTTTAATGCGAGCGGACGTGTCCGGTGTGGCGAGCGGTCGTCCGTGGAATTAATATTGTATAGTGTAATTTTAAACCGTGCTTTTCAGCGCGACCTTTTTGATTACTGTTCCGATCAGTTATTTGTAAATACAAGGTCGGAATTACTAATGAAAAAAATACTTACTACAGAACGCGAGCTCAACAGCAGTAGCTCAATAGAGGGATCTCCTTAATTATTATAGGCTTAGCCGTATTTGGGTCCAATAGATATTTATAAGATGTCATTGTCAGAGTTACTCAAAATGTAGAAATAAACCATCCACGCGAAGACCGACATCCGCGCGGACGGAGTCGCGGGCGGAAGCTAGTTACCAATAAAAGTTAAGAAATGTGATACCAAGGGCATACACTCAAATGATTTAATGTGAAGCTTTAAGACTCTTGAATATTAATCTATTTTCATTTTACATGCATTCATCCGCCATGAAAAGTAGTTAGAACATGTAATAAAACACTGTTTAATTTCAAACTGTTTTGAACACTGTTTAAAACAGGTGTTTTAAAACAACTTGTTTTAAACATGCCAACCCTGCATATACCTATATTTATATGGTAAAAGAAATGATCATGTTAGGTCTCAATATTAGTTTCATTGATATACTCGTATTTATCTACCCTTGAATACGTTGACCAAAAGCCTTCATTTTGATTTTAGAAGTCTTCAAAAAGTGGGAGGTTCTCAATTCAGTTTTGTATGTTTGTAAAACGATAAATCCGAGGGGTCTGATCCAAAATTTTATTATTTTTTTTATTTCACGAGCCGTTTTTTGTACTTATTGTTTACTTGGACGATGCTTTTACATTTACTGCGGATTAAAAATTATATTGCACATAGAAGATACCTACATACTTAGGTAATTATGTTTATGACAAGAATTTGAATCTAAATTTATAAAATAAAAATTTAAAAATACCTAATGATGTAATGGCCTACCATGGGAAAGAGACAGAGCTATACAAGTCGTCTAGCGCTATCTCGTTCCCTGAACTACTCACGCTTTAAGACGTCATGGTAGGCCACTAGTCTTCAAAAACTACCACAAAGAAGTGTCTTGTGAACTTTTCTTTCGGAAGTCAGTGGCAAAAAGTCAATGAAATTAGAAACCAAATCACCGACTTCCGAAAGAAAAGTTATTTTTCACTTGTTTGTGGTTGTTTTTGATGTTGGTTAGTTTTGCATAGTAGCAAAACCTTAAAAAAAATCTAAGTACCCACTTAAATATTTTCCACGTTGGTGGTACATAACTTAATTGTTATCTTTCTTATCTGATAATAAGATTTCTAATAATAATAACTTATAAATACACTTGCTATCTATAAAATGTAGGTAAGTAATATTATCAACTTTGTCTACGATAATATGCGAGTCAACAAACTCGATCAAGCACTGATTACCCACTTTATTCTATTGACTAATATAAAAAGTAGCTGTACCCATACCATGAGTTAATTGTCATTACGATACTCGATCATACGCATCGACCGCGTTTGGCGCTCTCATTGGTTGAGAGTTCATATAACCTTGGAGCGGGCCAATGAGAGCGACAAACGCGGTCGATATCGATGATCGAGTATCATAATGACAACAGCTCATGGTATGGGTACTGGAAATGCTAACGGACGGTATAATATCTAGCTTAGCTACCCATACCATGAGTTGTCATTACGATACTCGCTCTCATTGGCCCGCTCCAAGGTTGTATGAACTCTCAACCAATGACTATCTTAATGACAACTCATGGTAGAGGCTACCCCGCTTAGGGTTACCATATCTCAGGATTTGTCCTGAGAACTCAGTATTTTTACGGTTTTCTCAGGATTGCGACCGGATTTAAGTAATCTCAGGAAATGTCAGGATTTTTTCACTTTTCGCAAAGAATAGTACTTGCAATTTTTTTTATTAGACAAACAAATAATAATCTTCTAGGTATATACAATAACATTATTATCATATTGATACTAATTTTTAAATCGATTTTGGTCTTGTGGATTGCACATATAAAATCGAACCTTAAAATCTATGAAACCTATGGGAGGAATAGATGGTAGAAACCTATCCGCACGCACTGCGCACATGACAAAGTTGTAAAACTCGAGAAAATCTTTGGAATTTTAATTATTGAAATTCAGACTTTATCTCCAGAGTTTTTAATTTGTGCAACGCGTAAGCGAAATCCAGTGTATGAAAAATTAAAATTTTACGACATTTTAAATTGTTAAGTACGAGTACGTTTGAGAGAAAATTTTCAAACTGTAAAAAATCTCAGGATTTTTCAATGGAAATCAGGCCTTTTCTCCGGACTTTTGTTTTTTTCATCTGGTAACCCTAACCCCGCTACCAGTACCCATACCATGAGTTGTCATTACGATACTCGATCATCGATATCGACCGCGTTTGGCGCTCTCATTGGCCCGCTCCAAGGTTGTATGAACTCTCAGCCAATGAGAGCGCCAAACGCGGTCGATGCGTATGATCCAGTATCATAATGACAACTCATGGTAGACGCTACCCCGAGGGGTCCTAAAAAACGCGTCATATGAGCGACAAAATGAGCCCTTATCAATGTGCAGCTAAACTTACCCATTTCCAAAGACACAAGCTGTCCAAGAGGCTGCAGCTTCTCCCTGAGAGCGTCTCCTATCTGTCTGACGACCTCGCCCCTGGCGGGCGCAGGGAGCTCCGCCCACGTGTGCCATGCTTCTTGCGCAGCGGCGGCACAAGACTCGTAGTCAGCCGCGCTAGCTGCCTGCACCTCAGCTATTATCTTACCGTTGGCGGGGCTGAACGATTTGATTATCTGAGGACCATAAATTCAACTTGTTTACTTATTCATACTTCTCCATTGCAGTGTTCTATGTCACTTGTATCTTACGGGTACCCACAGAGTACTTTTATTATATATCGGGTAGGTACCTTAGGAGTTCGCTGTTCTATCAGCACATACTCTATTTTAGTATCATATTATATGTCAAATGACATAATATTTATTTACTCGCCTCATTGAGAGTTATCTTGACATATAATTAGGTACACAAAAGAGCTGAAATGTGTTAACTGTACTACCATGCTTAACTATGTTTGCGTCTATTTTATCTAAACATTGCTTACATAACTCAGGTCGTAACGAGTATCGTTACAAGAACAAGAACATCAACATTCTTGTAAACTGAATAATGAATCTAAATTATGCATTCAAGAATGAATGCTCATAATGATTTCGCTTGTCCAAGAGTTTTTCCTATTTATACAATAGTGTACCGAATTCCCTGATATGTGTGATGCTCATCTAGGCAGAAAACAATACACAATACCACAATGCTGTTCTCGAATACAGCACCGTGCAAGGGTCCCCCCACATTTATCGACGCGGAATCGGCTTAAGCCGGTCAAGAAAACCTTTATGTCAACGTAATAAGGGTGTTACTAATGCCATTCGCATCGGATCGCGTCGTCCGAGCCGAGCATAAAGGTTTTCTTGACCGGATAAATGTGGGGGGATCCTAAGGCGTCGAAACTACAGCCTGTCTCCGAAATAGTTCACTGTGACGTTTACCTGCCTTACGCGTCCTTAATGCCCATTCGCACGAGCGCTTTTCTTATGGAAACTCAAGTTTCTGTCACGGCTAGAACAGTACCTACACAAATCTCAAATCATAACAAACCAGAATGCAATGATGTCTAAACTGATAACTGATATGGCTGACTTGAAGCTTCAAAACTCAAATATACAACGATGTAACGAAGAAATTGAAAAATCAATGCGCTTTATAAGTAAGCAATATGAAGACTTAAAAGGTGAAGTTGGTAGTAGTGGGTGGCCTACAGAAAGATCGCCAGGAACAAAAATTTTACATAGAAAGTCTTGAGAGAAAAGTTCAGGATATGCAGCCGTAATCGCGGTCATCCACGTTGGAAATCAGAAATATTCCACTGAGGGAAGGAGAAACCACAGAAGATTTGTCACAATATAGTGAGTAATATCGGGAAAAATACTGGTGTACTAGCTATTTCAACTTGTGAATTACGGGATGTGTATCGCCTCCCGGGGAAAACTAGTTCTACGCGTCCCATTTTTGTGGACTTTATTACAGTCAAATCTAAACAGAACTTCCTATCTACTGTTCGTGAATATAATAAGAACAAACAAACGTAAAGAAGAAAAGCTTAACACTGACATGGTTGGAATCCCTGGACAACGCCAGCCAGTTTATATTGCTGTCTCGCGAGTTTGCAAAAAAGAACGGCTACAAATATTGCTGGTCTAAAAATGGAAACATCTTTCTACGTAGGGAACAGGGTGACAATCAAATTATCAACATAATATGACTCATAATTATTGTTGTTCTTGTTTCATTACTATATATCTGCTTTTCTTGATTGATTCATACTCATTATTGTGGTACATTAATTGTTAATGTGTTTCTAGACAATATCTTGAAGCTAATCTATGTTTGTTATTCTAGTTAGCGATGGAAACTCATATACAAATTCCATATATTATCATATATATACCTGTTACCGCTGTATGCGATAACAATATTTTCTACTTACCTACTTTTGTTTCGTTACACTTTAGAAGTTATATACCTTTTTAATTTTACACACACATTTGTAAACATATACGTTCGTACATATTTACCTAATACACGTATAAATAACATACTACTACTCATACACTCATATACACTCACTCGTACATTCTCAAGCTCACGCCTACGATATATATTTATTCCTGAAAAACTTAAATGGATACCATCATTGCACTTCATTAAAAACAAATTATAGTCACCTACACGATCAGACATTTATTATACGACTAGCTTCCGCCCGCGACTCCGTCCGCGCGGATGTCGGTCTTCGCGTGGATGGTTTATTTCTCCATTTTGAGTAACTCTGACAATGACATCTTATAAATATCTATTGGACCCAAATACGGCTAAGCCTTTAATATTTAAGGAGATCTATTGAGCTACTGCTGTTGAGCTCGCGTTCTGTAGTAAGTATTTTTTTCATAGTAATTCCGACCTTGTATTTACAAAACTGATCGGAACAGTAATCAAAAAGGTCGCGCTGAAAAGCACGGTTTGAAATTACACGCATACAATATTAATTCCACGGACGACGCTCGCCACACTGGACACGTCCGCTCGCATCAAAATTCAGAATTTATATGGAATACAAAAATAATAAAGTCGCGGTAGTCATTAACTCTCGGAGAATCTTAACACCGCGATTCAGAAATGCGCGTCATAGGCACAACGCCATCTAGTGGTGAGTGGTGGAACCTTTTTAGAAATCAATGGAGGCAGGCGTGGCGTAATGTTTTACTTGATAATAGGTGTCGCCAGTGGTTCCATAATAAGGTTTGTTACAGATTTTTTTTTCTACGTATTTTTCCAGGATAAAAAGTATCCTATTTTATGCCCAGGATAATAAGGTATAATTATACCAAGTTTCATCGAAATCGAACCGTTAGTTTTCACGTGATGCCTGCATATACAGACAGACAGACAGACAAAAATTTTTTTAATCACCTATTTGGGTTTGGTATCGATCCAGCAACACCCCCCGCTATTTATTTTTTCAATATTTTCAATGTACAGAATTGACCCTTCTACAGATTTATTATATGTATAGATATTTTGCTAACATATCTGTTATAAATGGCTGATATTAATGAAATACTTAAGTGAAGAATTAGACTAGATACCTGGGGGCCCTGAGGCTAACTCGCGTATAATTATGTTTACCAAAAGAATGTAGTTTGTATTTAAGGGGAATGCTCCAACCAGCCCGCGAAATTCAAAATTTCTTGGGTTTTTTGCAATTTGCAGGCCAGTGCTAGGTTGTATGTTGATTAAAATATTGATCGCGCTTGTAAGACGTATGTAGTTACAGAACTATAATCAACAAAATCATCAATATAACGCTTTAAGTTCATAAAGCTTCAGGAATGACTTTTTATGTTATTTTTTTGTTCCTGAAGCTTTATGAACTTGGAGGGTTGTATTGGTGATTTCGATGATAATAATTCTGTAACTACATACGTCTTACAAGCGCGATCAATATTTTAATCAACATACAACCTAGCGCTGGCCTGCAAATTGCAAAAAACCCAAGAAATTTTGAATTTCGCGGGCTACCCTTGAGCATCAACCTTAATGAATCCAGCTAAGTCACTAAATATTCTACATTTAAATATTAGAAGTTTCAATAAACAGTTTGATGATCTATCAAGGAATGGTCAATTTTCGTATATTTTCTTGAATAACTTGGAAACTATTTATTTTAAAATTACAAAAAAAAATACATTTAAGATCTTCTCAACAAGACCTTTCATTTGATATGTCACACGATGCAGTTTTCAATTTTTTTTTAAATTTACCCCTTCCCCCCCAAGAATTACCTCCCATATACAGATTTCATCTATTCACGTCACACCTCTGTGCTTGGATCACAGGAATTGATATGTTTACCCAACATAATCGGTCTAGTAGATTCGGTGATAATTGACTGTAAGCGATAGACAGACGGACACACGAGTGATCCTATAAGGGTTCCGTTTTTGTATTCGGACGTACGGAACCCTAAAAAGTATCTAGGAGAAAAAGAACTGGATTACCCCACGGCTCTTACGTTGCATTGCTAATAGAAATAAACTACATAAAAAATCTTTCAATGCCCCGGATAACATACTCGTATTACTTAAATTAACCTATACGCGCTATCGAAACTTCTGCAATTCCCTTCTTCGTAAGCTAAAAAGAGATTACGAGAAAGGAGAAATTGCAAAAGCGGGTAATAATCCTAAAGCTCTTTGCAATGTGATTAAAGATATTACCAATACCAAAAATAACCGTTCTCAACCACTTGAACTGTTAAATATTTGTAACGACCCCACTTTATCTGTTAATGATGTGTGCTCATATTTCACAGATATTGGCAAGAAACTTGCAGATAAAATTACCTTGTCGAATCAAAATATGCCTTAAATTTTGGTTCAATCAAGTCAGTCCCTCTTGTTAATTCTTTTGTCCTTTTGGAGACAGATGCCACTGAGGTAGAATCAATAATACTACAACTTCTTGGTAACTGTGCTACAGGCTGGGACAGAATATCATCAAGCTTATTAAAACAATGTCGAAATTTAATCATTCCGTCTATAACGCACATTTTTAATCTTGTTATACAAACCGGAGTATTCCCCAATGCTTTCAAGAAAGCTTTGGTATACCCAGTTTACAAGGGAGGAGACAGAGGCTGTGTTAACAACTACAGGCCAATATCAGTGCTATCAGCACTGTCAAAAGTGTTAGAGAAAATATTAAACACAAGACTTAATCAATATTTAAATTATAAACTAATTGCCAGTAACCAATATGGCTTTCGAAATGGAGTTTCCACTGAAGACGCGGTGCTAGATCTAACACAACCAATGATATTATAAATAATAATATCATTGAACACAACACATTATAAATAAACTTGACAATAAAAACAAATGTCTAGAAATTTTCCTGGATATGGCAAAAGCCTTTGACACAGTCTCTGTTTCCAACCTGTTAACCAAACTTGAGATCATGGGCATCAGGGGTACACCTCTACAATTGTTTAAAGATTATTCAAGCAACAGAACACAACAGGTTAAAATTGATTCTATCCTAAGTGAGGAGAAATTAGTTTCCTACGGAGTGCTCCAAGGCAGCGTTTTAGGCCCCACGTTATTTAAAATATACATTAATGACCTCTGCACGATGTCTATGCCTAACGCTAAAATATATAATAGGTACCTACGCTGATGAAACAGCTGTTGTGATAAACGGAAACGCTCCTACCTAGGAAGAGGTTAAAATAAAAGCGGAATGTTGTTTTAGAAAAGTTATACACTGGCTCAACTCAAACCTTCTCAAGGCTAAGGAGTATGATTTATATGTTTAAAACACTTAGTGAATCAGCATCGATTAAGCTTCTTCTAAAATTATTTATGTTGCCTTGTGTCAATCTGTTACTCAGTATTGCATCACAGGATGGGGGGAGTGTTGCAAAAACACAGTTCCTTGCCTTAGAACGAGCACAGAGATCTCAACTGCAAAGTGCTTAGAGTCCGACAGCTCTTTGTGCTCGAATCCATCTTAAGGAAGCATCGATCGATTCCCCCTCCAGATCCTGATACTCTCAGAGTAAACAGAACCAGTTTGCCATACTCCTTCACATAACACATCATTTGCGAGAAGACAGTATTAGGTACCTGTGGTATTACATAATAAGCAGCATACTATAATAACAAAACTATGGCCCGTCCCAGCTTCACACGGGGTCACGGGTATATTAAGAACCGCCCGCCCGTCCGATTTTGTGCAAACTTCACTTAAAGCATCTGCTAAATAGTTCGAACAAAGAAAACTAACATAAGAAAAATAACTAAACATTTAATTAGTTTGGAGAGGTTAGCCCGTTCTTGAGTTATAACATTACAATGAAAAGTGGCATTGATTCTTATAATTATATTTGAAGATTAATAAAAAAATAAATATAATAAGTACATTGTAATACTCGTAAACGTGATGCTAAGATCTCAGATAGAACATGGTTGTTACAATTAGACTACCTACATATATACCGAAAATCTTTTGTCTTAACACACAAACACTAATTAAACACATACACACACGCACGTAAACTGAGTGTATGTATGCACAGCCACACATACAGACACATAGGTACATGCACATCAGACACAGACACATACTTGCACAGCCACACACACAGACACGTACAAACACACACTTTTTTATTTTATTTTTATTTCTTCTTTTTGTTTTTATTCACTATCATTGACTATTTGTATTCAGTGTTCCAACAAGGCAAATACAGCAGCACACATGTCTGTTTATTTATTTTTAGGGCATCTTACCTATCTTCTGAGATACAGGCCTCGCCTAGTTCAGAAGATAGTATTACAGTCAATATCCTATGTTAACCTTTCTTTGCCACCACAAACGCATTGTAACTGGTAAGTATTATCCCATAATAAACTGTTTAATTTAAGTACACTTAATTTATTGTTAATCTTGTTGCATGAATGGTGAGAAATAAACTATTTTATTTATTTTTATAGGTATACGTAAGTACAATAAACTTGTTGGTACTTTTTGTTAACTAATAATAAACTATGTAAGTATGTATCTGCTTATTACCTACACCAAACTTGCCAACAGCGCTTTAGCAAGTTTTGACTGTCACATAAACAAATAGTTACAAAAATCTTACCTGGCCGTTTGCCTGCCATTTGCCGTTGAACACACCTACATTCTTCTCTTGCAGTCCCAATTCCTTCAGGAAGGAATACTTGGGGTCGTCAATGAGGTAGGAGGACGCGCTACGAGCCATTGGCACTCTTATCAATCGCAGGGACAACACACTCCGACACAGTACACGGCTCATTTGTGCGACTCTCACTACACTCTGACTCTGTTATAATACGTATATTACATTTAAATGGCGAGATATGAAGTAAACAAATTTTATCATGTTTGTGAACAATTATGGCGCTGCTACGTCTTATCTGACTGATAAAAAGTCAGTTGCTAGGTCAGGAGTAAATGATAGCTTTTCCAATCGGTTTGTGAGGGGCATTATTATCTTGCTGTGGTATACAGGATGAAATTTTTAAACTGGGCGTGGATAGCTTTAACCGAAACTATGAGGAACATCGAAAATCGTTGAAAGGAGTCTCGAGGCCGATTTTGACGAAAACTAAAACTGCATCATTGGATTTTAGAAAATTCAATAATCCTGGCCAGGAATCGAACCCGCTGATTTGGGAAAAAAAATCACATCCTGTATTATTACACCATTCGATAGTGTTGCTAATAAGGATCAATTTCTGGGAAGTAATAATATACGGCAAAGTTAAGGAAATGGCATATTTTTGTATGTCACTACTTTTACTGAGCGAATAGATATTCGAAATTACAAAATTTCACTGTTTTCAAATTTTCACTGGATTTGACGTCTCAACAGTCCCACTGTATTCAGCAATATGAAATTATTGAGTTGAACAAAAAACAGCATTATTTCAAAGAAGAAACGGTTAACTTATGTTTCGAATACAGTCATTGCCTTGAAGATTGATCAGTATTTTTTTTTAATTATACCATTTCCTTCAGTTTACCGTATATGATTACTTCCCAGAATTTGATTCTTGTTAGCAACAATATCGAACAGTGTAATAATACAGGTTGTGATTTTTTTTTCAAAATCCGCTGCGATTCCTGGCCAGGATAATTGATTTTTCTAAAATCCAATAATGCAGTTTCAGTTTTCGTCAAAATCGGCCTCCAGATTTCTTTCAACGTTTTTAGATATTCCTCATAGTTTCGGATATAGCCATCCACGCCCAGTTGAAAAATTCACCTTGTACCTATACGTTCCCATTTTGATCCCATTCGTGTTCTTAGTTACTTACTAGCTTCTGCCCGCGACTTCGTACGCGGATCCCGTTGCTTATGCCAGCGACAACGGGGTCGTCAAAATCGAAGATCTGAAACTGGTCTGATGTCCAATACCAAGAGCCCGGGTAAAAATATAAATGGGAGTTTCGGCTAGTAGAGTCAGATTTTTAATGATATATCATCGTCATCGAAAATCAGTCCTAAAGTCTTACCGCCTTCACCGCGTGGAGGTACTCTCAGCTTATGTTGTTTTATAATTATACAGTGAAATTAGCGGTAGCTTTGATTTCCACATCAGACGTTTCTGATCTTCGATTTTTATAAGTCAACAGGAAATGCCCATCAGACCGAGCAACTTTTGCTAAGACGTTATTCCTATATGTGTTATGGTGTACCGGGGCTCTTGTAGTTCCACAACAGGTGTTCCAGATCTTCGATTTTTATAAGTTAACAGAGAGTGCACATCAGATTGAACAACTTTTGCTGAAACGTCATTCCTACATATGTTATAGTGTAACTGGGCGCTTGGAATTCCACAACAGGTGTTCCAGATCTTCAATTTTTATACGTCAACAGAGAGTGCTTATCAGGCTGAACAACTCTTGCTAAGACGTCATTCCTTTATATGTTATAATGTAGCTGGGCTCTTGGTGTTCCACATCAGGTGTTCCAGATCTTCAATTTTTATACGTCAACAGAGAATGCTCATCAGGCTGAATAAATCTTGCTACGACGTCATTCCTTTATACGTTATAGTTTAGCTGGGCTCTCTGAGCTCCACATCAGGTGTTCCAGATCTTCAATTTTTATACGTCTACAGAGAGTGCTCATCAGGCTGAACAAATCTTGCTACGACGTCATTCCTTTGTATGTTATAGTTAAGCTGGGCTCTTGTAGTTCCACATCAGGTGTTCCATCTTTAATTTTTATACGTCAACGGAGAGTGCTCATCAGGCTGAACAACTCTTCCTAATACGTCATTCCTTTATATGTTATAATATAGCTGGGCTCTCGGTGTTCCACATCAGGTGTTCCAGATCTTCAAATTTATACGTCGACAGAGAGTGCTCACCAGGCTTTACAACTTTCGATAAGATGTCATTCCTTTATGTGTTATAATGTAGCTGGGCTCTTGATGTTCCACATCAGGTGTTCCAGATCTTCAATTTTTATACGACAACAGAGAGTGCTCATCAGGCTGAACAACTCTTGCTAAGACGTCATTCTTTTATTTATGTTATAGTTAAGCTGGGCTCTTGTAGTTCCACATCAGGTATTCCAGATCTTCAATTTTTATACGTTGACAGAGAGTGCTCATCAGGCTGAATAACTCATACCAAGACGTCATTCCTTTATATGTTATAATGTAGCTGGGCTCTTGATGTTCCACATCAGGTGTTCCAGATCTACAATTTTTATACGACAACAGAGAGTGCTCATCAGGCTGAACAACTCTTGCTAAGACGTCATTCTTTTATATGTTATAGTTAAGCTGGGCTCTTGTAGTTCCACATCAGGTATTCCAGATCTTCAATTTTTATACGTCGACAGAGAGTGCTCATCAGGCTGAATAACTCATACTAAGACGTCATTCCTTTATATGTTATAATATAGCTGGGCTCTTGGAGTTCCACATCAGGTGTTCCAGATCTTCAAATTTATTCTCTCAGCAGAAAATGCTCATCACGTGGAACAATCTTTGCTATGGCACCATTTTTGTATCCCTTATAGTTTAGCTGGTCTGTTGCGGTTCTGCATCAGGTGTTCAAGATTCCAAGATAAGTTATAGCCTATATGTTGGCCAGACTTAATACCTATACAACAAAAAAAAAGTCATTCAAATCCGTCCAGTAGTTCCGAAGATTAGCGTGTACAAACAAACAGACAAACAGATAAACAGACAAACAGACAGAATTATTTTTTTGGATTCGTGCTCTATTACTGTTTCTAAACCCCCCTCAATTATTATTTTTTTAATATATTCAATGTACAGACACAGTTTTTAACTGTTTTATTATATGTTATGTTATATGTTATAATATAGCTGGGCTCTTGGAGTTCCACATCAGGTGTTCCAGATCTTCAAATTTATTCTCTCAGCAGAAAATGCTCATCACGTGGAACAATCTTTGCTATGGCACCATTTTTGTATCCCTTATAGTTTAGCTGGTCTGTTGCGGTTCTGCATCATGTGTTCAAGATTCCAAGATAAGTTATAGCCTATATGTTGGCCAGACTTAATACCTATACAACAAAAAAAAAGTCATTCAAATCCGTCCAGTAGTTCCGAAGATTAGCGTGTACAAACAAACAGACAAACAGATAAACAGACAAACAGACAGAATTATTTTTTTGGATTCGTGCTCTATTACTGTTTCTAAACCCCCCTCAATTATTATTTTTTTAATATATTCAATGTACAGACACAGTTTTTTTACTGTTTTATTATATGTATATAGATATAGATTGAGAAAGTTAACGACCTAAGTAGGTACACATTACTTATTGCAGCTGTCTATGAATACTAAACAAACGTCTGCTTGATAACAGAACATTCACTTTCCATAAAGTTACCGTAGGTAGTAGGTATCTGGGGTGCTAAGACAGGAAACCTCCACGTGCGCCCGTGGACTGGAGTTCCCTCTCGGATACATCCGGGGGGAAGACCAGTTTTTCGGGCCGGTGCGCCCTGGGATGCGGGCAAAAACTCTTCTTAGGCACTGTGCCTAAGGGGTCTCTTTGCCCGTATGCGAATAGCCTGTCGGGTGGAGGCTCCAACGCGTGTCCCTCTGAATAGCAGAGGGCACAGCGGCGGAGCGGGCTTGCGGACGGTGAGTAATGGGTAAGCTCGCCGTCCGACCAGGTACCAAGCCAGGGTCGGTGGCGCGTCGTGTTTCACGCGTCACCGACGGGGCCCCTTATGGGGCCAAATGCCTGCCGGGGTCGCGGATTTTTTCTTAATCCAGGATACCGTGGCCCCGGAACGTAAAGGGCATCCGAAGGAACACGGGTGGATTTTAGTCAGTAAGAGTCTGACAGTCCCTTCCGCCCCACCCAGGGCGGGAGGACCCATTTGATGATTTTGCCACCTCAAAAAAAAAAAAAAGGTAGTAGGTATCTGATTCTTGTCTTTATAATGATGTAATGTTGACTGCGGTGGAATTTCTGTCTATTCCCGCCTCACCAAACTCACTTGAAATTGAAGCATTTACCTATTAGCAAACATTTATCTAATACTAGCGTTCCCCGCGGTTTTACCGGCTTCTTGGCTCCTATTGAATGTAGCATGATAATAGCCTTCCTCGATATAAGGGCTATCCAACACAAAAAGACTTCTATTTATTTATTTACTAGCTGTTGCCAGCGGTTTCACCCGCTACAACTCAAAAATCATCCCGTAGGAACATAAAATAGGGATAAAAACTATCCTATGTGTTAATCCAGGTTATAAAGTATCTATGTACCGAATTTCAACCAAATCCATTCAGTAGTTTTTGCGTGAAAGAGGAACAAACATACATCCATCCAAACAAACTTTCACGTTTATAATATTAGTAGGATTGCACAATGTAGGTACACATCGCTACAAGCATAGCTTAAAACCTCTTAAAACTAATGAATACATTACCCTGTTAGGGCGCAGCAAATAACTTAAAACTAGGTATTAAATAGGTATCTATCTGTCGGCGACGAGACCCACGTAGGGACACGAGGTGCAAGTAGTGGAAGGAGCGCCTCCATAGTGACAGTGTTGTGAAAGTGAAATTGTGTATGTCGGCGGCGAGACCCACGCAGGGACAAGGGGTGCAAGTAGTGGGAGGACTTTTGCCGTTGTACAGTGTAGTTTGTAAGGAATTTTGCAAGGTGATTTTCTAATTGGAATTAATTATGTTTATGTTTGTTGTACATTTATAATTCTTATTAGATTATCTTAGTCATTCGTATTAGATTCTAGTTAGATAAGTTTCTTTTATGAAAATTGGAAAAAGTTTGAAATTTCTTAGATAATTACGTAACTTGAAAACTCACTTTTTGTTTATGCATGTACGTTAATTAAAGTGTTAAAAAGGGTTGTATTTCATTGTAAAAATAGGTTTACAAGTTGTTTCATGAAGATCGGTCCAGTAGTTTTCAAGTTATTGCGATTTTTGTAAAGTGAAAATTTTGTTCCTAAGTAAGTTTTAGTATTTTTGTTCTAGGAAATTTTTTGTATATTCATATATGTAAAATATGTTTGTTTTATGATAAAATAGAAGTAAGGACAAATCTAAATATGTATAATACATAGCTGTAAGGTTGAAATTTGAAGTAAATAAAGGCTACGAAAGTTTCGGTCTTAGCGAAAATGTAAGGAAAAACAGGCTCAAAATACGAGGGCCTCTATAAGGTAACAACGGCCGGTATAAAAGCCGGAACGAACGCCGACACTGCGTCAGTCGCAGCCGAGCCACCGAAGAGGAAACAACACTAGAAAAAAGAAGACCGAAGCCTTCAAGATTTGAACTCTAGTGCAGTGTTTCATTCCGTTGCCCGTGGTCCCAGCCCCAGTATTATTTCTGAAGTCGTCAAACGTTACGCATTCAGGGGTGCGTGGGTACGTGCGTCACCAGCAACGCAAGGCACGTGCGTACAAAGGGACACAGGGGGCACGTCGAAAAAGTTTTCCGTTCCTCCCCTCTCCCTTGTTGGCGGAGCACCGTTGGTCATCCCGGTCCGTCCGCCACAAGTTTTTGGTCCTTCGCGAACCGGATCCCTGTTGGAAGGTGGTGCCAGAAGAGGTACCCAGAAGAGTACGAGAAGAGTACAGAAGATAAGAAGATTGCAAGATGCCCGTCACCAGGTCTCAGAAGGATGCTCCCTCACGTCCCTCGTCACGTCCTTCCGTTAAGGACGCGGCTGAAGAAGGTTCAAGGGCAGAAGGGGTCACGTCTGCGTCAGCGTCATCGGGCACAGCAACCACGTCGGGTACAGCGACTACGTCGGGCACGAACACTTCTTCAGGCACAACGACTACAGAGGGGACCACGGCAACGGAAACAACGAGAACTACGGTTGCGACCACCACCACAGCGGCTTCAGAGAGCAAGAAGGGAACAGAAGCCACCCGTAAGGAGACGACAGAGAAGACCCCAGATCAGGCCCCGGCTGAGGAGGTGTATGGGTCAAGAACCACTCTTAAGCCGATGGGGGTCAGTCGTCGCACCAGGTCAGTGAAGACAACGAGCACCTCGGCCAGAAGACGCGAGCTGGAAGCCAGAGAAGAGTTAGCACGTCTGGAGCTGAAGCAAGCACAGGCTGCGGCCAAGCTAGCGCGCGTCAGGTTGGAGCTGGCACAGTATGAAGATGAGGACTCCGTTGATGAAGACCAGGAAGATCGAACAGCACAGGTCCAGAACTGGATCGAAACGTCGGTACTAAATGAAGACGTACCAGAACAAACCGAGCTACGAGGTCAACGCCCCCCCGAGGACCCGAAGAAAGTCAAAGCCGAAGAGAACTCGGCAACCAAGGGAGCTACGATCGAGATTCAAGCGCTAGCGTCGGTGTTGAAAGAAGCTCTTACCACAAGGGAAGGACCAGCGTCGCAGCCGAAGTACATCCATGAGTTACCGTTCTTCGACGGCAGCAGCAGCGAGTGGCTGGCCTTCAAAGTAGTCTATGAAGATACGGCGCCAATGTTTAACGACGTTCAAAACATGGCAAGACTAAGAAGAGCATTGAAAGGGAACGCAAGGGAAGCCATCAAGAGCTTATTATATTCGGAAGCATCTCCACTGGAAGTGATGCAAGCTCTTCGAAGAAGATACGGGAGGCCGGACGCACTAGTGTTGGCGGAACTGGAAAAAATCAAGACGTTGCCGAAGATATCAGAGAATCCCAAGGACATATGCATCTTCGCAAGTCAAATCAACAATAGTGTGGCGGCCATCAGAGGATTGAAGAAACCCCAGTATCTACATTCGCCGGAAATGGTGAAACAAATTATCGAGAAGATGCCAACGGTCCTGAAGTTCCGCTGGTACGACTACACTGCAGCATCAGAAGAAGGCGAGTTCTCCAACCTGACATTGGTGTCCAAGTTCCTGAACATAGAAGCAGACAAGTGTGGAGCCTTCGCTACAATAGAAGAAAAGAGCGGGTTCAAGAGGACTCACCGACAGGCGGCGCACTCTACGAAGAAAAAGGAAAGGAGCTCGAACTTGAAACAACAAGAGAAGACTTGCCCTATGTGTGAGGGCGAACACTTCCTCGTCGAGTGTCAGAAGTTCAAGAACGCGTCGGTCCAAGATCGGTGGGCAACAGTGAAGAAAAGTCGCGTCTGCTTCAAGTGTCTTCAGGGGAAACACAGGAAGGAGAGCTGCAGGAAGCCATCGTGCAAGGAGTGCAAGCGGTGGCATCATCATCTGCTGCACGTCGAGTCGGAAGAAAGGAAACCCGAAGATAAGAAAGAAGATAAGGAACCACAAGAAGGAACAAGTGTCGCCGCATCAGTGAACGCGGTCAACAGTACGAGGGCGTACTTGAAGATAGTTCCTGTGGAAGTCTTCGGGTCAAAAGGATCCAAGAAGATACTGGCCCTCATGGACGAAGGGTCAACAGTGTCACTGCTGGACGAGAAGATAGCGAAAGAGGTCGGCGCTCAAGGAAACACGGAAGAACTGGTCATCGAGACAGTGGGAGGCAAGCTACTGAGGAAGAAGGACTCTCAGACATTGGACCTGATAGTGAAAGGTGCTCAGGGAAGCAAGAAGACATTGAAGAGGGTCCGAACCATCGACGAGTTGAAGCTTGCGCCGCAGTTCTTAGACAAGAAGAGGATTGAAGATTGTAAACACTTGAAGAAGATCGCCGACTCTCTCTATTATACAGGGGAGTCACCACAGCTACTCATCGGGCAAGACAACTGGGAGCTGATCGTGACTCGAGGAATAAGAAGAGGCAAACCAGGGGAACCAGTCGCATCGAGAACGGGACTCGGCTGGGTGCTACACGGGTCGGACAGCAAAGGGGGCACGAAGCCAGTACACTTCCTGAACACGTGTCTTCACATCAACACGGCTGAAGAAGAGATGCATCAACCCATCAAAGAACACTTCGCCATTGAAGCACTAGGGGTGTTACCAAGAAGACCCACCACTGACTCAGAGGGAAGAGCACTCGCCAACCTGGAGAAGATGAAGCTGCTCCGAGATCTTCACATACCGAGGTGTCTGGCGCCACATCGCACCGAGGGGGAGCTGCACCCAGCAGACGACGCGACGCGCGACGTACCAGAAGATTTTGACTGTAATCACCGATGGTTCACCGGGCCTGACTTCCTACGAAGAGATGAGGTTCACTGGCCGGCACCGAGGACCTTTAAGAAGGAAACCACCGGTGAAGAAAGGTTAACGGACGTCGTAGCGGCAGCAAGCGTCACGTATCCCGTACCAGACCCTGAAAGGTTTTCGTCGTGGAAGAGATTATGGCGTGCTACAGCGAGAGTACTGCAGTTCATCCAACTCTGTAGAACAAAGGAAAAGGTCAACGTCAGCAAGAAAGATCCAACATGGAGAGCGACAGAAAGGAAGAAGACGACAACAGCAGAGAAGCGACATCAGTCTTCGAAGAACGCCGAGAAGAAGTACCTGCCATTGGACGCCGGACTACTAGAGCAAGCCGAAATTCTATTGCTAAAAAGAAGCCAAGAGAAAAGCTTCAGAGAAGACATCAGGTGTCTACAGCAAGGAAAGCAACTAGAAGGCAGTAGCAAGTTGAAGAAGCTCGACGTAGTGCTGGAAGAGGGTCTTCTACGGCTGAAAGGAAGAATCGACGCGATACAGGGTGTGAGCAGAGACTACAAGCGACCCATCGTGCTCGACAGCAAGGAAAGGACAACACGACTCGTCATAGAAGAATACCACTGCCGCTTCAATCACGGCAATCACGCGACGGTCATGAACGAAATAAGGCAACGCTTCTGGGTGCTGGGACTGAGGTCAGCGATCAAGACAGTTCAGCATCAATGCCAATGGTGCAAGACGAAGAGGGCAACGCCACGAGAACTCCCGATGGGCAACTTACCGGTAGAAAGGCTAATGCACGGCAGCTTTCCATTCACGTGCACCGGCGTAGATTACTTCGGCCCGCTGACAGTCACCGTGGGAAGACGTCATGAGAAAAGGTGGGGCGCTCTATTTACATGCCTAACCACAAGGGCTGTACACATAGAGCTCGCTCCCTCACTCTCCACGGACAGCATGATCATGGCGCTACGAAGATTCGCTGCGAGAAGAGGAATGCCGAAGACAATCTATAGTGATAACGGGACCAACTTCGTCGGCGCTAACCACGAACTGAAAGAAGCGCTAGAGAACATGAAGCAAGAAGACCTCACCTCAGAAGCAGAGAAGATCGGCGTGCAGTGGAGGTTCATCCCTCCTGGTGCGCCAAACATGGGCGGCGCATGGGAGCGTCTGGTGCGATCAATCAAAACCGCACTGGGCGCCACACTCAACGAGCAACATCCACGAGAGGAGGTCCTACATACCCTCCTCCTGGAGGCCGAGCACATAGTCAACTCTCGGCCTCTCACCCACCTCTCCGAGAATCCTGAAGAAGAAGCACTCACGCCCAACCATTTCCTCATTGGGCGTTCCTGCGGCGCGGCGAGGATCGGCAGCTTCACCGACAACGAGCTCGTGGGCAGACACACCTGGAAGGCTGCGCAGCGACTTGCCGATCACTTCTGGCAACGCTGGCTGCGCGAGTACCTGCCCACTCTGCTGCCAAGGAAGACGTCGGGAAGGAGCGACGCTGCTGATCTACGCGTCGGGGACGTCGTGCTCATCGTCGACCGCAGCCTACCGAGATGCACCTGGCCACGCGGCAGAATCCAGCGGGTGTATCCGGGACCAGACGGGCGGACAAGAGTCGTCGACGTCGAGACCAGAGGAGGAGTGCTACGGAGACCGAGTTCGAGAGTGGTGCTGCTGGTGCCGGGAGTGTCGCCGAGCCAGGAAGATGGTGCGACGCACGAGGGGGAGACTGTCGGCGACGAGACCCACGTAGGGACACGAGGTGCAAGTAGTGGAAGGAGCGCCTCCATAGTGACAGTGTTGTGAAAGTGAAATTGTGTATGTCGGCGGCGAGACCCACGCAGGGACAAGGGGTGCAAGTAGTGGGAGGACTTTTGCCGTTGTACAGTGTAGTTTGTAAGGAATTTTGCAAGGTGATTTTCTAATTGGAATTAATTATGTTTATGTTTGTTGTACATTTATAATTCTTATTAGATTATCTTAGTCATTCGTATTAGATTCTAGTTAGATAAGTTTCTTTTATGAAAATTGGAAAAAGTTTGAAATTTCTTAGATAATTACGTAACTTGAAAACTCACTTTTTGTTTATGCATGTACGTTAATTAAAGTGTTAAAAAGGGTTGTATTTCATTGTAAAAATAGGTTTACAAGTTGTTTCATGAAGATCGGTCCAGTAGTTTTCAAGTTATTGCGATTTTTGTAAAGTGATGTTCCTAAGTAAGTTTTAGTATTTTTGTTCTAGGAAATTTTTTGTATATTCATATATGTAAAATATGTTTGTTTTATGATAAAATAGAAGTAAGGACAAATCTAAATATGTATAATACATAGCTGTAAGGTTGAAATTTGAAGTAAATAAAGGCTACGAAAGTTTCGGTCTTAGCGAAAATGTAAGGAAAAACAGGCTCAAAATACGAGGGCCTCTATAAGGTAACAACGGCCGGTATAAAAGCCGGAACGAACGCCGACACTGCGTCAGTCGCAGCCGAGCCACCGAAGAGGAAACAACACTAGAAAAAAGAAGACCGAAGCCTTCAAGATTTGAACTCTAGTGCAGTGTTTCATTCCGTTGCCCGTGGTCCCAGCCCCAGTATTATTTCTGAAGTCGTCAAACGTTACGCATTCAGGGGTGCGTGGGTACGTGCGTCACCAGCAACGCAAGGCACGTGCGTACAAAGGGACACAGGGGGCACGTCGAAAAAGTTTTCCGTTCCTCCCCTCTCCCTCATTCGGCGGAGCACCGTTGGTCATCCCGGTCCGTCCGCCACACTATCTGTAGTTAGGTACAATATTATCCTTACTTTTTAGATATATTATCTGACAGTCCCTCCCGTCACGCCCTGGGAGGGAGGGCTTGGGTCATGGGAGGACTCATTCGATGATGCGTTATAACTTTTTCAATTCGAACCAGTAATTTCCTGAGATTAGCGTGTTCAACCAAACAAACTCATCAGATTTACAATGTTACAATGTTTTGTATAATTAATTATAGATTCACAACATAGATCATAACTTTTATCACAAAGAGTCAGCACAGAAACATGCCTATAGGCCATACAAAATTTGTTCTTTCCGTTCGGGAATCGAACCTGCGATGCGTAGTGTGCATACTATGCTCTCTATAAGACTCGAGGGGTGCGCCGAGGCAGTGCTGAAGCTACGGTTTATCTTCAATAGATTTTCAGCTTTATGTTCTAGTCGTTCTAGAGTATAAAGTTAAAAATCTGGGCAAGGCAAACCGTATCTTCAGTGCTGTCGCAACGCTGTCTTGTAGAGAATAGTAATAGATAATGCAGAGCAGTCAATCAGCGAGCCGCTGTGCCTAGCGTACCGTAAAAACTCCGAAAAACAGACACAGGCACTTTTGAAGTTTTGAATCACTTACTTGTAGTCCATGGACCCACAGCTATGTATTGTATTGTATTGTATAACGGACTGGTATCCGCAACTCCACGTCATATGCGCGTATTTTGCGTGCGGGTGGGAAAGAAATCATTCGATTCACCCCAGCTCCCCGAAGAAGGCCAGCAGCGCCTTTGTGTTGCCGACGATTTCGTAGAGAGTACCTGGGTTACCGAAGTACTTTGCCCTGTATGTAGCAATCTCAGGGCAGTGTAGGACCACATGAGCTGCTGTCTCGTCCTCGGCCATGCAGGCTCTACACAGGGGGCTGTCTGTAATACCTAGGACAAAGAGGTGTTTATTAAAGGAGCCGTGTCCCGTCAGAGCGGCTGTCATTGTTCGTAGCTGCTGTTTGGATAACCTGAGCACTAGTTTGGTGAAGCGGCTATTGATGGAGGGTAGTGTCTCCTTGGCTTGTCTGCACTCACCCTGATCCTGCCACAGGCAACGGTGTAAATTACCTGTGCGTTCCCTGACCAGAGTTCGTATGTAACCGAAGGGGAGTGGCACTATAGGTTCGGGTCCCACCGCCGTCAAACTAGATCCCCTTCGAGCGAGTTCATCCGCTGCGTTGTTGCCTCGGGAGTCGCTGTGTCCTTTGATCCACTGAATGGTTATTTTGTTGTGCTCACCTACCTGGTTTAGGCTCTGGTGGCACTCGTATATTAGTCCAGAGTTGACCGTGTGGCTGTCAAGCGCCAGCAGAACGGCCATGCTGTCTGATAGTATGCGAATTGAGTGGTCCTTCACCTCTCTGGCTGCGACCGCTGCCGCCGCCAGAATGATGCCCATGCATTCTGCTTGGAAAACTGTGTTCTGGACCCCCAGTGATTTGGCTATGCGGATGTTGAGGTCTTCAGAGAAGACTCCAGCACCGGTACCGCTACCTGTTTTAGACCCGTCCGTGAAGATTCGTAGCTCCGCTGGCGTCAGCCCCTCGCAGCGGTGGTGCTCATGGAGTTGGATTTTGTATTTCTTATCGAAGATAAACTGTTTGGGTACTCGGTCTTTAATGGCCTTGGCCATTGGAAATTCCTCATAAAGTCCCTGTAATACCGAGGTGTGTTGTGACTCCCTCTTACCCCAGAGTTGTATTGTTTCGAGACGGATCGCCGCCAACGTCGCTTCTTGCTGTATGAACAGGTGCAGCGGAGGGAGGCCCAGCATGGCTTCCAGAGCTGCCGTAGGCGTAGTCCTCATGCAGCCCATAGTCGCCATGCAGGCCAGTCTTTGTATGCGTTGTAACTTGTTTGAGGCGGTGGCTAACCTGGTGCGAGGCCACCAAACCACGGCTCCGTAGGTGATCATGGGTCTAATGACCGTACAATAGATCCATAGTATGATTTTGGGGGATAGGCCCCATCTCTTACCTATCATTCTCCTGCATTGCCAGAAGGTGATGCAGGCCCTGTTTAGCTTGTTTTCAAGATGGCTACTCCAGTTCAGCTTACTGTCCAGGATGACTCCTAGATATTTGACCTCGTTGGCTAACTGGAGCTCTGTTTCAAATAGTTTTGGTAGACGAAACGGTCCAAGTGATCGTTTTTGGGTGAACATTACCAATTCTGTTTTCGAGGGATTTACTGAAAGATCGAAGTCCCTGCACCAGCGCTCTACTATCCTTAGCGCTTGTTGCGTTAGATTGCAGAGAAGTCCCGGTGACCTTCCCCGAGATGAGGATGGCGAGGTCATCTGCGTACCCAATTGTGTAGAAGTGGCATCCGTTGTGCCTGGTGATGAAGTCGTTGATCACCAGGTTCCAGAGGAGTGGAGAGAGTACCCCCCCTTGGGGGCATCATCTGGCTATCATGGCTACCTGCCGTTCCTCTTCAAGGCGAACCACTCGTTTGCTTAACATATTAGTAATCCAGTCCACCAGTACCTGTTCAACTCCGTGTCTGCAGAGGGCGGCGCTGATGCTGGAGAAGTTTGTTTTGTCGAAGGCTCCTTCGATATCAATAAAGGTGCCCAGGCAAGTGGCTTTTTGATGTATCGCTTCTTCAATCCGGCCGACCACCAAGTGGAGAGCGGACTCAGTCGACTTACCCGAGCTGTATGCATGCTGATTTGCATGAAGTGGTATTGTTTTCAAGGCCCCATCCCTCAGCTCTCTTTCGCATATCTTCTCCATAGTTTTCAGGAGAATGGAGGTTAGGCTGATTGGTCGGTGGGATTTGGCGTTGGTGTAGTCACTCTTACCTGGTTTAGGTATGAATATAACTTTCACTTCCCTCCATGCTTTAGGAATATATCTGAAGGCCAGACACGCTTTCATAATGGGTGCAAGCCTCTGTGCGACAGCAGTGCCTCCCCACTGTAGCAGTGCTGGAAAGATACCGTCCGGGCCAGCTGCCTTGAAAGGATGGAAGCACTGGATCGCCCACTGAACTTTCTCCAGCGTGATGACCTTGTGAGTATAACGCCAATCATTATCTGATGGTGTTTGGTTGACATCGTTCCAGTTGATTACCTGTGCGAAAGCGCATCCCGGGAAGTGAGTTTCTATAAGGACGCGCCTCGCTTCTTGTGGTGATGTAGTGAGTGTGTTGTCAGGCTTCCGGAGAGTGACGGTACCAGGAGTGTCCTGCTGCGCCAGTATTTTTCTTACCCTGTTTGCTTGCTGACAAGATTCAATGCTACCGCAGAATTTGCGCCATCCCATGGAGCGTCTGAATCTGATGCATTTTTTGTAGCTGGATTTGGCTGCATAGTACGCGTCCCAATCCTCATCAGCACAAGTGTTCATTGCTCTGTTGAGCTCTTCCCTTACCTTGCCGCGTTTGCGGTCCAGTTCAACACCCCACCATGGTTGTTTACCTGGTGTTTTTGGCGGAGTGGTTTCTGGGCATGCGGCTTGGTAGCTGTTTAATAGTGATGATGTGAGGTCGTTGACGTGTTTCTCAATCTGTGTTGGCCCCTCGTACATCCTCAGATCGCTGCAGGGTGCGTGTTTGGTTGTAAGGTGGCGTGTATAGGCAGCGCGGTCTGTTTTCCGCGGATTGCGTCTTGGTAGCACTGGTGATGCACAGGTCTGGATATCAAAAAGGATCCACCTGTGATCTGAGCAGGAAGCCTCCTTGGAGACCTGCCAGCCCGTGACGAGGGCCGCTGCACCCTCTGTGGCTAGTGTAAGATCTATTATATATTGGATGCGGCCGGCTCTGATCCACGGCTCTTGGATCAGGGCGATGGCCGTATGTTGGGCCTCCATCCACTTCCGCAGCTGAGCCGTCGCGGTCTGACTGTGGTGGAGGTTTGCCTGTAGGACCTTACAGGCCGACGAAGGGGACGCCATCACTGGTCGAACCCTCCTCGTCCTCCTCCAGACGCAACCCAGCGAACAGGTCGCCCTCGCCGAAACCACCCTCCCCCGGACGCGAAACCGGTGGCAGCAGAATGCTATCATCCGGCTCCCCATCGGACGAGAGGATGGTTTCCACGGTGGCGGCGGCAGAGGCAGCCGATGTGCTCGCCACTGCAGCTGGAACCGCTGGTGTGGCCGCAGATGCAGCCTCCGGTGCGGTCCTGGTTGCTTCCGGGATGTTTACCAGTGGAGGAACCTCTACCTGTGTTGGTGACCTCCATGTGTTCGTCGTGGGATCCCATCCCTGAGGGACGTCGACGTAACGGCCGTTTGGACCCCGAAACTTCAGGTAGACGCGCCCCACACCAAATGCGAGGCGGCGTCCAGCCTTCATAAGGGTCGGTATTAGGTCCTCAGGGACGCTGACCACCACGAACCATGCTGAGGCTTGTTTATCGGCGTGCAGTAATACCCACCTTTTGATGCCGGCCCAGGGGTTCTGGTAGTTGAGAGCTCGGCCTAGGAAGGTCGGCTCTTTAAAAACCCCCTGTTCGTCAGGGATGACGATGCCGCATCTGACACGCCGCTCGATATCCGCTTGTCTCTTGACCACTAGCGAACTGCTAGTGGGAAGAGCCACGCCGGAGATCGTTTTTCTTAGCCAGGCTAAGGTCTCAGTGTTGTCACACCATAATTTAAGGGCTCCCCCGGAGTACTGAGGCTTCGCGTTGAAGATCGGCCCCGGTGGGTTCTGTTCGTCGTCAGAGATTCGAGGCATTCGACGAGGATCTGTGACTGGATGGCTTCCAGAATCCTGACCGATTCCTCTTCGGTAATATGTTCGCAGGTGACTGCGACGTTTAGGTCGGCGCTAGCGGCTTGGGCGTAGCTCCGGTTTGCTGTACGCGCGGATTGGTCCAGTCGCGGCTTCTTGCGCTCTCCACGAGGGGAATTGGTCTCGTTGAGCTCACGCTTAGCCGCAGCTGGTTCACTCCGAGCCGGTGTAGATCTGCGTGCCGGTATCTCCGTCGTGCTGCGCGATGGCTGGCTGGGTTCTGGGCGGCTAGTGCCTGCCCCGGTTTGCGAGCGCTTGCCTGCGAAGAAAGATACCTTACCGCCGTGTGGTTTGTCCGAGCTTTCTAAGTTAGCTGGCGTGTTGGTAGCCTTACCTCGTTGGTGGGCTAGTGTCCTGTCTCTCTTAGACGGCCGGTTTCTTCTCTTACCCCGTCCAGACGGGGTCGTGAGATCCGGACCCGTAGATGCGGCGCGCTGGCCGGTACGGGCAGGTTTGCCCTTCCCACCGCCGCGCCTGCTCTCCTGCACCTGCCAGGCTTGCGCGAACGCCTTGCCGGTGGTGCAATCCGGCCCTGACTGGCCTGTGACAGCCAGCGAGGGGGGGGAGACTTCTGGGAGCGGGTGGATAAGAGTTCCGGGTTCGGTGTTGGGGGGAGCGGTATTGATCCCAGGCAGCGCCGTTGTCCCTTGTTTTTTCTGGGATTTGTTTTTGGCCGTGACCACTTTCGCCATGGCCGGACCTTTACCCACACTGGAGCTCGCAGCAGGAGCCGCAAAGCATCCGGGGGTGAGAGAGGTGTCTGAGACTCCCCCCTCGGGAGTTTCATTGGCTTTCGCCTCCGCTCCAGTGTGTTTGTGTGAAGTCTGAGTGCGTGTGTCGTGTTTTTGTGAAAGAGTGTGTCGTGTGTGTGTCGGGAGTGTGTCTGATGTGTGTCAAGTGTGTGTTTGTGTGTGTTGATAGGCCTTTTGTTGTCCATAATGTATACGAAGAAACTTCATCTCTCTGGCTTCCCACCCTCCATGGAGCCCGCACCTGGGAACGTCTTACTACAAACTAGCTTGATCGTTAGGACTACCAGAAGAGATACAGGAGCGCAAGGCTGGCTTAGGGTGCGACATCGGGTGCTTGATCGGGTTGGCGTAGGGGGGCCATCCCCTATGAACTGATCAACCCTCACTTACACCGTCAGCATGACCTTTGCCCACCACCGTGATCATCCGTGGATGACCACGGTGGACCCCACGCTCCTCCCCGTGCCCCTCTAACGGGACACAATGGCCATTTCCCTACCCCCGGCTAAAGGGTAGGGCTACCATTTTGCCTGAAATCCGGACCAAAGAGGGCGTGTTGCCTCACGGAGGCATAACCGCCAGCGCTGATCGGCTCAACCCCCCAGGACTCCTTCATCCCTGCTTACGGCGCTCAACTGCGCAGGTCCTAGCGAGGTGACTGTTACTCCTACACGTCAGCAGTTGGTTTAGTGACGTGCCTGTAACCTCTTAGTCACAAAGGGTCACAGTTAGGAGACAGAAAAACGCCTGGTGGTTTCTGTTGCGTCTATTTCTTAAGGAATTAGACCAAAAAACGGGGCGGCAACCTCGAGAAGGTGTACCCACCAGACTTGCCTTGAGGATCTTCATGACAGTAGCACTCACCCTCAAGACCCCGCCACCCTGCTCCCTCTGAAGGAGGCGCAGGGTAGGTTTGCATCTATACTACCAAGCAAACCAAAACATGTCGTTGTGCAACCGCAAAAGCATAAATACAAAATGGGTCTGTTTTGTAGTCAGCTAACGGAAGCAAGAGGGTATCTGCAACATGCTGTCTACTTTTACTGTGTGGGAACGAGGTGGCGCTAGGCGACTTGTTTGGCTCTCTTTCCTACACTGGAATTACTCACGCTTTAAGGCATGGTAGGCCACCTGTACTTGTTAATACCTCGTCGTAAAAACTATGATCAACTGGGAATGTTATGTCCCACTCGTTAACAATGTTAAAGAACGTGACACTTTTCTACCAATCGTTCACGCCTCGCGTCTAGTTCAAGAGTCAAAAACTGCTTTCATTAGGTAATCTCCACTTTTAAATACACAATGCATTCAAAGCAAATGTTATCACATTATACTGACTAGAACAAAACGCGGAATAAGGCAACTTCGAACAACTGCACTAAATTGGACAATGTTATTACCAGGACAAGGTTTGTATGCAAGAAAGTCTTTGGGATATTTACCAGGTCGATTTGCAGGCTGTAATATCCATATATTTGAAATGAAATAACCAATTAACATTTAACAACTTAACTTTATTAACTAAAGCTAAAACAGAAATAAATAAACTTCACAATAATATAACCTAACTGATACAGTGGTCACATTATTGAACAAGACTTTTTATCATCTTCCACTTTTCCCTCTCTTAGTTCTTTAGCTTTTGCTGCGAGGTAGGTGTTGGCATCTCTTTTTTGCATCCATTCCGGTAATGGTTTGTCCCAATCAGCAGGTGGTGTATCTCTTTTTTTCCAGATATCATTTCTGTAATGGGCTCTTAGCCTTTCCATTCTTCTTGCTTTTTCACTTGCTATCAAGGCTTCCTGTATATAAATAAATAAAGCTTGGTAAGTTTAAGGCAACTCTAACTATACCTACCTTAACAACTATTCAAAACTATTTTACTTGTGACTATTTTCTTCTTCTTAGTGTGTAAATGGCAAATATTCATGTTATATCTACACATTATCACATACACATATCTACAAATAATAAAGAGGAAAGATTTGTATTTTTGTGTGTATGTTTGTAATGAATAAACTTTAAAACTATTGGACCGATTTCGAAAATTCTTTCACCAGTTGAAAGCTGCTTTGGTCCTGAGTGATATAGGCAATAAGGTGAGTGGGAAGCCGCTAGGAAAAGCTAGCTAGTGTATAAATATTATTCTCATTTTGTATGAAAGAAATTCAGCATATTGATTTTTTAAATTTAGGATGAATATTCACAAAGTACAGTCTGTAAAACATCTCAAAATAAGAAAAGGATGCATACAAAATGTCTCTCAATATTTCAGTTTTTTTAGATACTTTATTTACACTTACAGCAGCCTTCATATCTCTTTTATTTTCCCATTTGCAGCAATTATCATAGTCTTTTTTCCACTGGTTGCAGTCCAAAGTTTCGCCATAGACAAAATACTGCTGGAACCGCCCTTTAAAGCTTGTGCAATCTTTATATTCATCTTTGTACAACTCACATTCTCTTATCTGGAATAAAAATGTTGAATAAACATTATTAATTAGGTGGTTTATGACAAAGGTGACCCTACTCTGTGAAATTCCCTACTGTTGATAACTGCCAGTATTTTATAATAACATTTAGGCCTGTACATTATATGGTAAACATATTGCAACAAACAATTATAACACTTGGCCGCAACTTTTTCGATTATAACAGAGAGAGAATTGAGCTCATAGCATATGCTAGCCTGGTTAAGTAAGAATCAAGTCAAGTTCATTATGTCAACAGGGGAGGGTTTCTTATTGGATTAAGATACTAACCACCCACTTATCCTCTGGTCCTTGGTCTTTTTCATCGCTTATTGTTTCTTGAGTGTCATTTTGACTATCTGTAGCGGTTTCTGTCATGTTTAATACGTAAATCCTAAGATCATAACATGCAATATAACCTCACCTCAAATAGTCAAATACCCACTTACATAACCTCAAAATTTTGTATATTATGTGATGAATGTACCAATTAGTTTTTTCTATGGAATACTTTAAGTTTAGAATTTAACAATAACTGTACACTTTAAAAATAATAAGAGTTTATTTAACATTTGTAGCCAATTGATTATTTTTTGACATTATAATACATTGACATTTGACAGTCAATCATAGAGTATTTAAAACGTAGAAAGAGAAAAAGTATAGAACTCGGGATAATTCCTTCTCTTTCCCTCAAGAAAGAAAAACAAATCGACAAATCGCATAAGAAGAAAAGGGACAGAGCATAGCTAAAGCCATCTCTCAGCGCGTAGCCTGTTTTTCAAGATCAGACTGTCAGGCCGTGCGCTGCGTTAGGCGTGCGCACGGCGCGGGCGCCCGCGCGTGGCGTGCTGTTTCATGTAATCTTCATAGATCAGCGCTGCGTGCAGCGGGTCGCCCGTCGATGAGATTATATGAAACAGAACGCCACGCGGGCGCCCGCGCCGTGCGCACGCCTTACGCAGCGCACGGCCTCAGACACAACATTTCGCGGATTATAGGGATACCAGATTCGGGCAATATATTTCCCGGACAATTCGGTCTGTACGATAATATATGAAAATTGATAATTTTTTTTTTGCTTATAATTCATATTTTAACCACTTTGTCTGTTTTTGTTATTTATTCCTTTCTTTTTATACAATTTGACATTTTTTAATTATTTTATGTTTACACACTGACTTCTATTTTTATACAATTTGACGTGGGTTACTTTGTGACTTTAATTTTTTGTTTTTTACCATTTGACATTAATTACTCTGTAATTTTATTCCATTTTATTTTCAATTTTTTACAATTTGACATATTCTATTCAATTTTTTTTTAAATTTTTGTTTGTGTACTTTAGTATTGTGAATGCGAGGACGAATGTGGGGAAGTTTTGTTTTTGACTTATAATAATTTTACTGTCTGACAATTTGAGTACTATAAGCGGCCTACCCAAATGTCCTTTCTTTGGTATTGTTCGTCGTGTCGTTGAGCTCCTTGTGTTCTGAGTCGAGCTACACGATAACCGACAAATGCTTGCACTGACTGGACAGGTACACTCAAATCTGTGTGGTTCTTTCCTCAAAAGACCATCTCAGACACCCACATGGTCCTCGTATGACCTGAGCCAAACAATGTCTGGACTTTAAAAAAGACTGTGACCTCTGAGTTTGTTTCGGCTGTTTCTTCTCAGAGTAGTCAGGTACGAAACACCGGCCTCATCTAGCTTCAAAAATATTGGTTATAACGTGTAAAAGTGTTTTTAATGACCAACTTACAAAATAAATATCATTTAATTATTTTTAACAAACACTACATGTTATACAGGATACAGGAATTTGAATCCGTAATAAGAGATATAAAAATAAATTGGTAGGAGACTTCAGTTTTTTCTAGATGTGTTTTTTTTGTGTTTTTATTTGTCCGCGAAAATGAGTGAGATAATATGTATTGGTGTTTCCCCTATTCATAGTTCATAGGTAATTCCTCGATCGACGGACCCGATAGGAAAGTCCCTATATCGCTCAATAAAAAAAACCGGCCAAGTGCGAGTTGGACTCGCCCATGAAGGGTTCCGTAGCAGCAAGCATAGATTAGGTATACAATTATATTGAGATTAGTAAGTAATATACACAAACAATAAAAATAACTTTGTTTTTCATAGTGTTTGTATGAATGGCAAAGTTATATTTGCGGTTTTTAAAAATGTACTATATCTCAAAAACTGCTAACTGTATCTCGTCCAAACCAAAGGAAAGGCAATTGGTCTGATAAACAGGTTATCCTTTTGACATATTATTACCCGTATTGACCATTAACGATCACGCGTGATAATAATGTACCCGCTAGTCGGGTAAAAGTTTGCAGTATGACAACACTCCCCATTCGTGACGTCAATGTGACGTCAACATTCTCTATCTCATGTGGCTACGCCAAACATGAATCTAGGGTTTATTTATCTAAGATTTTACGTATATTAGAAAAATTATTAAGAAAGCGGCAGCAAAGTCTAAGTACAAGTGCAGACCTAGTTCCTTAGCCCGTCAAAAGTACGTAGCTATCCGCAATCGCAGCAATTTGGTGTGTAGGGATGCCCAACGCCGCCATATTCATGAATCAGTCGAAAACGGTGATCCAGCTAAAGTCTGGAAATTTCTCAGGTCAATGGGAGTTGGAAAGTCGCGTCAAGAATCTATTCCTAAAGATATAGATCTTGAATCACTAAATCAACATTTTTCCACCTCTTGTAATTTCAATGGTCCTGTTAAAGCCAAAACTCTTAATGATCTTTCAGAACTTCCTACTCCCGATTATTCTCCTTTTGTCTTGAATCAATTTGCTGCTTGTGATGTTAAGAAGAGTATACTTTCAATTACATCAAACGCTGTTGGTAGTGACTGTGTAAGCCGTAAGATGATACTCCCTATCCTCAACGAAATCCTTCCTATCATTTGCCATCTCCTTAATTATTCCGTATCGTCTGGTGTTTTTCCATCGTCTTGGAAAGAAGCCCAAATTACTCCTCTCCCTAAGAAGTGTAATCCAGTTTCCTTTTCTGAATTCCGTCCTATCTCCATTTTACCGTTCCTTTCCAAAGTCCTAGAACGCCTTATCCATAATCAGCTTAGTGCTTTCCTGTGTGAAAACCGACTCCTTAATCCCTATCAATCTGGGTTTCGTTCAGGGCATAGTACTACCACAGCACTTGTTAACATTACAGACGACATCCGATCGGGTATGGACAATGGGAATTTGACGGTCCTTTCTTTATTGGATTTCAGTAATGCTTTTAACACCGTCGATTTTGATGTCCTACTCGGCATACTTCGCTCTCTTAACATATCTCCAACGGCAATTGATTGGTTTCGTAGTTACCTGTGTGGCCGCCGACAGCGTATTTGTATTGATGGTGCCTCATCTTCTTGGTGCAATACTTCTGCCGGCGTACCGCAGGGGGGCGTTTTATCTCCTCTTCTTTTCGCTATATTCATAAATTCTATATCTAATGAACTTCTTTCATCCTACCACCTTTACGCTGACGATTTGCAAATTTATTCCCAAGCTCCCGTAGATGTTTTGTTTGAGGCGGTGAATGTGGTGAATAAAGACTTAGCTCGTATTTCTGAATGGAGTTCGGCTCATGGTTTAAAGGTTAACCCTGCAAAGACTCAAGTCATTGTTGTCGGCAGCTCTAGGCTGCGATCAAGAATTAACTGGACAACGCTACCCCAGATAGTTTTCGATGGAGCTACAATTCCTTATAGCGATTCAGTGAAAGACCTAGGAATTCACATTGACAAAGAATTGTCATGGGCTCCTCAATTGCAGGAAGTGAGTCGCAAATTGTTTGCATCTGCGGGGTCTTTACGCAGGTTGCGTAATTTCTTACCAACTGCCACTAAAACTGCGCTCGTACAATCCCTTCTGCTCCCGATCCTTGACTATGCTGATGTTAGTTACCCAGATCTCACTGAAGTGCAGCTAGATAAACTTGAGAGACTCCAAAATTTTTGTATCAGATTCATATTTGGTTTGCGCAAGTATGATCATGTTTCAGAGTTTCGCGTTAAGCTCAAGTGGCTGCCTATCCGTCTTCGCCGGAATACTCATATTTTATCATTATTGTACAATATCCTCTTTAATCCTTCAACGCCTTTCTATCTCAAAGAACGTTTTAAGTTCCTACATGACATACATTTAAGACACTTGAGGTCATCGGAGAATCTGAGACTTTTAATGCCTGCTCATTCCACCAAATATTTTGATCAGTCTTTTACAGTCCGAGCAATACGTTTGTGGAATGCATTACCAGTCTCGGTAAGACAAGCACAGTCACTCGTTACATTTAAAAGATTAGTTGTAAATCATTTTCTTTCACTCTGACATTTATATCTTTCCTTTCAAACTTTTCCTTTTTTTTTTTTTTTTTCTTTTTTTTTATCTCTATCTATCTATTTTTTATCACTGTAGGCATGCTGCCTCTGTCACTTAATACTAAGGAACACATTATAAACACATTATATATATATATATGTATATATATAATTATATGTATTTATGATATATATCGGTATATATGTTATTTATTGAACTAGATATATATTTTATTATTTAAATATTGTTATTTATTTGACATACATATGTTCCTAAATAAATTATTTAGAAATACAGTGCGCCAGTGGCTACCTCCACCTTTTTAATTTAAGTTCGTACAGTCCATCCAAAGGTTGTCTGGAAGACATCGCTATTAGCGATAAGACCGCCATTGTAACCATAGAATTAGTAATGTTTATAATAGTTGTGTAACAATTTTGGTGTACAATAAAGTATATTCTATCTATCTATCTATATTTTTAAATCTTAGATAAAGAAACCCTAGATTGTCACTGGTCGATATGGGTAATAACACGGGGGGGGTAATAATATTTATTTATTTATTTCACAACACGTCACGTTTGCCATTACAGTTGTTAAAACTAATGCGACAAAGTAACTTAAAATATTATATTAATAACTATGCCTTACATACTACATAGTATGTGGCCCTTGTGAACTCACTCAGTGTACAGTTAAATATATCTATGACCTCCGCAACCGTGTTGAGAGTGCGCAGCGCACGAGTCAGCGGTGCGCGCCCCAGCAGGTTAGTGCGCGCCAGAGGAACCACCAGTAGGTGCGGCTTGCGCCGCCGCGCCACGTACCCATCCGGTAAATGAAAGCCTATTTCGGATAGTATTCCTGAGTTTTGTATAAGACTTCTTAAAACTTTGAAGATGAATGTTGCCAGTGCCACTTCACGCCTAACTTCTAATTTGTAATAGCCTACCATACCGAGACAAAATAGGGTAGGATATAGTAACGGATATCCTGGGTATCTTCCATACAGCTTTAAGTAAATAAATCTGACTTTATTTTGTATCCGTTCGAGCATTATTTTGTATTTGATTACACTCGGACTCCAGACGGCCGGATTGTACTCGAGATGACTCCTCACAAGTGCCTCATACAAAGCCTTCAATGCCCTGATGTTAGTGAAGTCATTTGCCTGACGCAGCATAAATCCCAGGTTTCTGTACGCCTTTTTACATACGTGAACCACGTGTTTGCGGAACTGCAGATCACTGGTTAAGTGTACACCTAAGTCCTTAACCTCCATGACACGCTGCAGCGGCTTCCCATCCATGCTGTACTGGTGGTGTTGTGGGGTTCGTGTGCGTGTGAATGAGAGTACCGAGCACTTTGATACATTAAAGTATAATTTATTACTGTGACTCCATTCACTGACCCTATCCAAGTCGCGCTGCAGCATGTCATGATCCGCAGTGTCTTTTATGACTGCAGACAACTTAAGGTCGTCAGCAAATAACATGCATGTTGACTTGACTGCCTCTGGTAAGTCATTTACCATGATAGTAAATAATAAGGGTCCCAAATTGGTACCCTGGCTGACGCCCGATCTGGTGTAGTAGGGCTCAGAGAAGTGTCCGCCACAGTCCACATACTGACGCCTGTCACGAAGATAACTGGCGAAGAACTTTACAGTATGAAAGGTACAACCCATTTCCGCCAGCTTTGACAAGAGTATGTCGTGGTCTACTGTGTCGAACGCCTTCCTGGAGTCCAGATAGGCCACATCAACCTGGAGCCCAGCGTCAACAGCTGGTACCAACTGTGTCATCAGGTGGAGCAAGTTTCCCGTTGTACCGCGCCCAGGACGGAATCCGTGCTGCGTATCAGACAAATGGGGGCTTATCTGTGTATAAAGGCAATTGTGAACAGTCATCTCGAACGCTTTGGCTGGTGCGCTCAGTACCGCGATTGGCCTGAAGTCACTGACATCCGTACCACCTCCGCCTTTCGGTATAGGTACCACCCGCGTAAGTTTCCAACGACTAGGAAAGTATGCTACCGACAAACAAACATTAAATATGTGCAGCAAAGGTTCTACCAATACCATGCGGCAATCTCTCAAAATAAAGGGCGGAATACCGTCCGGACCCACTGAGCGCTTAGGCGGCAGACCAGTGAGCGAGCGCTGGACGGCCGCCCGATCGAGGCGGGCGAGGTGCACATACGCGCCGCTCGGCGCTGCCTCCCGGCACGCCGCCTCCGCGCTCAGTGTGCCCGCCATCGAGCTGTACACAGAGTGAAAGAATCGCGCGTATTCCTTAGTGGATTCATCACCAGATAGAACACGTCCCTCCTTGATCAAGTTGTGCTGATTCGAAGTGCCTTTTTTCGACCTTACGTAATTCCAAAATGATTTGGGGTCTGTAGCGAGATGGTTCTGCACTCGATCTCTGTACCGGAGGTGAGAGCTCGCTGTTTCCGCCTTTACCCTTGCCCGACACTGAGAGAATGCCTCATAATCACCTGGAGATTTAGTAGCTTTATATCTTTTGTGCAAATTGTATTTTAATTTAATGTCTTTAATAAGATCTGAGTTATACCATTCCGGGTACCTTCTTTTACTAATACATTTATTCTTTGGAGGAATGCTAGCTTCAAAAGTTTCATATATTTTATCATAATAAAAATTTAAAGCCAAATCAGGATCTTGAATACTATACAAATCTTTCCAGTCTATTGAATTAATTAAATAATATATAAACTATTGTAATCTGCTTTACGAAAATTCCACTTCTTATACTGTGACTGAGGGTGTGGTTGTGATTCGCGAGCTGCGGTTGTGGATTGTGTTGGTGTTGGGGCACATGACGCCGCCACGCCGACCGCAAGCGACGGGTGATACGCGTCCACGGGCTGCAGACCTTCGTCGGCCGCGCACACCGACACCCCCCCGCGCCCGCTCAACACAAGGTCCAGTTGCCTATTATTACAATTCGGGACCATGTTACACTGAGTGACCTCACAAAAGGCTACAAAATATTCAAAATAACTACATACATTATTATTGCACGAAACTAAATTAAAATCTCCTAAAATTATTATATTACTTTTATACTTAATACACAAATTCTCTAATAAAGTAAACATTACCATGTACTCAGTCTCTTCTGCTTTTGGTGGTATATACACTACACAGCAAACAAATAAAAAATGACTCTGCTTATAAACACTTGCACATATTATTTCAAATTGTTGCGTATTGCGTATCAATATTAATATCCTGTGGCATTTTTATTCGTCGCAGTTCAAAACACGGTGTGGCCACTAAAAGTACGCCGCCCTGTTTGCGTCCGTCCGCTCGGTCACAACGTAGTATCTGGTAACCTGGTAGTGAGATTTCTGAATCATAAATTGATTCGTTACATCCTGTTTCAGTAATAGCAAATATATCAGCATTCGATATGTCAAAAGGATAACCTGTTTATCAGACCAATTGCCTTTCGGTGAAGGAAAACATCATTGCATGTGACTTTTTCCCTTAATCTGCCTAATTAAGTACAGAGAAGAATTTAATGGCGTAAGTTTGTGAAACCTGCTAAGCCATACTAAGTCAACATTATGCAAGGTGGAGTATGATGTGACCCCAACCCTTGAATGTTAGGAATATACCAGGGTTGAAAAAAAAAAACAGTTTTTTATTATTTTAAACAGTGTTTTTTGTTCTTTTTAGTTCGAATTAAATTGAAATAATGATGATGATAAATGATATTTATTTTTGCAAATAGGTTTTCACAAACACTTTTACATGTCAAAACACTTTTTTTATAGCTAGATGAGGCCGGTGTTTCGTACCTGACTACTCTGAGAAGAAACATCCGAAACAAACTCAGAGGTCATCGTCTCTTTTAAAGTCCAGACATTAAATTGGTTAAGTCATGTGAGGACCCTGCAGGTTTGTGTCTGAGATGGTCTTTTGAAGAAAGAACCAAACAAATTTGAGTGGACCTGTCCAGTCAGTGCAAGCATTTGTCAGTTATCGTGAAGCTCGACTCATAACCCAAGGAGCTCAACGACACGACGAACAATACCAAAGAAAGGACATTTGGGTAGGCCACATAAATAACTCAAACTGTCAGACAAACGCAAATGTACCGGACGAAAAATAGAAAGCGTGACCCACATAGATCCTCACATTCACAACAAACAGAAACAAAAGTAAAAATTCGAGAAAAAACAAAAAACATTACATGTCAAAATGTATATAAAAATAATTGTAAATGTCAGATTGTATATAAAAAGAAAATAATCATACATGTCAGAGGGTAAAAAAAAAAAGTAAAAAACAAAACAAAAAAAAAACAGAATAATACATGTCAATATGTATAGATTAAAAAAAACATACATGTCCAACTGTATATGAATAAAAAAAACATACATGTCAAGTTGTATAAAGAAAAGAACATGTCAAAATGTATATAAAAAAAACAAACATGTCAAAGTGTATAAAGTAAAATAAAAATAATCACATAACATGTCAGAGTGTATAAAAAAAACCACAAAAGAAATGAACAAATAAATTATTTAGAGACTTTATTCACTAAGCAAATAAAATTGGAGCAACTTAATCCCATGCCTTTTTGTCCTCTAGATAGTGATTAACATGATAGTAAGCTTTCTGGCACAGATTCCGTTTAATAAATGATTTGAATTTATTAATACTTAGCGTTTGAATATGGGATGGAAGTTTATTATAAAAACGTATACACTGGCATCTAAATGTAATCCCAATTTTTTTGAGCCGGGTAGCTGGAACTATAAATTTGTCTTTATTTCTTGTGTTTATATCATGTAAATCACTATACTTTTTAAAAAGATTAACATTTTTATGTGCATACAAGAGATTTTCATAAATAAATTGAGAGGGCACAGTCATTATATTAATCTCTTTAAACTTTTCTTTTAGGGAATATCTAGGACTCAATTTGTAGATAGACCGAATTGCCCTTTTTTGCAGAACAAAAATTGTTTGAATATCGGCGGCACTGCCCCATAAAAGAATACCGTACGACATCACACTGTGGAAATAGCTGAAGTAAACTAAACGGGCTGTCTCTAAATCAGTTAATTCACGGATTTTCCTAACCGCAAATGCTGCAGAACTAAGTTTTTTTGACAATTTTTCTATATGGGGGCCCCACTGAAGTTTGGAATCCAAAGTAATGCCTAGGAAGACTGTAGTATCTTCTGGTTTTAACTCTTGGTCCTTAATTAGTACACTAGTTTCTACTTGTCTAACATGAGGTATAGTAAACTTTATACATTTCGTTTTTTTTTCATTTAGCAGAAGATTATTACTGTTAAACCAATCTACTACCTTTGCAAGGGCACTATTAACATCATCTGTAATAAGTTGCTGACGTTTCAGTTTGAATAAAAGAGATGTATCGTCTGCAAACAACACTATATCATGATTGTCTTTTACGAGGTAAGGCAAATCATTTATATATATGAGGAATAAAAATGGGCCTAGAATTGAGCCCTGAGGTACCCCCATTTTTACTACAGATCCGGGAGACCTTTTTCCGTTGACATCCACTCTCTGGATCCTATCACTCAAATATGAAGTAAGAAGATCCAGAGAGGCGTTCCGAATTCCATAGTGGTGCAGTTTCCTGATCAATGTTTCATGAAGAACGCAATCGAAAGCCTTGGACAAATCGCAAAAAATGCCCAAAGCATCGCATTTGTTCTCCCATGCATTATAAATGTGACTTAACAGTTCAACACCAGCATCGGTTGTTGAACGACCCCTTGTAAAACCGAATTGTTTATTATGAAATAATTTATGTTTGTTGAAAAATCTCTGCAATTGTTCTAGAATTAGTTTTTCAAAAATTTTACTAAATGTAGGCAGTACTGAAATAGGTCTGTAATTAGTAGGGTCCGATGTACTACCTGATTTGAACAATGGTATTATTTTACTATTTTTCCCTTATAATGCCCTTATATTATTTCAAATTGTTTCGACCTAATATTTCATTTCCAGACTAGATCTTTTTAAAATGGCCATTGTAAACTCTAATCAATACTCTTGTAGTAATATCAGTAATGGGGAAGGCCGGTCAAAGGTAATTGTAGATGGCGCCACCATAGATAAGTCCTAATCCGACCAATGAGGTGTTACTATTTTGAAGTACAGACGCCAGCAGGTCAACCTACCCGAAACTGTCAGATTTTACAAATCGAACATTAACCTTCCACTATTGTGATAAGGTTGAAATCTATTGAAGGAATTTGGCAGATTGTGGTAGCTTGATGTGCTGGCGTCTGTACCTATAAGATTTGAGCCAATGACGATGCTTGGAACAAGCTATACTAGCGCCATTAGTTCCCCAGTTGCCATCCCCATTCTAATGTTGATTTTTATATTGAGCGATATAGGGACTTTCCTATCGGGTCCGTCGATCGAGGAATTACCTATGAACTATGAATAGGGGAAACACCAATACATATTATCTCACTCATTTTCGCGGACAAACAAAAACACAAAAAAAAAATACATCAAGAAAGAGCTGAAGTCTCCTACCAATTTATTTTTATATCTCTTATTACGGTTTCAAATTCCTGTATCCTGTATAACATGTAGAGTGTTTGTTAAAAAATAATTATCAATTTTCATATATTATCGTACAGACCGAATTGTCCGGGAAATATATTGCCCGAATCTGGTATCCCTAAAATCCGCGAAATGTTGTGTCTGGCCTTGAAAAAACTGGCTAAGCGCTGAGAGATGGCGATAGCTATGCTCTGTTCCTTTTCTTCTTATGCGATTTGTCGATTTGTTTTTCTTTTTGAGGGAAAGAGAAGGAATTATCCCAAGTTCTATACTTTTTCTCTTTCTACGGAACGCACTGAACGCACCCGTAATCAGCTGATCTATCTTGTCATGAGTGACGTTGACATTTCTCGAATCGAATTCCGACGTATTTGTAAGTTTTGTGAATAGGTGAACTTTGCACATTTTCAAAGATTACCATAAAATATAAGTTTCACGGAGTACAGACCGTACAATTGTAACCGAGTTTTGTTTTGCAGATTGTATTTTTTCAGCAAACAATAAGAACCATATCCATTCTGATTAATGTTATAACTTTTCGAAGATGTCTCTGAATAAATTGGTTGGTGGCGACTGTGGGGGCAACAACTCTCTAGTTCAGCTTTCAAATATAGTTCGCCGTGATGCTTCTCTACCGCAGTCACAAGCTGACAGGTTCGTTAAGGAATTCATGGCACAGAATTCACACATACCACAAACTTTTAACATGAATGCTTTGCTCAACAACTTACCTCAGGAAAATGTGAATATGATGAGTGGCTCTTCTACATCTGCATATGTACCAGACATCAGTACTCAAATGAACAGATCATGGAATGCAGGTCCATCTACTTCATTCATGTCTCATGCTATGATGCCAAGCTTCCAGATGGTGCAGCCACCAATGTTTGCTCCATGTTTACAGCAGCCATGTATACATGTAACACCTGTTCCAGTTCCAATGCAATTAGAGTATGACACAGATGTCCAAACTGCAACAAATGATGATGTGAAAAGTAAAGCTCAAGAATATGTCAATACTGTAAAAGATGATGATGAGATGGCATACAACCAGTTCATGTCTTTTATGAAGAAAATAAGTGCTGGAGAGCTGAACCTGGGTGAAGCAGAACAGAAAGACCAAACAAAGTTAAGCAGGGATGAAATATTAGATGAAATGGCTGAAAAATATAAAGAAGAGTGGGATAAACTCAGTGATGTTAATAATTATTGGGACACAGAGGCTGCTAACGGAATTACTAAAGAATACTCATTTTCTGAAGGTAATGTTATGTTGGAAAATAAAAGTGCCCTTGAAATAGGTAAGGAAAAATTAAAAATGGGTGATATTCCTGGAGCGGTTTTGTGTTTTGAAGCTGCTGCACAACAACAGCCTGATTCAGCAGAGGCTTGGTTTCTACTGGGAACTACACAGGCTGAAAATGAACAAGATCCTTTAGCAATAACAGCTTTGAAAAAATCATTAGAAATTAATCCAACACAATTGGAAGCATACATTACTTTGGCAGCAGCATACACAAATGAAAATATGTCAAAGTATGCATATATTTCTTTACTAGACTGGTTAAAAGCAAGTCCTAAATATTCCGACATTTTTCCTCAAGATGTAGACCCTAGAAAATTGGATGTCAAGGAGTTAGAAACTCATGTTAAATCATTATATATCAAGGCAGTGCAGTTGAATCCGAACCAAGTAGACCCCGATGTACAAAATGCTCTGGGAGTAGTTTTTAACATCAGTCATGAATATGATAAAGCTGTTGATTGTTTCAAGACAGCTTTGATGGTGGCAAGTGACAATGCAAAGCTGTGGAACAGACTGGGAGCTACTTTGGCAAACAGTGACAAATCTGAGCAAGCTGTGGATGCTTACCACCAGGCTCTGAATTTAGAACCTGGATTTATTAGAGCTAGGTATAATGTTGGTATCACAGCCATGAATTTGGGAGCTCATAGGCAGGCTGCAGAGCATTTCTTAGTGGCACTGAACCAGCAGCACAAAGCAAAGAGCATGTTTCCAGAATCTTCTTCAACTGACACCAGTTCATCAACAATTTGGACTACATTAAGGATGGTATGCTCATTCATGGGAGAACATGAAGTTGCAAAATTGGTAGATGAAAGGAATTTGACTGAACTTAACAAGTTTTTTGAGTTGGAGTAATTATATTTACTCACTTGCGGTTAGGGGATATGTTTCTATTTGTAAATATGTATATTATGATTAAATGTATCCAATTAGAATATAATATTTTGAATAATAATACAACTACATACTTCTACTTTCCATGTTAATATTATATTTAATCTTATGGGATCTGTTGGGTCTAAAGTGCCTCATTTTAATTTGGGACTAAAAATAAAATATTTTTTTTATTTTCATAAGCTTTTGTTTCATTTATTTTTTACTATTTTATTTTAACATGTAGAAAACTGCAATCTGTATCACTTAGGGGGCAGCCTTGTGGATGCTTATTGTAAAACCAGCAAGGCTTTTGCTGTATCTTTATAGTTCTTTGCTTTATTTTTCTTTTTTTAGTGTTGCTGCCAACTTCATTTATTGTTTTTGGATACCTCAATCCAACTTTTCCAGATTGAACTTGAAAAATGTTATGATTATTCTTGAGAAGTGTTTGTATTCCTCCACATTCAGATTTCAATATATTTAGCTGATCTTTAGGTATAAGTTGAACTACTTCACTGAATTCTGCTGTCCTTCCTATAGACCAGCTGGATTCTGACTCACTGCATCCCTCCAGCAAGTATTTACTGATACAGTCAACAATAGAATCTATTACACTTTTATCAATTTGTGTACAATTTCGAACCTTCTCAATTGGTTCTCGAGCTTTAAAATCATTATTCATACTTTTATCTTGTGATGTGTTGGATGAATTTATTAACCCATCAATTTTGATGCAGTACTCTTCATATTCCTCCTTGGCATATTTTCTGCCACTACTAACTAAGCATATTCTCTTAGTACTTGGTATCTTAAGTCTATCTGTGTCTATTTGAAAACCACAAGCTTCACATAACTTTGCTATGTAGTCTAAATAATCATTGTATTGGCTTTTATATGAGTTTTTCCGTTGATATTTGCTTCCATCAAAGTTAAAGGCACAACAAGGCAGTAAAAAGAAATTGCATTTATATGAACTCTTTGCTGTGATGACTGGTATCCATGGTGTTAGCTCATCTGAATGATTTCCAATAATCCAGTCTATGTCAGGAAATATTGATGTATCAGACGGTGTAATAGTTTTCTCCTACAAAAAGTTTTAGTTTATAAATTAGTTTATCATAAAATTGTGTAGTTGTATTGAAATAGTTTTCTTATAGCATACATTCACAGTAGATTGTAAAACTAGTTACGAGAAACTGAACTGAATTATATTATGGATACTTTGTAATGAATTTCTTATTTACCTTTAATACAACATTAGAGGGATACATATCCCAAATATTTCTTTTTCTGACATCTATACCTAGTCCAATATGACCTTCTTTGGTGAGTATGTACACTAGCAATCCATTTCCACATCCCAGATCAACAAATGATTTTTTGGTGTTGGTTCCATCTCGTTCCCAGAGGAGTAACAGATATGTTGCTATTGCAACATCTTCATACACAAATTTTGATGCATCAGTGCATTCTGGCCAAATCTGTAAAAATAAACAAATATAACTCTGATTTCTGTTTGGGAGCCACTTAGCAAAATCATGATAAAATTTGACTAATAGTCTATTTATTTATTTTTCTTATTATAGCAAGCAAAACAATAGAATAGACCATTTTTTTTTTGCCTCATATTATGTGCTATTATACAAAATGTAAAGTTTATTTACCTTGACCATCTCTTTTCCATATTTCAACTTCAATTCATTGTACTTTTCATAATACTTAGTTTGGGAAACTAATGACAAAGATTCATTACATATCTTGGCCTCTGTATTGTGATTTGAGGATTCTGAGCTCCACTTTATAAGTTGTGGTAATAGAGTGCTAACAAGCCAGTTGTATGACTTAGAATTTTCATCTGAAATAACAGAAAACATAGGTAATTAGGAGCATCTTTTTTGTTGAGAATCACTATGATTGCAATATAATAAATACAAACCAGTTGTAGAATTTAATACAAGTTGATTATTATTATATAGTCTAATTGAATAAGAGAAGTCAGGACATAACTTCTGTTCTTGGGTCTCTGGTGTGACATCATAAAATGTGATTAAAGATTTGTCCTTTTGTAAGCAGATAACCTGATAAGCTTGTTTATCAGTGTAGTTTTTTGGAAGCAGTTCAATCAGGATAACTTCAGTCGTGCTATCAGTATTAGACGTGGCTTCACAGGTTTGAAATTCAATGTTTAATTCACGGAGAATATAAGTTTTATGTTTTTCAATGTTCTCTCTAGAAACTAAATCGTTTAGCCGACGTAAGGTTTGTGGCAGTTCATATGTAGGAAGTCTATGTTGATAGGTATATTTAAACCATAATTTGTTGCCCCATAACCTTCTGTTGATAACATGAGGTTTAGTAACTAAAATATTAATAGATTCCCAGAATGAATCTGAAGTCAGCGTAGTATGAATATATTTAGAAAATTCTTTCATTGCTGCACCGTAACACTATTAAAGTCGTAAAGAAAAACTTTATGAACAATTTGTTGAAGAATAACAAACTGTTTTTAATGGATTGGATGGAATGAGTACACAACTGCAAACATCCTTTACATAAATTAATAGTGACAGTCAGTGACAGATTTAAACAGCTGTTAATGACAGACAAATGACATTTTTACGCACGTTCAGTAATAACCTTAGACTATGGAAAAAAGAATGGACTCGGCCTATACAATCTATACAAACAGTAGTTATAGGAATGTGATGTATTTCGACGGCATAGTTACTGACATATCGGCATCTCTTTTTAACTTACGATGGTAATCATATATAGAAAAGGACAACAGTAGTTTTATCATTACCAAAATTAGCAACATTATCTTGGTGACGTCACAAAATATCTCACTGTGGCCGGTCGCCATGTTTTGTCACGGCTTTTTAATCTGTGGTCCTAATAAATAGAGTTTCGGTTTGACATTTTCAATTTATCGATAATAATTATATCAACAGGTGAATATTATTTAAACTCGATTTCTTTTTGTGATTTTAGATTGCCAACAGTGGTCTCCACGGTGTCTTTGGCCGCAATTTCGGTTGCATACTACGCCCACAGGAAAAAGCCAGCAACGCACACAGTTTTTATTCGTGATCGCGGCGGTGGCAATTGGGAATAAATGAGATAAACATACCATAGTAAAATCATTGTACAAGTAAAAATAAAGAGGATGAGAGGATGATAATTTAATTGCGATAGAATCTATTTATTATCCACGTGCCCTGCCATATAAAATGACACTCTGAGCGAGTGCGTTTTTATTATAGCTCGCATTACCACGTAAATAAAACTGAAGAAAGCTAATAGAAACTCATTTTCGAAAAACACCGTGCAATTCAACTTTTTTTTATTTAATTCTATCGATAATAAAATGCGCGCAGCTCTACGGTAAGCCGCCATCTTTGTGCCAGACACATTAGTAGGTATGCACGTTTTTTTCGTAGGTATTTCATGTCTACTCTTTTCCATAGTCTAAGGTAATAACCAACAACCAAAAACAGATTTCAGAAAATTGTTAGTTCAAAGCATAGACATATGTTCAAAGCCGTTTGTTATTGTTTCTTTTATATGAATTCTGTATCCCACTGCTTGCTGCTTGAGCACTGATCTCACCTAAAATAATGAGGTCTTGGGTATTGCATGATTACATGTTTTTTTTTTGGATTTCAAAGTCATCAAATGAGTCCTCCCGCCCTGGGTGGGGTGGAAGGGACTGTCAGACTCTTACTGACTAAAATCCACCCGTGTTCCTTCGGATGCCCTTTACGTTCCGGGGCCACGGTATCCTGAATTAAGAAAAAATTCGTGACCCCAGCAGGCATTTGGCCCCATAAGGGGCCCCATCGGTGACGCGTGAAACACGACGCGCCACCGACCCTGGCTTGGTCCTTGGTTGGACGGCGAGCTTACCCATTACTCACCGTCCACAAGCCCGCTCCGCCGCTGTGCCCTCTGCTATTCAGAGGGACACGCGTTGGAGCGTCTACCCGACAGGCTATTCGCATACAGGCAAAGAGACCCCTTTCCCCTTTGGCACACAGTGCCTAATTGTGCCTAAGGAAGAGTTTTTGCCCGCATCCAAGGGTGCACCGGCCCGAAAAACTGGTCTTCCCCCCGGACGTATCCGAGAGGGAACTCCAGTCCACAGGCGCAAGTGGAGGTTTCCTGTCTTAGCACCCCATCACACCCCACTGATTACATGTTGGTAAATTTTGTATTTTGAATTTTGTTATTAAACACTGTCAGCCTTACTACAAAAACTTAAACATTTGTTGAACATTTGTCTAAAAAAAGTGTGATCGCAAAACGGACCTTATTTCAACGACATAATCTGATATTTTTTTAGACAAGTGTTCAACAGACGTTTAAAAGTTTTAATTATATAATTATTTCATAATGTCAATATGAAAAAGCCAACAGCGGGGCGTCTCTGTGGGGGCGTCACCGTGGCGCGCTTACCGCTACCATAAAACTCGCCTCGCAGCCCGCGCACTGCAAGTGAGCAGACGGCGTGCTTACGGCGCGCCGCCCGCGTGCTTGCGCCTACTCCGAGTTGCTAGCGAAACTAATGCCTATTATAACAATTTAGTTTCGCAGTGACAGCAAGCTTGCACCTCGCAGACGGCGCGCGGACTGCGACCTTACACCTCGCGGACGACGCGCAGTTAGCACGCTAACGGCTAGCCGTAGCCTAAATTCGAGGTGACGCCGTGCTGCAGCCATACCGTTGCCGTGCCGGTATAGTGTGCCATGACCTTAATCATCAATAAAACATTGTTTTTTATTAGGCCATCTTTTTACAATATGAGCCAGGAGGCTTGGCGTATTGCTATATGTATATTAATTTGCTAACTCACTAAATGTGTTTTATTTCTAATAGCTAATAGCCAACACCAAAGATCGTGCCCACAAGCTTGCTTGGTGGGTGGCTCAATTCTGTCAAACAGAGCATGGGTTCATACTAGTTCAATGGTTCAACCTAAAGTTTGTGGGTAACTGGGTACAACCCGTACAACCCACAGTACAACCTGTCTATACCTGTCTAGTCTGTGATGTGATCTGCAGTAATCTGTTTTTTTTTTTCATAAACAAGCTACACAACTACAACTTTTTTCCCAAAACCAAAAGTCCAGAAATTCAAATATCAAGATTGGTCAAGATGTGTCACGCAGCCGCCCGCAGCAGCGCCAGCAGGGGTGCGTTTAAGTCGATTATCCAGGTTAAAATTTATACTGACTAAACGTCAAACACCCCGTTCAAGCACACCGCGAGGCGAAAAATTAAACTGACTAAAATTTAATCTGCCCCGTTCACGGTCGTCCAGTGGTATAAGTTTTCGCCTGACTAGGATAAATTTTAGCGACCTTTTTACCTCGCTAAATTTTATCCTGCTGTCAGATTGACATTGAGTTTTGTTGTTAATGCTCGATTCGCGCCGTAAAAACGAATATTTTTATTTTAGAGAGTACCTAATTCATGGTCTCGGTGAATATTATTTGTGGATCATGGATATAATTAATATTACACCGGCAAATTGATTTTTCATGTTCCGGTTCATTTTTACTGTGTAATAATATCGAGATCACAAGTTAAATCCTAATTTTACGGAGATTACAAAATAATATTCGGACTGTTATGTTGAATTGAATTGTTATTTGTTTGATAAACTGAGCTGTCAATTGAATTTGACAGCAAACAATGACAGAAACCTATGACTCCGTTCAGCGAACCCTCGCTAGTTTAATTTTTATCCGGCGAAAAATTCGCCGGCGTACTTAAACGCACCCCTGCGCACAGCGCAAATGTCACACAACACGTACACAACTCTTTATGATTCTTTATTAACTGTTATTATCTGTGCAGGGCATATTTTTGAAAATATTTTTATATTTTTGTTTCTATAAAATTTATTTTAGTTTTCAGTATTTGGTATTGGTGTTTAGGAGCAGCTAATGATATTGTTAAATTAAAAATTAAACATAGGCAGGTGTATGTAGGTAATGTCATACACTGAGCTCGAACATGGCTATCAAGGGTTGCGGCAAGCTACTCAGCCCCAATTTTATGTCGGAGATGATGGAAATCTTGTACCGATAAGATCATCAGTAAGTTTGTATTTTCATGTAGATATCGTTATTGTCGAGTCAAACACAGCTACGTAGGCTCTACTTCAGAGCAATGACCTTTTGAGCTGTAGCACAAAACTGTGATAGTGTTATGTAAACTAAAACAGATATAAAATAACAATCCAAACAAATAGTAGTAAGGTCATTTCGGTGTAACGAATCCAGATTAAATATTGGCTCAGCTAATATTATCTTTGTCCATTTCCCCACTAATGTAGCACTGATAACACTACTGAGCACATAACTGCTTGCATTTTGAGTGCTAGAAGAAGGCTACACCTAAAATTATCCTATATTATATGGACACAATAGATTATTATATTTATAGCTGTACATGCTGACAATGACAAGTGAGGTAATGTAGTATGTTAATTTATGTCAAGTTTATCTTAGTTATCAAGTGTAAAGTAGTGTCAACCAATCGGTGGCAAGGTTGCCTGTGTGGCTTATCATATGCTGTGATAGGAGTCAAGTGTATCATAGATAGTGTGTGGTGATGGAGTGGCAGTGGCTTAAAGATTGGTGGCGTCTCAAAAGATGGAGGAAGGACAAGAAGGGCCAGAATGATGATGACATATGCTATTGTGATGACTGTCTGCCTGATGTAAGACGATGGTCGCTTTTGTTATGTCACTCATTGTTAAATTATCATTTCATTAACAATAATTTATTCAAATGTTAAAAGTTTTGTTTGTGCTACCTATTAGAATTTTAAATTTATGCTGTTGTGTGTATCAGGACAAATACACGATTGGTACATTCAACATGAATGGCTTCCTTTAGCGTAAACATGCTAATATTCTCTACTTACTGAATATAGAAGTGTGTATCTCTCCTCCCCCACACTTTGAAGATGCTTCTTGTGAGACTAACTTCAGATTTGTTAATGTTTTTATTTAATTGCCAACAGTACAGAACTTTGTATTGTAGATTGATTGAGACTAAGTGAGGTTTGGACTGAAATACTAAACATGTTTGCAAGTTTAAGGTGTGGAACATGCTCAGAGTAGTTAACACAGGTGGTAAGTCACTACGCGGCAAATTCACGGACAATCTAATAATTTAACATTAGCATTTTTGTGTGACCTTTTGTGAGACATCTGAATGTAAAATATATTCAGAATACAAATGAGTTTTTGTTTTCGGTATACATTCATTAATGAATAATATTCCATAAAAACTATTTTATTTTATAAAGTCAAAGTCAATTTAAAAACCATGCTTAGTAGAATTAACTAATTAAATTAAATTAAAATAAAATAACACAGTATATTTTCATAAGTATGAATATAATGAGATATGATGCATGTTATTGTTCAAATATGTCTTGTCTAAGTATTATAATTAAATATATGTATACTGTGTGACTTTTAAAGACAATTTTGAAACAGTTAATAACCTAGGGCTTTTTACTTTCCCTTTTAAACTGCATCTAAAGTGCATAGAACAAACAGGTATATAACATATTGTTTTTACAACAAGCTTAAAATATTATTAAATACAATTAAATAGTATATAGTATAACTACCAGATTTTTGTACTGTCTCAAGAATCCTTGTATTCTGTAACATACTCACTACTATTGTACCCCTGTTGTGCAAACAAATGAGCCAATATAGCCAGCAAAATGTTTACAATATTCTCTTGTTCTAGGCTTCTTTGAAAACATTAATTAATTTTCTTTGAAATAAGCCATGCTCCAACAACTACCTACTTCTTGGAGGTCTATGTGGCATCTTCATCATAAATATAGGATTTAATTTCATTCAAATATGAAATTGGTGATGGCCTTATGGTTGAGTCTTCATCTTCATCATGTATAATAACTTATTTTTTGGAAATGTATTAATCTTTTATGTATGCACATTAATAAACTAGGGCGAGTTGGATCTGTGCGAGTCACTGGACCCGCAGAGCGATGGCGGGGGTAAGAAAGTGGTGGTCGGCGTCTGCGCCATGGCCAAGAAGTCGCAGTCGAAGCCCATGAAGGAGATCCTCACGCGCCTCGACGAGTTCGAGTACATCAAGATGCTGGTCTTCCCAGAGGAGGTTATCCTTAAGGTTCTCCACATTGTCTAACACAACTAGTGGAACAAAATATTCTGTAGGGGGTGGTCGAGTGACAACAGTTGGCTGAGTATAAAGACTTCAATTATTGTGCCGTCAGCAATTTTGAGATAATGCTTAAGATTTGTCTGCTGATGCTTAAGCCTTAATTAATGACAGTGATACACATGTTGAAAGTTTACCAGTACAATAAATTAAGTAATTGTTAGAAGCAATGTCATGAGAGATTTTTAGTAAAACTGGTACACAGTAGACATATTTTGTTTTACTATTTGTCACGCAATTTATCTTCATAATTAACATCTATTAGAATTCTTCTTCATTCGTTTAATTAATCGTTTTAACACATACATACATGCGCACGATACTAACGTTTACACGTTGTAATGTTCTGTTTCCATTGAATGGCTTCTTATACACTCGCTTCGTTTGTGTGGTTGGTGTCGAGTAGCGAATTAGTCAGTAATGGTGTATTCATAGTCTTTCACTGTTCGCGCATTCGTGCATTTAGTTGGGGAAAGCGTAAGACGTATCATCTGAACTCTGAAATCGCCGTTATTGTATTAATTCGCAGTTAAACTACTGTATTTGAATGTTATTGTTATATTTTTGCAGAAACCGGTGGAAGAGTGGCCCATCTGTGACTGCCTTATTTCCTTTCACTCGAAGGGCTTCCCTTTAGACAAGGCCATTCAATACGAGAAGTTACGGAAGCCCTATGTTATAAACAATCTTCACATGCAGTATGATATTCAGGTATGTAGCTATAGTGCAGCATGTATTTATGTTCATTTGACGTCAGGAGTTGTTATTTGATAGTTGATACTTGCATATTCCTTACAGGATCGAAGAAAAGTATACGCGATATTAGAGGGTGAAGGTATAGAAATACCTAGATATGCAGTATTAGATAGAGATTCACCGGACCCGAAACGTGAGTCTTTGTTTGTATACCTACCTGCCTAAGTTTCGTAGAAAGTTCTGTGAACCATGTGCAGTTCCGAGAATGTTCAAGTGTTAGTTAAAGTCTTGCACTGCCTACCGAATCCTGATCCCTAAAACTATTTGGACACCTGACCATATGAAAACTATTTAATACGAGCTTCTTTTTACTAAATATTTGCAGCATTTTGTTGGAAAAGTCCATCTTCAAACACTGACGGTCGGTATACATATAGCTTTTATTTCTATGTAGGCTACGAAGAAAGCTAAAATCATCACACCCTTGTGCTCATACCTATTTGGTTAAGTTCCAATGCTACTTAACGTCCTATCCTATACCTATCTGTCACCTTAGCGTCTGTTCGCCATAGCATCCTATAAACTCAGATTAAAGAAACAGCCTATAAAGTTAACATTGAGAAAGCGATATCTCAGGCCTTCGTATTTTGACCGATGAAAAGGCAGGCCGCTCAAAACGGAGCCTATTTCGTAACTGTGAAGTTCTAAAGTCAAAAGCAAACAGTACCCTTAGCATGAGTTTTCACTCTTTTACTTTACAGCGTCTTTCCAGTATTTACAGCGATCTTTGTATGAAAAAATGGAACAGCGCCTCTGGTGAACGAAGAAGGAACTAATTTTTACCTTGAAAATTGTCAATTTGAAGTTGTCAAAGTTCCAGTTTACTTTACGTCTCAAATACTGAAAACTCGTGCTAAGGGTACTGTTAGGCCCTACTTCCACCAGAATGGAGACGACGGAAGTGATGTAGAGCAACGTGCAAGATTCGACGAATTAGAAAAGAGACTCGATGCATTTCCAGCAATATGTTATATGATTGGTCTATTATATTCCCGCAAGTCTCATCTTGGCACTGCTCGTGTCAGCTTTATTGGAAGCCGCGCGTCTTATCACTTACTAGCTTCTGCCCGCAGTTTCACCTGCGTCATGTTAGGCGTTGGCCCTATGATCCCGTCCCCATCAGTTCCCTTGCGCGTGGAACACGACGCGCAGTGACTCGGTTCTCGTCTTGGTTTGACGGTGAGCTACCCATTACTCCCCGTCCGCAAGCGGCTGGAATATGACCCGCGATTTCCGACGTCCGCCCTGGGCGTCTTCAGAGGTGGTTGGGGTGAGAGGTAGAGGATGCCCTTTCCCTCACACGTTCCAACTGCTCCCCATTCCCCTAGCCTGTTGCCGAATCCTTGAAGTACTTACGTCCCGAAACTACCGTGCCCGGGAGGGCTTCGGATCGGACTTCGACATATTGAAGGTGAGGACGCCGTAGCGCCTCTCCAACCACTCCTCAAAGAGCGATCTTACCGCCGCAATTATGACATGCCCAGGCAGTCATTATTTTGTTGTGGTATTATTTTGAAACTATGATATCTCCTAAGATATTTATTGAAATCAAAACTTGCAAAGAGAAATTTTGTTCAAAATTAAAAGCTTGTCATGATTAACGTATTTATTTGGATATGGAACATAAAATGTTAATGAAAATACCTTCCCAAAGAAAGCATTACTTTAAAACAAATTTAATTTCCATAAAAATGGTTAAAGTGACTTAACCCTAAAAGATAGATGCCTTTATTTTAGAACTTTTTATGAGGAATATTTCCGTAGTACATAATTTTTGCAGCGCACACAACCGAGGCTCTCGAAAAGGAATACATTTTCCCGATTTTGAAACATTTCTCATTACTGCTCTGCTCCTATTGGTGATAGCGTGATGTTATATAGCCTATAGCCTTCCTCGATAAATGGACTATCCAACACAAAAATAATTTTTCAATTCCAACCAGTAGTTCCTGAGATTAGCGTGTTCAACCAACCAAACAAACTCTTCTGCTTTATAATATGTATTAGTATAGATAACTGTGGTCACTATGTTAATAGGCAATACATGAGTCATCTTCAAAGAAATTCAACAGCATTACCTAGCTATCAATGTCCACATTGTGTTACTTCCAGATCACGAGCTGGTGGAATCGGAGGACCACGTGGAAGTGAATGGCGTGGTGTTCAACAAGCCCTTCGTGGAGAAGCCCGTGTCGGCTGAGGATCATAATATTTATATTTACTATCCCACCTCCGCTGGCGGAGGCAGTCAGCGGCTGTTTAGAAAGGTAAAAGCATGAGCTTTTGAAGAAATCGCTCATTGTCATACAGGCGCCAGCAACATACCCCAATATGTTTTACTTTAAAAGATTCAACTTTAACATAAAAATAAGAAGGTTGATGTGCGATCGGAAGTTTTGGAAAGGTTGACCCACTGGCGTCTGTACGGACATTATGTTTTAGTTGAACCTAAAAATACCTACTATGGTCACAATAGCCTGTTACTGTTATTATGGTTATGAAAACATCTCTACATTACTAAAGGCTGATCCTTTAGATGTATTGCAAACTTTTTATACATGAACTTCTTCATTTGCAGATAGGAAGTCGAAGTAGTATATACTCACCAGAATCAAGAGTGAGGAAAACAGGGTCGTTTATTTATGAAGATTTTATGCCCACTGATGGTGAGTTGTAGCCAATAGGCATTATTGACGTGAGTAATAGTGCTACGTGGTTTTTAGTTCCACGGATGATACGCCCTCATTTTTCGACGGCATGGTAAGAAGACAGTGTATAGAGAGAAAGTCGGGTTGATGGACAAAAGCTACGCACTTAACATCATACTGCGAACATCTGGATTTCCAGGAGTTGCGGAGATCACATGCCAGCCTCTCCCTGTTATACCAGAACATCATTTGAATGAAGATCTGCGCACCATGCGCTCCCAGAGCCTAGAACCCGCTGCTAGCACAGCTTTCCATGGAAAAAGTTAAGATGACGAAGAGGAAGGGCCTCCGATAAGTTACTACGCGTATTTCGCATGTGTACTGATACGCGTGAGAGTCAAATTATGTTCACAGTTGCGGCGAGACTACGCGACTGAAACGCCACCTAGGTGTTACTTATTGAATCATGAATCTCCACAGATCATTCATAGAAATCTGAGCCATATTTTGTTCAAAACAAATTCCATTTTCCATCGATTTTTAAGGGTCGCCCGTGTTACGCGCCGTGGTCGGTGTGCGAACAACGCGTGGCTTACCGGACGCCTCAGAGAGGTTTACTTGCGACATTTATACGTAAATACAAATCTGAATGTTTCTAGGTACCGACGTGAAAGTATACACGGTGGGCCCGGACTACGCGCATGCAGAGGCGCGCAAGTCACCGGCGTTAGACGGGAAAGTAGAGAGAGACTCGGAGGGCAAGGAGATCAGATATCCTGTGATATTGTCCAATCAGGAGAAGCTTATATCGAGGAAAGTTTGTCTCGCCTTCAAGCAGACTGTTTGCGGGTTCGATTTGCTAAGGTGAGTAACATTAATCATCATCCCAAACCCAAATGAAAAAAGGACATTTATTTATGTGTTTTTTTTTATGTGTAATGGGTTTGCTCTTGACCTTAGTCTAGGTCAAGAGTGACTAAGACAAGGTCGACGATGGAGCGAGCTTACTCAGAAGAAGCCTGTTCACTCTAACTTTGAAGAGATTAGGGTTGTATGCTTTCGGAAACACAGATGCAGGCAGAGAGTTCCACTCCTTCGCTGTCCGCATTATAAAAGACGTTTGGAGACGCTTAGTGCGAATTGGTGGTATAGCAATGAGGTAAGGATGGTAATTTGCCGTGCGTCTAGATGTGCGATGATAGAAGGGGACTAGTGGGATGAGGTCGTGGAGTTCTTGGGCACACTCTCCGAAGTACAATCTGTAGAAGACCGACAGGCAGGCAACTTTGCGGCGATGAGTCGAGTTATGGAGCTTGGCATTCCCCAATTTTACGTCGCCAACGAGCCTCTTAGCTCTGCGTTCCACTGAGTCAAGAGCGGCAAGTAGATATTTAGCTGAGCCATCCCAAAGGTGGCTACAATACTCCATGCAGGGTCGGACTTGTGCTTTGTAAATAGTTAAAAGCTGTCCAGGCGTGAAGTACCGCTTCACTCTATTTAGGATGCCCAGCTTTTTGGCCGCAAGTTGGGTGTTGAACTCAATTGTGGTGCCATTAAGAGGACTAGAAGTCAACTCCATGCCTAAGAGCTCGATTCGGTCATTCACAGGTACAGATGCACCCCGAAAAGTAGGAGTTTGACACAAACGACTCCTTTTTGCGGTAAAAAGACAAGCCTTTGTGACTTATTTTGAGGTGTGTCAGTAAATAGGCTAACGTATCTAAATAAGTAATCGTCCCGATGCGGGATCGATACGGCCAGCCGTGAAGGTTAGCGAACTGACGTCATTTAGTTCGAGAATTCATTAATTAACCTTGTAACATAATCGTTATGGGCTTTCTGAACGCCATACTGAATAATTTATACCTCACTTAGTTTTTATTTGTGAAAAGCCAGTAACAGCTAAATAACACATTTAATTTATTAATTTCAATTTTTTTTTCAATAACATAGTTTTGGAAAGCCTTTCATCGTGGCAAAGAGTGGAACTCTCTGTAGAAGTCTTATATTTCTGATATCACTATACATTACTATTTTTATTTTGAGTGAATAAAATATCTTTAAGACCTTATAATTGCTAACCATCAGGTTGTACAGTGGTAAAAGGCGCGCATCTAAACCTATAAATTAATGTCATTTTTCATGTATATCTGTTTGGTCGCGTTATTCTTCTAAACTGCGCAACAGTTTTATTTTCTTGCGGTTTCACCATTATTTTGAGGCAGTCTATTTCGCTAGTAAGACAACAAAATATAAATGTTTATTCAATGCTTGGTGAAGTGCTTTTATTTCGCATTACTTCTTCATATTTTAATTTTTCATTATGTGTCTCTTGTATTCCGAGAGACTTGATTAAGAGTCCTTTATTAAGAACTGTACAAAGCCTGCCATAACTCGAAGGTCGAATTCAATTTTCCAGAGCAAACGGCAAATCCTTCGTCTGTGACGTAAACGGCTTTTCATTCGTGAAGAACTCAAACAAATACTACGATGACTGCGCTAAGATCTTGGGTAATATGATCTTACGGGAGCTAGCGCCGACGCTGCATATACCGTGGTCGGTGCCCTTCCAGCTGGACGACCCGCCCATAGTGCCCACCACCTTCGGCAAGATGATGGAACTGAGGTGTGTCGTGGCCGTGATAAGACATGGAGATAGGACCCCCAAGCAGAAGATGAAGGTTGAGGTCCGACATCAGAGGTATGTTGGATATTTGAATAAGTTTTTGAAGTCATTTTACCTTAGAATATGGGCAAGTGTCTGTCTTGAATTAAAAGCTAGTCATATCCTGATCACTCGTAAGTGCCGCATTGTAGAAATGTTCACTGCATGCTGGTGATTCGAACGGATAGACAGATGCAAACTTTTGGTGCATTACTTTCATTTGAAATAAATTGTATTGTGCTACTGCTGCGAAAATATTTCCCTTCACCACACAACCGATCTTTGCTGTTTCCACGAAAAAAAATTTATCGAAATAACCTTTCCAGGTTCTTCGAAATATTTGAGAAGTACGACGGCTTCAAACGCGGCCACGTAAAGCTAAAGAAACCTAAACAGCTGCAAGAGATCCTGGACATAGCGCGCGCCTTGCTGTCTGACATACAGACGCGACATGCGGACCCTGAGATTGAGGAGAAGCAAGGGAAATTGGAACAGTTAAAGAGTGTTCTGGAAATGTAAGTAATATATAGTTTGTAGATAGCTTATTGATCGATAAGCAATCTAGGTTCTTCAAATTCCATTAATTTCGGATAGTGTTTTTTAGCAGACTCACAAGCTTTTTTTTTGAATTATACTCCATACCCCATAAAATGAAGCACTCCCAATAATTTCAATGCGATAATGAGTTTCTTAATTTGTTATACTTTCACTACTGTCTAAAAGGTACGTAGGTACTGTATAATATTTTCCAATATTTTCTGTGGAATGAAAATTTTAATCGCGAACAGGATTAAGTTGTTGGGTTGACTGGCAGAGAATGCCTTGTGGCATTAAGTCCGCCTATGTACCATTTTATGTACATGAAGTTTAAATAAATTAAGGACCGTAAGGCTGGCCGCATACACACGTTTTCCGTATTCGATTTCCGAATTCGTTTTCCATAATATTCGGAAAACTGACTGCATATACATACTCTTATTATTTCATATAAAGTGTTCTTCGTGGCGCTCACGTTCTTATATTTACCAAATAGAAAATAAAAACTTTTTGAAAAAAGAAGGAACCGACTTCAAAACCAAACACAAAAAGTGTAAAATAACTTTTCTTTTGGAAGTCGGTGGCTTTGTTTTTTTTTTTATTTTATTGACTTCCGAAAGAAAAGTTATTTTACGGGTCGAATTGCTAACCTCCTTTTTTTTTGAAGTCTGTAAAAATCTAACGTTCGTTTCGAAACTCAGCCACGCTAATACAAAATGCAAAAAGCCTACGCTGCGCTAGTGTCACGGAATTTCGAATCGGAATTCCACATTCGGAAAACGAATACGGAACACGGGCCAGCCTAAGACCTTAGGACTGGCTTGAAAAATTTGACGCTTGTAGGAAAACCTCGGCTCGGTTGTTAAGAGCGTCGGATGTCCTGAATCCGGAAGAAAAGGGAGGGGAGGACGATATAACGAGCTAAAGCTAGTATCTTGAAATAACAAAGGTGCCATCCGCCATTTTGATTTTTTTTCAAAACGGCGGTCACGAATGAAATTTTCATAAATCGATAGATCACATCAATATAAACATAAAATGTAAGCGGCAAAATCTTGTAAAGCGTCACGTTTCCGAGTTATGAGCTGTCAAACATGTGCAAATAATGACACATTTTTTCTTATTTTTTTTTTTAATATTTTGTTGTTTACTGATCAAAAAGGATACTTCCGCAATAAAACTAATTGAATATTAGGGTTTCCACGCATTTCAAATGCTTTTAGATAGGATTATTTCGCTTAACGCAATTTCAGCCCTTTGTAATGTGATTGTGTTTGCGTCCCCCCAGGTACGGTCACTTCTCGGGCATCAACCGCAAGGTGCAGATGAAGTACCAGCCCCGCGGCCGGCCGCGCGGCTCCAGCTCGGACGACGGTAACGCGCCGCCGCAGACGCACGGTCCGCTTCACGCACTTTACACTGCTTAGCTGTAATATGCATTGTGATTTTGTTATACAAATCTTAAAAATCATAGGTTCTACATAACTGGCGGTCAAAATAAGCCTTATTAAGCATTCTCATCTGCCAAACCCATCGGAAATCTTATGTCGGGATTGGTATAGAGAGCGGCTGTCTTTTTAACCGACTTCAAAAAAAGGAGGAGGTTATCAATTCGACTGTATTTTTTTTAGCATCCATAACAGAATTAGGCACTAAGGCCCGTATTACGGAACGTCGTTCAATACTCAAGCATTACTTATAACTAGTTTCAAGCTATTTGATTGGTTGAAACTAGTTTTAAGTAACACTTGAGTATTGAGGTGCGTTCTGTAATACGGGCCTTAGTTACACGATACACAAAAGAAATTGACATGACTAAAATTGGTTTTGTATATTGCCATTTCAATACTAATCCGGCCTACAAAATTATTTTTCTAGTAACGGGCCTGCGGCCGTATTATGACGTCTTAAAACCAGGGTTGTTTCAGTGCGTGAAAAAGACAGAGCTATACAAGTCATCTAGCGCCATCTCGTTATAATATACCTTTAAACTTAATATACGTCATAATATACCTTTAAATCGCGCTATTGTTTAAGATCACAATGCATACTACAGATTTATTTTTAAGTTACCTGCTGTATCAATACACCCGCCTCAAGTTATTTTGGAGTGCCGTCCCATTGTCGACTTTTTGCATAGCATTTTTAGATAGTTAAGACTGTATAAAAGAGCTAAAAAGCTATTTGCAGTATAGCTTAGCTGTAGGCAAACTTAATAGGTAGAAGAGTTTCATGTAGAATTTGAGGTTTATTTATCATGAAGTTTTCTAAGTAAAAGTGAGCAAGCCCGTACTGCGATATCTCGCCGTGCTTTTATTTCTTCTTATGTTAATTAACTTTACTTATGTGATGTTGAATAATAGGCAAGTTGTTTGAGAATCGGATAAGTCCGTCGGTTTATCAAAAATATTCAATCCATATTTTTTCCTTTGTTACATAAACCAGAATTTATGAAGATATATGACGTTTTTTGAATTCACAATACGTCATAGCGTGGATGGACGCACTAAAAGTTATATTTTAGTGCGTTCTGAAGTCCCACTCTCGAGTTTTGATACATTTTATCTTTCGTCAGTCTTAATTAAAAATAGGAAATAACACGTGTCAATTATTTTTAATAATTTAACTGACTCCCTGAATTGATTTGCAACTTATTAAAGGTGTGTCAACCTGCCTGTTATAGTACGAAATTCGCAGTGTGAATTTGTCGCAGTACGGGAAAACTCTTTTGGCTACAGCGAAAGCAGAAGTACGGTTGATATAGTGCCAGAATATTGATATAGCAACATCTATGAGGCATCTTTCTCAATAAGTCTATGCAATAAAAATCACTTTAATCCAAATTCAAATTTTTGGTTGGTTTCCAGACGATAATCAACTATTTTTAGATTTGATAGACTCGCATTTGATCGCACCCGATGGTAAGTGATGGACACTGTACACAGTTTGCTGAATGTGTTTTTATAATCATCCACATAATAACGTAGTTCTCACATATATTTGGTTTAGTTAAAGCTGGCACTACACTTGGCGTATTGCGACTCTGAAATTGAATTAGCAACATTTGGCTAAGCGTCGAAAGTTGAAAATTCAACAGCACCCTCAATGTTCCTTACATTATATTGTTATATTTCGACGAGAAAATATTTATCTTATATCGTCAATTGAAAATGAACTTAAATGGTAATGGTAATGGTAATATGGTACATTTTTTAATAGCTAAACAATGCCAACAATTAGACCAATACTCAAGTGCCAGCATAACAATGAACGCGTAATAATCGTTGCAATAATACACGTGTGACCGTAACCTTGTTGATAACGAATGATAACAGGATTTACCGAAACATATTGGCTTGTGTTTGCTCTTAGTTCTGTATGCGAAGATTGCGAGGCAGTTAGCATGGCTTTGAAAGTTCATACTCATAAACATGACTCAAATATTGACTTTGAAGTCATATTATATGCTTTGAGTAGATTTAGAAAGAATTTGGAAATGTATTTGATATCGTGTAATCATGAATGCATCTTATTCTTATCCTTCATAAACTTAAATTACAGCTACATTAAAATGTTACGAGGAAATCTGGACGGTTGTGTTGTCTGAATAACCCTTTATACAACCCATAGAAATAAGAACAGTTTTGTTGTCAGAAAGTATCACAATATTAATTAGGAGATAGCAGAAAAATGTATCAAAATAAGCAAGACTTCCTTCTAGTTCAATATCACTCAACTATAGTTTAGTCGACTAGAATTAGGATAGTTACTGATAACTAAGATAATAAACTATTATTACTTGAATACACCTTATAGCTGTTAGATATGAATTCGTAACCCACCGCAGATAGCAACAGATGACGTATCACTGCGAAACTACTGGTTCTATGTATAACTTCTGCAGCTAGCAATACGTTGCATGATCGCAGACGCTGTGTCATCCGACTGCAGATTAGTAGTACCACCGACTCTGTAACGACCATCTGCAGTCGGTTTCGGAATCACGACTGCAGCGACAGGACGCTGCGAATTTAGGACCCATTAATATTAGTAGTCATTTATACCCGTGCTGCAACTGGGCTTCTCCCATTTGTAATGTCCCATTGTGCCTATTGGCCTTGTTTTGTTCTGTCTCCTGCTTGCATGGAGGGAAGTGGGTGATGAAAAAACAAAACACGCTCACCACGATGACGTAAGTCAATCGAATTGCATCATTATATCGTAGTAGCAAGGACGATTCTCATTTTTAGGTAGTAGACATTGGAAATCGGACATGAGCAAGCTCGCTAATTGTAAAACAAAATAATTAAACAAGTCTTCTTCTTTAGTATTCTATACTTTGTTATTTCGTTGGCGGGTATTCAACACTACTTACTTCTCATGATTACTTAGTAACATCCCATTGTTGTGCAGTAGGAGGCGGTGGAGAACCATCGCTAGTTCTGATCCTGAAGTGGGGCGGAGAACTGACGCCGGCGGGGAGGATACAGGCTGAGGAGTTAGGACGAATGTTCCGATGCATGTACCCCGGCGGACAGGGCCGGCACATACCTGGTATGTATTTGTATAATTTTATTATAAAATATGTGTTTGTATTTGAGCGTATGGCACTCGTGGGCTGCAGCTGAATATCAGCGTCAGGTGGCAAATTTTATGTTGCCAAAGGGAGGTTTCACGCAAAGTTCAGCTCAGTACCCTGAGCACGAGTTTTCAGTATTTGAGACGTAAAGTAAACTGGAACTTTGACAACTTCAGATTGACAATTTTCAAGGAAAAAATTAGTTCCTACTTCGCACACCAGAGGCGCTGTTCCATTTTTTCATACAAGAAACGCTGTAAATACTGGAAAAACGCTGTAAAGTAAAAGAGTGAAAACTCGTGCTCAGGGTACAGATGGCGCTACCAGCGCATGATGTCATTTACTGTATGATTAACTTGACATACACTACACCACAGATAAAATAACTACACACTCGAAGCTACACTTGAACGTTGTTTACGTTATGTGCTTGTAGCGCCACTGACGGGTAAAACTCGCAGTGAAACCCCCTATTGGCATTAATACTGAGCTGCGGTCCTTTTGGCATTAAAAGGATTTTGATTTTGTTTATTTTCTTTCATTCATTGTGTAGTCTCGTGTGACTATGATCCCAATAAGGGAACGAGCAATCTTACCGACTATCAGCTTGAGCCGATCACGTATCAGTATCACCGCATTTTTCGCAGTCAACTTGGCACGGTGTCGATTAATATCGTCAGAATCGAAACCAAGTCAATTGATGTGATTTTCATTCCGCGGACATTTATGTATTTCTGATATGCTCGAGCCCTTCTGCGTTTATAAATCGATCACTTTCAGAGAAAGTGAACAGAAAACTTACTGTAACCACTTTATGTTTCAACTCAAAACGACACGATTTTAAAATTGAATACCGTTTCAGGTGAAGGCGGTACTCAAGGCCTAGGCCTTCTCCGCTTACATTCCACCTTCCGCCATGACCTGAAGATCTACGCGTCTGACGAGGGTCGCGTGCAGATGACTGCTGCTGCCTTCGCTAAGGGTCTACTGGCTTTGGAGGGAGAACTTACGCCTATACTGGTGCAGATGGTCAAGTCTGCTAACACGAATGGCTTGCTTGATAACGACTGTGATTCGTCTAAGGTTCAGAATATGTAAGTAGGCATTAAATTCTGTTTATTATTATATTTTAGAGATATATGTATTTGTAAAGCTAGTGTTAAAGTACGACTTTGATGATTGTAGACTTTCTTTGTGGTTTAATCACAGTATTCATCACTAGGCTTAGAGTTGGACACATCTGTTTTGGTTAAAACTACAAGACTAACGTCTTGTAGTGTTAAATATTATGATCTTTAGCACACGAAAATCACGTTCCGTTCTTCGTATGTACAATCGACAAAGTTGAATCATGACCCATTTTGACAATAAATCGTTTGAATCCGTCAAAATACCATGGATATGTATGTTTACGCGAATGTGGACCTAATTGTACTTGAATGCCTGTAAGAAAATAGGTTTATGGTGGATCATAATTCAAATTTGTAGATTGTACAAGCTAATCTCTGATACCCACGCAACCAATTTACATGTTCAGTGAATATACTTTGGTTCCAATTTGAAAGATAGGATAGATCTGGAGTGGACACATGGATTCCTATTCGAAGTATCAGTGAGATATGACGATGAAGACATGTAATCTAGTTTTTACACACTACGTGCTATGCTGTCTCCTACTGTTAGCTTCGTCCTCACGCATGAATGTTCTCTATTCTCCCAGGGCGAAGGCCCGTCTGCACGAGGCGATGCAGGTGGACCGCGACTTCAACGACGAGGACCGCGCGCGCATCAACCCGTGCGACTCAGTGAGCATCAACGCGGCCATGGACTTTGTGAAGAACCCCGTGCGGTGCTGCGCACACGTGCACACGCTCATACAGCATCTCATGCACATTGTTGTTATTAAAAAGGACGACCCGAAGACTAAAGGTGAGTTTTTAATTTGACAGATGGGCGACGCATTCAAGATGCAGGAGAAATTACTAATGTGTTGCTTCACACTAAAAATTCCTCCTGTATCGTTACTGGAATCGATTTTTATTTAAAAAAAAAAAACTTTTTGAAAAAAAGGTAACCAACTTCAAAACTTGAAAATCAACTAAGGTGTCAGTGGAACAAGCAGCGATGGAATGTAAATTATTTGAACAGTGAATGAAAAAAATTAAAAATTAAATCTTCCACCAGACACAATCCTATACCACGGCGAGACCTGGGAGCTAATGGGTCGTCGATGGGGCAAGATCGAGAAGGACTTCTGCACCAAGAACAAGACTTACGACATCTCCAAGATCCCGGACATCTACGACTGCATCAAGTACGACTTGCAACACAACCAGCACACGCTGCAGTTCGACCTGGCCGAGGAACTCTACATCTATGCCAAGTACTTGGCGGATATTGTTATACCTCAGGTAAGTGATAATAGGGTAGTTTGACCTGCAACACAACCAGCACACGCTGCAGTTCGACCTGGCCGAGGAACTCTACATCTATGCCAAGTACTTGGCGGATATTGTTATACCTCAGGTAAGTGATAATAGGGTAGTTTGACCTGCAACACAACCAGCACACGCTGCAGTTCGACCTGGCCGAGGAACTCTACATCTATGCCAAGTACTTGGCGGATATTGTTATACCTCAGGTAAGTGATAATAGGGTAGTTTGACCTGCAACACAACCAGCACACGCTGCAGTTCGACCTGGCCGAGGAACTCTACATCTATGCCAAGTACTTGGCGGATATTGTTATACCTCAGGTAAGTGATAATAGGGTAGTTTGACCTGCAACACAACCAGCACACGCTGCAGTTCGACCTGGCCGAGGAACTCTACATCTATGCCAAGTACGTGGCGGATATTGTTATACCTCAGGTAAGTGATAATAGGGTAGTTTGACCTGCAACACAACCAGCACACGCTGCAGTTCGACCTGGCCGAGGAACTCTACATCTATGCCAAGTACTTGGCGGATATTGTTATACCTCAGGTAAGTGATAATAGGGTAGTTTGACCTGCAACACAACCAGCACACGCTGCAGTTCGACCTGGCCGAGGAACTCTACATCTATGCCAAGTACTTGGCGGATATTGTTATACCTGAGGAAGTGATAATAGGGTAGTTTGACCTGCAACACAACCAGCACACGCTGCAGTTCGACCTGGCCGAGGAACTCTACATCTATGCCAAGTACTTGGCAGATATTGTTATACCTGAGGAAGTGATATAAGGTAGTTGACTGTATAAATAAATTGAAAATCTGTCAGAGTATTGGAAAATAATGAACACGTATTTTTTTTTGTTATCAATGAATACTGACAAAGCTAAAATGTTTCGAAATTCGGGAGTGGGGGCTTGCGACGTCATAACGCCTGTACAATTATACCGACCGAGTGACGTATTGTGATTTTTATAAGCGTTGTATCTTCGTTAGTTTTGGTCTACGTAACAAAATAAAAAATACGGGTCAAAATTTTTTTAATAATCTATCTTTCAGACTATTTTTTTTATTAAAGTAGCCTATTGTGTTTTTGGGATTTATAATTTGCGCTTAGGAAATATTGGTACCGTGACAATGGAATGAGATACTTCGTCGAGGCGCCAGCGCCGTCCAATTGCCATCGCTTGAACAAAGGATGCGATGCGAGTTCATTGTGCGATAAAATTTTGCATGATCCGTCAATGGGATAGAGATCGATAGGTACATAACAGTATCTTTTAACGCATGGTGTCACGCTCTTTTTCATCGGACGCAACGCACCGTTTTACGAGCGATGACAATGGAATGGCGCCGTAGACAACATTGATGGGTATTAGACTGGGCTAACAGGGAATAAGAAATTCCTATTTAACTGAAACAGAAACTGTACAAATATTCCAAGAGTTCAGAAAAGCAGCTTTTTCTGGTGGTCGCCGCCACTGGCTTTCAGGAGTTGCAGTAGTTTTGGAATAGTGCAGTGGGATAGCCCAGTTTTGGGATTTTCTTGCGATTGCTATTAAGAGTTAGTCCATAGGGGAACAGTGTATAAGACGGGGACACGAGGTATGATGGGAAATAACACATCTAAGGCAAACTTAACACAAAACTAACGTAGCAGAAGCGCTAACAGGACGCCAGGACGCCATTTCCGTCTGGCCGCTTGCAAATGACGTCCTGATGGCGCTTGCTCTACGTTAGTGTTGTGTTAAGTATGCCTAAAGAGTGTATGTCCCCATTATACCTCGCGATTATTAACGTCCCCGTCTTATACACTGTTCCCCTACTCTCAAAATTGTTTTGAAAGCTTTTTTTCATATTACAGGAATACGGATTGACGATACAGGAAAAACTGACGATAGGACAAGGTATTTGTACGCCACTTCTGAAGAAAATAAGAGCAGATCTACAGAGGAATATTGAGGAATCTGGAGAAGAAACCGTCAATAGATTGAATCCTAGGTAATTATCATGACTTATATTTAACGCTGTTTTATTTTATGGCATTCCGACACCTATGTGTAAGTAATAACTGGGAAATAAAGCAAAATTAATTTGTATGACTCCAGTTTAGGCAGTCGCACGATGGAATTCATAAAACAGTTAATTGTTATGTAAACCGCCCTAACTCTTTATGAAATGGCCATGTCAAACAATTTTGTGTGATGGCGGGATTGTCTTATCAGGTAACCGTGGAACGTAAAGAGCTATTGAAGGACACCGTAGATTTAAGACAGTACAAATCTGACAGTCTCTCCCGTCCTGCCCTGGATGGGAGGACTCATTTGTTGATTTTACCAAGAAAAATATCAGTTTTTTTGTTCTGTCCACAGGTACAGTCACGGCGTGTCGTCTCCCGGTCGTCACGTGCGCACGCGTCTGTACTTCACGAGCGAGAGTCACGTGCACTCCTTACTCACCGTACTTAGGTTCGGTGGACTACTTGATGTGAGTACTTTTGTTTTACATTGTCTTTCCTATCAACAAGAAAACAATACTTATCAACGAGTCAATGAACTTATAGGTTTTATTCAATAAAAGCAAAAAAGTTAAAACCCGACTACAGAAAAACCATGTTCCAAAATGTATGAAACAAGAAAATATTCCCATCTGAAGTTATATTACGATCCGAGGGTAGCCATGGTCATATGCTATCGTGCCCTAAAGGATTACTTCGAAATTGTACGTAGCTTAAAATCAAAATATTTCATTATTAAAGAGAAACTCTTAATAGAACCAATAAAACCACACTACCTATGTCTTTCTGTTACAGGAAAGAGATAGGTAGTAGCCACTGGTTGTTTATCTCTCTTTCTAGAGTATGGCCAATTTTATCTGTCAGTTGGCTAAGAAAGGCGCAGTCTAGAGATGGGTAACTAGCCGAAATTTCAATAGCTTAGCTAACCGGCTATTTGTGGTGTAATAGCCAGCTAGCTAGCCAGCTATTTGGCTACTTGGCTATTGAACAATAGCGTTTAGTAACTAGCGGCGCAACGAAGCAGCGCCGGTGTAGCTAGGTAGGACTTAAATATCGCAAAATCAACTGCCCGATCTGAATTCGATCCTAAATCAAAAAGAAATGATTTCCTCTCTGAGGTCACAATAACCAAAATACTAACTATCAAATTTTTATTTATTTTAAACCTGACGGTAACTAACCAGCTTTCTAATCATCGTATTTCATAAGTTCGTTCATTAAACGAACGAAATTACTAAGTATAATGCTCTTTCTTTGTCAAATCTATTTTGTGAATATTGTGAGAAAAAGATCCACTGAAGATCGTACACGCGTAGCGCAGTGAGCGCGCACACAGCTATCGGCTGTTTTGGCTACTCTAGCTACCCGGCTACCGAATACCGAGACGGCTATAAAACGTAGCAGTTAGCTATACTCCGTGGCGGCTACGCGGCTACGAGCGGCTACGCGGTTACGAGCGGCTACGCGGCTATATCATAACCTGTCAGTTATCTAGCCAACCAGTAGCCGATAGCTAGCTATCGTGTTGACGGATATCATAGCCGTGGCTATTTTGCTCATAGCCGGTATTTGGCTAGTTATGGCTATAGCTACCCATCGCTAGCGCAGTCCATCCTCAAAGTCTCTGGTTAAAACTTGTATATTTGCAGATATTGAAAGATGAGCAATGGCGTCGTGCGATGGAGTACGTGTCGACTGTGTCAGAACTCAACTACATGTCGCAAATTGTCGTCATGCTGTATGAGGATCCTACCAAAGATCCTTACTCAGAGGAGAGGTGAGCTGTTGAGTGTGATAGCTGTTCCTCCTGGTTTCACACGGCTCCTTTTGGTCGTAGCGTGATGTTTTATACCTGCCTTCCTCGATAAAGGAACGATCCAAAACAAAATAGTATATTTCATTACAAGTGCGGAAAGGCTGTCATTGCAAAGAGTTCCGACAAATGTCTACCCGAGCCGAAGGCGAGGGTTGACAGTCGGAACAAGTTGCAATGACGGTTCCGCACGTGTACTGAACGACTATTTTTAATACAGTTGCGAAAAAATGAAGCAATTTTATAAATAATAAAAACATAATAAACTAAACTCGCAAATGACGTAAATGACGGCAACCGTAGATTGTAAGCAGAGTTTTTTTTTCTTCACCCATTTTGGTAGGCAAAGGGAACGCCCATACAGCTTAGTCTTCAGTAGATTTTTTTTATTGGTATGAAATGAAAATGAGATGAAATGAAATAAAATAAAACCTAACCTAACTCATTCAATTAAATCATTAAATCTGACATTGAAATAAATTAGTAGCTTCTTTTTAGAAATATACGTTTTTGTATGAATGACAAAAACTCTTTAGTAAAAACTTCATGGTTGGTTTTTGTTTTTAATAGACATTATTTTGACAGTTGGAAAGAGAACGCACTAGTGCGTGAAAGGTAAAAAAAAAGCACTAGTGTGTAATAGCCCACTTCCCGAACGTTATACGTCCCTGCAATATGCCACTTTTTGAGCAACTGTATTAAAAATCCTTTTATCTACTCTCATATCGTTAAATTCAAAATACAAAACTCAAAACGAGTTTATAATGACGTACTTTACACACAGTTTAACGAAATGAAATTAAAAAATTAAATTATGACACTATTTCTCTAACAAAATAATGTTATAATAAATTTTTTTCATTACGATACAGATTACAGATCATAGATACATCCTTATGATTTTTTATCTGTGGCTGCGCGCGCTGTGGCACATGCGCGGTGATAACGGGAATTATGGCGCCATAATACTGTGTCAATCTTTATCTTTTATTTGATAAATTCGTGTTCAATGAAAGTAGATAAAGTAGTGTATGAAACTGTACATAACTAGGTATTATACACTCGTGTGATACTTTTAAAAAACTCGCTTCGCTCGTTTTTTAAACTCACACTCGTGTATAATACCCCTCATTATGTACCAGTTTCATAAACTACTATTTCGATTCGAACCAGTACTTCCTGAGATTATGGCACTTAACCAAGCAAACTCTTTCGGCTTTATTACAAAACGTGGTTTGACTTAGACCAAGCTTTAAATCAAAAATCAATTTTTGAATTTCGAACTTTATTCCAACTGCTATAAAATTCTAAAATGCACATTGACAACTTAGACCGGGATCTAAACTCGGTTTTTGTATTAATAACTTTACGACAGTAGAAATAAAGTTCGAAATTCAAAAATTCATTTTTTATTTAAAGCTTGGTCTAAGTTAAATCACGTTTTGTAATAAAGCTGTTTAGCTTTATAATGTTAGTATAGATAAAGACAAATTTTCATTTGCATCATTATCAGAGGATTCGCGAGCTTCATATTCCAAGAGTTTCAAATTTATTTGGGTATCCATTTTGAACCGAACGAAGTTGACTGTGATTATTAAACCTTTAAAACCAATTATACTTAATATTATAAATTAAAAACATTCTATCTTCGTTTTCACGTCAAGAGCGAATCAAAACCCTTTATTTTACAATTTTTTTTTCAGTCTCTTGATTTCCAACTGCTGCTTCTAACTGATTGTCTTTACACTAGGTTCCACGTAGAGCTCCACTTCAGTCCAGGTGTGAACTGCTGCGTACAGAAGAACCTTCCTCCCGGGCCGGGCTTCAGACCTCACAGTCGGAATCACTCCACTACTAACAACTCGGTACGAGATATCAAAATACCTGTTTTATCAGTCTCGGAGAAGAACAAGCTAGAAACTTTATTTCTGATGTGCTCTTCTCCATAGGAAACAGTCAATCTGAACTTTATAGGATTTATATAAAATAATGAAATTGTAGAAAATCAGTAAAAAAAGGGAAACCTTGAAAAAATACTTTGACTTTTTATTAAATGCGAGGTCATCAGCATAGAGGGCTAATGTTTAAAACAATTGACCACGAGAAGTCGACGTGGCACCGAAATTATGGCAGATGTTGTGTTTGTAAATCTTTAAGTGTTAAGTTTACTAATTTTCTTAAACATGTGACTCGTCTTTGCAAGCCCTAATATTAGAACCTCACTTTTTATTTATTACGTATTCCTTTGTAGAAAATAAGGTGAAATTGAATGCCTTAAAAAACTATGAAAGCAAAAAAACAAATCAAAATCAAATGCGATTTTTTTAAATTAGGCTGATTTATCAGCACTTTTTGAAGGTCAATTTTTACATAAGACAGTTCCCCAACGCGCCCCCCCTTCGACACTTCCTAGTGTTTTGGCTGGGAAGAAGAAGTGGCGGAACAAACTCCCCAGTAACACATCTGTCTGTACGGTTAGATGAACCAAGATTGAATAGAAAATTCACATTATACATCGATCCACACTTTATTGATTCATTTTTTTGTTTCTAATGTTTCTTCACAGCAGAGTTCTTCTGATGAAGTCAAGTGTATCGAAGAGGAAGGCGAAGATGACAATATGGCCAGTCAGGAAACGCTGCAGCCGGTGAGTGCAAACTAACTTTGTCTTTTTGTGTGTAAACTAGCTAAGTATTTTTATCGTCCTCACGGCGGCGATAGGCGGAGACCTCTCGCGCCCGGCATTGGTCGCGGCCATGCTGCGGGGCGAGACGGAGTGGGAAGCGGTCGCCTCCTTCTGCGAAGCAGTCATGCTCGCGAAGGAGGAGGCGGGCCGCGTGAGGGAGAGGACAGTGTCCTTCCTCCGCCCCACCCGCAGTGGTGGACACCCACGGCGACGGACGTCGCAAGACGATCTCCGGCCACCGTAGGCGCGGGCATGCGGGCGGCGAGTAAAGGGCAACTCGCTGCCCGACCATGGACCATGCCCGGGTCGACGGCGCGTTGTGTTCCACGCGCGCCTCAAAGAGCGTCAGCATGATGACGGGGCTCCCTCTCTAGAGGGCCAAAGCCTGCCAGGGTCGCGGGACTTATCTCATTACCGTGACCCTGGAACATAAAGGGCTATCGAAGGACACCGTGGATTTTAGTCAGTACAAGTCTGACAGTCCCTCCCGCCCTGCACGGGGTGGGAGGGCTCATTTGATGATTTTACCACGCAAAAAAAAATTATTTTTATCGCGATAGTACGTAGTCTCTTATAATTAATAGAGTTGAGACAGAGACAGTTTACTCTACAAGCAGAAATAAACAAAATATTTTGTTTCTAATTCAACAATAGCATTGAAAGCAAGCTTGTCTACAAGTAACTTGTTTGCACTAATCTTACCTTACATCTGTTATTCCTAATATTCAATCTCTGGTATTGCCTTACTAGAGAGTCGAGATAGAGATTTTTATCCCTAGGGGGAAAACCAGAGATAAATTCAATATTAGGACGGCCGTTAGAGACCTTGGGATTGTAGCAATCAGGAAACAAATTTAAGTGGATTTTTGGTCTGATATTCCAGGATGCTGATGAACTGGATAACACCTTCTCGCCGAAGAAGTTATCGAAGTCAAAAATAAGGCCTTCGGATCCTATACCTATTTGGTGAGTATTGCTCGTTTATAGTTGGCTTTTCATCGATCATATTCAATTCCTCACTCATTGGTACTCTTCTTAGCGAGCTTGCTCATGATGCGACACGATATCGGTGAGATATCGCACAAACATTCGGCCGAATAAAATTTATGGAAAGTTGCTAGTGTATGCTAAAGGAGTCGCACGGGTTGACGATATCGCTCACAGATCTGCTCGATATCAAATTGCGTGTACGCGCTAATTACAATGCACACGATTCTGTTTTCGAAATACTGGCAAGCGATTGCGTATCTGGTGACATCTTTTGTTTCATTTGAAATGCCAGAAACTATTTTATATTGGCAGCGCTTTTATGTCGTAGTAATAGGGTTGATTTTCGTACTTCGCGGTCAAATTGCATCGCATCGGTCCTTTAGCATATACGTGCGATTTGAAACGGCAATCGACTCAATAACCCACGCGTCGCGTCGCGTTATCAGCAAGCTCGCTTAGGCGGTGTCCTGCGTGAGCGTGAAATACGACGCGTCCCGACGCAACACGAAGTAAATATTATAATATGTAGTAGTTAAAATAGGTCGAATTGCGTCGTGTCGTATTCGTCGCTCACGCAGGACACCGCGTCAGACTTAATTTCAACAAAACTAGAGAAGCGAGAAGTGTTCATTTAAAAGTCTTGGGATTTTCGTTCGATTTCCGCACGACTCTTCTTAGCTCCGCTGGACTACGCCTTGGTAGAGAATAGGCCTAAAACTTTGTTCACACACAGCGACTAATCGTTACGAATGCCTACTCGCCGCGAGAATTGCTGTATGTGACAGGCTGTTCGCAGCAAATAGTCGCATGATTCGAATTGAGCATGTTCAATTATGTATATTCGCAGCGAATGCACTTGCGGCGATTATTCGTGTGTGTCCAAAAGTTTACTATCTCATATAATCACAGCAGCTACATTAATCATTAATCATTGCTATATTTGTATCATTTTAGTGCGAACGAAATAACAAGTGTACGTGTGATGTGTAGCGACAATTACAGCAACCTGCACTACACGGTGAGCGGCCACGAGGCGTCCTCCCTGGCCGCACGACTCAACGAGGAGCTGCGTGCGCGCGCGCATGTAGGGAGCGACCTACACCATGCACAGGTATACTATTATAGCAACCTGCACTACACGGTGAGCGGCCACGAGGCGTCCTCCCTGGCCGCACGACTCAACGAGGAGCTGCGTGCGCGCGCGCATGTAGGGAGCGACCTACACCATGCACAGGTATACTATTATAGCAACCTGCACTACACGGTGAGCGGCCACGAGGCGTCCTCCCTGGCCGCACGACTCAACGAGGAGCTGCGTGCGCGCGCGCATGTAGGGAGCGACCTACACCATGCACAGGTATACTATTATAGCAACCTGCACTACACGGTGAGCGGCCACGAGGCGTCCTCCCTGGCCGCACGACTCAACGAGGAGCTGCGTGCGCGCGCGCATGTAGGGAGCGACCTACACCATGCACAGGTATACTATTATAGCAACCTGCACTACACGGTGAGCGGCCACGAGGCGTCCTCCCTGGCCGCACGACTCAACGAGGAGCTGCGTGCGCGCGCGCATGTAGGGAGCGACCTACACCATGCACAGGTATACTATTATAGCAACCTGCACTACACGGTGAGCGGCCACGAGGCGTCCTCCCTGGCCGCACGACTCAACGAGGAGCTGCGTGCGCGCGCGCATGTAGGGAGCGACCTACACCATGCACAGGTATACTATTATAGCAACCTGCACTACACGGTGAGCGGCCACGAGGCGTCCTCCCTGGCCGCACGACTCAACGAGGAGCTGCGTGCGCGCGCGCATGTAGGGAGCGACCTACACCATGCACAGGTATACTATTATAGCAACCTGCACTACACGGTGAGCGGCCACGAGGCGTCCTCCCTGGCCGCACGACTCAACGAGGAGCTGCGTGCGCGCGCGCATGTAGGGAGCGACCTACACCATGCACAGGTATACTATTATAGCAACCTGCACTACACGGTGAGCGGCCACGAGGCGTCCTCCCTGGCCGCACGACTCAACGAGGAGCTGCGTGCGCGCGCGCATGTAGGGAGCGACCTACACCATGCACAGGTATACTATTATAGCAACCTGCACTACACGGTGAGCGGCCACGAGGCGTCCTCCCTGGCCGCACGACTCAACGAGGAGCTGCGTGCGCGCGCGCATGTAGGGAGCGACCTACACCATGCACAGGTATACTATTATAGCAAGCAGATTTTAGCAGTATAAACCCAACCACAACCATACTGTAACGTGTAAAAATTACTACGATTTGAACAGACTGCAACATCGAATCGGGACCATAACAATATGAACCTTATGGTAACAGGTATAAAGAACACTATGGTCTTCAAAGTGTTGCAAAGTTAGAAGAAAAATTTCTGTGTCTGTAGTTACGCCAACATAAAAATTAAGCCTTTTGCCCAGCCTGCCCTTTCTAATCTCTGTTTTCCAACTACCATTTATATCTAGACGCCTCATGCACGATCTGACTAACGAAAATTTTCTGCCAAGTCGCTGAGGTACGACGTAAGCGAGGGGGACGGGGTACTGCGTTCTGATTGGCTAACTCAAGGTTAGTGCGACGAGGGGACTCACAGGAGTGGTCGAAACTAATGCGAACTTAAGACTTTTTTGCCTAATGTGTTGACAGACCTCGGTCGCCTGTGATTAGGAGTCTAGATATAAATGGTCGTTGCTGTTTTCAATCGAACCTACCTTATAGTTTTATGTTCAACGTAAAAATAACCATTCTATTTTGAGAAGCTTGACGTACTTCAAAATAAAATATTCCTTTCAGGGCGACGAAAAAGAGCCAAAGGACGTTGAAGAGCACCCTCCACGCGCGCGCTCGTACGACCAACACAAGCAGAACCACGACAACGGTAAGTATGGCAGGCGCGGACCACGGCATGGCTGCACTAATACCGACCCACTAATTACAACACCCATATTCACACTTGTTTTTGGAAATGGACTTGCTAAGTCCATGCAAACGCTTTGTATGGCGGGTATCAGTAATGCGTGGTAATTTTTAAGAGCTACATATCACCAAACTAGACAACCTTCTTTATTAGCTGGGGAGTCTGTTCTGCTACTTCTTCTTACTTCAAACTTAAGGAAGTGGTGAAGAACACGGAAATTAAATGTTATAACTGTGTAACTGGTGCATTCATAAAACTTGGAAGTAACATGACACTAGATTTGTTACTGCTGGCACGTTTTATGAACACGAAAGCCGCTAGTTTTGGCGTTTAGTATTAAAAGAGAAATGTTTCATAGAAGTAATGTTTTCCAAAAACAAGTAAAAGTGATTTCACATATTATGAGTGTTCCAATGCAGGCTTCCGTCGAATATTTACCTACGTAGCGTTTATTCAGACGCTATAAATGTACATTTGACGAAGGTTTTTGTTAGAAATACACTATGGTTCACTTGCACAACAGATTAGCAAATGTTTTCAACGATAAACGTATTTAAAACATAATTGCATCTTTCATTCATTTGAAAATCTTAGAAAGAATAATGTTTCAGAAAATGCATTTACTGATTAGTAGTGCAAGCGGGCTTAAGAATATGGGTGTTACTTTCCCGTTTGCCGTGTTGAACACCTGACTATTGTACATTCAATGTTGTGATGTCACGGATTTAGAGACATCCCTGCGTACCCCTTTGTAACCTACGGGTCAGGATCTACAAAGGCGAACAAACAAGCTATGTCGCTTGTCGTTTATGAAGGAGTTACGTTAGAAAGAGATGAAATCCCTATGTTAAATTGATTACGTAAGAAACCTTTCTTGGATCAACAATTTTAGTTCAGCACAATAGAGTAGTGAGAAAATGGAGAGTTTAAATATAGGAATGAACTCGAAACTATTTTTGACATTGAGCAGGTTATTATTAAATAATTCAGACCATTGATTGATTTAAAATTATTGGTATAACAAGTGATTTTAAGTTTAAAAAAAAATTGTTTAGCATGATCATGTTGAGTGTAAGAAATAATCTTATCTCTCCATTTACTCACTTTTCTGTGGTGATGATCTCAGTCAAACAAAATACCATAGACATCCTATTGCTGATTATGAAATTTCGGAATTAAGTTTTTTAGGACAGTGGGGTGTTCCTTACAGTGTCGTTATCCGTAATTTCTATACAGGATGATTGACAATTCGGTGCCCCCAATTACCAATCTCCCTGTATATCTAAGCCTAATGTAGTACGTCCATTCCGACTTTTAAATCTACTATTGATAGTTACGATACATTTATTTACAAATCTGCTGTAGATAACTTCGCAAATTATAGTTGAGTTCGCTTCTCACACGAATTGCAGTTAGATAGCCATTTATGTTTATGCTTTTTATTAGCAAGCACAATGTATTTTAACCTAAAAACAGAATTCACGTTCCTTAAAATATCCTGTTGTAGTTGTTCCAAACCACACTGCATTGTCTGTCAGTATAAAATCGTAAATGTAAATGGGATTATGAAATAATCTATGATAATATTATGAAGCTGAAGAGTTTGTTAGTTTGTTTGGTTGAACGCGCTAATCTCGGGAACAACTGGTTCGAATTTTAAAAATCTTAGTGTTGGATGTCCATTGATCGAGGAAGACTTAAGATTATAGGCTATAAAATATTCTCGTTACGACCAATAGGAGCCGAGTACAACATCTCCCCTCACCCCAAACCCCCATATAAAAAAACAACATCTAGTCACTTAGAAAGAGACAAACCCCTTCAGTGAGGCGACACTCTTTTCGCTCGTATATCAGACTGCAATTCGTGTCGCGAGTGTTAGCGGTTGTGTGACGTGTGTATCGCGACAGAGTCGGAGGCGGCGCTGGCCGGAGCCCGGGGCCCGCACTACCAGAGCCTGCAGTCCGTGCCGCAGACAGGTCAGTGCACACGCAGGGACTTACCATGGACATGCAGAGGGGCGAAGCTAGTCAGGGATATGGGGTTGAGGAAATGTTGTTTAACCCGACCTGCGGCCTTATTATGGCGCACAGTGTTTTATGAAGCCCGATTTTCGGACATCCCATTTTTATTGAAAAACCTGACAGAAATTATCATTAAAAAGCAAGATTTCATATCCCCATTTAGCTACCAAATCTAGTTTCCGTGTTATAATTTTTTGAAAATCGTAGTTTTTCCATATGGATATTAAGAAAAAAATTAATTACGCTTAAACTAAGCGTGATACGAAATAATGATGTTAGGTACTTTGATGGCGCAACTTATGCCGAGTAATTTTGTCCATAAATGAACCTCGCACCATTGTTAGATCGAGATTTATACGAGTTTTTCGGCTTTTAGTTCCTCTTAATTTTTTCGAAAATGCCGCCGTTTCGGGAAAAGTTATCTTTACAGAAATAATTCTATTTACTTCCCTAATAAACCACATAATTATGACGTCCCAAATCCATGAAACTCAGAAGTTATTCTAATTTAATTGTTTTTGTTAGGTTTGTCAATTTTTTTAATCAAATTAAATAGTCAAATTTTAAATAGTCACATAATTTAGTAATTTTTTTCGTATAAGTAAAAGTTCCGTAGTCAGAATGACAAATAGAATACATACTACTTTAAAAAAAATTGACAATCGGGCTTCATAAAACACTGTGTGACGTCTTAAAACCAGGCTTGTTGCAGTGAATGAAAGAGACAGAGCTATACTAGTCGTCTAGCGCTACCTCGTTCACTCCCTGGAACTACTCTGCCTTTAAGACGTCATAATATGGCCGCTGATACCATTTATGTTTATCGTGGATAAAGGCGGCTATAAGTCATTCATACTTTAATTGTATATCCGATGTCATCCAGACAAAATAAATCGATTCGATTGATATGTTCCGATCGGACCACGTCTAATTATTCATTCATATGTAACGTTAAAGCAGGGTCTAACAATTACCATCCTTACCTCATTGCTATACCACCAATTCGCACTAAGCGTTTCCAAACGTCTTTTATAATGCGGACAGCGAAGGAGTGGAACTCTCTGCCTGCGTCTGTGTTTCCGAACGCATACAACCCTAATCTTTTCAAAGTTAGAGTGAACAGGCTTCTTCTGGGTAAGCTCGCTCCATCGTCGACCTTGTCTTAGTCACTCCTGACCTAGACTAAGGTCAAGAGCAAACCCATTACACATAAAAAAACAAGAACTTTGTGGAAGATTTCCTTTTATATATATATAAAGAAGATATTTTAGACTCAGATCATCCCCAAAAGGGTTTATGTTGAGGATGAAAGTTTTGGCAAAAATTTTCAATTTTTGCAGATAGGAGATCTCATGGGAACACGACCTGTAAATAGCTAATAACAGGCAGGCTGTGGGTCATTGTCATGTTTTTCATGCAATACCTTATTATCAATACTAAGTTTGGGTTATATGCCATCTTGCATTAGGACATCATTATTTATCTAACGGGGAATCATTATACTATAATCTGGCAGCTAGACAACATTTTTTCAATCTCATAACATAACTGACAGTACAAATTAGCTTTATGTTTACAATGCTAATGCTATTTAAGTATGGCGTCTATTGGTGAATGAATTACAAATGTTGGTGGTTTGGCTCCAACTCCTGAACATGTTACATGTGTGCGCGTCCTATTGTCATCGGGATAGGGTTCAAATTAGTGTCAGCTATAAAACTGTAGCAAAAATGTCTGGTCCCTAAAGTGTTCACCGCAAACTTTTACTAAGTATAACTTCGGTGAAAGGTCTTCTCAGGTAAGCAAGCATGCTCGCATGTCCAACTGCAAACAATAAAACAAATATAGAATACAAGAAATAGATACATTCTCATTAGTGTAAATGAATATAATTCATCAGTACTGTGTTGTACCGTTTACCGTTTAGCAGTAAGTGTATAAGGTTGTATGGCACGCTCGTTTGTCGTGTCCGTGTGGTTTACTTGACTTGTTACTGAGTTGTAGAGCACCGCGCGCCGCTCGCCGCAGTAGCTCAGCCTGGCCGGCGATCTTGTGTGTGTTTGCGTTGCATCCTCCTCCGCGTGTGTGTGCGCACGTTTGACTATTGTTTGGCACCTGCATGCTGTTGATACTGAGCATCACTAACGTTTTAACGATGTTCCATGTTATTGTAAATGATACAAATCAATATTATGCTAACGTAATGTTTAGGGTCTGCGTCTCCTGCCTCGATCACATAGGAATGTGGGCGCGGCAGGAGGCGCGCGACGTCGAGCCTTACGTGTCCGGGGCCGACAGACGATCGTCAAACTACTGCGCTGGTTGGGGTCCCTTCTGTGTAGTGTGATGTCAAACGCGATCTCCGTATTATCTATCGCTACTACGAGCACGCTTTGACAAGTATCTATATATTTATTTATTCTATCTTTATTAATCACTAATTTATTTTTCTCTCTATCACCGCCCTGTCTACTAACGACGCTCGCATTCCACATAATGTTACCCCCACTGTTCGTGTAACCCCCACTAACGCGCCATCCATAACACGGAGCAGTCGCGCGACCGCTCCCTCCCACACTAACAGTGGCGCCGCCCGGGCCTCCCGGGCCGGCCGCCAGCCCGAGCCCGACGGACGAGCCCGTAACCCCCCTCATTAACATGGGCGGCGTCGAGTCCTCCACTAACGAACTCCCGCTATCCGCCATCACGTTCCGCACGGCGTCGTGGCCGCACTTGGCGGACGGCCACGTGGCCGCTAGCCATAGCCAAGAGTGTAGCACCCCGCGGGACGCAGGGCGGCGCCAGCGGCACAGCATCGCCGGCCAGATGAGCTACCTCAAGATGCTCGGGCTGGGCGCGCGCGGCAAGCTGTCGGCCGCGGGACTGTTCAGCACCGCCGTCATCTCCGGCTCCAGCTCCGCGCCCAACCTGCGCGTCATGATCCCCACGGCGGCCTCCAGCAACGGTGAGTGACGTCCCGTCCGCCCGCACAGCCGCGCCCCTCGCCCCGCCAGCTCCCCTGACGCTCGTTCTGTCACAGCGGCGGTGGAGGGCTTCGGCGGCGTGCCGGCCATCCGGCCGCTGGAGACGCTGCACAACGCGCTGTCGCTGCGGCAGCTGGACGTGTTCCTGGAGCGAGTGACGGCGGCGCCCGTGCTGCTGGGCACCCCCCCCGCGCCCCCCGCCCCGCCCCACAAGCAGCCGTCGCCCACCAACAGTGAGTGTCGCCCGCCGCCCCCGCTGTCTGCCCAGCGTCCACTGACAGTGATCCTCCGCAGGTGTAGGCTGGAGCGGTCCGTCGTCGCTGATGTCGTCGTCGGGCGAGCTGCCGAGCGGCCTGTCGTCGGCGGGGCCCTCGTCGCCCAACTCTAACTACGCCTCCAACTCGGAACACAAGACTACGTCCACCGAGAGGTATACAGACACAATCACTCGAGCTAAATCCTAGTGAGATGTTAACCAGCTTGAATGCGTTTTCCGAACATTAGAGTCGACGCCGCTCTTCTGTACATTTTGTTTTGGTTTTAAATTTATCTAACGTGTTCTGGAAGATGTTCTCAATTTCTGTTGGTTACAGCGCTATCACTCGACTAGATCTGTACTATAAACACTTCATATCTGCTAATGTTGCTTGATGTTAGTTTTACTGTCCTGTTTTCTGTTATTTGTTAAATTTCATCTAAAAACTGTCGTTATATCTCCTTTGTAAGTGAGACCTATGACCTGAACTTTAACTTGAGCTCTTACCATTCAGCAAGTGGCCAAAATGTGTTGGACATTTCGTCCACTTGCCGAGTCTATTCGGAACCATTTTGTTTTCTCATGAGGCGGCGCCAGTTCACGGTAATTCATGAAACATATTGTTGGTGCTTGTATCATTCATTGTCGGGAGTTGTAGGGAGCGAGGTGCAGCCGAACATAGGCTGGTAACTAAACATTATGGATTCCAGTAGCAATTGGAGTAAAAATGTGCCGAGCAAGCTCCCTCAGTGGGAGGGCGAGGCGGCGACGTTGTGCGCGTTGGACGCGAGCCTGCACCCATTCATGCCGCACTCCAACGTAGCAGGTACCTCACGCTCACTCATATAGCTCGCTAGAACTACGAGCGCCCAACAGCGCGACATGCGACACTGTTACACCTTATTCACTTTAGAACAGACCTTGCCTTGAAACTTCTTCGCAATAACGTGTAACCTGTTGTGCGCTTTTAGCTGTCGTTCATATCAGTTATATTAAACAGTTGCGGAGCTGACCGGTGGATACCTATAACGATACCTAAATATATTATAAACGTTGCACAATATCGTCGCTTTTTACAAAATACTCCATTTAAATAAGAATTCAACTATTTTAATAATACCTTCTTTTTCGTTATTTTATGGTTCATTGTTGCATGATTATAAAACGCATGCGCTGCACTCTGCTAATTCTTTCAAAGCTAATCTTTTCTGGAGAATGATAAAATAGCTTAGAAAAATTTAAAGCGACAGACTAACAATAAATGGAGTTAGCATGATAAATTAATGTCTAATATATTTATTTTCTTTACAATATTTAATTATGTATATATTTTCATGCAAACCATAATAATAACCACTACTATGCCAGAAGTCGCATTGCACCTATGCCACATTAGAAATTGGTATTATGTAGTTAACATAATGAAGGTTTTCTAAGGAAAATTGACTTTACACATCCATATCGAAAATCAAAATCAAAGCATTTATTTCAAATAAGCCAGTTTCAGGCACTATTGAATTGTCAAAGACAAATTAAATATTATTAAACACAAAATACAAAATTATGGTGCTACAGTCCCAGTCACAAGACATAAAAACTGTAAAAGTACCGTAGATGCCTGTTCCAAGAAGTAGATCTCTATGGAGAAGAACGGGCAAGAAACTCCATGGACACTCTTTTTAAATCGCCAAAATTATTACAGAATCTTTGTTTCATCATTCATTCTTAGATGGTACATTATGTGAGAACAATGTAGCAAGTTATCGGTCATACAGAACATATTATTATATGTATAGATCTATTAGATTCCGAGTCAATAAAAACTAAAATAATACCTACTAGCTACGAAAAAAGAAAGTAGTATTTCAAATGTACTACTTCAAAAATTTCAAAAAAGGAAGAATCAGTTGTTACTACCAATTTTAATAAATAATTGCCACTTTAATAAAAAAATATCTAACATAGGAAAAATGTTAATAGTATACAACATTATTTTTAGTATATGCGAAACCTAAATATAGTTTGTTCAGAATCAGTAACGGATTCGATTCCAATAATTTTTACACCATGTTATATATATTTTTTAATATACATATTAATCAAATTTTATTACCAGTTAATTACAGTACAATCACCGTACGGTTAGGTACCTATTGCCAAACTATTATCACGAGTGTATAACACAGGAGACGCGGTTTACGCGGGTGTACCGCGAAATGAGCATGTTTTTGAACGGACAACCGGGTAATATACAAGCTTATAACTTTGTGATTTTTTATGATAGGTACGGTTTTAAAATTTTGTACAAAGATTCTTTACACAAAAATACTAGACAGGTGTATCGGCTTTCGCATAAACAAAAAATAATGTTGAAAGTAAATAAGTTAAATACTTTTATTCTGAACTGTTGATATAACATTTTTTTCTCCGGCGCAACGTTTCAGGTTCATCTATTAGCGGCGACGTGACGCCGGTGTCGATAGCTTCGGAGCTGGACTTCAACAGTAATGAGGCTACTGCCGGATCTATCACTGACCACGATTTACTGGTACGTAGCTATTCATATTAAAAAAAAGTGACGGGAGAAATCTGTGGGTGTGGTATTTGTATGCTCAATGTGTAATGAAAAGCAGTTGTTTCTTCATCATTGACTGCGCCATTGAGTCGGGTACCTTCCCCAGGGCGTTCAAGAAGGCTGTTGTTCACCCAATCTTTAAGAATGGAGACAGATCCAATGTCACCAATTACCGGCCAATCTCCGTTTTGAGTTCCCTGTCTAAAGTACTTGAAAAAATACTTAACAAGTGTCTTACTACATACCTCACGAAATATAAGCTACTTGCTGATAATCAATACGGTTTCAGACAGGGCATCTCTACTGAGGATGCGGTTCTTGACCTTACAGGTTCGGTGGTAGGCAAGTTGGATGAAGGGTTGAAATGCTTCGGTGTCTTTCTTGACTTGTCAAAAGCGTTTGACTCGGTTTCTGTACCTATACTCATTTCTAAAATGGAAAGCTTTGGAATACGCGGAGTTGCACTTAGGATCTTCTCAGACTATCTGACAAATCGCTCACAATGTGTGAAAATCGACTCATTGTTTAGTGACTATGGAAGCATCAATTTCGGTGTGCCACAGGGCAGTATTTTGGGACCTACCCTCTTTTTACTCTACATAAATGATTTGTGCCGTCTATCAATACCTAACTGCGATATATTCACTTATGCGGATGACACGGCACTGATCATTTATGATGATAACTGGGATGACTGCAGATTGAGGGCGGAGCGGTCAGTTCAACGAGTGATGACATGGCTCTCTGCGAATTTGTTAACCCTTAACATCGAGAAATCCAAGGTTGTTCGCTTCACTCTCCCTCACACAATCATACCTCCTGTGGGGACTGATATCGTCAAAGCCCACACTTGCCAGAACTCTTTGAATCATATCTCAAATACTTGCACTTGCCTAACCCTGTCACTGGTTCCAAGTACCAAATACCTCGGAGTTCAAATTGACAAGCACCTTAGCTGGCGTCCCCACACTGAAGCACTCTGCTCGCGAATTAGAAAACTTTTATATATTTTCAAAGAACTCAGACACTCAGCTGATCGAGAAACTCTCTTTCTAGTGTACCAGAGCCTGTGTGTCTCTGTTCTTACTTACTGCATTTCTGCATGGGGAGGAACCTGTAAAACTCACCTAATTCGGGTTGAACGAGCCCAAAGGGCAGTCCTAAAAGTTATGCAGTTCAAACGCAGAGATTATCCAACCGCTCTGCTCTACTCCGAGTCAAAGGTCCTAACAGTGCGCCAACTGTTCATACTGCGTGCTGTTTTACGCCGTCACTCTCTGCTTCCTCTTGACGACAAAATTTTAAGGAAACGCAAAGGTCATCCAGTCTGCAATCCTACCCAATATCGTACTTCATTCGCGAGCCACCACTTCGGCGTACTCAGTATAAGAATTTATAATAAAATCCATCGTCTTCTCCATATATATCCTCTCACCAGAAGTACATTGATGAACAAACTTACCAATTGGCTCCAGGACTTATCTTACGATAGTACCGAACGTGTCCTAATAGTCAACTCATAGTCCTTTAAAATAATTATAATTATACCTCTTACAACTATTATTTATAACACCAATATCTACGCGTATGACAATCTAGCACCACACAAACAGACACGCACAGATACACACGCACACACACACACACACACATACACACACACACACACACTTCACTTACACCTAATACACACCCATAATTTACTCAGGTACCTCCCACAACACTGAACTTGCAATCTAAAGGTGTATTGCTTTAGTACGACCTGACATTGTTACTCGGGGTGGGGACCTGGTGTCCTATAACACAGGCTATTAGCCTAGCTTAGGCACCAGTCTCCCACAATATTGGAGTATTTTTAATTAATATCATTACTAAACAATATTTCCATGTAATCTCTTAAATATTGTGGTGAGAAAATAAATGAATTTATTATTATTTCGTTTATTCATTTATCTTACATATTATTAAATTTTTAAATATTTTACATTAAAAACAAAACCATATAAAACATTTAAAAATATAAAAATAGTGATCCACCGGTGTGGGAGCAGGGTCCAAGCTACCGGTGGTTAGGGCTCCAGAGACAGGAACCTCCTCACAATGCGAGCCGTATCGAGGAGAACTGCCTTCTGAATCAGGCCCTTGATCCAACCCCCTAATGAGAGCCTCGAAAGATGTTCGTCGAGGCTCTTTGCCATCAGGCCATTGGCAGTAACGACAATCGGCACAATGAGCTCCCATTCCACATGTCGACAACCTCGCGCGCTAGGTCGATATAATTGATTTGTTTATCTTTCTCAGCCTTCACGAGGTTCTCGTCATGTGGGATGGTAACATCGATTATCACTGCGCGGCGCGCTGATCTGTCTATCACTACTATGTCAGGCTTATTGGCGACAATAGTCCTATCAGTAATGATAGGCAGATCCCAGTACAACGTGACATGGTCTTTCTCGAGAACTGGGTCGGGCACATACTTGTAATACGGTACCTCAGATTCCACAAGTTTGTATTTCAACGCAAGTTGCTGGTGGATGATTCTGGCTACTAGGTTGTGCCTGTGCAAGTACTCGCCGTTAGCAAGACGAGAACAACCAGAGATAATATGTCTAATGGATTCACCTGGACGATGGCATGCCCGACACACGTCAATCGTCCCATCCTTTATAATATGTCTCCGGTAGTTGTTCGTCAAGATAACCTCGTCCATAATCGTACAGACAAAACCTTCAGTTTCCCCGAAGAGGTCACCGAAACGTAGCCAGGACACGGACGCTAGAAAATCTACATCGGGCCCATGAAGGGCCCGGTAGAAGCGTCCGTGTAGCTCCTTGCTTTGCCATACCTCCCTGCGGTCTTCGGTACTGACTATAACAGGTTTGTGCCAGTTCTCTTTAGCTATGGACAGCGGGGTGAGTCCCTTGTCCACTGTGACCACATCTCGGTGCATACCCACTTCCATTTTCAAAAAATATTCACTGAGACTGCACACCTCGCGGTTGTGGAGGGTCTTAGCATTTAAAAAGCCTCGACCCCCGCATTTCCGCGGGATGTACAGCCTCATCACCGATGATCGTGGGTGATGCATCCGGTTTGCAGTCAACAGCGTACGGACTCGTCTATCCAAGGCGTCGAGTTCAGTTTGAGTCCATTTGAGTATGCCGAAAGAGTACATTAAAACCGGCATGACCCAACCGTTGAAGGCGCGCACCTTGTTTCCGCCTGAAAGAAGGCTATTTAAAACTTTTTTCAGGCGTCCAAAGAAGTGGTCCTTCAACGATTGTTTCACGTCCGGTACATTAATGCTTAACGCTTCCGACATACCCAAATACTTGTAGGTCTCGGATGAGGAAAGTGATCTAAGGAGTATAGAATCCCTTCAGATTCCATAATCTCCCCTCGCTTTACATACATGACTGCACATTTGTCCACACCAAATTCCATCCTGATGGCACTACTAAAAGTTTCAGTTACCCTCAGTAGCTCCATCAGTCGCAATTTGCTGGGGGCAAAGAGTTTCAGATCATCCATGTACAGAAGGTGAGATATGACCTGACCACCTCTCCTCAACCGATAGCCCAGACCTGAGTCCTCCAGCAATGTGCTTAGAGGATTCAGGGCTAAGCAGAACCAAAGTGGACTCAAACTATCGCCCTGGAATATTCTTATTATTATTATTATTATAGTGCGTCTGTAGCAATCTAGATTTAATCAGTTTCTGTAAAACAATCGGCAGGACACTCTGGACAGGGCATTAAGTAAGAGTCCCATTATGTGTGGAGCTACACCACATTAACGTCATTATTCATGACGCGATGCGATGTAATCCGACTGATTGTCGTCGCCGACAAACTAGAAGTGAAAATCATCTTTATCTACTATATGAGAACGTAAATCAATCGATGTACAGATAGATGCCAGCACATCTAGCTACCACAATCTGTCTTATTTCTACAATAGATTTATTTGAACTTTTATCACAAAACAAGAGCTTTCACCTTCGATTTGGCGGGTAGTTGATGTGCTGGCGTTTGTACATCATTAGGTCGTGGTAGTCCGTAGTAAGGCTGATTTCTACGTCGCAAGTCAAATCAGTCGAATTAAATTGTATTGTGTATCTGTAACACCTGTTTGTTTTATGACTTTGATATCGCTTAGTACTCTTTTTAGGGTTCCATAGCCAAATGGCAAAAACGGAACCCTTATAGATTTGTCATGTCTGTCTGTCTGTCCGTCCGTCCGTATGTCACAGCCACTTTTTGTCGAAAGTATAAGAGCTATCCTGTTGAAACTTGGTAGGTAGATGTATTATGTGAACCGCATTAGGATTTTCACACAAAAATAAAACAAAACAAATTTTGGGGGTGCCCCCATACTTAGAATTGAAACTCAAAAATTTTTTTTTCACCAAACCCATACGTGTGGGATATCCATGGATAGGTCTTTTTCAAATGAGTCCTCCCACCCCGGGCAGGGCGGGAGGGACTGTCAGACTTGTACTGACTAAAATCCACGGTGTCCTTCAATAGCCCGTTATGTCCCGGGGTCACGGTAATGAGATAAGTCCCGCGACCCCGGCGGGCTTTGGCCCTCTAGAGGGGGGGCCCCGTCATCATGCTGACACTCCTTGAGGCGCGCGTGGAACACAACGCGCCGTCGACCCGGGCATGGTCCATGGTCGGGTGGCGAGTTGCCCTTTACTCGCCGCCCGCATGCCCGCGCCTACGGTGGCCGGAGATCGTCCCGCGACGTCCGACGCCGTGGGCGTCTACCACTGCGGGTGGGGCGGAGGGAGGACACTGTCCTCTCTCTCACGCGGCCCGCCTCCTCCTTCGCGAGCATGACTGCTTCGCAGAAGGAGGCGACCGCTTCCCACTCCGTCTCGCCCCGCAGCATGGCCTCGACCAATGCCGGGCGCGAGAGGTCTCCGCCTATCGCCGCCGTGAGGACACGTCGGTGCTCTGCCCAAGCGGGGCAGTCTTGCACCGTATGCTCTACTGTGTCCTCCGGGCGATCTTCGCAGTGGTGACACCCAGGCGTTTCCTCCTTTCTCCTCAGACACAGGTACCTCCCGAAACTTCCGTGTCCGGTGAGGACCTGCGTCATGCGGTAGGTCAGGACGCCGTGACTCCTATCCAGCCACTCCTCAAAGAGGGGTCTTACCGCCGCGATTGCGGCGTGCCCGATCCATGGATAGGTCTTTAAAAATGATATTGAGGTTACTAATATCATTTTTTTCTAAACTGAACAGTTTGCACGAGAGACACTTCCAAAGTGGTAAAATGTGTGTCCCCCCCCCCCCTGTAACTTTTAAAATAAGAGAATGACAAAACTAAAAAAAATATATGATTTAGACCTCAACCTTTTTGAGATATAGTACATTTTCAAAAACCGCAAATATAACTTTGCCGTTCATACAAACACTATGAAAAACAAAGTTATTTTTATTGTTTGTGTATATTACTTACTAATCTCAATATAATAATATCCCTAATCTATGCTTGCTACTACGGAACCCTTCATGGGCGAGTCCAACTCGCACTTGGCCGGTTTTTTTTTTAATTGTAGGAATTAGAGAATTAAGTTATATTTTATTTATATACAACTATTACATAATAATATTAATTGTATACAGGGTGTCCAGTAATGAATGGATAACCTTGAAATGGGTCATAGTAGAACTAAAGGCGATTCAGAAAAAAATACAAAAAAAATCAATACCGAGTATTTTCTAAGATATGAGATTTTTAAGAATATTGATAATTTTTGGTACCCTACTTTACATTCTTGCACACCACGACCACAAATTGATGAATTCCATCATTTTTTTATTGTTAAAATAATCTACATTAACTGAGCTAATAGATGAGCAGTAAATAATAACACTGCTACTAAACAGCTTTTTAAAAAATTAACTCGAATTAGTACTTTAGTGAAAAAAATTGAGAAAAAATTTCGTTATGACAAAGTTTAAGCAACCATAGCATGAAAAAAATGTACTGCAACACAGATGACCAATAATTTTAAAATAATATGCACTTAATGCAGATTTCAAAATGGTATTACTTATCATTGTACCTCATGTAAATAATGAATTATTGCTAATTGTGTCTGAAAGGAGAGAAAATTGCTGCTGAGAAAAGTTTGAAATATTCAGGTATTCCAGGTAAACCCCACACATTTTAAGAATTTCACAGAAGAAAAAAAAAGTCTCATCTTCTAGACGCTTCGAATGACACCTATTTCAAATCTGTTGGATACCTTCACCCACCTTCACCCAGGTTAGGTTAGCAAATTTCTCTCCTTTCAAACACAAATAGCAATTATTCATTATTTTCAATAGTTAAAACGATGAATAAAACTATTTTGAAATCTGCATTAAGTGCATATATTATAATTTAAAAATAATTGGTTACCTGTGTTGCCATACGTTTTTTCGTCATTGTACCTATTGAAAATAATGAATAATGGCTATTTGTGTTTGAAAGGAGAGAAATTTGCTAACCTGACCTGGGTGAAGGTATCCAACAGATTTGAAATAGGTGTCATTCGAAGCGTCTAGAAAATTAGACTTTTTTTTTCTTCGGTGAAATTCTTAAAATATTTGGGGTTTACCTGGAATACCTGAATATTTCAAACTTTTCTCAGCAGCAATTTTCTCTCCTTTCAGACACAATTAGCAATAATTCATTATTTACATTAGGTACAATGATAAGTAATACCATTTTGAAATCTGCATTAAGTGCATATTATTTTAAAATTATTGGTCACCTGTGTTGCCATACATTTTTTTCATGCTATAGTTGCTTAAACTTTGTCATAACGAAATTTTTTCTCAATTTTTTCACTAAAGCACTAATTCGAGTTAATTTTTTGAAAAGCCGTGTATTAACAGTGTCACTATTTACTGCTTATCTACCAGCTCAGTTAATGTAGATTTTTTTAACAATAAAAAAAATATGGAATTCATCAATTTGTGGTCGTGGTGTGCAAGAATGTAAAGTAGGGTACCAAAAATTATCAATATTCTTAAAAGTCTCATATCTTAGGAAATACTTGGTATTGATTTTTTTTTGTATTTTTTTCTGAATCGCCTTTAGTTCTACTATGACCCATTCCAAGGTTATCCATTCATTACTGGACACCCTGTATACATACTACATTTAAAAACTAAAATTAAAAGTAAAATATTTACAAAAATAACTAAACTAAAATAAAAAAATAGACTAGAAAATAGTAGACTCTTAATTAAATTAGATATGATTTCAGTGTTTGTGAGATGTACATCCATGAATAAAAGCTATGTAGTTATGCTATCACATTGAACATCAAGAAGATTATCAAGTCTTGCTGCATCCTCCTTTTAACCGATTAATAGTGACTAGCTCACGCAGTGTTAACTTTTTTATTTGGAAGTCTAGAAAGATAATTGTAAGACTTATTTTAAAGCTATTAAATACATTTTAAACATCGATTTATACTTTTACAGAGTGCTGAAGGCGAAGACGATGAAGAAACCCTTTCAGTTGACCCGTGCGGTTCGCCGGTGAGAATGATCAAGAACGATCTGAGCCCACAAACGTACGCCGCGGTCAACGCACTAAGACTGGACAACAGTCAACCGTCCACTAGTAAATGCTCCACGGAGTTCTTCGGGCTAAGCTTGCAACAAACGAAGGAATGTCTCCATAAAGACATGCCATCGAGCAGCAAAAATTATAATTTAGATAACGATCTTAAACTAAAGATTTCTAAGGAAAATACACAGTTTGTGTCCAATCTTGATTCGATTAATTTGCAAAGCAAAGATAGCAAAAACAAAGTTAAAAAGAATGAAATTCTGAATAATGGTAGTAGGAGGTTTAGCGACAGTAGTGCACAAAAAAGTAATATAAGCTCCCAGGCGACTGTGTCGGGCAGTCGGTTCAAGACGACTTTAGTGACAGACGATCAGTTGAGGCCGAGCACTTCTACCGACAGTGCCAATAACGTCACCAACGAGCCGGGCATGCCGCTCGTCACGAAAGCTAAAAATCCTAGCGTTAAACCTGGCTTTACTATATCCGAGTAGGTTTACTAGACTCTAGTAAACTTACTCGGATAAAGACTTTAGTACAACGACCATTTACATCTAGACTCCTAATCACAGGCGACCGATGTCTGTCAACACATTAGGCAAAAAAGTCTTAAGTTTGTATTAGTTTCGACCAATCCTGTGAGTCCCCTCGTCGCACTGACCTTGAGTTAGCCAATCAGAACGCAGTACCCCGTCCCCCTCGCTTACGTCGTACCTCAGCGACTTGGCAGAAAATTTTCGTTAGTCAGATCGTGCATGAGGCGTCTAGATATAAATGGTCGTTGCTTTAGTAACTAGAGTCTTTAGCTCCTCCATACAGTGGTTCGTCGTTGTTCAAATCACACATTTGAACAAATTTAACAGACGGCAGATGTTCCTTGAATGTCTTGCCCGAAGTTGTATGCATGCCCCAAAAATGGCTCGTGAAAATGTTCGCATGAACCGTCTGCATGGAGTTCAAACATTTAGATAGACGTGTGTTTTAGTTCCAGTAGTATTAAATGCATTCAGTATAGTTCTATCATAACAATCACATAAACTCGGCACAGAAAAGTAACTACTGTTTTTATTTGCCTTTTGATATTTTAATCTGTGCTTGCAGTTAATTTATTGATGAATCTTATATTTTTACACTCATTGCTGTGATTATTCTATTGATTTTTCCTATTTTCATATTTTTTAATGCTTTGTATATTCAGTGTAATGAAGTTAAGACATTTTTAATACATAGGTTTTAGAAATTGTGCTAACTGTCATATTACTAAGTTATTTGTATATGAGATTTCAAACAAATGTATTTTATATCAATGTTTTGTGTTCATAGATGTAGCGTAATTAGATCAGAGTCTATGTAGTGAGTCAATAGATTCATGTTCTGTAGTGTTCTTATTTTGCCTTAGGTTCGCTTGATTGTGCGCAAAAAAAGACAATTATAAAAATTATGAGATATTGATATACCTATTGAATGTATTAGATAAGAATTTACATCAAATTAAAATCATTGAGAAACATGTTGTTTTTGTTATTAAAAAACGCCCATATTTGATAACAGCGGTTGCTTTGCACGCGTGTAACTCGGATTTTTCTCACGGGAAGAAAAACCGGGATACTCGGTATTTTATGTGTTATTCCAGACGATAGCCTATCTCTGAGCTAAATTTTATGAATATCCGTTCAGCCGTTCTGACGGGATTGAGTAACATAATATTATGCATCCAAACTTGTAATCTTGCATCATATTGCATGATTGCGTATCATGCAAATATGATGCAAGATAACATTTTTTACAGCATATTTCAAATAAGATTACGATTATTCAGGATGATGATGCACATTAACATAAAAATTGTATCAACTATTCTACTAGATGACACTGCAAGACCATAAAACTTGTCAGTTCATCGTGAGTAGATCGATAGATTAGACCAAGATACTTCATCCATAGTACCTCTTTTTAACCGACTTCAAAAAAAAAAGTAGGTTCTCAGTTCACCCTGTATGTACATGTTTGTCCGCGATTATCTCGCGTTTGGTTAAACCGATTTTGATGCAGTTTACAGAAAAGTGTTCGTTACATTCTGGAGAAGGTTTATAACACTAATGGATATCCCGTGACGTTGCCCGCGTGGATCTGATTTTTGTTGCTTACTTGGATTGTAGATCTTCAAATACGCGTATATAATCTCGCGTTTGGTTAAACCGATTTTGATGCAGTTTACAGAAAAGTGTTCGTTACATTCTGGGAATGGTTTTAATATATAGCAATAATGGATATCTCGTGAAGTTGCCCGCATAGATCCGTTTTTGTTGCTTACTAGGATTGTAGATTTTCAAAGACGCAGATTATTTGAAGATTTTTGTTAATATCTAAACTGAAAAGGGTGATTTTTTTTTAATAAAGGGTTTACAGACTTCAAAACCAAAAAAAGTGTAAAATAACTTTTCTTTCTGTAGTCGGTGGTCATAGTCAATTTAATAAAAAAACAAAGCCCCCCCGACTTCCGAAAGAAAAGTTATTTTACACTTTGTGTTTGGTTTTTACTCGACTGTTTCAGAAGGAAGGTTAAAAAGTTAACAGGAGAGTAGTTATCACAAGTATTATTTAATTTTAATCAATAAAACGGTCGAAATATAGATAAACAGGAGGAGGCGGAACGCGTGTGGGAAAGGACAGCCTCCACCTCATGACCCATCTGCTGCGGGAGACTCCCACGGCAACGGACGTTACGAGGCGAATTCCGGCCACCGTAGGAGTACAAATATTCTAGAAAGTCTGATAGGTACAATCTTGTGATAACTCAAATGTGTAGGTACAAAACATGCGCATTCTTGTGCGCAATAATATACAACAAAATGTCAGGCTTTGGCTCTTTAATTAATATCATAAAGTATATCACACATACTGTAATTTAAAGCTCACAATAAGCTAAGCTTAACTTAAAACTTATGACCAGACCAATCACATATTAATATTAAAAGCTACACATAAAAAACTACTTGTATTTATTCCGATTTAACAGATTTAGGTGCCATGTTGACCATAGCCAGGAGAGTGTTGAAGATGCCCCTGTGCCGGACACCGGGCATGAGCAACATCACAGTAGATAGGATGTACATCAGGAATGTATTGTTGATGGAAGACGCAACCCATGCTAATGTCACCAACAGACAGATGGAAAGTATGTAGTACTGTAACAAAAGAAATGAGACTTATGATTTTGTATTTTACAATATAAATTGAATCTCCACATTTATTTTTATAATATTGTTATTTTATGGATTAATGCCTGTTTTTCTTACTGGCAGAAGACCTACCTCTAGGCAACAGGAATGTTATAGGCCAATTATGTACAATGCTATGTAGCACTTGGAGCATTAACATTTATTGAATCAATTTAGTGATATAAATTGTTTTCACACAGACACGCCCAGTAAACGGGTGTGATGATTTTGACTTGTTCCCAACTGCTTTGTTGGAGAAAACAAAACACCTCTTTGCAGGGGAAAGTTGGAGCATATTATAAAATGTAATAGATATCATTTTTGTCTTTATAGATGCAACAATTGCAGGGCCGCGCCGACCCCTTGCAGCGCCTGTGTGCAAAACCTTTGAAGAGCCTTTTATGTAGTCGTCTTTCTTTTTTTCATAAATTCAAATTTTGGCTGAAATATTTTCACAGTTTTATCAATTTATCAGTTTTCCGCCAGTACGCGCCGTACTCACGACTCCACTAGCTAATACCCATTTCGATAGAAGGTTTGTAATTGTTGTGGGGAATCCCCGTCGGTTCGCATCGGTTACGTTTATAAACTAATCCACGGCACGGCCTTTATAATAAAATACATAGATTAATATACTAATAATAATAGTCGGCTATCATAACGAATGTGGCGCGGCCGGCGGTTCTTTTAATTTTAAAGCAGAGCTCGTAATTCATGTATACAAAACAAAACCCAAAATATAAACAGTGGGTCAATTCAAATAGTTTAGATAAGTATCGTCTTGGGAAACTTGTATCTACTTACTTATCGATACTCAAGTATTAATATTATGTTGTAATGTGACAAAAATAATTTCAACAACTGGCACTGGTCATCCGGCGCCTCTGTAGCCCTGGCGCCTGTGTGCGCCGCACACTTCGCACATAGGGGCGGCGCGGCCCTGAACAATTGTATAATTTTCACAACCTAATCTGGAAGGATGAAAACAAAAGTTTCTAATAATAGAGCTTACCATGCAAGGGCTGGTTTCCCTCATCGAGTAGAACTGGCGAACATTGTGTAAGCTTTTATTGTAATTAGCTACAAGACTTTTGCAAATTTCTTCAAACATTTTTTCATGGTGTCCTGTCCATGCTGAAGGTCCGTAAAGCGAGTTACAGATGACTGGGACAATGAAGTCCACGAAATTCAGGAATAGGCCGATAACAGCGAATGTTGCGAGAGAATTGAGATCCAGTAGCCAAATGAGAAAATATAGAAAAGAGACAGAGCCAACTATGGCACAGGGATGCCACTGCTGTTCCCACAAGATGACGGACTTCAGGGGCAGAACAGCCATGCGCCAACCTTCCAGGAACCTCTTCAGTTTCTTCACCTGCTGCTCCTATAGAATATTTTCTTGCATTAATTATTAAGAAGGTAGGTGTCCGCATTTTAATTCTTTTGATCGAATTGATAATTTATCAATGACCTTACACTACTACTAGAGCAAGTTCTTTAAGAAAACCGAAAGAAATAGTTAAACCTGCGGTTTATTTTCTTGATTTCAGTCATGAAAGGGCAATGAAATTCTTATTCAATAAAATGGCACAAACGCTTACCTGATTCACGGAAACTGTATGTTCAGCCATTTCTTTGAAATTATAAGTCTAGTTATATCACTGTTGGAAATGTAAGTGAATTGCAAGATTTAAAGCAGCACAACGCACTTTCAAAACAATAAAATCAAATCAATCGAAACCGCACGAACACGAAGAATGAATAGAATTATGGTGCTATTTTTCCGATGACAGTTACATCGCGATATACGAATAAGAAGATAATTTTTGCAGCAGAACAGACAAGGATGGATAGAGAATTCATAAACATTTTAAATCGGACAGATTGGCAAAACGTCAAATTATCTTTCCGATTAGTTTCATGACAGATGGCAGCACTCTACTACGCAGCATTTTCTCATCGAACTTTCTGTCTGACCTACACGTTTTTGGGACTTTTTTAATTTTTAACCGACTTCAAAAAAAGGAGGACGCGGACGTTCTCAAATCGACTGGTTACAAAATATGTTTAGAACTTTTACATAATTAGAAGAGGTTAGCCCATCGTCTGTTAGATAAATAAATTAACAAGCTTTCCTGGTTAGTCCAGTGGCGTAACGTGCCTTGGCGGGGCCCCGTATAAAAGTTTGGGGGCCCCTTATGTAGGGTAAAGATTTATCACTCAAGAAAAAAGATGCATTCTCTGTATCTACGCCGAAATATAAATAAAAAATTGGACAAAGGTCATCAAAAACTTCAAGATGCGACTGATCAGTACCCTGAGCACGAGTTTTCAGTATTTGAGACGTAAACTGGAACTTTGACAACTTCAAATTGACAATTTTCAAGGAAAAAAATAGTTCCTTCTTCGCACACCAGAGGCGCTGTTCCATTTTTTCATACAAGAAACGCTGTAAATACTGGAAAGACGCTGTACCTAAGCTGTAAAGTAAAAGAGTGAAAACTCGTGCTAAGGGTACAGTCCAGAGGTCGGAATTAGGTAGTTATTTTAATACTTGGATTATTATGGATCTTCCCGGGATTTCAAATAGACAATCTTACATATAAATAATAATAATAAAAACACCAGAGATGGATTAGACAAATAAATTGTGTAAAATAAAAGTAAATAACTTTTTTATTTAAAAAATCATTAAGTTTTTATTAATTTTTGTTTAAGCACGTTGGGGGCCCCTGTGGCCCGGGGGCCCTGTATAATTGATACTGCAGATACGGCGGTAGCTACGCCCCTGGGTTAGTCCAGTTCATTGACTAACCAGTTAGCGCACATTTTGAATAAGGTCCAGAAGTTGAACTGACCAAGTTCGTAAGCTAAGAGCGTGAAAAACAAAGTTTACATGGTGGAGCTCTAGAGGAGTCAAGTTGGGAAGTAACTTCGATCAATCGAAGAGAAGTAATAACTAATAATAACTGTATTTCAGTTTTAAGTTAAGTTTATTTAATTACCTAATATTGGTTACTACTTTGAAGTAGACTCCTATTGCCATTTTTTGCGATTATTCAGGGGACTAAAAAACAATTATTAATTGATAAAATCATTTAATAAAAAAAAGAAATCATATAAAAATATAAAGCAGTAATATAATTATTTCCCTTGTAGCGTTTTCCAATTATATTGGTACCATATAGAATGTATTTGTCACAGGAAGAATGTAATCATTTTATTTTATAACTTAATTTCCTATCTTCATCATCTATTTGACACGGCGGAAGTAGCGTTTTGCAGGGGTTTTGGCCTTCTCGTGGGTCAGGGTCTGAAATGGAAATACATTTTTAAATAGATTTTTTTTTTTTTGTAAAACTAAAGAATAAAAAGATTATCAAAGAAACAACAAAGAATCATTTATCAAGCCAAAAAATTGCAACATCATACTTGATTTACTTAAAGATTTTTTTTTTCTTTTATTTGCAGAAAAATTATATCTGCATAATATTTTGACTTTGAAAATACTGTAACTTTAATTAAAATTATACAGTGATTTGTATTTGTCCTCCAACAGGGGTATATCCAAATCCCTTTGAAGTTACTGCTTCAAAGTACTGTTAAAATATCATAACCGTAACTACATCTGTAATAACAATGAATCATACCAACAATTCTACTGAAAAAACTGTTTTATTATGGGCCATGGAATGTAGTACCTATTACTTACAACAATGCACTCATCTTCAGTGAAGTCATACTGGCGACCACAGACAGCACCACTGTCTTCTACCACTGACTTGGTTTCAATCAGTTTGTCATTTACCAGGGTTGTGACACTCTGAAAAAAAAGCACAGCCATGACTACTTAAAACTTTTAAACTGTAACTAAAAATGCTATGTTATACATAGCTAGGGTATACCCAGTGTTTTGAAACAGAATAAATGATCTAAACTGACTTAATTTTTTTTAATAAATGGCCAGCTATTTGATCAGTGGTTAAGGAAACCAATAATTAAATTGCTATGCATTATAGCATTTTAATACTTTCAACTAATACTTAACTACCGATCAAACAACTACCCATAAATCCATAAGGTGAGTTGTTTGTTTGGTTAAAAAATGTTTAGGATTTAAATAATTATTAGTTTAACTACTGATCAAACAATATACCACACAAACTAACCTTGATTGTTGCATTTGGCATACTTTCTACGTACTCCTCTCCTAATTTGAATTTGTTCTCAACTGTCCGCAACAAAGAAGAGTTCTTGATAGTCATATGGTCGCCATCTAATGTGATTTCCATCAATGGTGATGACATTGACATCATTTTACGTCCCATGTATGGAACACCTGTTTTGTTGGAAAAATAAATTTTATGATACTTTGTTCTTCAGACTTTAGATTTTAATGAAAGTAAATTGTGGAGGATACAGAATATAAATTGGAATTAAATATTAAAATTTCATGTTTCTGTTTCTGCATGAGAAAAGGCGTGTTTAGGAAGTTAATTTTAAATAAAAAATTCATTATCCTAGATACATACCTACTGCACTGAAATACTCATCAATGTCTTCATTCTTGTAGTGTTGGAATTTTCCAGTAATCGCCGTCATTTTTTGTGTTCCTGTGTCGTCTTTACCAACTTCTGCTTGAGATCTAGTTTTAGAAGAATGAATCAAATAAAAAAATAATTACCTACCTATCTTATCTATTTAGTAATACCGTAATTTACCAATCACGTAAATTATAAAGTTCGATAATGCACACAATTTAAGATAAGTAATAAGTAGGTACCTACCTACTGATTACTGATGCAAATATTGAGATCGATTTTAAATCTCAGATTACAAAACCACAAACTTTCGTACCTAACCAATTTCGTATCTTAAAATATAGTGACCAACTGACCACACACAGTACCTGCTACCTGTATGAACACAGGGTTTACGAAGAACACAAAATAATCGATAATTAAGTTTGCGGATCAGTAATGAAACTAGTTTTATTTGCCTGAAAATAAAATCCTTTGTCCGGCTGGGCTACGCCGGGTTTACCACAGACTAGGGTTTACGCTTGTCAGATAACTCCAAGATAAACAAAAATCACCATGACCAATCAGAACTACAGATAGTGATGCGAACATGTTGTTACTTGTTATCGATGATAGAATAACCATAAAAACGTCATATTCTTTTCAGTGTTGATATTTAAGTCAAAATTAAAAACACATTTCATTATTACAATTTATTATGAATTGTACATAGTACTCGTTGAGTACCTACCCTGCTAAAATAAAAGAACTATTTTATAACATATTTTTCAGCAATGCTATGACACTGGGTCCGTTTGTCCTGTGGTTTGTCCAGATGTTAGACTTAGAATGTTTATCTTGTACAAAAAACAACCAGATTTTTATGATATTTATTGAGTTTAGATACAAAATATATATACAACATTATTCTTCAATGCAAGTGCATAAACTACAAGCTGAATTAAGACGCCACGGTGCAACTACAATAGGAAAATAAGTGATTTAGTCAAGTGGTTCTACATTTGATTTTACTGTATTAAATCCACAATTACTTGTAGTTGAGGTTTAAAGTTTTGAGTTTAAGTATGTTTTACCTGTTCTGTCCTCTACAAATAATATAATAGACAGGCCACAGGCCTGTTGGTCTAGTGGTTAGTGACCCTGACTGCTATGCCAGAGGTCGTGGGTTCGATTCCCACCCAGGACAAATGTTTGTGTGATGAGCACGATCATTAGTTCTGTGTCTGGGTGTAATTTATCTATAATATTTACGTATTTAGAAATATATAAGTATGTTTATCAGTTGTCTAGTACCCATAACACAAGCTCTGCTCAGCTTGGGACTAGATGGCGTTGTGTGATAGTTGTGGAATATTATTATAATACTGCTTCTGACTTTCTATTTTGATAAAATATCATAATGTTTTATGTCAGTAATTTTATCCCTTTTCTCTATTTAGATTAAAGAAATATCACAAGAATTTTAATTTCTTAACACCACAACTATCACAAATCTCGTTCCCGGTGATAATTCTTCCACGAGACGATCCATTTCTTTGATATAAAGAGCGATGCAATACTAAACCTCCAATAGAAAAGGTACTTATAAAGTTCATCATCATCTCAGACATAGGACGTCCACTGCTGAACATAAGCCTCCCCTTTAGATCTCCACATATACCGGTTGGAAGCGACCTGCATCCAGCGTCTTCCGGCGATCTTTATAAGGTCGTCTATCCATTTTGTTGGTGGACGTCCTACGGCTGTGCTTGGTCTCCGTGGTCTCCACAATTTTTTAAACTCAGTTTATTATTTTGATAACTATATTACTCCGCAACGGAATTTACAAATTGGGTACCTTATATGATACCCCTTGGTAACACTGGTGGAATTCTCAGTTTCTGAGTAGAAAGCCGGGACCGACTAAAACTATTCTGCCGTGCAAACCCTAAAACGCAGTAACAGGTTTTTTGTCACTTTTTTGTTGAATATTGAACCTTAATGAACACGTTATAAGGAACACGAGGATCTAATCAGGTCATTGTTAGGATGCTATATACGGTTAAAAAATCAAATTTGTGAAAGCAGTAACTTATCTTTGCATGTCAAAATATTTTACAATACTAACTAAAATACAGTTATAGCAGTTACGTCTACCACGACCCGTCACTTTACCAAGTTAAACGCAGTAAATATCTATGTTACCACAAAAAATCTGTATTTTACACCCAAAAAAATATTGAGGAATATAAATTAAAACGCAGTAAGTAGTTTTTGTACCAACAGTGTTAGTACTGCATGATTTTTAAGTGCGAAGATACTATTTAAAATGCAGTATGTTCATTATTTACTGCACTATAGTCGATATTTTTCAAAAGATGAAAATAACTTAAATGCTAATTAAAACGCAGTACATAACATTCTGTTACTGCATTATAATTGGTAACTTGAACGATTTTACTAATTTCACTGCAGTACAGGTCATATTTTACTGCGTTCTAGTCAGAATTTGTTGCTATCTCTCTCGATCAATCGGTCGAATACTTTTAATTTAACACAAAAACCCAAACAAAAATCAAGGGTACTTTTCGAGCTAGTGTGACAAATGGGACAAAAATTAGTAATTTTTGTGTACAATTTAGTGTTTTCCCATGGTTTTTGGTTCGGTAAACTTCGGTAAGGTTGGTAAGTTTTTCAGAAGCCTCAACGTTTACCTTCGCAATAAAGTCATTAGGTCTCTTGGTTTCAAAGATATTTGTATTTTATTGTACATACTCTAGTTCGCGGGGTTCCTATTTTTGTGAGCAAGGTCTTTCAGACCCCGCCATCCCCTTCGAACCTAGCCTGTCCGAGTCGGGGTGTCCCCAGTCCCGAGCTCGCTTCACTCGCTCTTGCATCTTTGGTCAATTTGTTGAATACTACCTACAAAGGTAGATCGACGGAGCTCCGCTTCGTGGGTCTCCTATTTATGTGAGCAAGGTTTAAAGTAACCTGACCTGTCCGAGTCGGGGTGCCCCAAGTCCCGAGCTCGCTTCGCTCGCTCTTAGATCCTAAGTTCTCCTAACAACAATAAAAATCCTGAAGGCTAACTGTCAAAGTCCAGAGGATACGCCTCGCCACTCCGCGCCTACGCAGGCTTAAATAACTCTCTAGGATTACGGTAGACAAAACCACGTGGAGCCGGTTTTGCAGCAATTCGTTTCTGTCACTGACTTTGAAGAGTGAGAAAGGAAATTCCGATTTTCAATATTTTGAAAAAATCTGTTTATTTGGAATTTAGAACGTCGGAATTTCGTTTTTTGGAATGAGAACTCATCGAGTATTACATTTCACGAATATGTGAAAATCGGAAAAAGAAGAAATCGGATATACGACTTTCGGTTAAATAAATTTCTGTAAATTCATCTAAAACGTAGTCGTAAGTTGGAAGAAATTGTTATAGGGTGTTAAAAAATCAACTGCAGGAATTTCGTGTGCGTACTCGGTATCAAAAACCAAGTACATTCCAAAAAAAAAAAATTTTTTTTCGAGCATTTTTTTTCAAAAAAAAAATGTTTTTTTCAATTTTTTTTTTAATTTTAAATTATTTTTTCAAGCATTTTTCTTTTGGCCTATTAATATGGCCAATAAAATAAGTTATTTGTAAGTATTTCGATAAATTGCCAGTCCAAAGTCTGCAAAATGTGATGGAAAAGTTGGAATCAGCTGTGAACGCTACACACGGGTGAACGACCTCAAAGAGCAATCAAATTCATTAATTAATACGGTCAAAAAAAAAAATGCTTGAAAAAAAATTTTTTTTTGAAAAAAAAATGCTCAAAAAAAAATTTTTTTTTGGAATGTACTTGGTTTTTGATACCAAGTACGCACACGAAATTCCTGCAGTTGATTTTTTAACACCTTGTATACTACATGTGCAATTAGTTCAAGACACAAATTAAAATGCAGTAAAGAAAGTCTTATGCTGCAAATTAGTCTGCAAAGTGGCCAAAAATAATTCAAAATGTTTGTGGTATCAAGTATTTTTACCGCATTTTAATCTGCATATGTGTAACTTTTTGCGCGCAGTAACTGCTAAGATTTAAAAAAAAAACGATTTTAATTAAAATCTAATAAACTAACATTTGTTTTTGGAAATACCATCTTTGTTGTCACTTACAGCTTGGCAAAAATGTCCTGAAACGGTACTAAAAAATTTCATCGTTGGCAACTTCACCCACTGTCACGTCTAGTCAGTACATGTAATGTCATTTCATGTTATCGCTGGCTGTTTTTATGTATTTTTTTATTATTGTGTTGAATTTGGTGACTCAAAGGGCTCAAAATGAACAGAAAAACCATTCGCAGCTCCGCTAGAGCGATAATTTATAAGTTGTACACCAGATGTTTGGCGGAATTTGAAGCCGGACAAATTTTATCGAATATCAACGATGTTTATGAAAGAACTGCTGAAATGACAGGTAATATGTTATTTTATTTAAGTAATTTGATATATTATGTTTGTCCAAACTTGCAATAGATAGTATAAACCATTATTATAACTGTTATTTACATTGAAAAACATTGATGAATTAGAGGTTATGTTTATTTGCAAAAGATGGACGCTCATATAATTTTGATACTTTTTGTGTTACTTCCAGAATAAAAATAACTACGTTTTTTTTTTCTCTAGGTAAATCCGTAAGTACCATACGGCGAATTGCTAAGGAAGGGCAAACAAACAAGGGCGTTTTCTCCAGGGAAACATAAAACAGGGCGACCCAAAAAACAGTTGGATGATTTTGACTTGTGCGCGATCAGACAAAAAGTTCAATTCTGTTACACTGTCAAAAAGATTGTAAGTCGAATTTTTAACCATTTAATATGATATATACCTACAAAGATACAATTGTTTTTCTTGTCGAATTTTTAACCATTTAATATGACAAAAGGTTAGTTGTTGCTTCAGCAACAACTAACCTTTTGTCTTTAGACACATTTACTTTGTTATTAATAAAAACCACTTAAAAGAATCATTGACTTTTATTTTCCTCATAATGAAAATCAATATACACACGTACTTACTTGCGCATTAACATACAAAAGCGAACGTGTGTAACGAGTAGAGAAATTTGTTTATTTGGTTTATTTTAATTTAAGTAATGTAAAACCCGTCAAAGACATCATCATCTGCCTAGCCTTTTCCCAACACATTTTGGGGTCGGTCCAGTTTAACCGGATGCAGCGTAAACATTAGTATGTTACATGGAGGTTGTACATGGAGCGACTGACTATCTGATCTCCACAACCAAGCAATTGAGTAATACAATGCCACTTGAAAAGTCACGTTTTCAGATTTTTGAGTTTCTAACGCGCAGTAAAAATCTACAAATAACATACAGGACAATCTTCAATCATGGCTTAACCTTGAAGATTGTCATGAGCGGTTGTTTTATAGCCCCGAGCTCCTATAAAACCCGTCAAAACACATTTAATAAAAAAAATATTTGAAAAAAAAACCAAAGTATCAAGATCGTTATTGCCGCACTATATAGGGTTACAATATGTACGATAGAGGCGCCACCATTATTTTCACGACTTTTTTGCCAAGCTGTAGTCGTCGTAGCAATAAAAATCTGCACCAACACATTAATAATAGTAAAAAAACAGTGTTAAAAAGTTTTTTGCGGTTTTCTCGAAACCGCTTTTTTCCTCATACTGCACTTTAGGGCCTGGACGGCAGTATTCCTTTAATAAGCTAATTAAAATTACTTTTTAATAGACTTAATCATTTCCGAGGTCAGTATTTTTATCCATAATATTGGTCACCCTACAAACAACAATAGAAGGAAGGAGAAAAAAAAACCTGCGTGTGTGCCTCTCTTTCTAAGAAAAATAGGCACGGTTTTAATGTTACAAGCACTCGCTCCCTTAAACCCTTTTTTTTTTTGCGTGGTAACATCATCAAATGAGTCCTCCCACCCCGGGCAGGGCGGGAGAGACTGTCAGACTTGTACTGACTAAAATCCACGGTGTCCTTCAATAGCCCTTTATGTTCCGGGGTCACGGTAATGAGATAAGTCCCGCGACCCCGGCGGGCTTTGGCCCTCTAGAGACCCCTCCCTCTGTTGCCCCGTCATTATGTTGACGCTCTTTGAAGGTGCGCGTGGAACACAACGCGCCGTCGACCCGGGCATGGTCCATGGTCGGGCAGCGAGTTGCCCTTTACTCGCCGCCCGCATGCCCGCGCCTACGGTGGCCGGAGATCGTCTTGCGACGTCGGTCGCCGTGGGCGTCCACCACTGCGGCTGGGGTGGAGGGAGGACATTGTCCTCTCCCTCACGCGGCCCGCAAAAAATGTTTAAACCCTTGATGGGTTAAAACCAAAACTTGTCCCACTTGTCCACAGTTGAGCAAATGTCCCCTTTCCATTGAAATGTTGCAGGAAAAAATATTACACCATCACTAGTAATGTCACACATTCAGTGTTGTCGATAAAAGTTTGTTCTGAAACTACAATCGCATTATTATAAATTTATTTCTTTCACTAAATAAAACACAAAAATGTCTTCCATGTTTATTTTTTATCATGGATAATATAATCGGTAGATTATATTAAACCGTATTTATTTATTTTTACTTTATTAACAAAACACAATATATGAAATGTTAAATATGTGAAAAGTTAGAAGCAAGAAGAAATATAACTTTTCACATGTTTCGAATTTCATCGGGTGTGGATTTTTTTTTTGGTGGGACAGATAATTAATTATTGGTAAATGGGATGTGACAACAAGAGTGGAGAAGTGTTTGAGCGAGATGTGATTTTTATGTTTTGATCACAAATACTATTGAGATTAGTGCAAATTTAGATATAAGTGATTTCTATAATGTGGTGACATATTATGTTGTAGTGAAAGAGTGCTTCATATTTAATAAATAATTATATTTCATAAGAAGACTGACTTTTGCTCCAGTTTAGCTTGTAATCATTTCCAAGTGTTTGTAGATCGATTATTGACACGAAATTATTCAGTTACCTTAATAACTCGAACGAAATATCGAAAATGGGTGAAAAAGAGGATTATTTGACGTCGTACCGAGTGTTTTTTGAAAACTTTGCGGCTACTGTGAACCCTGAGGACCAGTTGCCCGTGCATATAGCAGGGTACACCATCACGGAGTCAGAGCTACCCGGTGAAGTCCTCTACTGGATCACTCAGTATTTGAGCGAAAAGTAAGTACCACTATCATTAATTAAACTATGAAGGAACTAGTGTCAGAACAGGATTTCAGCTTATTTGAAATACCTTTTAGATAAGACTATCAGAACCATTTCTGCAGTGTTGAATCATTGTGATAACAGGTCACAGAAACAGAAAATATGTACCTACTTGATTTTCCATACACAGTGTTTTTGTTATGCAATTAGTTACACCAAAATTCTCCATATAAGTAGGTACCTACTTACTAATTTTATATTTTTTAAGTTTAACATAATACTCATTACCTCGTTAAATAAATATCTTTTGATATGATTACAACTATTTTAATTTGTTGCAGCATAATATACATTCAACTACCTATTTAAAATAGTAAAATACATCTAAAAATATTTTAGCATCTAAAGTTGTAGAACAGGTTTTTTATGTATCTAAATCTAACATTCATCTATGAAACTAAGACAAAAACTTGTCATATTTACTATCCTGTTCTAGGAGTCCTAAACCTGTTTTTTTTTTTCATCTGGAATTTCCAACAATTAGATGGCTAAAATGTCAAAAAAATAACTCTTGATAGGATCAAAATCACAATAATCAGTCCATGATCAAAAATACCTGGTAAACAATTAATAATATTTGTCTTTTTTTATTATTTGTGTTTTTACTAGCGTGTGAATATGAGAACGTATGTGGGTTACATTTTATTCTACTTTTTTATTATTTTCTTGCAGTTAATTTTATTGTCTGACAGTTTGAGTTATTTTTGCGGCCTACCCAAATGTCCTTTCTTTGGTATTGTTCGTCGTTTTGTTGAGCTCCTTGTGTTATGAGTTGAGCTCCACGGTAACTGACACATGCTTGCACTGACTGGACAGGTCCACTCAAATCTGTGTGGTTCTTTCTTCAAAAGACCACCTCAGACACCTGCATCGTTCTCATATAATTTGATCAATACAAAATTGTCTGGACTTTAAAAGAGACTGTGACCTCTGAGTTTGTTTCGGATGTTTCTTCTCAGAGTAGTCAGGTACGAAACACCGGCCTCATCTAGTGTAAAATAGTGTCTTTTTGACGTGTAAAAGAGTTTGCCAAAACCAATTTACTGAATAAATCTCATTTATCATTTATCATTTAATAACTCCTCATTGAATGCTCATTAAACTAAAATAATTTCATTCAAGGAGTCACATCATTAAAGGAGTCCTCGTCATCAAAAGAATTTCTTTTTGATATCATCATCTTCCTGCCCTTATTCCATTCTACTTGTGGTCGGCGCAAAACGTTTTTTTCTTCCATTCTCCCCTATCAGACGTCACAGTATCATTTACTCCTTTTTCATTCATATCATTCCTTAGACAATCCATCCATCTTTTCTTTGGCCTTCCTCTTCCCCTCCATCCATCAACATTCATACCCATCACTCTCTTAGTCACATGATTCTCATCCCTCCTCATCACAGTTTCATTTTGATAATAAAAAAAGAAATCTGGTTAGAATATTCATTGCTAGACACTTAGACAGGCAATCTGAAGAAGAAAATATAGATTCCTACAAGAATCAACTGTGTCTCGCGAAAGTGAGTTTGTTTCTTTGTTGAGTTTTCATGTCTGAACTGCTGAACCGTTTTAATTAATTATGGTACAGAGATAGATTACACTTTGAAGACAATTTATAGACTATAGAAATGGGGAAAGGGGCGAGCGAAGACATAGGCAATATGTAGTAACTTTATTTAGATTATGGAGCCCTATATCGCAATCATTAATTATCTTTGTTCTGAAGAATAATGAATATTTGTGTAAAGAACTTGACCTTTATTTGCGCTAAGGATTACTGTATATTAGTTAAAACTTTCATGTTTATAACCTACCTAACTGAGTAAAAACTGTGCACATGTTTTATTATGTGTAATATTATCTGTTGCAAAACATAAATTATGGTAAATACCCTATTGTATTTAATTCTAGGCTCAGGCATTTATGTTTATGTAACACATATTTTAATAATATAAGTACTTAGTTGTTTTATTCATTACTCATCAAGTGATTAAGAGTAATGAGACTGAAAATTTTACTTACCATTTTTGCTAAGGATTTAAAATCACTGAAACCACAGATCTCTAACAATCATATAACATTCTCCTTCACTTTCTCTTCATTTACACCTATGTATATTATCATACTGGCTTATGCCCTGCCTCCATTTGTCCTGATAATAGTCCCAAAAAGGATCATAATGTGTGGGAAAAAGTATCCTACTCTATATGTGTTAATCTAGATTATAAAATAAAATACTGGCTTATAAGTTATTGCCTCGAAAAGTTAAGTAATTATCCCACAAAAACGTAATACTGGGATGAATGGTATTCTTTGTTTTGCAAAGTATAACCTATATCTGAGGCAAATTCATAAAAAAAACCATTCAGCTTTCTGACGTGGTTGAGTAACTAACATCCATATGAATATCCAAACTTTCTCATTTATCATTAGTGTTTGCACTAGAGAGTAACAAATATCCATCCATCCTCACAAAGTTTTGTAATGGGTAATACTATTTTACCTAATAGTAAAGCACTAGTATTGTTTTGCCCACTCTTGTGTAACAATGAACCTGTCAATAGGCCATTAACCCTGAAAGAATTCCCAGGGCCCTTTGTGTGCCTTTGTTCCTCATACCTACTTAAACAATATTATTTTGAACAGGTGTTTACTTTGTTGTTCTGGCTTTTTGTTTACAAAACACACAACAGTCAACACCAAATTTTTTCACAATATCAGATGAATAGTAATGAGGCTGTCGTGCTCATAATTGCGTACAATTATGAAGGTAGGTTTAAAAAGTAATTCCTGCTTGCGTAACAGTTCTATGGTTGACGGGTCATGTGGGTCGCGTTACTCATCCCGACCGCGTGGTTCTGATCACACACTATACTAACCGCAACATAGCTGAGTACCTACCTACCTGCTTACGCACCTTACTTACGGAAAACTACGATGATGTGTCATATTATCGCTTCGGAAGTATTCGTCAGATTACATTGAAAAATTTAGAGCCACAAGGACCATACTTAGTTTACAACTGTACAAACACATGTTACAACATGTAGTTAGGCACTTGCATGCAGCCCTTTTTCCCCAAACACCTGTTCAAACCGTTGTATGTTTTCCTGCATCTCACACAATACACTTACCTCATATCTAAATTACCTACCCGCCGTTTAACAGGTCGGAAAGTAAACAATTTTTATGCTCATATTGCAAAACGTATACCTATTACGTGAATATGATGTGTTAATTTTCCCCTCATCTACAAATGAATTAGACTAGAAAGATTTTACAATCGTCTGTGTAATAAGTTGGCATGCACTAGTTTAAAAGCCTGGTTTTCCCTGGCCTTTTTCGAGGAGCTGGGGAGGATTGAATAATCGATTTTCCGCCCGTACGTAAAATACGCTCTTTAGACGTGGAATTGCGGCCACCAGCCCGTTATAGAATACAAAGCCGGGGTAAAATTAATTTCATAATAATAAGACAGAAATCAGGAAGCGACGACGGCTTGTCAGATATCTGTAAGTTTCTGCCAGATTAAATTTTATCTAACTTGAGTTTCAAAACTCGAACGTGTCAATGATTCATTCCCGGCAAGCCCTTGCTTGAACCTAACAACTGACGCCTTGTCTCAATAGTTAACATGTAATTTGCTACCCGCTCCATTTACCCCGGCGTATGCTGTAACTCGGCGTAAATTGTGTGTTACGGTGCCGCTGACCATTTAGTCTTGCATAATATCTTACACACCAATTCCAACAATGTACAATTACTTATATTTTTAACTAAGATTTGTTTTACTGCTGCAATTTTGCCGCATCATCAATGTTTTTTTTATAGATTCTAGTCACGATCGAAATAATTTCACCAGTCGATTTTTATTTGTTTTGAGCTGTATTGATCAAACCAATCATACATAGGTTTATTAATCTATGGTATAAACCTTCAAACTGACGAAACAATAACTGTACGGTTAATCAAAAATCTGCTCATATACCTACCTAGGTACCGACATAATATTTGATAGCCTATGTTGTTTAACTGCAGACCAAAAGTACGTTAACTTTGCTATACCTACCTACTAAAAACAAAAGAATTTAACACCGCAGAGACAGTAAACTCGTGAGAAAAGCATTTGAATGCCATATCAATAAAGCGTCAGCAATACCCGTTCGTTAGGCTTCGTCTGAAACTCTAAACTCGTGAGACGAGGAGAACAACAATCATTTAACTGATACCTGTGATTCGCTAACCGTATATAAAAATACTAAGGTGATGCTAAGGTGCAAACCTATATTTATGACCATTGGCCCCAAAGATTGGCCCAATAGGTATGTTTAGAACGAAACAAGCTTTAAATAGATTTGCGAAACTTGGCACTCTGAATACTGAGGTCATCAATTCGAGTCATCTGTCCATGATTGCATGGCCGCAGAAAATGTTATGATTGCATCTTATGTCGCAACACTTTGGGGACTTTCTCTCCAAGAAGAGGTCGATTATTTCGGAAATTAATTTCTCTAGGGCCTGTGGGTTGAGGTCGTAGGATTGGTACGTCTACTTGGTACCCTCGATGCATAAATTGGCGCGCGAGACCGCGTGGGTGGATGCGGATGTTCGTGATAGTAACGCGAACCCGTGTCAACGCTCTGCGCACTGTTTACTCTTCAAATATTCACAGTTAATTGCTGAAAGGAATTTGGCCACTTTGTTTGTTTATCAAACAAACACCCGCCTCTTCAGAACGCACGTAAACACCTTACGTCTGATTAATTCTTCTGGTATCAAATTAACTGGCGAAACTCTGAAATATGATAATATACAAGATCAAGCTATGCATGCTATACCTTAAAATTTTAAAGATTCTTATGGAAATATGATAAGGCATAAGTACATATTAAGTCCTACATTGTATTTAGTTGACACCGCATAGAAATTGCAGCAATATTTTGATTTTGCGTTTGCGGAATTTCAAAACCGCTGGTACAACTAACCCGATGATACATTATATTATCCTTCTGAATAAACATAACAGAAAAATCAACGTTATTTATTACACGACAGGTATGTCCGAAATATTGTGTCAACTCGGAGAGAATGTATGTACATGCATTCATTTTAAGAACGGGGTCAGCGACCTCTTTATGTATTGTACAGACAGACATACACGTCCGCATTTTATTTTATAACTACAACGGCAACCAAACCGAGGGAAACTAACATATGTTCCAGCGGTGTGAATGCCCGCTGGTTTGTTTACTATTTTTAACCGACTTCAAAAAAAGGAGGAGGTTCTCAATTCGTCGGAATCTTTTTTTTTTTTTTTTTATGTGTTCCCCGATTTCTCGAAGACGCCTGGACCGATTTGGAAATTTTTTCTTTTGTTTGAAAGGGTATACTTTCCAATTGGTCCCATGATCATCAGGTCAGGATCTGATGATGGAATCCCAGGGAAATCGAGGGCAACCTTCAAATTTTATAGGCACATAGTACCATTGTCATATATTTTCTAAAGCTGTTCAAGTATTTGCATCTGATAATCATCATCTCAGGTGGATGAGCTGATGATGGAAGGTAAAACTCCTCAACGGCTTGGAGTAGGCATCGACTGATTTAGTTTGTGTTCGCATATCTCTGGAACTACAAGTCCGATTTAAGTAATTCTTTTTTTGTTGTACTAAGTATTGTTTAACTTACGGAATACTGCAAGTTTCATCAAAATCGGTTCAGTAGTTTTTGAGATAGGGAATTTTATTAGCTTATTGTGCACTTGAGAGAGAATGATTTATTTGACAAGAATTTGAGTTGAATATTTAAACTAAAAAGAGTAAAATAAAAAACTTTTTCAAAAAAAAATGTAACCGCCTTCAAAAACAACCACAAAAAAGGGTAAAATAACCTACAAAATAACTTTTCTTTCAGAAGTCGGTGGCAAAAAAACAATGAAATGAAAAAAACAAAGGCACCGACTTCTGAAAGAAAAGTTATTTTGTAGGTTATTTTACCCTTTTTTGTGGTTGTTTTTGAAGGCGGTTACATTTTTTTTTGAAAAAGTTTTTTCATTGATCCGATATTCTATGTTGTCTACTGTACAATGTATATTTTCTGGCTGACTGAACTATTACAGATAAGTTGTTGCTACCTAGTCTGTTTTTCGTCTGTAACAACACCGAACTTAGAATGTTGCCTTGCCTTTTAATTTTTCACTGTTACCTGTTTTTTGGGAAGTTTCTCTTCCATATCAACGATTTGTTTTTTATTTCAAATCCGATTCTTATATCCCGATTCATCTCGATTGGATTTAATATTGGAATCAGGCGAACTATTGTTGCGAAATGGCTCGACGGCTGTCTATACTCCGCAATCTTCGAGAAAACAGGTTTTCGCAAAGTCAAGAAGGATGATGCTTCGGCCTGCCTGTCTACCTGAATTCCTAAGACGCCTTAGCCTCTCATGCCTCCCACGGAAGAGAAGATTCGTTGCTCTATTCTTAGCTGGGTACCACACGGCACTACAAGCAAAGATTTTTTAAATATCATTTCAAACACAACAGTCATATGAGAAAACCTAGTGAATGGAAAAGCAGGTTGAAATAATACTTTATCAACAGTTGAAGTTTTAATGTACCCACCGGGTACTGTACTGACCGTTTTGAAAACATTTTTATCTAATCAACATCATTCAATTGTAAACTAGGTATGTATTAACAGTATTATGTACTTTCCTATCAGGTTTGCCTGCTTTATAAATATTGATTTAGTTACTCGAAATAAAATACATAGACTACAATATGACTGTTTTTCAGGTAAAGGTTCATGAATATTATATTAATGCGTTGTCTCGCCTAAAAGTAGAAGAGTGGGTGCCATTCTTGACATTATACACACTGAATATCGCCTCTTGGAAACATTTTTCGAAAAATCAAAAGGCTACAGATACTTATAATTATGCCGCATTCTGACTATACAGGGTCGAAATAGAATTAATCCGTGAACTTTACAGACGTGTGTGCGACAGCTGGTAAAATCCGCTAAGTCCCCAATTAGCTTATAGGCGGAGACCTCTCGCGCCCGGCATTGGTTGCGGCCATGCTGCGGGGCGAGACGGATTGGGAAGCGGTCGCCTCCTTCTGCGAAGCAGTCATGCTCGCGAAGGAGGAGGCGGGCCGCGTGAGGGAGAGGACAATGTCCTCCCTCCGCCCCACCCGCAGTGGTTTACACCCACGGCGACGGACGTCGCAAGACGATCTCCGGCCACCGTAGGCGCGGGCATGCGGGCGGCGAGTAAAGGGCAACTCGCTGCCCGACCATGGACCATGCCCGGATCGACGGCGCGTTGCGAAGGATGCAAGAGCGAGCGAAGCGAGCTCGGGACTGGGGGCACCCCGACTCGAAAGTAACCTAACACGAAGGGGATGGCGGGGTCTGAAAGACCCCGCCATCCCCTTCGTGTTAGGTTACTTTAAACCTTGCTCACAGAAATAGGAGCCCCGCGAAGCGGGGCTCCGTCAATCTACCTTGGTAGGTGGTAGTCAACAAATTGACCAAGGATGCAAGAGCGAGCGAAGCGAGATTGGGACTGGGGGCACCCCGACTCGGACAGGTTAGGTTCGAAGGGGATGGTGGGGTCTAAAAGACCCCGCCATCCTCTTCGTGTTAGGTTACTTTAAACCTTGCTTACAGAAATAGGAGCCCCGCGAAGCGGGGCTCCGTCAATCTACCTTGGTAGGTGGTAGTCAACAAATTGACCATGGATGCAAGAGCGAGCGAAGCGAGCTCGGGACTGGGGGCACCCCGACTCGGACAGGTTAGGTTCGAGTCAGGTTAAACCTCGATTAAATTTTCGGAATTGTAATTATTCGGAACTTTAATAATCGGAATTTTAGCCATCGGAATTCGTGTTTTTGATGTTTCGGAAAATTCGGAATTTTTGATATTCGGTCTATTGAAACTCGGTATTTTCAAAATAGTAATTATAAACGTTAGGAATACTTATTGCAATTTCGGAATTATGAAAATAGGAATAATGATCAATCGGAGTTGTTATATTAGGAATTTTGAACCATTCGGAATATTGAAAATCGGTATTTTGAAATTCGTATTTATGAATTTCGGAATAAAGTTTTTCGTATTATCGTAGTGTACCCCCTCACCGGACACGGAAGTTTCGGGAGGTACCTGTGTCTAAGGAGAAAGGAGGAAACGCCTGGGTGTCACCACTGCGAAGATCGCCCGGAGGACACAGTAGAGCATACGGTGCAAGACTGCCCCGCTTGGGCAGAGCACCGACGTGTCCTCACGGCGGCGATAGGCGGAGACCTCTCGCGCCCGGCATTGGTTGCGGCCATGCTGCTGATGCTGCGGGGCGAGACGGAGTGGGAAGCGGTCGCCTCCTTCTGCGAAGCAGTTATGCTCGCGAAGGAGAAGGCGGGCCGTGAGAGAGAGAGGACAGCGTCCTCCCTCCGCCCCAGCCGCAGTGGTAGACGCCTACTACGGCGTCTGACGTCGCAAGACGATCTCCGGCCACCGTAGGTGCGGGCATGCGAGCGGCGAGCCGCTCGCCGCTCGACCATGGACCATGCCCGGGTCGACGGCGCGTTGTGTTCCACGCGCGCCTCAAAGAGTGTCAGCAAGATGACGGGGCCCCCTCTAGAGGGCCAAAGCCTGCCGGGGTAGCGGGACTTATCCCGTGACCCTGGAACGTAAAGGGCTAATGAAGGACACCGTGGATTTTAGTCAGTACAAGTCTGACAGTTAGGGGTGGGAAGACTCATTTGATGATTTTACCACGCTAAAAAAAAAGAAGTCCCCAATTAGCCCCCCTCTAGAGGGCCAAAGCCTGCCGGGGTCGCGGGACTTATCGCTTTACCGTGACCCTGGAACGTAAAGGGCTATTGAAAGACACCGTGGATTTTAGTCAGTACGAGTCTGCCAGTCCCTCCCGCCCTGCCCTGGGAGGACTTATTTGATGATTTTACCACGATAAAAAAAATCCCCAATTTTTTTTTTGGCATAAATAGATTCCAATTAGTTTGGTGCTGCAGACCCGTCTCAGAAACACATTTATTTAAGTCCTCTTTTTCAGGTCCAACGACGAATTTATCAGTATTAAAATGAAGACAGTAAAAACACCCAAAGCGGTCGTTTTTGTCAAACACTGAATAAGATGTTATTTTTATGGTTCCGTACGCAAAGGGTAAAACGGGACCCTTTTGCCAAGACTCCGCTGTCCGTCTGTCTGTCTGTCCGTCTGTATGTGTGTGTCAGGCTGTATCGTATGAACCGTGGTCCGTGATTACGTGAAATTTTCACAGATGATGTAGGAAACTGACGGCAATAGGAACCTGTTGCCGCCGCACAGTGTGCAAAATCTCGGCTGGACCAGACATCATGAGTGAAACTAAGCAAGAGATACCATATAATATTCTAAATTCATTCATAATTTTCCGGCGTAGCAATTCTTTTTAGTTTCAGAGAAATTAAACTCCAAAGTTAGTCCATTTTCGGTATTAAAAAAGTACAAAAAGTACAATTTCTCTGAAAAGAAAACTTTCAATCTAAATTTCTTGGCCCAGTTATATTACGCATTTAAGACGACATTTATCAAGCTTTGTTACATCTCCGAAATACGATGGACGATGGAGTAAATTCAAGATTTCATTAAAAACGTTTCAATTTTTTTTATCTTTCTTGCTGCGTGCTTAGCGATCAAACTTATTAAATATACTTAGCAACTTATGTTGTCTATAACTCAGAAAAAAATCACTTGTTAATACTGTAAAGCAAACGAGATAATCGTTTCTAAAGTTTGTAATGCCAATAGCGCCTGTGATTTTGTTAAGGTAATTTTACTTAAAGTGGTTTGCTCTTACATTTTCTAAAGGCACTAAGGCAACTTTGATTTGCTAATGATAAACAAGACGACGACATCGATGAACTTACTGAAGAAAATGTAATTCCACATGACATGCATGACAACTAGCATTTTTGAAGAGTATACCAGTTTCAAGTGACAACTCTATAAACATATTTCGTTCCTCTTAGTGTCTTAGAAAATAAGTGCCTTTAGAAAATATAAGAGCAAATCACTTTAAGTAAAATTACCTTAACAAAATCACAGGCGCTATTGGCATTACAAACTTTAGAAACGATTATCTCGTTTGCTTTACATTATTAACAAGTGATTTTTTTCTGAGTTATAGACAACATAAGTTGCTAAGTATATTTAATAAGTTTGATCGCTAAACACGCAGCAAGAACGATAAAAAAAATTGAAACGTTTTTAATGAAATCTTGAATTTACTCCATCGTCCATTGTATTTCGGAGATGTAACAAAGCTTGATAAATGTCGTCTTAAATGCGTAATATAACTGGGCCAAGAAATTTAGATTGAAAGTTTTCTTTTCAGAGAAATTGTAGTTTTTGTACTTTCTTAATACCGAAAATAGATTAACTTTGGAGTTTAATTTCTCCGAAATTAAAAAGAATTGCTACGCCGGAAAATTATGAATGAATTTAGAATATGATAAGGTATCACTCGCTTAGTTTCACTCATGATGTCTGGTCCAGCCGAGATTTTGCACACTGTGCGCCGTTTCTAGTCAGACTCGCACTTGACAGGTTTTCCATTATTATGAAAAAGTTTAACGAATTGACGATATTGGAAAGATTAAAAAAAAACCTATATAAATAAATACTATGTTTTTGTAAACCTTTGTAAAAGGAACATAGATGTAGACGATAATATGCGCTGAGTTACCGAATATGAGTGTTACGCTTTTAGCGGCTGTTTTTTACCTCTCACAGCTGTTAGCACTTTCGGCCATTGTTGGCTTCCCGGATATTAAATGCAGCTGAATAAAAAGCCTATTGTGAACCACCAAGTTTTTGCCGCAGTATGATGTAAAGTAATTTACTGGATATAAACTGGTTTTTCTGTTATCGTACGCATTGATAGCGTAGCGGTATCAGCTTGTCGCACTCGATGTTATTGTTTTGTAAGATTTCTGATTCCGGTATCTTGAGATTGCCCAATGTTTTTCTGCGAAGCCTGTCTGCCGTGACCGACCTTTGTTTGTTTTCTCTAAGTACTGATTACGTACTGCACAGGGTCGGACTGGGCATATATAGTCTACTGGGCATTGCCAGCCGTGTTGTACTTCCTAGCACGACCATGAACATATTTATTACTAGCGGTGCCCGCGACTTCGTTCGCGTGGATGTCGGAACTTAACAATCTATATTTTTAGTGCGAAGCGGTGTTGGAGGATACCGATACAATCTTTTATATAAGCTATAGTCCCCGCCAAATAAGTCTGGAATAAAGGTCATTGATCCTAATAATGCATCGTTCGAATTTCATACCACCATCGTTCAAACAATGTAAATATTAGGTCAAGATCGCGTCTTACCACGATGCGTTGCTTTTGGTCGTTCTACATTTTTTCGAATGGTTTTGGAATATTGCAAAATACTGGGGTCAACGTATCTTATTTTATTTTATTCCATACTTATCTGGCGGAATTATAGTGCTTATTTAATATTAACAATATTGTGAACAAATTAACACAGCTGTGAACGATCGTTCTGGAGCGTACATAAATATCCTGTCCCGTCCTGTTCCGTCCTATCCCATCATATTCCGTCCTGTCCCGTCCTGAACCGTCTTGTCCCGTCCTTTCCAGTCCCGTCCCGTCCCGTCCTGTCCCGTCCTGTCCCGTCCTGTCCCGTACTGTCCCGTCCTGTCCCGTCCTGTCTCGTCCTGTCCCTTCTTGTCGCGTCCCGTCCCGTCCCGTCCCGTCCCGTCCCGTCCTGTCCTGTCCCGTCATGTCCCGTTCTGTTCCGTCCTGTCCCGTACTGTCCCGTCCTGTCCCGTCTTGTCCCGTCCTGTCCCGTCCTGACTATCCTATGATTCCATAAAATCGCTATAATTAAATTACGTTTTTTATAAGATGTAAACTGATTACGATGAAAAAAAAAAAACAATGTTACTTCAATTTAAACACCTCTATTTCAGGTTTTATTTTAACGCCATCTACCGTTTTATCGTTGAAGTACATAATGTTTAGATGAATTATTGGAATATGTAGTTTTGCTATTCTAAGCTAGATCGCGCTACTGAACTGCACGTCTTGGTGTGAACTGACCGTAATTTTACTTCTGAAACACTTTAAATTCAAATAACTTTTGATAGACTGAACCTATTTCGATGAAACAAAAACTAAGTTAAACCTCAAGTTGCGTATAATTTTTGTATATAAACATTGTCAGCATTGAATTCGTAGATTTTACGTGATGTGCGCACAAACAAACAGACAAACAGACAAACCGACAAACCGACAAACAGACAAACAGACAAAAATTTCAAAAATGATGGAAATGGGTTCTGTTACTTATCTTTTCACACGCTGGCTATTTTTTGTTTCAATTTCTTCAATGTACAAAAATGAATTTTCTACAGATTTATTATATGTATAGATAACTTTTGATGGTAATAAATTTATTTTATTTTGTACTATTATATACCACTAATTAGAAATTTTGTACCTCTACATTACCGTAGATATGCAGGTCGTGCTAGGAAGGTTGCTTCCCAGCACGACCACGCTAAAATTCCAGCTGGCACTCAAGTTGAAGACACGGGAGCATGCCTTATAATTTATACCCTTATGTACTGCAATTTCATTACCGGTAAATAGTCGTAAAGTGTAAGAAAATCTAATATTTTATTTTTATACTCGACACTAGATGGCGTACAACATAAAAAAATACAATTAATATTATACCTAGTAGGGGAGCCCAAGAAGGGATTATTATATTTATATCCCGGCCGGACCCACTAGATGTTTCTAGAAGATGGACGAATTTTCTGGAAACATCCATAGACTTCTACACAGTCCCATACCTTCTAGAACATTCCAGAACCATCTCGAAACATCTAGATCAGGGTAGAATTTTCTAGAAACTTCCAGAACAATCTTCAGTAGAATTGTCAAGAACCTTGTGGAACCTTCGAGAAGCCCGTAGATTGGTCTCGCAATACGATCGATGTAACAATATCAACTTGAACCTCCTGCATAAAAATCTGACGCGCTCGAGTATCTCGAGATCACGATTTTTTTACAGATACAAATATTAATTTTTACTTTGTGCCACATCCAAATCGTCACACTAAGGAAAATACCTGACACCACGCATCATCTAACATCGTTTCAGTTCGGGAGACTTCGGCAATCATAAAAATATCCGTCATAAAAACAATTTTGTTTTCTTACTCATTCTAAACGGCCAGCTACAAAAGGAGTTTTCACAATGAAACCTCCTAAAACCAAGTAGGTTTCATTGTGAAAACTTTTAAAAGCGTCAGATTTTTATGCAGGAGGTTCAAGTTGATGTTGTCACGTCGATCGTATTGCGAGACCAATCTACGGGCTTCTCGAAGGTTCCACAAGGTTCTCGATAATTCTACTGAAGATTGTTCTGAAAGTTTCTGAAAAAAAAAAGTTTCGAGATGGTTCTGGAATGTTCTAGAAGGTATGGGACTGTGTAGAAGTCTATGGATGTTTCCAGAAAATTCGTAAATCTTCTAGAAACATCTAGTGGGTCCGGCCGGGATATAAATATAATAATCCCTTCTTGGGCTCCCCTACTATAATATTTGTATATTTTTTATGTTGTACGCCACCTAGTGTCAAGTATAAAAATAAAATACAGGCTTACGGGCAGAATTTTTTTATTTTGTTTTTTTTAGAATTTACGACTATTTACCGGTAATGAAATTGCAGTACATAAGGGTATAAATTATAAGGCATGCGTCCGTGTCTTCAACTTGAATGCCAGCTGGAATTTTAGCGTGGTCGTGCTGGGAAGCAACCTTCCTAGCACGACCTGCATATCTACGGTAATGTAGAGGTACAAAATTTCTAATTAGTGGTATATAATAGTACAAAATAAAAGAAATTTATTACCATCAAAAGTTATAATAAATATGTTCATGGTCGTGCTAGGAAGTACAACACTTGCCAGCCGGGCCCCAAGGGTGCGACCAAAACGTAAACTAAGATCATTAGTTCGTTCTTAGAATTAGGTAGGGAGAATAAAAAAAAAGAAAATGTGGTTTAATCTAAGAAGACAATCCCTGAAACTAGTTTTGAAACTGTACGGCGGTAACCCAGGCTTGAGGGGTGTTGGGAGTAGGGTTGCCAACTTTTATTAGAAGAAATAGAGTATTTCCGATTTCAAGGAGGTAGATTAAGAGTACGGACTTCCAAAAAAGAGTATTATTTATTTAATATGTAAAAAAAAAATTGTACTTTTTACAGCACATAACAATTTTTCATTGTTTTTAAAAGAATTGTACTCCAAACATTCTAACTCTTTTTATATTTATAGATCAAAAGCTCATTTTTAATCCACTTCAATGAAGCTCTGTTTATCTCTTCCCGCCATCTGAAGTGGCGGGAACAGAGAACATGTTATTGTAATATAATAGCTTATATTTTTTTTATCAAACAAATTCGTCAGAACATTAAAAAAAATGCCATATTTCTGCCGACTTTTGCGTAAAATCTGTGTTATTTTACAATTCACCTTGGAGTTCTTTTAAAATTATAACTCCTGATTATAATAACCATTTTTACCGACTTCAAAAAAAAGGAGGTTATCAATTCGACCCGTATGTATGTAATATTATCAGAACTGCCCAGTTTTCATATATGTTAGTCTATATCAGCGTCTGAACAAATGTGCCAAATTTCATAAGTGTATGTATGTATGTATGTATGTATGTATGTATGTATGTATGTTTTTATGTTTGTGCACGCATATCTCCGGAACTATAAGTTCGATTTAAGTAATTCTTTTTTTGTTGTACTAGGTATTGTTCAACTTAGGGTACACTGCAAGTTTCATCAAAATCGGTTCAGTAGTTTTAGAGATATGGATTTTTTTTTATGTTGTGACGGATTACAAGATTAGTGCATATGTAAGAAAATTTTGTATTTTACAAGAATTTGGGTTGAATATGTAATAAATAAACTAAAAAGGGTAAAATAAAAACTTTTTTTAAAAAAAGTACCGACTTCAAAACAAATACAAAAAATTTTAAAATAACTTTTCTTTCGGAAGTCGGTGGCTTTGTTTTGTTGTGTCATTGACTATTGCCACCGACTTCCGAAAGAAAAGTTATTTTAAAATTTTTTGTATTTGTTTTGAAGTCGGTACTTTTTTTAAAAAAAGTTTTTTTGTAAATAAATAAATCAAACAGTGACATGAAATTGGCATAGGTAATAACATTAATAGCTTCATTCAGAAACGTCCGAATGTGGCTTGTGGAATTGGGGATACCAACATTTTAACAGTAAATGGTCGACTTTTTTGTTTATGATCATGGTTTTGCATAGTATTACATGACTGGCCTAGGATAGTAAACATTGTGTAAAAAAAGAGTATTTTAGCGTACTCTATTAGTCTTATAGATTATAGAGTACGCCTTCGTGATATAGAGTACAATACTCTATTTTAGAGTACGGTTGGCAACCCTAGTTGGGAGACACCCGCTCCTTTTCGCCCCTGTCTTACACTGGTACTGCATATTTGACGAATCAAGTTAAGGCGAATACAAGAGCTAATGTACCTCTCGCTCGCACGTTTCGACATTTTGAAAGATATAAAATCACTGATCCCATTTTTGAAAAATTGCAATCAACCATTTTGTGTGCAATCACATTGCACAGTTTAGTAAAAAAAAAACATTTTAATCGATACAAGTTTACCTACTCAAAAGTTTGCTTAAGTACTAAAACTAGTAAAGCAAAATAAATAAATAATGCAGTAATGCTTATACCAACCTCTGATGTCCATCTCGATCCCCATATTCTAGTATATCGATCGAGGAAAACGCTCCTTGAAACTGGGGTACTCCAAGGGTCACTTCGTATTTGTCATAGTATGTTGATCTTGTTATTTTCACTGCCCAGCCTTCCTTCCAGTTTAATGTCTAACATTAATAATGAATATCCTGAACTTTTGGCCATTCAATCCTAGTTTATACTAGGACTGAATGGCCAAAAACTCACGCTATTACGCGGTCTAGTTTTTGCGAAACTATGATTCCAGGATGAATAGTCCCTGTCCTGTCCTCATTCAGGTAGCAAATATACAAACATGACAAAAAAAGACCTGTGAACACGTATCACGCTCTCAGTGTATGTATGTTGGGAAAATATTTTATTCATCATCCTTTCTGACGCCAGTTTTCGCCGAATGTGCCGTTTTGTGTGGTTTATGTGTTCCACAATGTTTGTATGTTATTAAATATTGTTGTAATTTGTTTCCAGACAATGTCCACTGACACTGATGACTCCGCTGCGGCGGATCATACTTGACGAGGTGCGAGTAGCATCGAAGAAACAACCCAATGAATTTGGGTACAAATCTGACGAATCAGGTATGTTCGTCACTTTTTTAGCTTCACCCACCTTGTCATACATCTGTTATGGCAATATGGACGAAGACCTCCTCCACATAATAAAAATTACCTTCTTTGGATTATTTAGAATCTGCCAGTTTCGTAACGTATCCATATCTTCTAGTGCATTCACACCGAAGAAGTTTCTTTTCGTTTTGCAACAAGTTTTCCTACTAAAAACTTCATCTGTTTCTGCCCACTAATTGAAAAAGCTACTTTAGTTTAGATTCACTACAAAAAAATATACATTATCATCTGAAGACGAGCTGTTTAGGTGGATTTTACCACCGACGTCAACGTCTCTACCGTCGTCGCTCCATTTCCACAGAACAATATAATTCCTTTCAGTTTAATAGTTCCTGAAAACTTCCGCCGCAGACAGATATAAACGCGTCCCATATTTTATTCTGTGTAGGATACGCTCCTTTATTTATGGGAGCTTCATGCGTTACTTCGGCCGATTGAATCCGATGCGAAGTAATGGATAGATGTCCTACATGATATCGATCTATCACTTGTACTACTTCAGGAGATTCCATTTAACTCGTGGGTGGCCCTTTTCTACGTATTTATACTCTAACGAAACGACTATGAAATTAATCTATAATAATTACTATCAACACTAATATTATAAAGCTCAAGAGTTTGTTTGTTTGGTTGTTGAACGCGCTAATCTCAGGAACTACTGGGGGAAACCACGGGGAACAGTTTTAGTTATTGTAGTAATTGGTTTGTTCCTGGAATGTAACTTATAAAAAATACCGTAATCATTCGTCAATCATCTGCCTAGCCTTTTCCCAACTATATTGGGGTCGACTTCCAGTCAAACCAGATGCAGCTGAATATCAGTATTTTACATAGAGCGACTGCCTATCGGACCTCCACAACCCAGTAACTGGGTAATACGATACCCCATGGTAAGACTGGTTGTCAGACTTTAGAGCTTCTGACTAACAGTAACGACTGTCAAAGATCTACAAATGACAGCCGGGACCAACGGCTTTACGTGCTTTCCGAGGCACGGAGGAAACTCGCTATGACAGATGGTGACAGATGGCATTCGTCAAATGAAGATTTAAATGTCGTTCCCTCAAAAGTAGTTTCCGAAACAGCATATTATACAGTAGCCATTTATGTTCTATTATGGTTATGTTACGATCCATTAAATCTTTAGATGCTTCGACGATAACCATAATTGCATCGATTGAGGAACAAAATCACTTGGCAAGATTCTTATTAGTACTTATGTAATCTGTAACAAGTGGTCATCTCATAAAGAGGCGCGTTATGTGTAATGTTGCTATTGTTTAGGGCTTCTAGACGAAGTCTGTGTAGGTAATGATATCATACAATCTCGTGATTATTGTGTTACGTCATTCTGATGGCTCTTAGTCCACTCAACTCATAGTCTAAATATAATCTAATCGAAATTCGCCCGATTAATTTTAAATGCACTTCAGCTGTATAGTGCATCGATCGTAGTCTTGAAGAAAGAGGTCACATGAATATAGAGGATGCTTTCATAGCAGGAAAGGGCACGGAAACTTGAATGTAATCTTCACTCATTGTTTATCCTCACTCTTACATTCATTGTTTGTCTGTTTTAATTAGCCTCATTTGTAAAGCTTCGACGTATGACAGTAGTTGAAAACGGACCTTAGTGGAATGTTAATAGGAGCTTGAATGAACGTTTTAGCGCTGCATTTGAATACGTTATCGCTAATATCCATAATGGCACGCGACACGCCGATGCCTTTAATCAATGGCAATATAAGTGAGTACTACTCAACATTTATACTTCGAAGCCACAATCGTTTATGAAAATAAACACCAGTTGAGGAAAAGAATATTGTTTCCTTGTAGCTCGACGTCATTAGAGCGTTATGTAAGTAAGTTGATTCATATCTTGTGACTGCAGGCAGTCTTAGACCCACAAGAAGATGAAGATGTTGCTAAAAGGAAGGTACTAAAATGGCCAACAATATTATATACTCTTACATAGCCTTAAGGCCTTTTGTAGCTTGATTTCTAAGTCAAGGATAACAGATTATGTTATGACTAATCAAAACTGTATAATATTATTACAATAGCAGACGGAATGGCATTAAGAAATGCTACGTCATTAGTTTACGTTGCCATGCGGGCATCTCTAACTAGTTTGACCACTCTCTTCGGTCGACATTCACACAGGATATTCAATCCCTGCATCCCTATATCGATTAGCTATTTTCCTGTACGAAACGTTGTTCTGGTTTCATTTGTAAATATAACGATTTACTTGCATATTTCCCTGTAGATAATTTCTAAATACAATTTTAATTTAGTTTACTAAATATTATGCAGAAACCTAAATTAGAATTATTGTATTATCAACAGGGCCGCGCCGACCCCTTGCAGCGCCTCTGTGCAAAACCTTTGAAGAGCCTTTTATGTAGTCGTCTTTCTTTTTTTCATAAATTCAAATTTTGGCTGAAATATTTTCACAGTTTTATCAATTTATCAGTTTTCCGCCAGTACGCGCCGTACTCACGACTCCACTAGCTAATACCCATTTCGATAGAAGGTTTGTAATTGTTGTGGGGAATCCCCGTCGGTTCGCATCGGTTACGTTTATAAACTAATCCACGGCACGGCCTTTATAATAAAATACATAGATTAATATACTAATAATAATAGTCGGCTATCATAACGAATGTGGCGCGGCCGGCGGTTCTTTTAATTTTAAAGCAGAGCTCGTAATTCATGTATACAAAACAAAACCCAAAATATAAACAGTGGGTCAATTCAAATAGTTTAGATAAGTATCGTCTTGGGAAACTTGTATCTACTTACTTATCGATACTCAAGTATTAATATTATGTTGTAATGTGACAAAAATAATTTCAACAACTGGCACTGGTCATCCGGCGCCTCTGTAGCCCTGGCGCCTGTGTGCGCCGCACACTTCGCACATAGGGGCGGCGCGGCCCTGATTATCAACTTTAGTTTGTTTACTGCTTAAACAGGAAACTGGAAACCGCGACATAAATAAATCACTAATCCTCCTAGAGCACGCGTGGTGATCTATGCTCGATTGCTCGTGCCTTCTTTACATGAGATGAGGCCTTTGCCCAGGCGTGGGACAGTGCTTGGCTGTTATCACGAAATTATATGCTTTGATATTTTCCTTTCTTTTCGCAATTTTTTTCTTCTTGTGCCAGCCAAATCGAAGACTACATTGTTTGAAATAATTTCGGGAAATAGTCGACTTTCCACCAATTAAGTTGTAATGTAGAAGGGTTCGTGCACCATGCAGTGTGTTAAACCTGACTTTTCGTAATTAAACAGAGGCCACTAATCATAACATAGTCTTCAACTTTGTCCTAACTCTTGTTCACCTACATTCCAGTGTACATAGCCCTACGGCTGATGCAAGCAGTGACAGCTCGCGTCAACGACGTCTGCCTCCGATACCTGGACAACTCCAAGTTGGACACCCTGCCGCCTCCACCGCCCCTCGACCAACGCGACCTGAAGACTGTCTCATGTGCCACAAAGAACTCACGACGAGTCATGGAAGACCGACACGTGGAGATTGGGAATTTAGAAGCGCTTTTTGGAATTGATGTAAGTTTATATTTGTAAGTTTATGCAGTTTCGGCCATGAAAAATAATGGAAGAATGAAATATTTCTTTTCTGGACGAGGGAAAATGTTAAGATGATCAGCGGAAGGCTTTTTCTTGCGGAGTCCTACTGTCTTTTTTTTGGGACCAAGAACTGTTAAACTACTTCCACTAGTAGTAGATGGTAACATAACCTATCTAACGTACCTTATAACTTTATACCTTTTTGGAACAATCAAAATTATGAATTCATGTTATTGGAAAGAAGCTGATTCTCTGTCTTATCTACAGGCTTCCCAAAACAAATGAACGATCACGAATGTAATCGCAGCATTTCGTAGGACGTACTATCATATTAGGCCTTGCATAACTTGATGAATTCCTACTACTTATGAATGGTGCATGTTATGATTTTATATGTACTCGTATAGGGCAAAGTACCGTACGATGCATTGTGGACGGCGGGGGCGATGCCAATGTGCAATGGTATGCAAGGAACTTCCTCAACTATTTATTTATTAGAAAATAGTTAGGTTATTATACCGTGGTATTCAATTCAATCCATCCTTCATACTTTCTTGTTGCTCTATTGACCTACCGTTCTATCTCTGTACCCTGTACCGAATTTCATCCAAATCCATTTAGACATGAATGTAACAAGTAGAAACAATCATCCATCCATACCAGTATTCAATATTCATTTAAACGGGAGGATCATCTGGCTTGTCAAGCTGTTGTTTAATCCTAATCTTATGGATATGGATGTGGTGCCGGTAACGTTAGGATAATGCATACTGCATAGTACCTAAATGACGTAGTAGTAGTTGCGATTATTTATGATTTTCATATCAGCCCAACTCGTCACCGGTCTGGCCTTTTATTGGGAGCGGCTTCTAATACGACCTTCTGCTTATCTGGCCTCCATATACCAGTAACTCTGTGACACGATTCCCCTTGATAAGGCTGGTGGTCAGACTTTCAAGCTTTTGACTAATCTACTTGCAAAGATGTACAAATGACAGCCGAGACCAACGTCTTAACTTAAACTTTCCGAGGCGCAGAGAAAACTTGGTCACCCGTCTACAGTCGATAAACCTCGACAAGCGCGGCTTAACCTTGCGCCTGTTACTAATTAGCCACGAGCACATCAACCTAACTTATAAATCAATTCTATCGTTTCAGACAACAGAACCGACAAGTTTCTATGCAGTGTACGATGGGCACGCCGGCTCGGCGGCGGCGACGTACTGCGCAGCACATCTACATCAGTACCTGGTGGAAAGCCCTCACTTCACCAGCGACCTCCGACGAGCTATGAGGGATGCGTTCCTGAGGACCGATGCTGAGTTCATACGGAAGAGGAATCAGGAGGTAATTATAGCTTGGCACTCGGTATGCATGGAAAGTGGTTTGATCAATGATATTATAAGTCATAGATATGTTATACACGTACAAAACAACAGAAAAAAGCGTACCGCGCAGAGAGGCAGCACACATACACACTTTTTATTCACACACATTACATTTCACTACAAGTAAAAAGGATAGCTTGATAAAACCAATATGAAAAAAAGTGACTGCTAGATGGTGACGCTCTCTCTTTTATCTCACTCGCACTCTCACTCGCACTCTTTCTTTTACGACGCCATATTATAGAAACGTAATGTTCGTAATAGAAACGTAATCACACACGACGGCATTTTCGGTGGTTTTGAGTCACTTTTACTTTTGACTCACTCTGTAGTACGTGAAGTGCATCCGTTGTCGCTGGCAACGTCGGACTGAGGTCAAGGTTTGTGAATCAACCACATTTGAGCGCGTTTGTTTTTGAGCGCGTATAACGTATCTACACCTTTTTTACTTATAATATCATTGGGTTTGATCATGATAATGGATCAAATGTAATTAAGTGCTGAAGACACAGAGCTATTTTTTTTTATCTTTCAAAAGTTATGACCACTTTTCGTGTTCGTATAGGAAATAAATGCCTAGATAGCTCTAAATATGTTTTTCTATATAATTCATATAATCTTCTTAATATAACTTAAAACAAAGTCGCTTGAGTCTGTCTGTATGCGTTTAACTGTCGAACTGCTGCCAAATACCAGCCAAGTGCAAGTTGGACTTAAAATTAAGGGTTCCGTATACACATTCTATGAACATTTCAACTGTCTACCATACCATATTAGGAGACATGAAATACAGCCCGTTGACAGACAGAAGGGCAGGCAGCGCCCTGCGGAGGCGTATTAATAGGGTCCCATCCCATTGGTTACCCTTCGGATACGGGACCCACAAAAGTAGTACATACCTCCACATAAGTGACAAATACATATTCATTAGATAATACAAAATCCTATGAAAACAAGAAAATCTGTTACGTCCTTCAAACTACCACAGATGTCCTCCTCTAGATTCCGCGTACAAGGCCACCTATGCGCGAAAACATGAGTTGCCTTTACTTAAGTTGATGTTCGTTCTTGATCCCCTCAGTGTCACAGACACTAAAGCCGTAGTGATACTAACAGTTTTATAGAAATCTACTTAAGCCTTGAACATTACTTGATAATAAATACTTATTTGATAGAATACGTTCTACGAGTATGTTGTTCGAATCTTCACAAAATGTCTAACTGACAGGTAATGTCAAAATTGAACTGTCACTTCTTCTTCTATAAGAGTGGTACGTTGAGCAAGGCCGATAGCCTTGTCACTTTAATTAACCATATATTCTCATTGTCTGTAAAGATTAATATAGTGCCTATGGTAAATACATTCTTTCAATTCATATGTTGTTTTAATCAACTAAACCAGAATACGCACATATGTAAACAGCACAAGAAGAACTTAAGTAATAGCAAATGCACTGATGTGTGTCGCGCATAGGTTGCCTTCTATGCGGAATCTGCAGGAGGTTATCTGGGACAACCACACTCGTTCATACGTATTATGTAAAAACACATGCTACTTTGTGGTTTTGCAAGTCGGAAAAGGCATTAACATACTCATTTACGCTTATACGACATGCAATTTCATGTAAAAAAAATAATAGATACTTTAATTTTAAACGCTTGCAAACGAAACTACGATATTTTCGGTGACCTCTATTTACCATTGGAACCCGTTACAGTATCCACAAAAAATAACTAAAGCAAAAACTTGTATAAAATTGATTAAGACGTCTAGTCTTCGTAGTTCTTAGAAATTGAATTTCTTGAGATGCGTTTACAGGGGGTACTAAGAGTACATTCTTATTTCTTGGCGATTAGTAATGGACATGTAGTTTCTTGCCTATTCTTCTCCATAGAGAATCCGCATCCAGATAACTCTCCATAGAGAATTCGAATCTGCTTTTAATTGGCCAACTACAGTACTTTTAATCTACAGTCCCATTGTAGATTCTTTTTTTTAGGGTTCCGTAGCCAAATGGCAAAAACGGAACCCTTATAGATTCGTCATGTCTGTCTGTCTGTCTGTCTGTCTGTCTGTCTGTCCGTGTATGTCACAGCCACTTTTTGTCGAAAGTATAAGAGCTATCCTGTTGAAACTTGGTAGAAAGATGTATTATGTGAACCGCATTAGGATTTTCACACAAAAATCAAAACAAAACAAATTTTGGGGGTGCCCCCCATACTTAGAATTGAAACTCAAAAAAAATTTTTTCCTAACCCATACGTGTGGGGTATCTATGAATAGGTCTTTAAAAATGATATTGAGGTTACTAACATCATTTTTTTCTAAACTGAACAGTTTGCGCGAGAGACACTTCCAAAGTGGTAAAAAGTGTGTCCCCCCCCCCGTAACTTCTAAAATAAGAGAATGATAAAACTAAAAAAAATATATAATGTAGACCTCAACCAAAACTACCAACGAAAATTGGTTTGGATGAGATACAGTTAGCAGTTTTTGAGATATAGTACATTTTCAAAAACCGCAAATATAACTTTGCCATTCATACAAATACTATGAAAAACAAAGTTATTTTTATTGTTTGTGTATATTACTTACTAATCTCAATATAATTATATCTCTAATCTATGCTTGCTGCTACGGAACCCTTCATGGGCGAGTCCAACTCGCACTTGGCCGGTTTTTTTTGTATTTTGACTATTCAAAAGTGCCTGTAATTTGGTCAAATTGACGTTGACTTTTGAGTTCGAGTTATGTATGGGTAAAGTGACACGGATATTGTTTTGACACTTTCAGAAATGTTTGGTTGCTGAAGTGTAGGGCTGAAACCTGCCAGGTCGTGGTTACCATACTTTGCATACTATAACTCATCACTTAACTAATTTCTAGCCTTGCCGTTACCCGGAGGGTTCACGAGCCCTTAGGCCATCATCCATAAGTCTAAACTTTCCTTCACTATCACATCTCAGTAACTTGTAACCATAATTATTTTAATACTCAACGTTCTTTACAACAATCTTGGCATTTCTTTTTTTAATGTAGGACGATATCCGGCCACCGTAGGCGCGGACATGCGGACGGCGGTTAATGAGCGACTCGCTGTCCGATCATAGACCATGCACGGGTCGACGCCGACGGCGCGACGTGTTCCACGCGCGACTCAAAGAGCTGTCAGCAATATGACGGGGCCCCCCTAAGAGGGCCAAAGCCTGCCGAGGTCGCGGGACTACGTGACCCTGGAACGTAAAGGGCTATTGAAGGACAACTTGTATTTTAGTCAGTACAAGTCTGACAGTCCCTCCCGTCCTGCCCTGGGTGGGAGGCCTCATGTGATGATATAAACACGTAAAAAAAAATAGAATACATTAAAAAAATGTCAAGAATGTTAAAGTTGTTTATTACTGCGCAGTTTTATTTAGCAATGTGAGCACAACTTTAGCTTCGTCTTATGTTTTGTCTTAGATGTTATTCTATGCTTGGTTTATTGTTGAATACATAATAAGATTATCACGGTCACGTAGGGATGCGGAAAAATCCCCGATAAATATTGTTTTGGCTTATTGTTACCTGGGTCTGAGAAATTCTATTTAAAACTGGTATTTAACTTACCTAGTTTAAAGTATTTCTGATTGTGAGTAAGATCTTAAGAAATAAAATTAATCAAGACTAGATATTTGTTTGTTATATTCAAATTAAATTCATAATTATTTTCATTTGAAATATCAAGTTAAAAACTGTTTTCAGTCGCTCAACTATATTGACACTGAAGAAATAATTAAATAACACTCCACGGACCTTCACACACATACAGACAAACACCCGCTCTCACACACACTCACACTCTCACTCTCACACAAACACACATACTACCCGAACGGTTGCTGTCGAGTATCTGATATTAATCGCAAGAATTATGTGACTATAAGACGGAATGCAGAATATGTCAATGTAGTTAATTTGTAGTATAGATGTCGCCGCCACAAGCCGCTTCCGACCAGTCCTATTGGAAATCTATAAGGGAGGCCATTCTTCAGCAGTGGACGTCTTACGGCTGATATGATGATGATGATAGAATATGTCGCCACTCGGTCAACTAGCTGTAACATATGGTTTGGTTCCAGCGCGCGTGCGGCGGCAGCACTGCGGTGGCAGTGTCGCTGCGCGGCCGACGTCTGCTGGCGGCCTGGGCGGGGGACTCGCTGGCACTGCTGGCCAAGCGCATGCGACTCATGCAGCTCGTGCGACCGCACAAACCGGGACGACAGGTAACAAAAACACCTAAATCAGCTAATCCGTTGAGGAGTAGAAAAATTATGAGTTATGACCATAGGTCGGAATGAGGTAGAGTTATTTTGGTACTTGCATCGAAATGTTGATATTAATATGGATCTTCCCGGGATTTCTAATAGACAATCTCGTGCGGAAAACAGCATTTAAATAAATAATAATAAAAAAAACATCAGATGTAGATTAGATAAATAAATTGTGTGAAAGTAAAAACTTTTTTATTTAATAAATCACGGAATTTTTCTGCTTTTCTTTAAAAGTAATTCCGGGATTTCGGGCATATCCACTTTACTCTTTCGCTGTATAAGTACATGAATAACTCTACCTAATTCCGAGCTATGGTAATGACCCACGCTCGGATTTTTTAATTATAAAGATGATATTTCTAGAAATATTTCTGCTGTGCTACCTATTCTTTCTAAAAAGATCATTTTTCCGGGCCTTTTCTGAAAGTGCCGGCCAAAGAAAAAAAATGGTACCTATGGGTAGTACTAGTCATTTGGAGCAATAGTTATTATGGCACAAAAGTTCTAGGATTGCTCTCGGCCAAGTTATACAAGTTAGAAGATTCGTAATTTTCATATATTTGTTGATTTCTGAAAGTGCTGAGAAACAAAAAATAATGATAAGTATTGCTAGAACTATCGACCTCAAGCAATTAAACATATCACAACATCACGCCCGTAATCCCCGAAGGGTTGGGCAGAGGTGTACCTAATTAAAATGAATTCTAATCTCTTCATTTTTTTCATTAAAAGGAAATAAAACATTTTAAAAGATAAAAATCTACCACCAGAAAGGCAGGGGTTTTGAAAGAGGAACATACAATACGAGTCTTGTGGGAACTACTGATTTCTGAATAAGCCCGTTTTTTTGGCTAATAAAATCATCAAATGAGTACTCTCGCTCTGGGTTAACCTGGAGAGACTGTTAGACTATTGCTGACTAAAAGTCCACCCTGTTCATTCGGTTGCCCTTTGCGTTCCAGAGCCAAGGTATCTTACTAAGATAGTTCGGCGACTGGGACTCGTCCTCGACAGCCCGTGGAACTTAAGGGAGCATAATTATTCGTCGTTCGGCCCCAAAACTGGATCGGGCCGGGGTTGCTTCAAGTTGCTACTCAATCTTGGGGGCAACCGCTTTATATTTTCGAAGGCTCTACATGGAAGTCGTGTGGTTTATGACCCTCTACGGAAATCATTTGAACAGTCAAGCTGGTCGCGTATCAGAGGATCATGGCTATTCGGGTGATCTACCACTGGGTGCTGGAGGGCATTTGCTTCGAGATCCACGGCGGCAATCCTTCATAGGAGGCTGCCGCGACAATTGTCCGCACTGCCGACACACGGTTGTTTCGAGAGGTCTCTGTTCCGGATTCAGTAGGAGGATACGCCCGGTCGTCACCACTGTGTGGACCGCCTGGAAGAGACGTTGGAGTATATGGTGGAGGTCTGCCGGCTCGGTCCCAGAGGGGTTAGGTAGTTCCGGTACTGGTACAGGCTATGTTATGGAGTGAGTTGAAATGGCAAGCAGTCACCTTCTTCTGCAGCAGTAATACCAGCAAAGGAGGAGGCAGAACAACTGTTCTGCCTCCTCTTTTGCTTGCATTACTTACATTACATTATTTTTTGGCTCTCGCGCAGATCCCAGATCTTAATGTTATGACGACACCATGGGTCCGAGCTTGCGAACTTCGAATGATGGAGAGCTAGCTGTCCTATTAGGGATCAAGCGCGTCTGAAGGAGCTTTCAATGGCCCTTATAGAGCCAAACGCCTACCGGGTCGTTTTATTACCCGGAAAAAGGGCTGATTGAAAAAGTATTACTTTTGGTCACGGCCTTATTATTAAGTGGTTCCTCTCTCAAGACACCTGGCTACCGGTTGCTTCGACTCTGTTACCGATGCTGGTGGGAGGTTTCTACTTTTGAAAATGTTTTTATTCTTTTTAACAAAAAAATAAGTGTTTATTTATCCATTTTAATTAGGTACACCTCTGCCCAACCCTTTGGGGATTACAGGCGTGATGTTATGTTATGTTTAATTGCTTGAAGTCACTAGCTTTAGTAATACTTAACATTATTTGTGTTTCTCGGTACTTTCAAAAATCAACAATCGTATGAAAATGACAAATCTTCGAACTTGTATAACTTGGCCGAGAGCAATCCTACAACTTTTGTGCCATAGTAACTATTGCTCCAAATGACTAGTACTACCCATAGGTACTATTATTTTTCTTTGGCCGGCACTTTCAGAAAAGACCCAAAAATGTATGGAGCGTGAATGATGATACACAAAGGCATTTTAAAATGAAGTCTGATGTGTCGAATGTTTCACTAGATTATTTATATGCAGATCTTTACTAATATATTATTACAAATGTGAAAGTTTGGATGGAATTATGTTTGTTATCAAACACTTCAGAATAGTTGAAGCGGTCTGCATGAAACTTGGTAAAGAGATAGATTATATTATAGTCTTGAATAACACAGGATAACTTTTAACCCGATATTACGATCCCGTAGAATAATATTCGACATAGATGTGGGCGAAGCTAGAAGCAAGAGGTAGTGTTATGAATGTTAATGCGTAATCAGCATAAACCACTCTGTATTTCAGCCACAACACATAGTTCTAGGTTTTTCACGATCTTCGGAGATAACATAAATTATTTACGTTGCATAATAAATGCTACGATAAATTATTGCGAGAGAAACTAGCTCACAATAAACTTGGTAAGTTGTTACTATGGAGCAGCAATCATAGTAATCTATAGTAGTAATCGTACTACTACTATTATATATAACTGTCGTAAGCGCGCCTGCTAAATGTCATAAGTTTTATAAGTTGCCAGCAAACAAAAATTAGTTCCTTTTTAGACTCTTTTGCCAAGCTGCAAGTTAGTTTATTACAATCACGGTTCGTGTTTTCATTGTTCCATTTTATTTTATTGACCTGTTGATTTCATATTATTTTGTAGTTATAAAACGAACTTTAATGACTTGCGATGTCATTAATAACTTTTGCAAAGTTATTACGCACGTCGCAAAAGTTATAATTTATTGTAATTGGAAATCAGTCCATCGATATTGAAATTGTAAAATGAGTAGAAAGTTATTGGCCATCAAGGTTTAAGAAGTCTATAAAATTAATAACTAACTTACACGTGAAAGGAAATTAATCTGGGATCACCTGACACAAGTCTTGGTATGTACATGTGATGAGGAGGGATGAGACTCATGTGACTAAGAGAGTGATGAGTATGAATGTTGATGGATGGAAAGGAAGAGGAAGGCCAAAGAAAAGATGGATGGATTGCCTAAAGAATGATATGAATGAAAAAGGAGTAAATGATACTGTGACGTCTGATAGGGGAGAATGGAAGAAAAAAACGTGTTGCGCCGACCACAAGTGGAATGGGATAAGGGCAAGAAGATGATGACCTGACACATGTCTTGGAAAACACACCGCCGGTGGCGAATTACCTATTGAAGGTGATGTTGCCAGGAAGCTTGAGCATTTCTCTATCAGACAAAAACGGCCCTGACTCATACTATTAGGTTCATTTTAGGTTTCTTTAATTCCACTACACGTCCTCGCCACATCTCTTTTGTTGTATTGACAGGCCTGTTGGTCTAGTGGTTAGTGACCCTGACTGCTATGCCTATCCCTCTCACAGAGAGGAGGCCTGCGTCCCAGCAGTGGGAACATTTAAAGGCTGATGATGATGATGATGACTGCTATGCCGGAGGTCGTGGGTTCGATTCCCACCCAGGACAAAAAATGTCTGTGTGATAAGCACGATCATTTGTTCTGTGTCTGGGTGTAATTTATCTATAATATGTATGTATTTAGAAATATATAAGTATGTTTATCAGTTGTCTAGTATCCATAACACAAGCTCTGCTTAGCTTGGGACTAGATGGCGTTGAGTGATAGTTGTGGAATATTATTATTATAAACCCCGCCTAACTGCTAGCTTCTTCTAAAACATACGCCGAAAATTACCATAGTCTATGTTTCACAGGATGAAAGAGACAGAATAGAGTCGTCAGGAGGCACAGTAATGTACTGGGGCACCTGGAGGGTCAACGGACAGCTGGCTGTCTCCAGAGCTATCGGTAAGTGGACATCCGGACATATCTTAACTACAATATAGACAATAGACATACAAGAGCTTGCATGGAAGTTAGACTACATTTTGCGGTATTTGTTTGATCCGCTGAATACGTTGTCCATTAATAGTTCGCAGTCAAGTTGGCATGCAAATCCTTGTATGTCTAAACAAGGCTTTCCTCAGCCTCGCAATCTTGGTGGTGTGGCCGTCCATGCTGGTGTATGGTATCTGGAGGTTGCGGTGGAACTAGAAAATACATTAAAATTTGCAAGAAATACGTGGTCTTGAGTTTTCCAAAAACTTTCTTAACTATACTATGACGAGATTCCTGTTAAAAGTTTATACTTTTTTTTTTTTTTGCATATAGTGTCCAGGCAACATCTTTCCTTTCGCGGGTTTATTAAATTCATAGCAATCTTTTTCTTAAAATCCATCTCTTCACGGGGTTGCGGAACTGTCTAAGCCGGTTACCGTGGTCTTGGAACGTAAAAGGCAATTGAAGGAACACGGTGGATTTCAGTCAGTACTCGTCTGACAGTGTTCCGCTTCAACCAGGGTTGGAGGACTCGTTTGATGTTTTTACCTCATCAAAAAAAACATATATTCACACTATCGACCAGGCTCTTACGGTCAATTCTAAACCGTATCCAAAATTAAAAGGATTACTCCACTCTTGCCCTTCCTAAATCCCGCAATCTACTCTCACGTTAAACAAGCGAACAGAATGCGTATTTTTACGTGTTAATACGTAGTAAAAGTCTGCGTTACGTTCCCAACGACAGTTTCACGGGAGCGCTGTGCGTATTTAACTTTTATAGTCCACATAAAGTTTTACTATCCCGTCCATGTTTTCATCGTCCTTTTTAACAAGAACCCGATGTTTCTACCGTTGACAAATATTATTGTATATACAGAATGTTTCTTTTAAGTTGGACAACAGGAGGAAATCCGAATCCGTAAGAGATACCGGAAACTTTGTTACTAAACTAGCTATTTTCTCATGCAGGCGTGATTATTTTTTTGGTCAGGGGTGAAATGTAGACGCACAGACGCCAGCAGATCAACCTACCCGAATCTGTCAAATTTTACCAACCGAAAATAAACCTTTCAATATTGTGATAAGGTTGAAAATGTATTAAAGAAATTTGACAGTTGTAGCTTGACCTGCTGGTGTCTGTACATAAAAATGAAAGAAACTGTCCATAAAAAAAGGAAATATAAAAGCTAAAGTGGGGAACTTTAGCTTTTATATTTCCATCTATGAGATACCGGAAAACTTTATCAAAGTTTTCCGTTATCTCATAGATGCAGATTAGGATTTCCTCCTGATGTCCAATTTAAAAAAAATCACTCTGTTTAATCATCATGCTTGGCTAATTGACGTACTTTTCATTATTTTAATCATGTGATTTTTCTCATGCAGTCTGTGGCAAAGGAAATTTATTTGCGGCTGATGTGTATCATTTCGCACTAGTTGTTAGGGACAATTTAGCGGAATGGTTGTTAAATATCTAGCTGTGTAGATATGAAATGGATTGTCCGTGGGAATGGTAACTCGTCTGTTAACCTGTATGGAAGTGGAATTATTATTATGTAGTAAACTTTATAACTAAGGTATGTGCTGATGTATGTTATTTAGCCATGTCGCCCATGTCTATTTAATTGCTAAGTCTATTGCAGTCTAAACTTACGCATCCCAAGTTTCTGTATCCTGTGTATCTTGGATTAAATACTATTTATGTAGAAAAAAAAACTTTTTGAAGACGGTGCCTTTGTTTCTTATTTCCTTGACTTTTTTGCTACCGACTTCCAATAATAACTTTCATTCAAAAGTTATTTTACACTCTTTTTACGTGGATAATCATCAATTGAGTCTAAGGAGGCACTGTCAGACTCGTACTGACTAAATCCACGGTGTTCCTTCAATAGCCATTTACGTTCCGGGGTCACGGTTTCCTAATAAGACAGTCCCGCGATCCCGAAGCTACAGTTCTGCCACACATCTCTGGCTTATCCTCGCTAAAAACAATCCACCAAGAAGAAGCACAGATGTATTAACAGCAAATTAATATCAAAACATTCTAATAACATAAAAACAAACACGATAAACATTGAAAAGGGTTTTCATCTCCCTTGTAGGCGTAACACGTAAAAGTGGAAAGTTAATAGGTCGTTTTATTGTTATCGACGGGCGGGTGCGAACCATTTCTCACGCCTGCCGCGCCGGGATGCGAGCGTGTGCCGATCATTACGCTGTTAATACGGAACCCTGCTGATGGCTGGGTTATAGTGTTGCCAAGTTCAGAGTCAAATTTCGGAACGGAAAGTTAAAATAATCGGGATTTTGTCTTTCTAATCGGGACCGCTCTTAATACGGAATCGGAACCCTACTGATACTGATGGATGAGATGTAAGGTATGTTGCCAGGTTGCGTGTGGCAAATTTCGGAAAATAAATCGAGTCTTTTGCTTTTGTTTTCTAATCGCGAAAGCTATAGTGGTCTGGTTACAAACAAAGGACAAAGCTTCAATTAAATTGAAAACAAAACTTAACTTTTTATGATAACACAAAGTTTACACATACTCATACATTATTATAATATTATGTACTAATTTTTCCTGTCAAGATCATCTAATAAAATGCAGACCAAGGAAATCAGCGAAAATCGGGACATACTGCGCGGCGACCCAATTACGTGTGCGTCGCAATATGTCACTCATGAAAATCGGGTCGGCCCGGGAAAATTCGGGACACCTGGCAACACTAGTGGCTGGGTGGAATGGGAAGGGCCTTTATTCAGTAAAACAACGCTAATGATGCTACCGATTGCGATGAATAGACGGTTCGTTTTGGCGGTTACGTGTAACAATGAAGTTGGTTTGTTAACACCTTTGAGGGTTGCCCCTATACCGGCAACCCTACAAAGTGAGATTTTGTCGTGCACTCAAAGTTCTATTAAATCTCAATGTTGTGGGTGACACTTTGTTAAGAATGACATTGCAAAGTAATATTCCCGCTAATATTTGAACTCCTGAAATGGGGGTGTAACCTGATGCTGTTTATTTTCTTCTTTACTTATTTATTAAAAAAAAACGTTGCCCCTCACTAGGAATTTCTCCTATATCGTGGATGCAAACATGGAATCTCACAAAAACCCAGATCCGAAACGACTACTTGTAGGTCATACAATAAATGTTTGTTCCGTGTGGGGATCGAACCCGCGACACGCTGGGCAGCAGTCGTTCGCTCAACCACTGTGCCAACCGTGCCGTTGTCGTTAATTTTAAAAATGGATTTATGTTAAGTTCGAAGTACGACATCGTGAGAGTCGCGTGTACGATGGATGCAACTGGAGGGTTGAATGAACAAAAGCCTCCGCTTTTGTTCATCAGTGGACGTCTTCCGGCTGATGATAATATTGATGATGTAATAGTACATTGTTATCCAAGGCGTGAAAGTTACTTATTCACGTCCCGAGACGGGGTTTGGCGCCCGAACGTAGTGAGGGCGCTAATAGTTCGAGGGACTAAATAAGTAATTTACCCGAGGTAAACACTGTGCTTTTCATTACGAATACGAGGAAAGAAAGTAAAATTAACAACATAAATTTTAGCTAAAGAAAAAATGAGTGTAGATCGGATTGTCACTTTGCCGCTTGTTTTTTTTTTAATTTTTGTGCTGTGGTCGTCCAGCTATACAGCCAAGATTTTTCATGTTCATTATTTAAAAAATGGCAAAGATTTTGTCGAAATCTGTGATATTTTAGAGGAATAGTTGAAACTAAATTATTTTAAAGATATTATTTTATATTCTTAATACTTAACTTTATGTTATTTTAATTTTAAATTGCTCCGTAATTTCGTGGCTGTATAAAAATTTTGAACATGGTTCAATAGAAATGTCAAAATAGAACTAGTTTTTTTTTCTTAAATTTGGCAGCTGTCAGTTGAAAGCGATTTTCCCTAGGGCGGCAATGGATAACTTTCAAACGGCTAATCAGACACGTAATGACCTACTTTCAGAGTATGAGTAATGAAAAGTTCTTAAATAAGTGGTCTCGGGACTCTTGCTGCTTCTTCTTCAACCTTTAGCCAATCAATGTTGTGTGTACGTCTATCACAAATAATTTCCCTTTTATAAGTTTGTGTTACAGCTTGTTCCTTGTTGTTTACATTAAGTTTTGGGAATTTAAAACCGTACATACTAGTACGTTGTAGATGTAACATTTATTAATATTTTGACAAGTTCTACTACAACCGGGCACGCCGCAATCGCGGCGGTAAGACCCCTCTTTGAGGAGTGGCTGGATAGGAGTCACGGCGTCCTGACCTACCGCATGACGCAGGTCCTCACCGGACACGGAAGTTTCGGGAGGTACCTGTGTCTAAGGAGAAAGGAGGAAACGCCTGGGTGTCACCACTGCGAAGATCGCCCGGAGGACACAGTAGAGCATACGGTGCAAGACTGCCCAGCTTGGGCAGAGCACCGACGTGTCCTCACGGCGGCGATAGGCGGAGACCTCTCGCGCCCGGCATTGGTTGCGGCCATGCTGCGGGGCGAGACGGAGTGGGAAGCGGTCGCCTCCTTCTGCGAAGCAGTAATGCTCGCGAAGGAGGAGGCGGGCCGCGTGAGAGAGAGGACAATGTCCTCCCTCCGCCCCACCCGCGGTGGTGGACGCCCACGGCGACGGACGTCGCAAGACGATCTCCGGCCACCGTAGGCGCGGGCATGCGGGCGGCGAGTAAAGGGCAACTCGCAGCCCGACCACGGACCATGCCCGGGTCGACGGCGCGTTGTGTTCCACGCGCGCCTCAAAGAGCGTCAGCATGATGACGGGGCCCCCTCTCTAGAGGGCCAAAGCCTGCCGGGGTCGCGGGACTTATACCATTACCGTGACCCCGGAACATAAAGGGCTATTGAAGGACACCGTGGATTTTAGTCAGTACAAGTCTGACAGTCCCTCCCGCCCTGCCCGGGGTGGGAGGACTCATTTGATGATTTTACCACGAAAAAAAAAAAAAAAAAAGTTCTACTACAACAGCTGCGTTGATTTATAGAACGTAATAAAATTCAATTGTTTTGTCATTCTGCATGTCCGTTGATCTAGGTCAAACAATAATTTTAGTAGTACTGCTATTTAGACAATGACTAATTATTTTGTCAAGTCAAACATAATCCGTTAGCAAGCTCTAGAGTACCTACTTGTCATAAAATCATGACCTAAGTGACAATCGAAAGCTTTGGCCTTAAATATTGGCCTTGAATAAACACAAAATAAACGAGAACAATAAAATGTGACCTAAACAAGTGCTGAAAGGAACAATACTCAATAAATTATGATTCATCATGAAAATATACTACTCAAAACAAAATAAGGGCCACCTGGTTTTTATCGATTTATTAAATAATGTTTAAATATTACTAGTTACAATGACTGAATCTGATTAATATTAATGGTTTTAGATGGAAATACACAAAAATTAAATATGTATTCCAATAAATCGTTAAAATAAACCAAATTGAATGAAAAGTGAGGAATTGCAAGAATGTATCAAGTTTCATGAAACATAAAAAAATCGAAAAAATAACGTCTTTAATGTTCCAAAGAGTTCTTTTAAGCTTTCTTTTAACTCTGTTCTGCTCATTTTATGGGAGGTGGAATGGTCTGGATTAAATACCGAACATTTTCTTTTGGGATACTCTACCAGCAAGTTTTCAGACAATTTATGAGATCCAGCTGCGTGTTGATGGGAATTTTACTTTCTTTTTCACTCTTCTTTAACTCATCTCTTAAATGCTCAATAGAACTCAGGTAAAAATCCTGAGTGTCCACTGTAACATCGTAATTCGAGCGTAAGGGAATGTGTGCACTGTTAGTCGCGTCGTGTTCGTTCGAGCATTATCCTGCTTCAAGAAGAATTCAGGTATTCCTTGCTGTGCGAATGGGATAATGTGGAGTTGCACCACATTCTCTACGCAATTTTGAAGAGTTACAGCACCCTCGTTAAGAAGTGCGAGCTCAGTTTTGCGTGATAGAGATAACCGCCCCAGAGCATAACTCAAAACTCGCCAGAACAGTCTGTTTTAAGAGTGCAAGAATCTGAAACCTGTTGTTTAGATCTTCTCTACACTCTTATGAATCAGTTTTTATTGAAAAAAAATAACCTACCAGTCATCAATAAAAAGCAATGAAGCCCAGTCAAAACAGTTCAATAAATTTTCTCCTTCGCAAATGTTTCACGATTTGCACCATATGCTGCAGTTAACTGGAGGCGAACCAAGCATCTTCTTGAGTATTGTTAGTCTTTATGGAGTCGATTCGGAATAGTGTAGTCAATTATAGGGGTGCCTGTAGCTCGACGCAATGGAGTTTGTACGGTCCGCGCAGTAGATTTTCGCTCTATTTGCGCGGTTAAACAAACTTAATGGTCTTCTTGGGCTTTACTTACTTTCTTTCTTCCTTGATCACGGCGTCTGGTGATATTACCCGTCTTTTAAGACCAGTTTCAAGCATTTTGAACCACTAGTTGGGAATATTCCACCATTAAACCTACCTCATTTGGCTACGGGCTCCCTGGATAAAGATGACACCCCAAGTGGCTGTTTTTGCGTCCACATGTCTCTGAATACATGACATTATGAGATTTAAAGATCATTATAGCCTGCTTGCTGTATTAGTCGAAGAAAAGTCCGTTAGAAGTTTGAAAATTAAAAAACACCAAGCCGTAAATTCTAAGTAACCTCAAATATCTAATTAAAAAAATTAGATATTTGAGTTATTAATTTCCAATTATGCAGTAGAAACAATATTAATACTTGAAAGAAACCATAACAAGATATTTAGTATTTATTATGTACCCAGAATAAGAGCAATACTTGTTTAAAGTGCAATTTCAAAACTGGCCCTTATTTTGTTTTGACGAGTATAATATCAATGTCGCGCTTGTCTTATTTGAATATAATTGTCAGGTATACCATTCATGACAAGTGTGGTAGGAATATTTATTCAAAGTTGCGATGGTCAACTTAAGGTCGAGTCATTAACTTTTGAAATCAAATAGAGGCATGGCCAACCTATAATGATGTAGGCGTAGGTGATTTTAAAGATTCATTCGTTACCTGCACTTAACAAAATCAATTCAGTCTTCAAAAGTTCTTACTAAAAGTCAGTTGTGAATTTTCTACTTTATTTCTGCGCATCATGGCTTTTTCTTCCATACTTTTCTATTAGTGGTTGTCTCGATAGTTTACCTAATTCATTTTTTTTTTTAAAACGTTGCCTCACTCTTGTTATTCTATGTTTACGAACATTAAAACTCACATTCACAAACAGCCAGACTTGGAACAACTACTTGTAGATTATACAAATATTTGTTCCGTACGGGAATCAAACCCGCGATACGCAGCGCAGTAGTTGATCACTCGAGCACTGCGCCAACCGTGTTATCTTTCTAGCTTTCTTGGACCTTCTTTTGTAATAGTCATCTATGTATATTCAAATCAAAACTTTAATTTGTAAATTAAAGTAATAATTCATCCTATAAAAGACTATTCTTTTAGAAATAAGTAAATACTTGAACATTTATACAAACCTCTTTCATTCCAAGATGCGAGATTGGATTGATTTTTTAAGTCTGTTGACTTTTTACCTCAACGTTTCTTTATAACAACAGTATGAATGTCTAAGCGGTGGTGGCGCCGCTTTGTCGGCTGGCGGGCCCTCCCTCGCGTGGGGCACTCCCTACGGAACAACCCCGGACCCCACTGCACACCATGCCGCTATATCGATCACCTCGGACACGCATTGCCGTAGGGATGCACGGGGGCTCAAGGAAGTGCACTATCGATGAAAAAGGCGAATGGATTTTATGAATAAAAAATCCTTTTTAAGCGAATGGATGCAAATGACTGTAAAGAGGAGCGGTGTCAATTTATTATCGAAGACAGTTAAAATATTTTTTTTATTATTAAAATAATTTAGTCATACATAAAGTATTTTTTTACGCAAAAAGAGATATAGTTGCATTATGTTACGTACCGTAATTGAGCAATTATAAAAAAATAAATCTTAGCAGAAAGTTAATTATTATAATTTTATAATGCTAGCCATAAACTTTATTGAACAATAATTCTCGGTCTTAATTGGCAAATTACTTAATTAGATAATTAGACTGCCGGTAAGTTATGGGACCGTTTCAAAGCAGCCAATTGTAAAATATTTGTTCTTAGAAAGTTAAAAAAATATCGATATATATCGGTAATCCCATCACTAGCAAGGACACTAAAGGGCGACGACGGCATAGTAACATAATAATGTTGACATTTTCTTCACAGCTCTACTCGAGCCCCATATCGTATCGGGATGGAACTCATCGATTGTGCGTTCCACAGGAGATTAGACCACGTTTACTCTATTCCCCTTCTCAAAGTGGTTCTCAAAGCTATCCTTAGATTTTTACGCCAGATTAGTCTGTGGATTGACTTGTATCGGATGCATTTGATGAATAACGTTAATTTTTGATATTGTTTCACGTATAACAGGGGTGTTTCACACCTGTTAAGGCCATACACAAAATAAAAGCATTTATTTCAAGTAGGCCAGTTACACAGTTGCAGTCCCGAATTACCAACGACAAGACATAATAAGTGAGTACTGTGTAACACTGATCCAAACCTTTTTTTTAATTAAAATAATTTTACTAAACAAACTACGACTTAGTGAGTAGTCACTAGTAATTTGATTTATAAAAGTATGTTTATGTAATCAAACATAGATTACATCAACATATTTTCATAATAAGCTATTTGAATATTCATCTGTTTTTGAAATGGGACGTCCCTTTAGCCTTTTTAAATTTAAATAGGGCACCAGCACCCTTAAGACTACTGCTCTACATATTTTTTTTTTATTGTTAATAAAGCTTTTGTAATTTTAGTTTATTATTATAGTAGGGTAGTGGTCGCAGCGCTGGTTCTGGACTTAGGTTACATAGATACCCAGATCGGGTAAAGTCATATTGTTCGTTTCCATCAGGAATTTATCAGTACTCAAATCAAGACTACTTTGCTACGTAATTGATAACTGGCAGCATGTTCGATAGACTTTGCATTCAAATAAATATTTTGTAAAAATTGTCCAGAAGATCTAAAACGACCATTTTAAGCAATATTCCTAATAATTCACTTTACAACGTCATTGGCTATTCTTCTATTTTATTCATTTAAGAAATGAATCATTAGGAATATTGCTAAGTGGCCATTTTCGACCGCAGTTAACTCCTTTCTCATTATTACATGGGATTATTATAAGAGACACCTCTGTTCATCCCTTAAGGGATTACACAATCATGTAATGTGTTGTCAAGTAATGTCGTTACACTTTGACTGTACTCAAATATTAAGTTGTTTACTATACAAGTGTACATTTAAGTAGTTAGTGGTTCCATTACTGCGGTGCACGCCGGCGATAAGCTAATAGTTGGGTGTAACCTGTCGTTTCTTAAACCACTGAGTTCGGTTGCATGCGGCTTTAGCCTTATATTAGCACATTTTTTATAATATTATGTATTATAGAGGTTTTCAAATGTGTGGGTGGTAAGTTGATATTGTTGAATTGCAAAAAAAAACTACAGAAATCATAGTCCTACTGAAGAAATTCGGAAAAATAAAAAGTGCATTTAACTAAGAACATAGTGAAAAATATTTTCCTTCTATAACAGCCTACAGTTAAAAAAAAACGAATTAAAATCATCAAATGAGTCCTTTCCACCCAGGGCAGGACGGGACGGACTGTCAGACTCGTAACTAAAATCCACGGTGTCCTTCAGTAGCCGTTTTCGTCCCAGGGTGACGGTCACCTGACCTACCGTTAAAACGTTAGCTTACCTTAACTTTCTACCTTGCTATTAACACGGCTATGTAACAGTCGACTTCCAGTCTTACCATATACAGCTGGGAAACAATATTTTACATGGAGCTCTACACATAAATAGTAAATAAATATCCATCCAATCTAATTTCCAAACAAGAATATACACAAATATAATATATGACAAAGTAAATAATAAAATAATACTTCCTCTATCAGGTGACGCACAATACAAGCCATACGTGACGGCGCGGCCTGAGATCGCGACCGTCGAGTTAGATGGTGACGAAGACTTCGTGGTGGTAGCCTGTGATGGGCTGTGGGACTTCGTGAGTGAAGACGACGTGGCACTAGCGGTGTACAGACAACTTGCTGCTGATCCTGGTAAGTTGTAGTTACTTTTTCGGCGTCCGATTCCGTTTTTGAAAATGCAGGTGCAGGTTATACAATTGTTCAGATCTAGCCTGTCCCTTACTCTCCTGACCAGAGACGCCCAAAACTAGGACGCGTTCCCCTCAGTATTTAGTCGATCAATTTCTGAATTAATTTTTGAGCCCCTGGCTGCAGACCTTATATTCAAGTCATCCACAATATAGCCAGGCTGAACAGGCGACAATCGGGTGATTGTCGTCTGTTCAGCCTGACCAGAGAGAGGTTGACCAGATGCCATACAAGAAAAGCAGTTTCTTAAATTACAGGACAAGAGGTGGGCCATGGTTTATGATGAGGCTCCGCAGTTGCACCCTGATAGTGAGTGGTAGTGAATGGCTTAATGTTTCTTTCATAACAGTACAGTACGACAAAGTCTAATGGGGACATGTCGTTTATGTTGTGAATGTGTATACTCAATGTTAATCGCTCTATTTGGAATACAAGCAAAGAATAAAATGTCTAATTGTGCAACGAGCTACTAACGACACCATTTATTTACATGGCTGCACCGATTTTATCTTTACTCCAATTTTAACATTTGCTAACGCCAGGTGTAATTTGGCAAGCGTTGTGTGAATGCATTTACGTGTGCAATATACATACGGCTGAAACAGGTTCGTTTACGTTTATGCGGTATTTGCTATCTATCAATCGCGCCGCCGACCAAGGTCGCCTCGCACCTCTTGCTTACACAATAAAATGAGTCACCGACTCACTAGACAGGATAAAATGACAATTAGCCGTCAAAACAACCTGCGAGGCATTCAAGTGAATTATGAATACTTATTGGAGGCATATGATCCGCATCAGCAATAACTGAACGACAGCAAATCTATTGTACATAGACTTGTACAGGGTGTATTGATGTTCATTTTTGTCTGGTAATGACAGCAGATCAGGTAACAAATGGCTTGGCGGCATCGTTTGGCACGAATCAAGTGTGATTATGTTGTCACAAAGGGTCACATGATTATGACGCGTGCGCTCGTGAACCGAGTGCCCTCGTCGGCACATTCAGAGATCTTTGACACATATTATCCCCCTGTGTTTCTCGGCTCCCAGTTCTCCCGCTCGATGAAGCTCGTAGGCTGGGGAGGGTCTAAGTATTATGGTTAGAACAATAACTTTGGCGCCCTCAAATCTCTGTGAAGTGTCTTTAACGCGACACTCGCGGCGATAAGAGCTTTCTCGTTGTTCAGAAGAATTTTCTTTTGTTTGTAAATATGAAAGTTTGTATTGTGCCACTGTTGAACAAAATAGGGTTTGTGTGGGATTTATTTTTAATAATTGTAATAGAGGGGGAGAGGTTTTCAGTTTGTCGAGTTGATATCTCACTTTTCAGTCTCTAATTTACTACAGAGGCTCCTTTTTGTATTTTCAGTAATTTGTAGTACAGAGGGCAGACACCATCATTCCGGTTGCAAAATCAAAGAACAAAGATTTTAGGTAGAAAAGAGATCGTATGTATTTGTGAACTATGAATTTGCCATTTCTGTTATTTTATTTCTCAGCTCTCATAATCTTCTACCTGAACGAAACATAACACCTAACAGGAGTGCGAGCAGAATGTAGCCGTTATCTTTGTGTAAAAATAGGGTGCTGCAATGTTCCGTAATGTAACAATCCGACCTGTCAACGCATTATGTTATCATCGCATTTAATGTCGAAGGGATCCCTTCAACCCGCCAACTGTCAGGGCTACTATTGGCTTTGTACTCAACCGATATCTTAATTAATCCAATATTCTACTTAACAGGGTATTTCATTTAACAATAAAGCTTTCTGGTACACTTAAATTTCTGCTAGAATTGATTTTGGGAATGAGGTAACAGCTTAAAGAACATACTTCACTGTTAAAAAAGAAAACTTGAGAAAGTTCTCGAGAAATGTCTTGTTGCTTAATTTTGTCTTGCTTAAGAGCTTACAGTTTATTGTTATTACGACGTTTCTTTTCCTCTTGTCCAAATTATGAAGATTAATGTTCAGAGCCATTATGGTTCAGGTGTATTCAAACGTAAAACACCTGTAGACCCGGTACTTAGGCACTCACAGGTTTCTTTGTTTGAATAGGTCTTGCGAAAAAACCGGTCGAACAATAAGAGTTTATTTTATGTTCCGTAACGAGATTGCTGCGGTGCCTAGATTTCAGTCGGGCTGCGGTCAGGCGCGCGGCCACAGCCCCACAATATTGTGTCGTAATTGCGTCGGAAGTGGGGAAGTGGAGAAATTGGATACTTTGTTTTGCCCCCTGTTGCAGCCCTGCCTTGCCGCGCCCCGCCTCCCCCCCGACACCGATACGAAGCCTTTCTAATTATTACTTTTTCAAATGCATGTAAATACAGCAATTTCCAATTGCTTTAAAATTATAAGATTACAGGAACATGATATAAAATCGAACAGGAAATGCTTTACGATGATATGCAATCTATTCTTGTTGTAATTAACTTTCCAGTGCAGATCGATGATCTCATTTCTGCAAATTCTAGTTCGCTGGTGTACCATTGGTTTGTGGACTTGTATGAAATCTCAAATCCGTTCGTGTCCTTTCAGTTTTACGCTTCGCTGGACAGCAGACCCGTCTCATTGGATTAAGCGATTTAAATGTTTAAACTGTCGCGAGCGGCGTATTCAAATAGGGGAGGCCACTCGTCACTAATACACCCCGGGGCTTTGGATTAAGACCCTCTGTATTATGGTCATTTTAATTTAGTTCTTATTGCGAAATATCAAGGCTTACATTTGACCTTTATGTCCATTGAAGTAGGCTTTTTGTGTCATTGGTCAGATGTAAGTCCTCTCGTAACACTTTCTCCGCTTGCAATACTATTCGCATGGAAACTTAATAGTCTGCTGTCATGTCAGAGAATTTATGTTGATATTAGCTATTAGCGAGGCCGTATGAAGTTATGAACTTATCATGTGACGCTTATGTGTTGTCAAATTGTTGTTTGAATAGCTGTGTTGACAATGCATCTTAAATTGGGTGCAAATCATTTGTGTGGTTGTTTGACGGCGGGCGGTCTGGTCGCGATGCGCGATAACATTGTGTGTAGATGTTGATAGAGCGATAAACAATTGATACGCTGGATGGACAAGCACGCGCCAGTGCACTCCTAGCTTTAGTTGTACTGTAAACTAATTGAATAGCTTAGGAAATAGTTGAAATATAATTTATATGTGTTCTTAATAGGAAATGGATTCAAGTAGTCGACAACATTTCTTGTTGCAAAGTCAGGCTGTTTTTTTTCAATCAGCCTTTATCCTCTTCTTGAAGCCTTTAAAGTTCAAAGTAAAAAATCCCAGCGCGAACACTTGACCATAACGCTAGCTGTCTCATTATTTACTTTCATTCACTCCCAACCGCGTCCGCACCTCAAAGAATCTTGAAAATGCGTTGAATTTCTAAACTAAACAGAGTTATTTGTTCTTGTAAATCACGAATGCGTGGACGCAGTGTTTTCGTATTAGTTGGAAGCGCTGGCGCAGGCCAACACGCGGTGGCCTTGACACTGTTGGACAAATCTTCTTTATCTGCCAACTTTCATTCATTATCTTGTTAGGAATATGATACGATACGGATGTCTCGTTTTAATATGTCAGTGAGTAGGTAAGGTTCCATTGATTTTGTGTTGTAATGAGTCTACGACTCTACGACTAGACAAAGTGGCTTCGCAAGTAAGAAACGATGAATTGGCTCTGTGAAGGATGATAGAAAGCAGGTGAATGCTCAAATAATGAGTAATAGAGAAATATGTAAGATCTAGATATGCTGCGTCGATTCCAAATAAACTGGGATACCAGATATGGCAAAGATCAGTGGTATCGGCTCCGACTTACGAGTTGTATGTGTTACTTTGTGTAATTGTAATTTATTTCTTCACCACTGCTCTCAAAACGGTGAAGGAAAACATTTTGAGGAAACCGGCATGTAAAACTAGCAAAGACGCAATGTAAACAGTTGAAACAATTTGATCACTTTTAACAGAAAGGTCTGGATCAGACCGACTTGGTAATGCGTTTACAAAGAATTTTAGCATTACCAGAATACCAGAAAAATGTAGATTGAATCAGTTGCTAATCATTCCATGTGGATTTTTATAATACTGTAGCAAATTGAGGGAAGGGGTACTTGTCATTGTCCTTTTGTGATTATGCCAGAGGCAATATGTCACACAGCTGATTATATCAGCATTCATAGTGGACCCTACCCTGCCGCTAAATAAGATCCAAAATTAGCGCCCAACTGCTTTCAATAAATCTGTTACTCCAATCAAATCAAAACCCTATGTGACCGCCAAATAAGCATCAAATTAGCTGGCAATAAATCTGTTTTACCTATCAAAGGGTGAAGATTGATTTTATTATCGCCTTTAAAAGCCTAAAGCTACACACAAAATGTTTCAATTCGGTACCGTGTATTCAGTTAGCACCTCTCGTTCATTATCAATTATCTCTACTCTGCCGAAGCTGTTCCCGTTTCACCACATTACCAACTGTTTTACGGCCCAAGTCGTTGATGTGTCATTTACACGTATGTATGTATATGTTAAGAGACATATAATGTGTGGATCGTTAAGACTATTGCAGGAACTGCCGGCCTAAATACACTTAATAAAGATAATTGTGCTCTTAGACAATTACTGCTGCTTTCTGGCATACTAGCCTTTATAATGTTTAAAGAAAACGCTAAATAAACGTAGCGTTTAAAAGAGAATGTGTATTGATTAATGAGAGTGAGCCCTAGTTGCTAAACAAGGCGTGGACTATTGCGGGCTCATTAGCATGTGCGCTAGAGATTGTACGGTGTAGACAAGAACGGCCCTTTCCTATATCCTCAGTAGAATACACCGAAAAATTCTTGGTACTTTAAAGATGATTTTTGAGGAAAGAAAAATTCTGTTGCAAGTGGGATTCGAACCCGCGTCTTCTGGATAAGTACTCCAGACGCCTTAACCAACTAGGCCATTGCAACCCACACCTGCAAGCTGAAATTCTCTATTCCTCGTTTGAACGCTTTACGTAGTTCTTGGTACTTTTCCCATTGCTGATAATAGGCCTTTACCTATGAAATTGCCGTTTTGTATGAAAAAATTTAAACGTATTTTTTTCATATATTTTTTATTTGTATTAATCGAAATAATCACCCATGCAATCAATGCATCTTTGCCAACGCAGTAGCAGTTTATTGATGCCCTTCTTAAAGAAATCAGCTAGACGGGAGGCAACACATTTTTCAAAGGCATTTTGTACTGCCTCTCGGGTATTGAATTTTTTTCCCGTCAAGAAGTTATCCAAATTCTGGAAAAAGTAGTAGTCTGTAGGCGCAAGGTCTGGTCAGTGGGGCGGATGACGGAGAGCTTCCAACCCCAGTTTTTGCAACTTGGAGACCGTCTGCTGTGCAGTATGAGGTCGCGGGTTGTCGTGCAGGAGCAGCGGAGACGAGCGATTGACCAATGCTGGTTGGAGATGTGCCAGCTTCTCCAGCATTGTTTTCAGTTCTTCATAGTACATATCTGCAGTAATGCTCACCCCGTTTGGTAAGAAGCTGTGATGAATCACATCGGCGCTAGACCACCAAACAGTGACCATCGCTTTTCTAGGGGTAAGTTTTCGTTTAGGGCATTGTTTAGGTGCTGAACCAGGATCCAACCAACTTGCTGAGCGCTTGCGGTTATCAAACAGAATCCATTTTTCATCGCAGGTAACAATGCGGTTCAAAATTCCTTCATTTGTGTGTCTGTTGAGCAGTGCAAGGCACGTCTCGACGCGTACTTCGCACTGGCGATCATTGAGTTCGTGGGGCACCCATTTGTCAAGTTTTTTTACCTTACCAATTTGACGCAAATGGACCAATATTGTTTTGACGCTAACGTCGAAAGCTGCTGCTAATTTAGCCGTAGATTGTGTATGATCAGCTTCCACAATCGCCTTTAATTCATCATTGTCAACCAAAGTCTTCGGACGACCGCGAGGTTCATTTTTCAGGTCGAAATTTCCAGAACGGAAGCGAGCAAACCAATAACAGGTGGTGCGTTGGTTTGTAGTGTTAGCTCCGTAAACGTCGTTGATGTTGCGTGCCGCTTGTGCCGCGTTGCTGCCACGACGGTACTCATATTCCATAATTACTCGAATTTTTAACGTATCCATGATGACGAAAAAGATTGAAATGCGATGAAAATTTAACACTAATCAATAAACAGAAGATTACTTTTGGAAAAAAAAGTGAGTGTATAAAAACGTGGGAAAAATTCCATGTTTTTAAAATAAAATTAATTTGAAATTAGAATTCTTAGCCAAACAAAAATTATTTTGATTTGAAATGGCCAGTACTGCAGAACGGCAATTTCATAGGTAAAGACATTCTCATTATCATTAAAAAAAAAATCAAGCAACCTTAAAAGTTAATCTTTGACTGAATATGATCTTAGAGATCAAAAGCTATAAAGACTATTTTTGGAAATTCTAATCCTCTCTTAATTATGTAACTATGAAATAAAGAAAGCCCTTTCGCTAATTTCTTAATTAAACACACTAAATTATACTTTCTCAGTAACAGTCGAAAGTGTATATGATTTGTTCCCTACGAAAGTATAGTGGGTAGTTTCGCTCCACATGACATGTCGGCCGTTTGGATGCGAGTTGCGCGACTCGCGAGTGAGGTGCGCAGGCGACGTTCGATGATTTGCATTGTAAACACGGCGGACGGTGACCGGCGCATGCTTCGCTTCACTAATGGCCTGTTCATCATCACACCAGTAGGTGTCGATTATTTTTAGTATTCAAAACTAAAAATAGATGAGAGAAACACTGGATAAACTCTGTCTGACGCTGAAAATTCGTAATAATACAGGGTGAATTTTCCGACTGCGCGACGATGGCCAAATACGGAACTACAAAAAGGCGAAGAATTCGACGTCAACCAATAATGCAGTTTTATTTTTCGTCGAAATTAGCCTCGACTCCTTTCAGTACTTTTCGATATTTCATAAAGTTTCGGATATAACCATCCACACCTAGTTGGAAAACCTTGTTAACTTGGGAAGCGTAGATCTAGATGGTAATTATGTTTGTAGAAAGTCATGTTTTAGATACCTAAAGAGACACATTAAGACACAGAGACATCAAGTCATTGCATACGCAATGACTTGATGTTTAAAACTTAGTGTATTTTAGAGGCAGTTTTTACAAAATATGATTTCTTAAGCTTTTTGTATTTGCAAAGTTTTTAAGATTACGAAATTAGATATTGATGACAGTGATTAATGATTTCATGATTGTACGTCCCAAAATAAAAATGTAACCTGACGCAATTCATCACCATATTAAAACAAATTTTAATAATTCAGTGCACTTGCCACAATATTGTCGAAGGGATCCTTTATCTGTAATGATTATGTAGGTATTTCGCAGTCGAGTGGTCTCACTGCATGAGGGGTGAGTCCGCAATGAAAGTGCAGAGTTTGTTCGCGAGGAGGGCGCGCTCGTCGCTCGACTCGTTACACACCCGCTCGTCTCTTTGACATCCGCACTTTTATTGTGCAACCCCAGCCCTCACCGCGGCACTACACACTGCACTTGCGATTTTAGAATTACAAATGCGTTTAGAATACTTTAAGAGACTCTTCCTTCATAAAGTTTTGATACATGCTCGTTGCCCTTTGTATCTATAACACAAAGCACGGAAAGTTAGACGTTCTGTGACTTTGTTTGGATATTTATGTATTGGAAAAATAACAATAGAAAAGTTTCAATACAAATCCTGTGATCCATAAATATTTTCCTTCTTGTAGTTATTTATGTTTGCTCTAAATATTCCTGTTAGAATTTCCATTACAAATGCTTTATGCTCTTTTTATCCCTTTATACACAATGTTGCTGACCTATTAATCTGTCCGTCAGCGTTTAAAAATAGCGTAGCTCCAGTCAAAATTAAAACATTATTTCCTTGTGAAAGGAGGCGAGGACTGACTTCCTCAATTTGTCTCTTTTTGTCATTACAACCGGTCCCCTTCCGAGGGCTGATAAAGAACACCGTAATCCTTTCAATCGAATAACGGGGGATTACAGAGGCGCAATTTATGCGGGCTATGTGAATCCGCCAGCTTAAGTACTGGATTTAAAATAAAAGTGTAGAATCATGACGATGTCTACGTACAAGCACATAGTCGTCGATGACGCGTTATATGGAAACATTGCACATTTTAATTTTACTTCGTCGTAAATCGTGTGTTGGATCGCGGCCAAATGTACAGCGTCTCATTCCGGAGTTCCGGGCCACGTGGGTGGCATAGCGCGCGCTGTTTCATATCACTAATGATATCAGTGACAACAAGATTGCACATTATGATAGGCGTTTGTGTTCATATGTTACAACCACTTTATGCGCTACATGTCAGACGTTGACCTTAACAACTTTGTGACAACATTTTACATGTGAAGTTTGTTTTGCACTTTATTTATAAATAGTAGAGCTAATTATGTTGTTTTCAGTTTTCGTTTTTCTATAATTTGTCTGCGAATTTCTTATTTATTGCCAGTTCATGCGCAGTTAGATTCCCAAGAAAAGCTCGTGAATTATTCCGAGGTACACCCGCTTCGTCAGGAACAGATTTTGGTATCAAAACGGAATACTGTGGTAACGTATACATTTGCTGTTGGACAAAAGGACAACGAATCCCTCCATAAATTATGTAATGGAATTGCGGATCAGATACGGGCCGGGCCACGACCTGTCTACTCCGGTTATACGATCGTTTTATCCGACCAAGTCCCTTCGGGCTTGCCTGCGTCGTTGTCAGGTGGTTTGACCTTAATGCTATGTGTTTTCCTTTCATAAAAGTACTTTATTATTATTCCATTTTCATTATCACATCTGTACAGAACCATCTTCAGATTGGTATCATTAAGATATTTAGTGTGTAATTTAGTGATAATGACACCAACGTTTTACTAGCTTCGAAAATATTAGACAAATATTTTACAATATTTCAAATGGAAACCGCTACATCGTAGGAGCTTACATTATATTTTATGGTGGTTAACGACGACTACCTATTTATTATCTGCAGTATACATGCAGCTCTGTGAAGTGTTGATTAGCACTCGGTTAATGTTTTAAGTAGAGGTACGTTAGTAATGTAAACACTGATTTGTATAGAGGTTAACGACATGTAATGTGTTGAAATGTACTGTAAGCTCGGTTTACATGTTGTAAGGGAGAAAGTGGGCGGGGTTAAAGAGGCGTCTGCGCAGCTCGGCTCACCAAGTTTCCATCGTACTGTCACGAGGTTTCTTCTCCCGAATTAGTCCTACCATTGTTACTGTCGGCATGTAAGTCTGTCACGAAGAGCGAAACTATCTAATTGAGTTCACACATGAACAATGCTGCAGAATGCATCGCGCCCACTCCCAGCATAGCTCGGCTGCATTCGTTACGTCATTTCACTGTGCTTAATTATTTTCAATTAATTTATAGCTGTTTTTATGGAGTAAATTGGGAAACGGAAAAAGATGAGTAATAAAATAATAGTTACTTATATTTTTTTATACTTTATACTTTAGTTTTAATACCAAATTTGGTAAAATAAATTATTTGACGTAAAAACTAAAGCGCACAAACTACTACTCTGGTTTATACGCCCAAATATGTTTTGATGTACGTAGATAAAGATCCATCCTAGGTTGTAAACAGATGAGATTACTTACAATTTACACACATTAAAATTTAGCGCTTCAAAAAACTTTTCGTCAATATGACTAGTGCTTTTACAGCCCAACTGTGCGTTTTTAGAGGCCCGAAAACCTTTATAGAGGTTCTTACAAATAAGTAATTGCTCCACATGTGTTTAATTTACATTTTGATTACTAAAACAAGTTTTATTCTCCCAGCGAAATCTGTCAAGCAGAACACACATGCCTCCCGTGGCTAAACGTCAAAAGTAAACACAATGATATTATACACTGCAAGTCATGCCTTAAAATGTCGCTCCATTCACAGCATAATCTGCTATAAATTAAAATCTGTAGCCATATATGGTGGGCTTTTTCATTTTCGAATCCGCGACGCTGGTTTTTTGCCGAATCAAAATTTGCATGGAATGGTACTAGTTTGCTAAACAGTCTGTGTTTGCGGAGCTCGGTTCGGTTTGATCCATGTTTGCTCTTCACCATTGTGCTGCCATCCTAGTGCCCAGACGGGGTAATCTGACAACCGATCCACCGGTGAAAGCCATTTGCGGTTTGTTGGATTTGGAACGAAATACTCCTGAATTTCAAAAGATAAATTTCCGGGATAAATGAATCTGGTTAATGCTGATCTTTCTTAGATTTTCTTACCTATGTTTGAATAATGTTCAATTTCTACTCGAGTTCAATTTTGGCCAGCTTTACCATGTGTGCGCTTGCCACCACGATACGGTTCATGCGACGCACTTCCACAATAGACTGTTGTTTTTGCGAACGCCAGTTGAATGACCGAACAATTTTTGCACGATCGGCCTCCAAATATTACAGATGTAAAAGTCATCGTTCAGGAAACAGACGGCCTATGGAACTTGTAAATTATGGTTAAAACTTATCGTATGCTGTCTAGGTTTGTAAATACTCTCTTATTAATAAATAACACACGCATGAGTAATGTCCCATAATTGGCGACAGAGGCTATCGCCACTAAATAAAGACGCCGTGACATCCGCCCAACTAACTGTACAGAAATGTTGTCATATTATAGACAAGTACTATTGATTGAATAGCTTTCAGTCCAATTTCATATTTTACTTCATATTAATTGACAATAACTCATTGATATGGAAGCATGCTTCCTGGGATGACTGTGTGCAGTGCATTTAAAGGCCTGGACGAAATAAGTTGCTCTACGACGCTGTTGATAGATTGTGCAAAATATTGTTTGATTGAAGCAAACATGACTCATGTCAACTTTATAATAGCTCCAACTAGACATTTATGAGGCGTGGAGCCGACTGCGCCGCGAGCATCGCCGCCTCATTCGGAATTCAGCACGACCCGATGTGGACCAAACTTCACCTTATCCGGCTACTTCGTAATGTCTCCATTGTTTACCAGATTGGTTAATCCACGAATACTTAATATCCACCATCGTTCAATAACCACCTGTCAAATGGACATGGATCGTATTTCTTATGCTCCAAGACTATAATTGATCTGAAATCAAAGCCTTACTTATGTCTAATCATCCGTATCAAACTGAAATTTTATGCTTGTGCAAAAAACAACTTGCATTTATATTTTTGGATTTGGCGAAAGCAAGGCTTTAGAAAGGCTAATTGTTCCATGAGAGTAGACTGCGGGGTAATTTAATGCAAGTTATACACGGCACTTGTTCGTTGGCAACTATTTCGTAGTTAGTCTTAATCGAGATTGGATTTAGCAAACCGAAATACGGATGTAGGAACTGACTTCAACTACACCACTTTCTGCTGCAAATTTGGCTTACTTTGAATATGGAAAGTGATCTTTGATTCTTAGCAAATATATTTATGTCCTTTAAGATGTTTCTTTCGCAAGTCATTTTTTTTGTGGTGGTTAGTGGTATGGTTCAAAATAATTCATACGGTTTTTGTCGGAAAACACCAAGAAAATGCTCAGGATGACATGGATGATTTGTGTTCATAGCAACATCTACAAAGTACAAATTAACAATACCTGTTGCTATTTTACTGATCCATTTGAAACAAAATAGATCTGTCGAAAATGTTACTAAATCTAGTTATTTGTTTTGGATCTACTTAGATTGAATTGCTAATCAAAATGCAACTGAGTTTCTGTATTTCTGTTTGTACGATTGTCTCTAGTAGATTGAAATGACGAACGACTGTGATCAACTAGTTACGTCAGTTTTGCGGTAATTTCACGGCTTGCGCCTTTGAACTGTTCCTTGTAGAAAAGTGAAGTGCGAAGTTTCGGCGAGTCGGCGCGGCGCAAGGCGCGGCGGAGCGTGGCCGCCGGGGTCGTCGGCTGATGGTCGCCATCTTCCAGCGCCGGTGTACCTATACCACCTATACCTACTACCAGCGTCGCGTTACTTATGAAGCCTTGGATATACTCTAGTTGGGTGAAATATGTGTGTGAATAAATGCTGAAACACACTTACGGATAGCGATTGATTTAATCGAAACAATCAGTTTAAACTTGAGATGTTGTCAATGTCTTGAGGATTTTGCAATCTATTATGACTTTTTTGAAAATCTGAATCTCATTAAATAGGATTTGCAAGCAGTGGATTATGGAGGTTTCTGTGAACAGCGACAGGCGTAGGCGGTAGCATCTGGAGGGCGCATTGCGCGGGCGTCGGGGGGGCGGCGGGGTGCGCTGGTGCGCTGCACCGGGCTCGCGCGGCACCAGTCGCCAGTCCCCGAGACACCGGCCGCGCGAACGGCCACCGCGAGACCGCACGCTTGCGAACCCCGTGACGTTCAGTTTAGTGACTCCGCCCGCCCAGGACCAGCGGCGCTTGCACCCCTGTGCTGACACATGTGAGTCTAGCCAGTACCCACTAGACGCGATCACCCGCCGCGCCCCGCACCCTGCCGCCTGCCGCCGGTGTCTAGCGCCGCCGGCCGGCCGGCTTTTCACATAACCTCTTTGTGGTGCTTTTTTTTTTTTCAACTAACATTTTCAGTGATTGGTGTTGTTGATTGAGAATTTCTACACGTCTGCGGTTCTGCGGTTAACCTTTAGTTTGTTTGACTGCTATTTTCAGGACTAAATAGCAAATGTTTATTAAAGACGTTAAGTACCTAGACAATAACTATAGCTCTTGCAAAAACCTATGGATTAATTGAAGTCTTGTAAAAAAATTGATTTCACAATTTTTCAAGAATGATGAAAAATTGTGAAATCAATTTTTTTTAAAGAATCAAAGACAAAAGATCTCTTTTATGCGTATGCGCCTTCACTTATGTATGAAAAATTCAATTAAAATCACGAATGGTCAAGCAACGAGTAGGTGGTTAAAGCTTTGCGTGACAGCAACTACTCATAGCGGCACGAGTGGCATGACTAATTAATTAAACTAATCCCTAAGAGCAAGATGGTAGTCAGCGGTGCCATAACATACGGTCGCACTGAATGGTTAGTTTTCGATTAGATTAATTAATGCAATTCCCGTTGGGCGGAGGCGCGAGCACGCAAGCGCCAAGTGGGTAGCAACTGTAGCAAGTAGCACGGACACGGTGGCCGTCCGAACCGCTCCGGCCGAAGCAGCGCTGCCCGAGCCGGACGCCGCCGCAAGACGCCGCACGCCGGAGGTCTACGAACCTACCGTGGAAATGGGATTATTGCACGACGGACTTAATGCTATTTCGCGCTCGTTCACCGTGGTTCTGCTCTGCAATGAACAAGTCATTCTAATTCCGTACAATTTAACATTATTTTACCAAATCCCAACTGCCAACCCTGTTAGTCACCAGTATAGTAATAAAGTTTCAAGAATAGTTTTCTCTGAACGCAGAAATCTTATAAAAGAGAGTCGCGTATACCGAGCGGCTTGCGAATCGCGTGCTTAATTATGTTTGTGTACTTAATAATAAATTGTCGCGCGACAAAAATCGCATCATCTGGAATTCTGCTTCAGTTTTTGCATAGTAAAAGTTTCTAATTATAAAGTCGTGTGGTAAACATGCATAGCCGGCTAGCGGAAGGATTGGTGCCGTTACGATCATCAGTAATTCGCCAACACGTAACAAGATTGCGCATGCAACCTGAATCTGATGTACATTATGTATTGTATGTAATGTAATTTAAATTACATACAATAAACGAAATACCAATTAGGTAATATTATTTTCTGCATGCTTAGCTCGTGACACCATCTCATCACATTCGCTTCATATAGTCTCCCACTTACCTATCACCTCTAAGAGAGCATTCATTTACTACATGTCATATGATTCATTCAATTCATTAATAAAAGTAACCCCGACCTCCAGTGATAACTGTTAGAATAATGCCAATTCAGATAACTTGTAAGTGACGAGAAAATAAGAAGAGAATTTTATCTTCAAGATAGGGCAAATGCCAAATATATATTTATAAGATTGTAAAAGTTGACGTAGATATTGTAACATTTTCTATCTTAGCAATGTTCTAGCAATTGATCTTTTAGAAAATAAACCCATAATATTTACAGGAGAAAATTATAAAATTGAAAAACCAAACTTTAAAGTTGCATTGTTATGTTGCAATGAGCGAGACCATTTCTGGTGACATGTGGCTTTCTAGCGATATGTCGGTGTTGGTGCAACCGGCCCCATTGCGGCCGGCCAGCGCTCGAGACAGATGTACGAGTATGTCCTATTGAGCTGTCGTAACTCAGACCACCTGATCGATCGGCGCTAATGCCTCCGAAACGTGTCTCCGAAGCGCTATACAGTTGTATACAATCATCCGGTATTCGCCAAGCTAATCTCTCTCTCTCTCTCTCTATAGTCTACTCAAAACTTGGGACGAAATAAAAGAAATCCACCGGTAAATTTCGATAAAAAGCCGTATAAATTGCATGTAGATGAAGAAAATCAGTGCCAATTTATAAGCAAAATAGATGACACATCTTAAATCCGTCAGATGAGAGTTATTATATCTTTTGTGTATTATTTTTTGTGAAGCACAGCCGTGCAATATGGTATTCAAGCAAGATGGCTCATCGTTCACTGTAGGTATTCGGCGCTATTACAAAAACAGCGGCAGTGAATCATACAGTGGCGAGAAGCGAGCTGATTCAAATCTTTATAGGGACCTCTGGGAAACTACAGTGCGATCATGTGAACGATTCGCCGAGTGAGAGGGTTTTTGCAATATCTAAACATTGTTCTGTACCATTTGCATACTAGTGCTGTTGGCCTGTACCGTCATTGTTTAGGCTATCTGGTCGTTATAATCTAGTATCTGCATGTTAAATACTTTGTTTGTGGGCCGGATTCCCAGACTATTACCGTTCGTATTCGTACCGTCATTAGATACAGTTGCAAGTGAAATATTCTCTATTCGAGAGCACAATTCGGTGTTACCGGGCGCGGGGGAGACGGCTCTCGCCAGTTATGATGAGAAATCACGGCAATCCCGCTAGGCACCGCTACGGTACTTTCTATGGCTGTTGATCTCCATTTAATGCGTTTCGTCTTGCCAATGCGGTCAATTAATCACTTACACAGTGTTTAAGTATTGTACTGTGTTTTACTATAGCACATGAATGACAGTGTTAAAATTACAATACAAATATATATTGTTTGAACAGTTGCCGTTATTTAATTCTATCATCATAATTTAGTTTCAACATAAATATTGTGAGCTTAATCGAAGTGCTTATATCAACTGTCAGTAGGACCAAGCTATTTCATCAGCTGCCCAAATTGAGTCTAATAAAGTTCTCATCGAAACACAAGTGTTCGTTTACGCCATGTGACTAAGTAACCACACGATATCGGATTTTAATATCACACTCGAGGACATGTGGTAACCACATTGTTAGCCGATGCGAGATTGAATCATAAGTTTAGGGACTAGAACACGCTTTGGTTTGTTGTGACTGCGCGCAGGGCGGCGGGGTGACGTCATAGACAGCTGTAGGGCGGCTGACGTCACGTCTCGCCTCGGCCGTTGACCCGCTTCAACCCTCGCTCCACGCCTACACAGTGCCTAGGTACCGCACCACCTACAAGCATGAATATTGTATTATACGAGCTGGACGCAGTGCCGACCTGGGGCAACTTGCACTCGAAAAATTCACAATTTAATTTCGAAAAAGTCCGGTTTTATAAAAAGCTTTTTTAAATTTTCGCTTTGCAAACCGCCTCGTTATACGCCGAGGCACTTACTGCTGCGGGTATCTGTATTTCACATCATGTTAACCCGGTCTTTCAAAGTGGCGTTTCATGTTTATTTTTATGTAATTTAAAGTTTGTACTTTGTACATTCAAAATGACACCAGTCTGTTGCAATTTTAAACAAATTTTGGCAGTGCGATTATTTCTACTATGCAATGAAATTACTTGGTAGACTATGACATGACTAAGTTTGGATCTTACGAGATATCTCTGGCCTCCTGGAGTCGTGGTGTTAGTTGATTTCCCCATAATTCCAATATATAAAAAAAAAAAACAAATTTCATAGTGGATTAATTTCAGTAACGACTCTTACCGTTATCTACCAATTGCCTGTGATATCAAACACCTGATTGCAACTGATACCCGTAATACAGAGAACGGTTATCACCGGTATCGATTTATACTGCAGTTTGTGGAATTACCTAGAATACACGTTTTTGTAATGGCGGTGTAATATCGCGACCCCTGCGCTTTGCCACCCCACCTGAATTCGGGAATTTCTCGTGGGAGTTCTATTGTCGTTAATAAGTGCGAAAATGCTATCCCTTCTTTCCTTGCGCCACGTAAAAGGTTGAAATGAATACTTTTAACACTTCCCCCATTGTAAATCTTACTCGAGAAAGTCACAACACAAAACTTCTTGCTCAGCCTTAATACCCATTATACTAGGCTTGTTAATTAAAAACACCAGTGTAATTATAATTGATTGGATATTTCGATGTATTGTTAATAGCACCTATCTTGCTGATCTTAATTTCTCATTCACGTACGTTAGTTAACATCCAGGTTGGTACATCGTTGTACAATGAACAACTGTACAGTAATTTAGTCTTTATGTTAATATGTTATAAACTGCAATATGGCGCACACTTTTACGGCTTTTACAATGTTCTGTATCAAGCGTCACGCAAAGTGATCTTCACCCAACATACTAATTTCTACCACCTTTATGCATACTCTTTAAGATTATACATAATAGAGAGTATGTAGTATAATTAGATGCTTTCGTTTTTGTCATTTCACCGTACATAGTTCTTCGTAAGTAACTTTCTCAAATGCTGCTCAGAAACTGTTATGAAAATGATAAGATCTCTCCAAACGCCTTGAAAAATGACCAAGTGCCCGCAGATTTGTTCTTGGCATGTAAGCACTTTATCAACTTGGACTTTACCAGCTTTGTATTAAGTTTCACGAAAATGACTCTCAGAAAAGTTTTCGTTACTAACATGCCCTTGAAAACCATTGTTTGCTTCATTGTGTGGGCAGAATGTTGTATCTGCATTAGTTGTTGTAAACATAACAGCTTTGCCAGAAATAACTTTTATTTTTCCTCACAAAGTTTTGTTTATACAGCCTCGGTATTACTCTTCAATCGAATTTTTATTAACTTCGTCATTAGTCTAAGTAGACGGGCATGGCATGGCTGCATATTGTGGATTGCATTCACGTACCCACCGTTCCCTGAATGAAGGATAGCAATAGACTCGCTACGTGAGGAAATGTCCCTCGACACGATCTACTATTTCTATCGATTATTTATGAGGTATATGTAATTTGAGTTAGACAACGATGGGTGGATTGTGTGAATGAAAATATAGCTAGAAAGAAAGTAACTGCTGAGATAAAAGGTAAGATAAGTATGGCAGAATAAGACACGTCGAACACAAATGAATGAGGATAAGAGCAGAAGAATGATAATCATGAGATATGAGCTCGATGTAGAACAACAATATTGCACAAAAGACTCGAACTAAGAAAAAAAAGCAAATAAGTTAACAAACAGTGGCTACTGAAGTGTTTGTCAAACAAAAAGCTTGTGCGCTATGAAAATATTCTCATAGCCAAGAAGATGAAGAAGATCATCTTACTAAAGTCAACAGCACACGTTGAAGTGCTCTGGCACGCGTACGGCTTTCCTCTACGTCTTAGTCATCGATAAACAATAAACAAAATGACAAGCTTTCTACAGTCTATTCGTAAAAGTAAGTGGAAAGCAACTGGCGGTGCTAACGTTTACATTAATTGGCTTTATAGCCAACGGAGTCGAGTCTGCTTCGACGTCGCGAGGGGAGGCTGCCTGGGCCTCATTAGTGTACTGAAGTGGATCACAGTTTTAATTGCTGTCGACTACTACCTGCATAACTACTACTATTACGTACTTAAACTAACTCAAAGAAACTAGTATAATTGCAGCATTTGCACTCAAAAATCGTTTAGACGGAATAACAATTTTCCCGAAGTATTTATGTGACTTATTTTTACACACAGCACTTTGATTCTCTGTTTCTATTACGAAGTGTTTATCTTTAATTTATTAATTAGTTTTCTAATAACTGTCAGTGATGTTATTTATATTCTATGGAGTAGTTTTCTTTATCCCGGTCGCGATCGGACTGTATACGCGTGTGAGTAATGGTGTCTGGTATAGCCGAGTCGTGACTGCGACTCCAGACTGCCGCGATATAAATTAACTCCATTTGTACATTCTTTTTTTGCGAGTTTACTACTCATGGACATGCTAAAACGTGAGCTTGTAATTAAGAGTAATTTTATGCAAATTACCAAAATTTTATATCATACAATCATACCAGTCGTGGCTAACGGTGAACATCTTGAAATTAAATGCTTGCATTTGATTGACTGCATACAATGTTGGTATAGAAATTAAATAAAAAGTGCAACTGAACGAACACTAGTTATATCTAGACATTTTCCTTCCCATGACTATCATCACTGGACTTGAATCAACAAACATGGAAGACATAACAATAAAAGAACCAGAACTACCATCAACTGCTATCACAACACCATATTTTAAGAACACCATTAACGTCTCCTTTTTTTTTCTTATAGCTTACAGTAGAGTCAACACAAAAGCGTGCCCCGGGAAAGTAAAACTGTTTCAGATTTAAGGCGTGTAATCTATAGTTATACAAAAGTGTTACATTCCTTAAAAATAGTCGTGCGTTCCACACGTGGCTTGAAGCATGCTACCGCTCACCGCCCTTCTATGCCACGTTTTATTTATCCGTATTCCGTACTGTTCTGTAATCATTATGTAATCCGTACATGTTAAGAACACGTTATTTCAAAATCCGGAAGCAATTGCAGCCGATAGATAAAACAATACGATGCAATAATTGTTGAAACATAAAATCTTAATAGCTTCATTAGAAAACAGTTTTCCGATATCTGTAAGTTATGTAAAAGGCTAATAAGCTACTGAGAATATCAGCTATCAGTAACTTTAAGCGCAAGGCTATTTCTGAAACTTTCTATCCAGTGGACATTTTGTACGAACAGATGCACGAAAATAATGAAGTTAAAATACAATGCATCTTCTATTTCTTCATGAGTTATGCTCCTCTACAATTTTTTTGCCTAAGTTTGGTCCTATCGGCTGGATACATGACGGCAAAATTGTGAATATTAATATTCATGTGTCAGGTTTATTAACGTGATCCGAGGTGTTGTTGCATGCCGCTTGTGGGGCGTGCTCGCTCATACACATATTTACATTTCGTGCACGGGAGCGGCTTGATTTACTGGCCCTCCGCCGGTCGGGGACTTAAATTAGTGCGCTGTCATATGTCACGCGATATTTTATTTTGTTCCTCTCGTACTGAACGCCTGCCGGCTTATTTCGCTCAAAATCTCCATTCTAGAGCTCGTCACGAACTATTTATAAACGCACCATATTTAGAAGAGTTCCTTCACGCCCAGTTTTATCGCCGCTTTGCACCTCTCATAGGAAATGTCAGTGTCTACAAGATGTTTTGGGAAACGTAAAGGTCCTGTCAGTAGTTGGATGTAAACACGCTTTCTAATAAACGTTTCGCCGAAATGGTTCAGCAGCCTGATTTCATTTTGTATGTCACTCGAGATGTTATTAGAAAGAGGAGAAGTGACAAGATTGATAGTAGGTACGTTGGTCAATAACGATTCGGGCGTGGGGCGCACTTCAAAAGAGTCGAGGGTGATTGATGCCTCTGTATCCCCTTGACAGAACACAGAACGCCCACAAAGTCTACATGTGTCCACTAAAGCCAATTTGTGGCTTAGGACCGTATTGGCGCTCGCTGATAAATTGATATCAAATAAAGATGTGTTACTATCTATCTCAGTTCGGCCACCGGTTGTCAAAAAGTCTTGTTGTGCCTTGTCGTGTGTTGATTGTTTACCCTTTTTGTCAGTCAGTCTTTTACTTTGTCACGCACACTTGAGACATAATTTTGGAGTTCAAGCTTAAGCTTATCAGAGAATAAGGTTTTTATGCACTTCGAACATCATGGTTCCATCTAAGTCTGTAACGTTTATTGAAGGCTAAAATTGATCTCAATTATAAATTACACGTCCATGCGTCCCTGCATTGAAAGCGTCGAAGCGCGCGGCGCCGAGCGTCGCGACGACTGGCCGCCGAGCGCCGTTTGTTCTGAGCCTTCTTTTTGCTATTTTTAATGTTATTTATTCAGAACATGCTTGTGTGCTACCAGTAAAAAACATAATAAAAGAAACCTAACTTACAATATTAATTGCTCCAACCATTTCATTCACATCTGGTACTCGGCAAGAAATTGATTTGGACTCACAATAAAAAGGTGAGTAATAAAATTGTCTTATAGGGAACAATGTAGTATAGCAGTGCTTATTTAGGTATACCTGATAGATAGACAATAGAATATCGGGCGGGTCACGTAGCAAGATGATGTAAGCGGCGATTTCCTGCGAGCTGCGCAAAGCACTGCTGGATGAGCGTGTGGCGTGCGCTTGCCTGCTAATTAGTCGCGCTGACGTCATCCATGGGGAGCGTGGCTTCGGCTCGCCATTACCGGAGGCCTTCGCGCGGAAACGACAACGACCGACGCTTTCTCTGCGGCTGCAGCAATTCTGCACACTGCCCACAGTGCCCAGCGGCCCGCTATCAACCACCTGTCAAGGTCAAAATAGACTAAGAGAAGATCCGCTTGTCTTAAGACAAAAAGCTTAGCCAATAAAGTGCCAATTTACAACCTCTCACAAATCTAATGGATAGCTATTACACGTCACAAAGAACAGTGAAAAAAGTGTGCAGACTGCAGAGAGGCGCCGATCTAACGATCGCGTTTGATAAAATAGGCGGAGCTCAGGCGCGTCGCTAAGCGTGACTCATCTTAATGGCTGCAATTACGACAGCATGCGGAGCGACCAGCATCGCGCCGTCTACCAAGAGTCGTCACGTGCCGATCCTCACTTACACACCATAGAACAATTATATTATCAACGGCATGCGTTAAAAACTCACCAACAAAAGTCGGACCAGCTAGCCTTCTGGCCGACATAATATTATGCTTCCGTATTGTCTTTGGCATTCTGGAACATTCGACCCGGAATTTCCACCGGCAACCGGCGCCGGTGACTACCGCCACCGACACTACGGACGATTATCCAAATCTATTGGCAACAATCGAAGGTCAAATCCCAATTGTCGTTTCGATGCAGTGTTGCACGTCTACAGCGACCAATAGGAAAACCTTTTTCTATCAACTAATGAGGTCGGTTCGTATTGTAAGAAGTAATACAAAAAGTTTATTATCCGTACGACTGACTAACCGCTAATACCGTGAAAACTCTAGATTTTCTGTTTTTCTTATTGGAGATAATGATTTCTTGTTCTACAAGGCTAAATCAGAATAACTTAAACCAATTTTTTTTTTGCCAGTAAAATTTCTTATTCACTCATTCGTATTTGAAAATAATGTATTGGCAATCCATAAGTGAATAATCAACATACACAAACTACTGCATTTAATTAGATGCCAATTTTAGTAGACGGTGACATAATACCAATACTTTCCTATTGTCTTAATGTCCTCTCTCGGTCGTGGTTTCATACAAAGCCTAGTCTGAAATACTAAATGGCAACATATTTTAAGTTCTATTTAGTGGCTAAGAGACAAAATCGTGAATCATGTCACGGGTAACTTTAAATGTCACGCGCCTCTCTGTGAAAGGACCTACACTCGCTGCAGTAAATGCCGTCACGATCTTGTTTTGGAGTGGTGTAAAAACTGGTACCCCTTATGTTCTTACATTCAGTTAGCTTTGGGTATCCTCCAACTTTATTGGCTAAGGATTTCTCCGTCCGTTTGGAAATTCTACAAGCAGTGAATGAATCAGCCGAGTGACGTCAGTTTTGTTTGCGATCTGCCCTCTCGCCCCATTTCCTACTTTCTACTACGTGGTCACAGAACGCATCACCACCGCAATTTCTATTGCAATGAAGCCCACGTAAAAATTATACACATTAACCACAAATCTTACTTTTCTGCTGTATGCGCCAACTCTGGGTCTGGCTAGTAAGACGTGATGCATTAAAGATTGCAGTACCGTCTAGTGTCTAAGTACAACTTTCTACAACTACAAATCACTCTAGAAGTAGATTTATTTCCTTGATTTACAACATTTGTAAACAGCCAATTGACCTACGTTTTACTTTCATTCAGTATATCTGTAACATGTTATTGTAATAAGATGCGAAACACTTGCATCCGATTTCATCGAAGTCGTTGACCGGAGTGGATGTACGCTGGAATGTGTAGCGCATTTGGAACTTAGAGTAATAATGTGTTGGTATTTACACGGCATGAGATGCGCCCTGAATACCGATCCTAGTAATGTTAACTTCTATACATGTATCATACATTATATTCCTTATTGCCTATTTGTAGTTTGATGTGGTTGTGGGTACTTGTCCTCATTCCAAAGTGTATCTTACTCGTTTCTGCACTTATATTCTTTCGAGATTAGTCCAGCTATTAATGGAATTAACTTAAGTACTAGATATCAGTTAATTCCATTAAAAGCTGGACTAGATATCCCGGGCACGCCGCAATCGCGGCGGTAAGACCCCTCTTTGAGGAGTGGCTGGAAAGACGTCACGGCGTCCTGACTTACCGCATGACGCAGGTCCTCACCGGACACGGAAGTTTCGGGAGGTTCCTGTGTCTGATAAGGAGGGAAGAGACGCCCGGGTGTCACCACTGCGAAGATCGCCCGGAGGACACGGTGGAGCATACGGTGCAGGACTGCCCCGCTTGGGCAGAGCACCGCCGTGTCCTCTCGGCGGCGATAGGCGGAGACCTCTCGCGCCCGGCATTGGTCGAGGCCATGCTGCGGGGCGAGACGGAGTGGGAAGCGGTCGCCTCCTTCTGCGAAGCAGTTATGCTCGTGAAGGAGGAGGCGAGCCGCGAGAGAGAGAGGACAGCGTCCTCCCTCCGCCCCAGCCGCAGTGGTAGACGCCCACGGCGTCGGACGTCGCGGGACGATCTCCGGCCACCGTAGGCGCGGGCATGCGGGCGGCGAGTAAAGGGCAACTCGCCCATGGACCATGCCCGGGTCGACGGCGCGTTGTGTTCCACGCGCGCCTCAAGGAGTGTCAGCATGATGACGGGGCCCCCCTCTAGAGGGCCAAAGCCTGCCGGGGTCGCGGGACTTATCTCATTACCGTGACCCCGGGACATAACGGGCTATTGAAGGACACCGTGGATTTTAGTCAGTACAAGTCTGACAGTCCCTCCCGCCCTGCCCGGGGTGGGAGGACTCATTTGATGATTTTACCACGCAAAAAAAAAAAAAAAAGTACTAGATATCAAATTGCAAACGAAGGACCAGTAGATGCCATAGAATTCTTGGATTCTATTTACCTAATTGATATAAAATAATTATTTGAGTCGTTTAACTTTGGTCGATGAAATGTAAAATTAATATTTTGGGGGTATCATAGGGAAAGGATAGACAAATGGACGGAATGGAGACATGTAACGGAATAATACCCGCTTGGAGTTGGAAATAAAAGGTAAAAAGGTAGACAAACGTATGAGCAGACGACATGATAAAGCTGGTCCAGAATGGACACGTATTGAAAATGGAACAGACAGAACAAAATTAAACGGATTAGAGAAGGCGTTTGAAGGACAAGCTGACAAAAATGTTCTGCCGATCATACAGTTAAAGTTTGATTATTTTTTTAGAGTTAAGAAAATGTCAACTTTTAGTTTCAATAATGAAGGCTTATTTTTATCTCGTGTTTTGTGGAACCGATCAATTTACCGAATTTTGTTTGTTCGAATTTCACTATACCGAATACTATTGACCGACATATCTTTTGCTATATGCATTATTTGACATATTTTCAGATTATCGAAACGATTTTCTTGGGTACATTACTTCGCATCGTGGCTAGTCATAGTTTCACAGAATTAAGATTAATTACATAAAGCTGTCACCGATGCAATGTAATCAGAAACTTGTATCTCAGTTGATTGCTATTTCGACACTGAACAATGAAGCTTTTTCCAAAAACAATGGACTACTAAATAACGCTCTCTGCTTAACGATACGGAACTTGATTTCAGTATTAATTTTGAACTCCTACATTCGACCCACCACCGCCGCCGTCGTAGTTACTCAAGTCGAACATCTTTGACAGTCTACAAAATGGCTTTCCTTTTGAAAGGCGAGATGTTAAGAAGTAGTTTAATTGTAATGTATATGTTTAAGGAGTATCGGCAGTGTTATCGTGTGGCTAGTTACTGCGAGGCTGCAGGATAACTCACACTGTCCTCCCACGCGACACTCGGGATAAAACCGGCGTGTAGGCTGTAGCCTGCCTGAATATCTTACTGCACTCCACTTTGAAAGCTCGCCGTTAATTATTATCCGATCTTTGGCGAGCTTGTTGCGCTGAATGGGTGATAACTCGCTGGTGATATGTGTCGAACTAGAAAATCATGTTGCTAATTATGTGTAGACGATTTATCTTCGGTTTGCACTCTAAATAATTTTATAACTACTTCACAACTTTTTCTATGTAAGTACGCTGCAATGCTTAAGGATATGATTGATGGCATCACTCACTACATTGCGTTAGTTTACATTACAGACACGAACCACTCGACCAAGCTTTATTGATATGAAGCTTTGGTAATAATTAATTTCTAATCCCTCAAGGAAATTGCGGCGATGCGATGATACTTTATTCATAAGTTTTATAGACAACACTAACGTGGTAACATGTAATTTTCCAATTACTATTTATTGTTTAATATCACCTTATCAGTTCCTGTTATCTGATTCAATATAACAGTAACGGCTATCCTCATTGTTGGTGGTATGCCCGCTTTATTACCGTCGTGTGATAAGTTTATATTATGAAAAAAAAGGAATGTTCAAGTAGATATAAATAGCCGAAGGCCATCTCTCGGTCTCGGTTTATACATTTATGCCTGCATTTATTCGATTGCAGAAAAGCTGGAGGATTTATACACATAGAAGCGCATGAGTTGCATGACCCAAACAGGTTCTGTTACAAGTTAGCTCCACGCCCACATATTCGCCATCCTCCTGACCCGACACGTAACCCTCGCTGAGTCATTTTCAGTATTCATTGTACTTTCCATTCGGATCTCTAAAGTATGGTAATTCAGTGGGCATGCCTACTTGATACTTCACATACACAATACAAACTATTTATTCCTTCTTAAAGTTATTTTCTTTATACCATGTACTTATTTGGTGAATCAAATTCAACGCTGACCAATTCTTGGGGCGCTAAAAATAACGCATGTGTTATCCTCAATAATTCAGCGAGAACAATGCATCATTCAGTTGAGCTGAGTTAACAAATAGAGTCGCGTGCTTTCGTGATTCATTAGCTACTTTAGGTCAGCAAATAAATTGGATGATTTTTTCAAGGAATCCAATAAGTAGAAGGAATTTGGGTTCCAGAATGTTTTATTAAAACTCATTTCAGCGGCTTACTCAGAAATATTCGGCCCAATCTAAATACTTCAGAGTTTTTGTGGTCGAAAAGTAGATAACTTGCAATTGTCTCAGATCAATCATTATAATCATCATGATATGAATCATGTAATGGTATGATCAGTTTACAACGTTGGTACTGTTATATTTTTTTTGATGAAAACGTCATTGCTCCATAGTTATAATAAACAATACCAACACATGCTTTGTTTAATGGTCTGACTTCTTTTACAGGAAAAGTTGAACGTTAATGTATGCACATACTTTTCTTGGAATTATTGAATGCTAAATGGAATTGTTTACGGAAAAATCATTAATTAGCATATTAGGTTCTGAAATCAAAATGGGCCAGATTATGGAAGTTTTAAAACCAATGAAGCTTAGCGTTATGTTACGTTCTTACATTCATCTGTATATTCACTATAATTTAAATTACACAAGGCTTAGAAACGACCCAACATTCTCACGATGTTAAAGCCAGCCCTGGCTGTCCATGATGGCGACAAACCGGTGGTTTGCAATTAACGTGCGTCCACATTTTTACATGTAGAGGCGAGCCCTCTCGGGTGTCGCTGTCACATTGTGAAATTCTTTTAATTAATCCATGGCATCATCACGCGCCTTAACTATCGCGATTGTTATTGTGGGAAGGGCATTATTGGTACTAGTAATGGAACAGAAATAAATTTAATTACTCCAGAGATCGACGACCCAAAGAAGAAAATCCTCATATGGATTAAATAATACGTTCATTAAATGTGAACGAGTACTTGTGTATGAGTGAATTCAAATTTAGTTTGTTCGGGTATCTACATAGAACAGGCGTCGTCATCAGAGCGGCGACACATTCTTCCGTGATTCTTGTGGTCTTTTTGCATTCCACGTGTTTATATGCGAGTGGAAGCGAGCATCGAGGCACGCTCCATTTGCGTCGCCCTCCTCCTACTTACGTTACACGACTATACAAATATTACCTATATACTTGCTGGCAACTCGTGTATTTCAATTGTACCGAATACTTTCTCGCGAATGTTCCCGAGAATTACTTGTATGTCTCTCGATTCCCTAGAAGGACATGATTTCTCAGATTGAACAGTACCAGTTGGTCGGCTTTCGGCAGAAAGTTTTTGTTGGCACAGCGTTGCGTGCAGGTTTCGTAATGTACTTGCCACCAGTGCAGCACAGCCTGCCAGCCTGTCGTAATTGCAATAACTTGTCCTTGATTTATGTGACGATAAAGACGAAATAATCGGTGATGCAAAACTTTACTTTTGGCGAAGAGTTTTTAAGACCGGTTTGCGCAAGATATACTGGTGTTACTATAAAAAGCTCCTTGCCTGAAAAAAGTCGGCTGTTTACGTTCCTCATGCAGTCTCAATTTCATGTAAATCGTAGGATGTCTGGTATTTTTTTTGATAAAAGGGACAAAAAGCTATAGCTCGCCATCAAATGTTTATGGTTTCTATTTAGAAACGTTCAAAGTAAGCAGTTAAACTGCGCTTTGAAGTGCTCAACACTGGTGTATGTCATTTTGTATTTTAAGTGCGGCTGTTTTTAATGTTTTATTATGTGCATGGAAACTTGAGATATCTTTGCATTCTCCACGAAAATCTGGTGTGTGTTACATTTATCTAACGTGTCCAAAGTTGTAAATCCCGGCCGTAGCTTAGATCCGTCTGGAGCGTTGCCCGTTGTCCGCACTTCTTAGCATGGCCGATGTTTCACAAGTTATGTCGGCCGTAATATCTTGGATGTTAACGACAGTTCTCGCGAAATGTACAGAAATAACCGCCTCCCCACACTGCGAACGCTTCGATAATTTTGTCAGTGCATTACCAATGCACTTCGCCGCTGGAGCCGACTCCACAATTTTATTTAAAACCGGCTTTCAATATTGAACGCATCCAATCCTGCAACTAGATTATTTCTGTCTGTATGAGGTGTGACGAGAGACTTTCTTTTGTAATTTAATCGTTACGACCCGTGTCCGCTTACACTTTTGCTTCCATTTCTATTTAACTTTCAATCACATTTTATTAAGCCGTATCATGCAATTCCCTGATGAAAACAAAGAGAATATGTATCGTTTTACTAAAATGAAATATTTATTACTAGGTGGGACTGGTCAGAAATGCAGAATATTTTAACTTGAATTAAGTTCCAAACGCCGCAGTAGTTCAGACACGAATTATACTTTTACATTGAGTCTATAAATCAAGTTCTGCTTAATGAATGTCCATTTAATGTTTTCCTACGTAGTTCAGCCTCAATTAGGTGTTAGCGAGATAAGCGTCAATCGAAAATCCACTGCTGGAGCTTTTAGCCTTAGCAAGATTACTTGGGTTAGTAAATCTTGATGCGAGTGTATTTTTAACGTAGGAACTGGCTCTAGTCTCGCTGAAGTGCCCACTCGCTAGATAATAGCTCCGCTGACAACTTAGTAACTTCTAATCAAAATGGACGTGTCTGGTAACTGAACCATTAATTCTAGACTTTTCAGAGGGTCAGAACTGGCTCGTCCGATGTTATTGCAAACACCTCGAGAGTTGATAATATTTTGTGAATGCTCTATCTCTAAAGTGACCGAATAACTATTGTTTTAAGATTAAGTTTGCAAAGATTGAACAATTTGTTTCTGAAGAATCTAATTTGGTTCAAAGTACTCTTGGTCTAAGTTGATAGGTCTTAAGTAATTTGGCAACTGTTTATCTACTTGACTTTCGTCTGCTCTTCGGAGATCACAAAGACTCAATTGAATTATGTTCTAGAAATGTTGTTCTTGTGACCTTGTGGTTGTAGGACGATTGAAAAAGGTACTTGCAACTGAAATACGTTCACTGGGTGAACGGTTACGTTCCACTTCGTATGCTATTGTTTTATTTGCGGTAAACATTGAATTCCCGTGTCCAGTAGACTGTTGCGATTTGTAGAATTGTTAATAACAACTTTTGAGGAAATGAGTAATCCGAACTTTTTATATTCAAGTATCAAAACCACTTAGTCATTTTTTTTCAGTTTGTTGTGCTTTCACGTATTTGTGTTGGACATTTTGTTTAACTGTTGAAAGTCTTCTGAAAAATATTGAAATTTAAGTGGGTATTTTATATGTTTTGTATTTAATTTGACCTCAATGGACCATTGTGGTGTTAAAATCGATTTCTCTCGGCCTCGGCCTTCTGCACGCAGTCTGTACGCGTTCGTGTATCACGGATCACGCAAAATACGTATAGATCTACTGCTTCAGACTTTATAAGAAGAATACCTGTATTTGGCTAGGGATAAAACTGTGCGGATAAACTCCGCATGTTTTCCAATGTACTCTGTGTAAATTCGATGTAGTGTGAATTTTCCATGTCTGATTCAGCATAAGTATTCACCAAAATCGTCCGATATATTCTGAAAATTCTCCAAAGAGTGTCATGTCTGCTTTCGCGTATTCTTTAAAAATTGCCGCATCCGCATTATCTCAAAAACTGTCACGATTAGTATTGCAATTCTCCAAAATTACCGAATTGGCACACTTGCGACGTTACTACGATCACCAAAAACACACGACATCTGCAATTTCTTTTTGGTTCATGAATCCCTCAATCCCTGTAGGGTAAAACAGAGGTTATTGGTTTGTCCTTTAATTTTTCCACTCCGATTTATCCCTAGGTTTAGTAAGTCTCAAGTTCCGAGTTCGCTCGACGCGGTCAATGTTATCAAAACATTCCATGAATTCCCACGGTCGGATTCGATCATTGTGCTATGTCGGCTATTATTACATCACGCTTCGTAATTACTTCATTGGCTTCAAGTATGGGTTAACGACTTAATTATAATATATGGCGATCTGTTACCGATGTTCTTTAAAAGGCTCGTCTAGTTCAATTCTTGCCATGTTTGGTTGTAATTGACTGAATCTTTACACCTCGAGTCCTCGTCTGTTTTGATTAGGCCTGTTTGTGCGGCTTTAGTTATTTCTTCATTTAATTCTGTTACTTTGTAAGTGCTAAGTGGGTGTAAGCAATTGAAAGAACTGGGAATGTAGAGCCTTTCTACTTCTCGTTTGTTTTTATTAAAACTGTCTGGTCGGATGCAGTAATTTCTTTATTTAATTGTGTTGTATCATTAATTCCCCTGCTAATAAAACACAGCAAATCTACCCACAGCTGTTACCCTCTTTACGTGAATATGAATCTGGAGCTATTAAAGTGTTTTTAATTAATAAAAAAACAAATGCAGTAGAAAATGATAGCTAGCTAAGCTACATGATAAATGTTTAGGTGTAGGGCCTCTCAAGCGGATATCATCAACAATCTTCCAAGTGATTATGAGTACATCCCTTTGCAACCATTCTTTGTAACGGTGTGTGAAGAGCGCCAGTCTGCTCCATGTTCAGCATTTATTTACGAGCTCTTTTCTTGAGTGATTGAACTGAACGTAAACAGTTTTCAACATTCTAACCACTCATTGTGAAACAGGAAACATTTTTCATAATGCTCATTATGAATGATTTGATTTATGAACTGTAATTGCAGGAATCAACGCTTCTATTACACTAGTAATTTAAGATTTTTGTACTAATTAGAATTAACTATTCTGTTGAACAAAACAGTTAAGTATAGATTACTTGACGGAGGAAGCTTTCAGTGTAACTAAATTTCAAAGATATATAATGGCTATCGCTGAGAAATAATTTGATATGGTTACGGTGTTACCTGAAAAACAAAAGGCTTAAAATAAGGCGCTTTTTATGAAAATGGTAACTTTGCTCGAAGATTTGAATAACGTAGCAGATCAAAGGGCTTTATTACGCAAAATATAAAGCCCCATTATAAATGTTTATTTTTAGCGAAATCCTCGCGCCTGTGGTTGCTTACGCACTTATGGTATGGCATGTATGTTGTTGTTTCATACAATTTGCGAGTACGTGTCCCGCCACACAGGATACTGGCGACAACACCTTGGCCGGCTTGCAGTTTCCGCTGCTTACTTTACAATCAACCATTCTATATTGCAACATTAGGAATGGGGCTTTATTACTCGTTTTTAATGCCCATTTCATCAGCTTTGTTTAGTTTCCTCACATCAACGAACAGCCTAAATACTATTCCGTAATTCACTTTAATATTTTTGTTAGACATTCTCTTTATCTTCTTTTCTGAAGTTCTTGAACAACCAAGTGATCAATCAGGAGGGATATTTCTAAATTGAATAGTAGAATTAATTGGTCGAAACGATAACTTATTGTTATCGAATCTTGTTTTTGCGAATAGCAATTACAACTTGCCGGTGAATCACCACCTGGCTGCTGCGTAATATTTCTTTAGCAAAAGCGTTTTGTTGAGTAACTTACTCAACAACTTACATTACCTTTATGTGTGAATATGTGGATACCTAATTCCGTTGCGGCTCATTTAATGTACAAGCTACAAGCGTGTTTCACTGGGCCGTGAAGAAGTTGTATATGGTTAAGACATTGATTTAGATAAATACATTTATTCCTCAACAAGTCAACATGCCTCTATAAATAGTATTTTTTAAGGTCTTTGCTACGATCGAACTGTGAACACTTCATTTCCAAATTGTTTGTTTTATCAACCGTGAGAAATAAATGCGTGAAAAATTGGCTGTATTTGGAAACAAAACAATAAACTGTAGTAAGTATTCTGAAATATATCTTGCGAAACATGTATCTGTAAAGGCACGAACATACCGAAACGTTTCGTAAATAAAAATACATTTCACAAACACAGTTTTGTTATTGATGGCATTGCTGAAATATCTAAATGCTCAATTTAAATCTTGCCTGTCAATCAGTCTGATCGTAAAGTCTCGCACAGATTTCGCAGTGGCTTTCGCCAATTACCTAATGTATCAAATCCCTCACGGAGCGATTTTTGAGTGTGTTATTAATCTTATTGAGTGTAAACAAGCCCGTATGCGTCGCGGCGCCGCGTAGTGAGTCAGACAATCGCGATGTGGGCTGCCACAGGGCATTGTGCCGCGCGCGCTAGGCTTTGGGGCGCTTGCAGTGTATGATTGTATGTAAAGGAGGCGCAGGCGGGCGCCCACCGACGCACTCTGTCTACGAGAAAGCGCCGCTTGCTTGTCATTGTCAACCATTTGAAATCTACACCCATCGCTTGTAAACTGCACTCATTGACAGATTTGATAGGCAGCCAAACCGTGCCAAACAGCCAACACATTCTCTTCCCAAAAATAATCCCATTGTTTCTAAAACGTTCATTTGTGTTATCGATCGGTTCACTTTCATCCGGTGAACACGGTGCTGTTGTTTGTTTATCTGGTGGCTCGCGTCTTTCTCTCACGATTTCTGTCGTGATGAAGAGTCTCGCAGATCCACGAAATGATAACTTTCCTCCATTCGTGAGCAGATCTTAACATTTAAACTCCTGAACAAGAAGTAATGTTTATGTGTAATTAATTTTAAGTATTTAACTTACTGCATCTTCACGCTCTTCTAACCTTATAGGGCGAACAGATAGAACTCAACACTATCACTATGTAGACAAGAAGACACTAATGTGGCGTCATATACAATTAGTTGTATCTGTGTAAAGTAATAGGTGCCACCTTTGGCCGAAGCTCTTCCTCAGCCAAGAATGAGACCTGGCTCTGGCTTAATATCTACGCCATCGTCCGGCAACATAACGTTTCACTAAATGTATTTACAATTTATACCAATCACAAAAGAGTATTGATTGCTATCTTATAAGATAATTAAGACATTATATAATCACTTATCAGGTTGTAAGGCACTGAAGAAGCTGACGCAGCTGACTATTTCAAAATAGATAAAAATTTCATATACGACAAAAAACGACGTTAAGCTCGTCACGGTCTTAATGGAGCTAATCCGTGTCTTTAATGACCGCCGCGAACCGGGTAAGAAGTTAAGAAGCATGCAACACAAAATAGCGTAATACCCTTGACCCGGCGTGGGAGGGAGACGCGGGTATTTTTAACCGAACAGGTCAACAACCGACGGCCGGTGTTCCTCTGCAAGGTTGCAGTCTTGCAAATTGAAGACGGTAATTATAAAAATTATCGCTATCATCATTAGAAATATTATAGGTATCAAAGCTTACATATTTCATGTTCCCTAATAAAACATCAGCATAGCAAACATAAATCCTATTCAAAATATTTTCAGTATGTTCGATGCATCCGGGTTATTTATTTACTCAGCTGTCGTGTCGACGGTGATACAGTTCAATTTGTCGTAAGCGATATCTAGGTCTCCCCAATGTTACGAATACACAATCACACCGTATCTTAAGCAATAAATACTAATAAACTGTCGTAGTACAATGTGCTGTGCAGGTAACAGGTACACGAATTCGCAGTCATCTGACGGTCGTGACTCCAGCGATGCGTATCCGTTTATTTCTAGACGATGTTTGTTTATGTCTTGGCTGTTCTTTGTACATCATCAAAGTGATTTCGATCTTAGCTCATCATGAGGAACATTTATTTATTTTTTTCTTTCTTGGGATTTTATTAATAACTTTATTTATTACACAATTTGTTAGGTTTAATCAAGTTTACTTGTAAATTAATTCTGTGATACGATCAATAGGATGGTCAAAGACCGATTTAGATGAACCACCCGTGGTGTACAATATGGGTGCACTCTACTCTTTCCAATTTGACATTTCTATTTATCTTTATAGGATCTTTAATTGTAATCAGAGTTGGGGAGTAGCCTGCAATTTGGTCGAGATAATTCGATAACCGGGTTGTATGTAGGATTCGGAAATTGCAATGATTGCGTCGGAGCTAGGCCGAGCAGATGAAGAGAGGCGCAGTGCGCCGCCCGCCCGGCGCATGTTGCCGATATTGGCAATGCAATTACTGATAGGGCTGTCATTTTAACACGTCGATGTACGTCCATATCCTGTATTTGGGAGCACTTTATAATTACTGGAAGATATAATGTGGTTAGATGTGTGAACGTCATAATCCGTACAATTTTAGGAACGCTCGTTACCTACTACCTGCTAACAAAACGGAAAATCCGGCGCTTATTTATAAGCTTACCTTCAAAACATTTGCGAATGTTGGGTAAATATTTGCGGATTGATGAGGAGAGTGAAATATCGTGTCGCGACGAAAATAGTACACGTCACGATTGAATTATTGTCAACCCTGTCGCTCCCCGCCTCGCCTCGTCCACACCTCATCCCTGCTGGTTTGCTACGCCCTCACAAATATTTGCCGCGCTACAAGAATTTTGCATTAGCACCTACCGGACTGACCGCTTGTGGCGTTTATTGAACTGTACTTACTTTATCAATACACGTAATACGTACGTATCCGATAAATAAGCTGCGGTCTCGCTGTAGCACTTCACCTGTTGAAAGAATCGATCAGCGTTACTGAAAAAAAAAATAACAAGCTCACGAAGAACATCTTTCGATGTATTTCCCAAAGAATGCCGCATGGAATTCATCATATATAAGTTTATGAATTATCGTGTTCACATGGATGAATCATACAAGACAAACAGAGATGACCTCGGTGGCAACCCGGCCAAACAAATTATCTCCGCGAACAACTAAGCATTCATTTAAGATTGTCTTTGCACATTGTAGAGATGAATTATTTTGCAGAACACACATCATCATCTTTCTGCCGTTCGTTGTTCCGTAAGACTTGGGCTATCCCAAGCTTTCCCCCTCCCCTTCCCTTGCCCAGCCGTCACGCTATCATTTACTCCTTTTTCTTTCACCTCATTCCTTAAAATCCACCTCTCCATCTTCCTCTTTGGCAGTGCCCATCTTCACTTTCCTGCCCTTGTCCTATAATTAGATATAATTAGAAAATACTTGTGAACTTTTTCACTCACACAATGAGGCTTTTTGTTCCTTCCTCCCCTGTCAGGCCATCATTTACTCCCTTTTCTTTCATATCATTTCTAGCATTATCAATCTGTGCTTATGTTAAACTTATATTCCTTTTCCATATTTTGGCTAAGTAATTAATTAAAGTAAACCAAACACGGATAGTGGCAGATGTTTCTGGCCACCTGTCACCTCGCACATATAGGGTTTTAATGGTGAAAGTTTACGGTCTGGTAACCTAATTTTGAAGAGATTGCCTTACTATAATCCATTGTTTTTCATAAAAGGAGATAAATACTCAAGTACTTCCATTATCAAAATAAAAGGTGCAGCTTTTGTTGTTGCAATATCTTAGTGAATTGAGTTTATCAGTATCAGATTAATAAGTTTCTGATATCGCAATACACTCAGATTAATGAGTTTCTGATATCGCAATACACAGTCAAAATAACATATTATTTTGACTGTAAGTAAGTACACAAAAATGGTACTTCACTTTTCAGGTTTTTTTATATCACTTTCTTTGAAAGAGTTTTGCAAGGACAGTGGCCGACCGCTCGGACTCGTGATTGGACTTTGCACGAAGTCATTCATTAGGAATATTGCTTAAAGTGGCCGTTTAGACCCGCTGTTATAATATAAATAAATTGCTGAAACTCGGGTGTACAGGGGTCTGCCCCGCCCTGAGTTTCAACTTATGCGGAAATTCCACCTTCAAGGTTGTAATGCTTGTTTTCATAGATTGTCAAACGTTTTTAAATCTAGATCCCTCGTCCAACAAATGCGGTAAAGGTGTCAACGAATTATTGTTAGCCTCAGATTCTGACTGCTGGTCTGATTCTTTACTGGTACCTCTTTTATAAGAAGCCAAGGTTGCTTCATCACCTTACTTAACTAATTGTGAACGTACCGACCGTAATAAATATAAGAAGTGATTATAAGACGGCACAGACTGTGATATGATATCAAACAATTCCTGTGCAGGTGGATGAGAAATTTTAAACTACTACCTGTACCTACTTAATGGCCGAGTACCTATGTCCGCCGAGTACATTGACACTTGGCGAGTATAAATGTGGACGATGTAAAGCAACCATTATTTTATCTGGTTGGTAACCTGCAATAGGAATAAAGATGAGGAGGCTGCGTTATCAGATAACGACTTTGTACGTTTAGTTACATTACACTAATTATGCCTCTTTCGCTGTTTTTATCGTTACAAGTTCAGTGAAAACAAACCTATCTATAAGGTTTTTGAATGATTCAACAAAACTGATAGCTAACTACGCATTTTCCCTTGAAGTTATCCGATAAATTTTACCTGTTTATCGCTATTTATGTTTTGATTAACCTCATTTCCTGAAATAACTCGTACCTAAAGTCTACATAAATACTTGTAGTGACTAATTAAATGAGCAGGCGTTGAATAGGACTGCATCGGGCTATATCGAGGGCGACAAGTGGTACTTGTTGCGTGGGATCGAAACTTTTGCATATAAATGCGATATGCGGGCGTGAATTGTCGCCCCACAGCCTGGACCAGTCGCCTGCGCTAAATGCTAAACTGTGTAATAACTCGGAGAACAGCCCATAACATAACTTGTGCGGGAATAAAACATGATCGATATTGCTGTTACACGGTACACAAGTATGTAAACTGTAGGATTTATTTCAGTTCTTGTTACGTAGACCTTCGTGCGTCATTTTTGTAGCCCTAACAATGTACACAGCTTCCCGGAACATTATATTCAGCAATTGACACGATTCTCATGTTGCACATCAAGTACTGTACATGCACCGCACTGGTTTCATATTTAGGTCGCTTTGTGTTTGAACGCAGCCCTCTGGTCCACATTTCCTCTGTACGATTAGCGAAATTACGCCACATGTGGACAGGATGCCTGGAAGTGCTTGCAAATGTTGCATCCTTGGATCGTTTTATGTAAAGTTGTCTTTATGTCTTCAAACCTTTGATTTGAGTTGAGCATCTATAAATAGAATTGCAGCTTCTATTCTTTACGAAACACCAGATTGGGCAAACAAATAAAGTTATGTTAACGAATGTTACGTTCCTTAAAAGTTAGTAGGTATATTTTTCTGTCTATCAATCTCTATCCGGCTAACTGACTGATAATACGTGCTAATGTTATTTTAATGGGATATTCTTTCTCCTTTCATCGTCGCTTTTCAAAGGGTTCTCAGAACTACGTGGAAATAACAGAGGAACTTTCAAGAGATTTGAACTTTAATGTGATAGCATTGTAAGTGTAAAGTGAGTTTATTCAAATCAGAATTGGATTTAGTTAACAAAAGGGAAAACTTTAAGTGGTTAACGCGACGGGAGGTTACACGAAAGTGGCGAGTAATGGCGAGAGAGTGGCGACATGGACAGCCCAGCAGTCTTCCAATTACGAGAACGTTCAGATCGGGAGCTACGAGCGTTAATTAGAAGGATCCCCGGTGCCACGGCCACGTACAACTCCATACTTTATATAACTCTTTGCGAACCAATTACCGGCCAACACTGATGAACGTCGAGCGTGCACGAAAGTTCCCACTCAATTTCATTACGCTTGGCTGTGCTCGCTAACAATTAGAGAGGTTTCTATAATCGCGATTAATTCATTGATTAGCAAAGAGGTGGCTTTAATTATGTATGCATAAATCATTGTATATTAATTTCATTACGTGGAATCTAATTAAAGACAAAATCATCGAAGAAGTTATTTATTATGTGCTCTAGAACTAAACGTCTAGTTCCCATAAAGTATAATTAGTATCGACGCCCTATCAAAAGCTTTTAGCGGAGATAGACGACGTCTGATGTTTGTCGTACGTCGCGCCGTCTCATTGGAGCCGATTATACAGACTGTGTATTTCCAAAGTCGTTCGTGTCTAAGTAGTCCTGTCAAGATTTGTTTGGCTACCATCATGCTTGTGTAAATAACAGTCATCCTCCCCTCGCTGCTAACTCTCGACAAGCTTATTTACGTATACGTTTAATTAACACTTCAGCGGGAGTGGATCCAACGCTGCACACTGGAGTAAGGCTATGAGTACCGCAGTTGCTGATCTCTTCACAGAAATTATCTAAAGTCGTTCGCAATGTATAGCATTATAAATAGTAGTGATGTAACGTGTACCGACTGTACAGTTAGACCACAGAATGCCAGGGTTTGATTCCTGAGCCCACATTGCACAATGCGCTCACATTCCGTGCGCGCTGATCATATTCTTCATAGCTCATACCACAGAACTATCTATTAATATTTCTATATCTTCTCAGAATCAGCTCTTTGACAAGAAATCTTGTGTCCTATGTCCAATCGTAATGTATCATGCGATATGTTTCTTTGAATAATTAATGATTGTTTTGATGATTCTTTGAACGCTAATCGATATTTATCAAACATTACTTATTGAAACATAATTTACTGCTTTCTGATAAAGGGAATACTTATGAAAGAAATTACAGTTTCGTATCAATAGTTGAATGTGGATTATTATATAAATCCTCGTCGTAAAAAGCTGAATAATATTGAAAGCTGGAATAAATTTCAATTTGTGCAGTCTACCTCGCCATGAGAGGGGGAAGGGGGGGGACCTTTTGTTGTTGGGCTTTGCTTGTGAAACCTGTATACATAGTTCAGTTGAGCCGTTATATTAAAATACGGGCGGAGCTTTTAGTGCATCATGGAAAAAATACTACGTTACTGAATTTGATTTTATGTTCGGCAAAGTGAATAAATCTTTCAGCATTTTAAATTGAATAAGCGATGTCATTGATGGTTTTTGTAAAGGTTTTTACATAGTTATACAATTTCTGTTTTGGTAAGCTGGTTATGCTGGCTTGTTTGTTATGAGCTCAATGTAAACATAACCTATTTTACTCTTTTCCCAAAAACGAAACGTTTGCCAAAATCTTTATTGTTGTTTTGCTTTTATTGAAGCATTGCGCCAGCCAACAGGGCTATTAAGGTATACCATAGTTATTTAAATAACTGTGCAATCCAGAACCTCGAATGGTAATTTAGTTTCAATGAGTACCAATAATAACTGTTTTTAACTAGGTCGTAATCGTAATAGAGGCTACATTTATAGTGTAGCCAGTGGACATGGAAATAATCTTTGCCGTCTACCGTCTGCCGGCCGGCTTTGCACGCTGCGCCGAGCCTTGCTGGAAAATTGCACTTGATCCCTCCCCCCGACCCACCCTCCGCACCGTCTGCTCTCTCTGCTCTCTACATTTGATTTCCGACCCGGTTCTAATAAAATTGTAGGTATATCTACATCACGACACCATTAATATGCATGAGAGTCCAACGCCGCAAATACCTACTATCCTGCTTCAGACAATACACTGCAGATTTAAACACAAGTTAAGCTGTAATCCCAGAAACCCGCTTGCAGTTAGACATTATCAATAAGTAACAGCTGCAATAATTATAGGAATTCCTCGATAACGTCCGCGGCATTGGCAGGTGGGTCGCGGTCGGCTTAGTAGGTATGCGCCGATGGGCCGTGATCGGTTTTTGCTTCGAGTTGTAGTGTAGGGAACAATGGCCGACGACGTGCATTCCATCCGCACCACCGTTAACCGGCGGCAGTAATCGCCGCAATGATCACCTCGACCGCCGCGAGCTACTTGCGAGTTGCGCCACGATCGACATCATACACCTAACTAATAAACATTTACCGCTTCCGCGCACCGTAAGAATAACTCATTCCTCAAACATTATACCTAGGGTAAGTTCGCCTGTTCGCGTCCATCGTCCGGTTCGCGTCCATTTTACGGATCTCCCTTTAAAAATGCTCGAAAATAAGTATATTCTTACTCTAATGACATGGAAATACATGACCGCCTATACCTCAACGTATAAGAGACACGATAACATAGACAAAAGTTCCGTCCGCCCCGCTAATCCTCTTTAGAAAAAATATTTAGTCCCGGGTTGTTCAACAGCAGAGTGCAAACGCGCGAGATGTAAAAAAAAAATAGTGTGCAGCGGCGCGTTTATCGGTAAATATTTTATTATTTTATGTGAATTTTAGGAAACATAGCTATTTGTAGACATTAATAATGGAAAAACGAATAATATGAATTATGAATTTGCTTGTTTTTTTTAAAGTTAACAGTTAAAATAAGGTGGACGCGAATTACAACACCGAATTTATAAAATGTGCACTTTGCGTCCACAGTGGACGCGAACTCGTCTATTTATGTTTTCTCTAATTGTTTATTTTTATGTGATTAAAATATGAAAGAGAAATTGGATTTTTGATTATTTTAACACTTATAGTATGTAATTGTAACTGCCAATTTGCGTCCACATTATTATGATTGTAGTAAAAGATAGACAATATCGATTACACGTGGACGCAAACTATACCTGTATTGAATAATATTATATAGCAGATTGCGTCCATTTTTTCAATAAATAAAAATGATACCATAAACATATTTTATTCATATTTTTTTAATAATTTGAAATGAATAGGTAGTACAGTTTTGATTAGGACTATGAGATTAAAATTCAAGTTTTACTAGTGCAATGAAGTCTGGAGGTGACTGCCCTCCAGCGCGTCAGCGGGTAAGACCCCTCTTTGAGCAGTGGCTGGATAGGCGTCACGGCGTCCTGACGTACCGCATGATGCAGGTCCTCACGGTACACGGAAGTTTCGGTAGGTACCTGTGTCTGATGAGAAAGGAAGAAACGCCTGGGTGTCACCACAGCGAGGATCGCCCGGAGGAAACGGTGGAGCATACGGTGCAGGACTGCCCCGCTTGGCCAGAGCACCGCCGTGTCCTCTCGGCGGCGATAGGCGAAGACCTCTCGCGCCCGGTATTGGTCGAGGCCATGCTGCGGGGCGAGTTTGAGTGGAAAGCGGTTGCCTCCTTCTGCGAAGCAGTCAAGCTCGCGAAGGAAAAGGCGGGTCGCGTGAGGGAGAGGATAGCGTCCTCCCTCCACCCCAGCCGCGGTGGTAGGCGCCCACACCGTCGGACGTCGGCAGACGATCTCTGGCCACCGTAGGCGCGGGCATGCAGGCGGCGAGTAATGGTTGACTCGCTGTCCGACCATGGTCCATGCCCGGGTCGACGGCGTGGTGTTTTCCACGCTGACAGTCCCTCCCGCCCTGCCCTGGGTGTGCCTGGAGTAAAGAAACCGGGACCAGAACCAATGTATGGTTATTTTTTTTATTTTAAACTAGCTGACCCGGCAAACTTCGTACCGCCTCACCTTTTAAACCGTCCCTGGACTTCCCAAAATAATTCAAAACCAAAATCAGCCAAATCGGTCCAGCCGTTCTCGAGTTTTAGCGAGACTAGCGAACAGCAATTGATTTTTATATATAAGAGAAGATTCTATCGATGTTGAGAAGAATAAACAAGTTTTTTTTTTAAATTAATTTTTTATTAAAAGAAATTGTTAAATTCCAATCTTCCTTTAAATTGTCTTAACAATATCACCCCTGATCACCCCTATATTTCTTCTCTAAACTGATGGACGCGAAATGGTCCACGGGTGGACGCAATTTGGATTTTTTGGACGCAAACTGGGTAAAACGCCTAATTTTGACATTTTTCTGTATAAAAAAAAAATACGAGAAGTTTGGAACAAAACTGAAAGCTGATATTAAAATAGACTATATAACGAACGCATTTACATATTTTTTTTATTGAAACTGGTGTTGGAACATTTTTATTTTCTCCTTCAAACTTGTCAACTGCACTAAATGGACGCAAACAGGCGAAATGACCCTATAGCATCAACTTTTTACGGCTTGGGACGACGAAACAGAATGGACATGCGAAGTTCTAAAACGCATCCGCTACGATTATGAAACCACTCAGTCAAACGTTCTTATAAGCCAAAAAAGCTCTTGAAGTATATAAATATGTTTTGGATCTATAAATCAATTTAACAACTTTCTACGGACTTAGATCGAAATAAGAGTAGACGGGGCGCGGTTGGCTTCGAGCCAGACCAAACAGGGTAAAAAGCAAGGGCGGCGGCGACGACCGCGCCCCGAAATAGCGAGCAAAGTCAAGGCGTGCGTATAGACTACGAACTAACGGCCGCTTGAAGCACATCGTTGCACGAATTGCTGGTACATGTTTTTAAATTCCAGTTAGACACGCCCTAGCACAGGGCGCGCCTACTGGTCGAGTTACCTTCCACTGAAAAACCCGTGTGAACTAATTAAATTATGTGTGCTAACCATGATACCAACGCTTCAATAACTACTATAAAACATAACGATAACGACCTAAATGTAGCAAAAACAAGGTGGAGCCCGCAATAAATATTCGCAGACATATCACATAGTCTGGCTGTTCCAAAATGACCAACAAAAATGTTTTCTATAAACGTGTTGACGCGACCGGTGACAATGTTCTCCTGAGAATTTAACATAATGTACACAAAAAAAGTAATAAGGGTTGGCAAAATATGTTACAAAGTTGAATGAAGGTCAATCTAATTATTTTAGTGGCTCAATGCAAAATAAAAGAACGGGCCGGCAGCTTTCATATCAACGAAGGCGTATCACGTACTGGTGTTATGGGGCACAATAGCGGTGCAGTGGCCCGCGAGGCAGTGACTCACGCGCAACTGGCTTGAGACAGAACAAGGACATCCTCACATACAGCCAGCGCTGTGGCAAATCGAAATATAAACATGGTTACTCCATATCCGTCGGAGCTATTCACCATTGTGCCGCAACAAATTGCAGACATAATAGACTGCGCAACACTTTAAGTTTTGTGCTAGATGACACATAGATATTTTAAGGATAATAACACTATTAAGAAATTCTGTCGGTCGTTAATGTGTTCTTTGTGGTGGAAACTATGCCTAATAAGATTTTAATTGGTCGTTGTTTTTCTTGCAAGAGAGATAGAATATGCTTTAAGTGCGAATTTAACTGAGCTCCTAAACAGTATCTTTAAGGTGTATTTTCCTTTGTGCAGATGACTTGAAGGCGGTGACGAAGCGTCTGATCGTGCAGGCCAAGCGGCAGGGCTCCGCCGACAATATCTCCATAATCGTGGTGTTCCTGAAGGACCCGCGCGACATTGCCGCAGACAACCGCCCGCCCATGGATCTTGGGTGAGTGAACCTGATTTAACCAATTGCAGAAACTATTCTATTAAACAGGAACCAAAATATCTTCGATTTCGTTTCGCCACAATTTATAAAACTTAACTTTTTGTCTTTTAAGATTCGATGTGCATGAAGCTGGTTCTTAACAGTCAAGTACCTAATTAAGGCTTATTAATCTTTTCTGCTATCATTAATCATTTAGCTTCCCCTTTTTTTGCTACATGTCTCATGTCTGGTCTACTCAAAAATATTCCAAAAATTTTAAATCACATTTCTTTTTATAAGCCAAGAAAAAATTTTGCTAGCATTGACTCTGAAAGAATTTCGTCAGGGTCATGTTTTGCTGTAATAATAGAACACCAAAGCAAAGTTTCGAAATTATTCACTTCTCATATTATTATCCATAGCCCATTACTATTTTAGTTGTCTACTCTTAGTTCGAAAGACATAAACGATATACCTACGACTGTTTGAGGACAATACCTGTTTTTAGAACTTTTGTACGTGTCGCTAATGGCATTACCATACCACATGTCACGGGCGGATATTAATAATCCCTATTTTTAGTACACGCTATCATTATGATGTCATATTATGTTGGGTGCAGGCATCTACAATGTCAACAAATTAGCTAATAACGTCCATATTGGACGTCTCCTGCCTATGTTTTCCGTCAAAAATACCAGTTATCTTTAACCGGTTACCTACAGGCATATGGAGCTCGTAAAAAAATGTAGACGTACGAATGACATTATCTTGAACCAGACGACCTTGGATGTTGTCGGCCTATCTTCTAATACGAGTCTTGAAAATGAAAGTTATGTCACTTTCTCTGAATATATGGTATTTTTTGTTGTTTTTTTCATTAATGAAATCAGTTTATCAGTGAAAGGATAAGTGAATAAGCTTGATTAGATAGTAATATTCTGAGTATACGGTTACAATCGATGGATTTAAAAAGATATAAAAATGTACCTATATCGTTTCAAACTCCAATATCATCTATATCCGATGATTTCTTTTCATAACCTAGTTTTTCATTGGTTTTTATACAACAACTGAATTTTACGTAGGCTGGACAACGCGATGATGAACGCTCCGCCGTTCACCATCGAGACAGAGGCGTGCCGGCGGCAAGTGGATGCTGCCGCGGCTGCCGCGGCCACCGAGGCCGAAGATTGTGCGGAGGCCGAAGCCGAGGCCGAAGCTGCAGACAACGGCGTCGACAACTCTGACAGTGACAGTGAAGACCTCGGCCCTGAAACCGCCGTCGATATCGATGCAGATGACTTAGATTCGGAAGCGAGGAATCAAGAACCTCAGCCACCAACACCACCTGCACATGCTGGTAAGTACTACTGTCTAACTGATATTTCTTTACTAATGGCTGCTGATTCTTGTTTTAGCTCTGAGCTGCTAATTTGTGCCTTATGACATCCTAATGCCGGCCACACACGTTACAGTAAACTTGCACAATTCCAGACTTGCGCAAGTATACTGAAACGTTTGTGGGAAGATATTTGCACAAACTAACATTGTCACTGTCCTGTAGTGTTTGTGCAAGTCTAGATTTACACAAGTATACTGGTACGTGTATGGCCGGCTTAAAGAAAAGCCTAAGTTGACACCTTTTCGAAAATGAGAGAGAATCCACATGTTTTCTGGGTTGTTTGTAAGTTTTTAGTACTTTGCACTTTGGTCATAATAAATCGCCTAGGTACTTACTTTGCATCTAAAATAGGGCAGATCTAATAGAAACTGGATGAGCTGCGAGCTTCCCATAGGGACTTCATTTTGGAAAGACCAGCTGGTAAAAAAAATCCCCAATTGGATTTTTTTTACCAGATGGTCTTTCCAAAATTCTAACAGCCTTACTACAAAAACTTAAACATCTGTTGAAAACTTGTCTAAAAAAAGTGTGACTGCAAAACGGACCTTATTTCAATGACATAATCTGACATTTTTTTAGACAAGTGTTCAACAGACGTTTAAAAGTTTTTGTGGTACGACAGTAAATGTTTGAAAGCATCAGAATGCGATCAGAATAAAACAAGGTGACAAAAAATACCCGCCTCCCAAATTTGGCGGTTCTCTGCAGTAACCCCGGCCCCTATCTCATCTGACCTAATTCCGGGTCGGTCACGGGCGAACCGGCGACCTTCCTGCCAAACCCTTCAGACATTACGAAACATTTCCCCGAATTTGAAGCTCTGCGTCGACAGTGAAATTCTGGCAACATTCGAAGTCTGGTTTTGCTAAGATGGCGATTAATATAGAAGCTTTTTTTTTTGTAAATTCATCAAATGAGTACTCCCACCCAGGGCAGACCGGAAGGGACTGTCATACTCGTACTGACTAAAATCCACGGTGTCATTCAATAGTCCTTTACGTTCCCGGGTCACGGTAATTCGTAAGTCCCGCGACCCCGGCAGGCGTTGGCCCTCTAAAGGGCGGCCCCATCATAATGCTGACACTCGAAGGCGCACGTGGAACACAACGCGCCGTCGACCCGGGCATGGTCCATGGCCGGACAGCGAGTCGCCCATTACTCGCCGCCTAATATAGAATCTTGGAAGAAGTTATACTGCCCCGAGCCCCTGACCCAAGTGAATTGGTTTAGAGGGAATGATAATAAGAGAATGACAGGAGAATGTTGATTTGAGACAGGAACGTGTCAGGTTAGAGATCATGACTCGTTATTCTGGACGAGTGACAGGTAGCCGCTTAGCCGGATAGACTACGTTTCATAATAACCCACTTCCTCATGCATGACTCGACTGACTCATACAGTACTACGCGAGATTGTACGACATGACAAACAGTTTGTTGATAGTTGATACATTTAGCCTGTTAAACGGGAATAATTTTGTTTAAAATCTATATGACCGCACAAATCGATGTATGATTGATTATCTACATAAGTTAATCAAATAATGTTGTCATAGCTATAATTAAAATAACGAAGGACTGAGATGATAGTTCAAAACACCTGTTTGAAGAAATAGAAAATTTTAAAAGATAAAAAAATGTGCCGAGAATTGAAATGAAATACTAAAAAGACCACGCAAATTAGGAACATAGGAAGCTAATCTCAAGCCTCACACTCATGAGCCACATTTCAATAAGAGCAAAAGAAAAAGTAAGAAGCGTGTGTGTCACGCTTTATTGATTGTTACTCACATTCACCCACATCCATGCTGCGCCGCGTCCGTATGTGGCCAGAGTACTGAGTACTTACATTCTCTAATACGATTGTATGCAGATGAATCGATATAGCTGATTCAGATTAGATTGAGAAATTGGAATGGCAGTTTGAGATGAGTGCTTTAGCCCGAAAGATGTAGAATCGAAAAAAACTTGTTGGTGTTGCCATATATCTTTATATTTTTATATTCTTTATATTTTTGTTTTTACATTTCATCGTATTTCATTCATCATTTCGAATTCCGTTCGGAATTCCTGATCAGGAAAACTGATGTATGTGGAGACCTTTACTCTCAATGATGATTATGAATAGCCAATAGGTGACTAATGATCGATAGGACGTAAAGTTTTTCACCTAAGTACTCAATTAGTGAGTCGCGGGACATGGTATCGAATTACCGTGACCCTGGAACGTAAAGGGCTATTCAAGGACACTGTGGATTTTAGTCAGTACGAGTCTGACAGTCCCTCCCGCCCCGCCCTCGGTGGGAGGACTAATTTAATGATTTTACCACGATAAAAAAAAGTACTCAATTACTTAGTGTTTACCTACACATACATTACAAAAACTATTACAAAAAAAAACAAAGCCCAACATAGTAAATAATTCGTTTATTTTTTTACGTCGCACCATGTGGGTTTGTAAAAATAAATCATATTATGTTAATCGAACTAGTACTCGCTAAGATATTGGTACATAATTATCTACCTACATGATCTGAAAAAATGCACACCTTTCTTTTATGTAGATTAAAAAAAAAAAAGTAGGTAGGTACCTAACACTGTTTTGTTTGTTTTAGTACCAAGAATTTACACGTTCTTTAAATAAAAAAAAATGCGTCTTAAATCCTACCTTATCTAATATGAGTAGGTGTTTTTTTTTTGTTATTGTTTACCTACGAAATATCTAATTAGCACAAAAACTGACTTAACTAAACTAGACTCGTACCTATAAATAATACACCTACTTAATTAACTATATTTTTTTAAACGAAGGCTATGTAAATAATTATTATGTAAAAAGGATATAAAGTGGGAATTTATTATAAAATGACACGGCATCCCTATCGGGTGCAAGCAAGCGGGCGTCCCGCACGCCGCACCCCTCGCCCTCGCGCCGCTGCCGTCCCGCTCGCTCGCCTCGTCCCTCTCGCAGTCGCTCATTGAACGTCCAACGGATCTGTGCTACTCTCGAAAGTCGCTGCTATTGTAATCGGGGCTTTGTCTATATTTTACGGCTCGAATATTACACCGCCAGTGAAGATAATAATCTGTGCAGTGAAATTACCGTTCACGGTATGTGCTTTTTAGCGAATGTTGTTGATTATTTTCACATACCGAACAGTTTGTGAAAGGTTATTTCTGTGTTGATTCATGCGGAGCGGTGTTCTGGAAATAGATCGGTTCGCCCGAAGGCGCATCCCTCAGTTGTCGGTGAGCGCAGGATTCCCGGAGGTTCACTCACATGTTCTCGACACTGTCCAAGTTCGATCTCGGGCGTGTCTCCGCTGGCCGTTCTCGAAACTTGAAATGGCGTCCGCGAATGTCTCGCGAGTTTGAAATCGCGACGACCGGTAAAATATCGTTGCTAGCACGCCATACGTAAACAACACCGGCGTTTATGATTTATTGCGGCCAGCTCAAAAGTTGATGTTTGGTCTCCAATCGAACTTTTTAGTTTGGTTCTGTCAAGGGTGTGTCACCTGTTGATGTCGGGAATTGCGAGAGGAGGGGTGAACGTTGCGTGTCCGCCAGGTGTTCGGCGAATTCTTATTGTACTGTTGTAAATATCTTAGATAAAGTGTGTTCTTGGTGTTGTGTGCAGTGGAGCAGGGCCACGTTGACGGTTCTGTGGCGGATAATGTAGCTGAGAGTGGCGAAGACTCCGAAGACGAGTGGAACTACTTCAAAGGCGAGGGCGAGCGTGAGGAGCACCCCAGCGAGGAGCCTGACGAGCAGCCGCGCTCCGAGACACCCTGCCAGGATAATGTGAGCTCACTCATACATATTCCGACACTATCTAATCGATGAATGTGTGTTTTGACTCTAGACCACGATGTGTGTATCACAGTGAAAGAGCAAACATCTGCATTCCGAAACAGATGAAGCATTGACATTTGTGTACAGTAAGAAAATAAAGTTCCTTTGTGACAACAACTCTTAAATTCATACACATAAATTATCAACTGACTTTCGTATCTTTGGTTGGTACATAATGATGTATTATTCACTGATGACCTTCAAAATATGATTCAATCTTTATTAAAGATTGTGACTCAGCCAAAGTCATATTGTAGGTTATGTAGGTGACCATGACTAAGTGATGTTTTTGTACATGTTTCAGTCGGCTTGGGAAACCAGCTCAGTAGACATGAACAGCTCACCACTGAACCCCGACGCCCCGGTCTTCATCCCTGGGAGCGTGGCTGGTGCTGACGTCTTGCTCGCAGAGTCACCCCGCAAGCCACTGCCAATGGATGATATTGAGCTCCCAGATGAGGCACAGTTTGACACAGGAGCAGTAGTGAGGCCAGCAGAATTATTAGACTTGGATAACTGTGATCAGCTTAATGGCCATCATGTGAGTATTTATTATTTTTATTATCATGAGCTAAAGGACAAATATCAACATGCTAATTGTTTCAAAAAGTGTAATGTAAATGGTTAATTTACATTGAAAAAGAGAAAGTTTTGTGAACACTGAAATACTTTCAACTAAGACAGTGAGAAAAAATGGTTTGTCTTGATTAATTTGAAGAACTACTGTCTGTTTGGAAGTAATATAATGAAGTCTAGGTAATGATAACAACACTGAGGCTATATTTCCTGCCTTTTACCTCATACAGGTAATCTCATGGCCACAAGTAACTACTTTCATGAAAAAAACGAGAATTTCAGCTGATAATGACTTGCTTTCATTAAAACTTTATGTATTTCTTATCAGCTGTTGTATTATCGTGTTTTTGCGGAATTGTGGGCTATATGTAACAATAGATTATTTGGCAGGAGTGTAATAACCTTAGTGGAAATAAAATAATATTCAGTAGGGATGCATCGATACGCCTTTTCGCCGATACGATACCGATACCGATACTCTTATAAAAATATCGGCGATACCGATACCGATACCGATACGCTTATAGTGAATAAAAAAAAATAATTAAAATAAAATAAATCACAAGTCAGATTTTTTTTTAATGTAAAATGTAGTGATATAGGTTGCTATTAGATAATTATACATTTTAGTAATTAAAATTAACATCAATAAGATTTTGGCTTAAAAAACAAAGTAGTCCTAAATTTTGATTTGGAGAAAGGCGATTTCGCAAGTCTGTTTGTCAAGGTTTTCCCCGGGCATCGTTCGTGGCTCGTTTGCAATGAAATAGACCAGACAAAAGGCTCGTTTACACCACATTTTTAAATTAAAAAGTATCGTTGAATCGGTCATGAAAATATCGTCGATACCGATATATCGGCTAACCCGAAGTATCGCCGATATATCGGTATTCGTATCGGTATCGGATGCATCGCTAATATTCAGTTATCATGAATATTCCACAGATGTTAGTCACATAGAAAGATGGATAATACCTAACTGAATTTAATGAACAGTTAACTTGCTGAGAATTAATGGCCTTTGTTTACACAAATTTAATTAATGTTCAGATAAAACATGTTCCAATTAACATCATTGGTACTGAAACATGAGTGTCATGGGAACTGTTGCAGTATAAAACAGAATTAAGATAGATGTACGTACATTGTGTTACAAGTAAGTTTTTCCTCAAAATGTTCCAACAAGTTATTTATGTAGGTAGTCAGTTATAGTGATGACTGAGAGTATTTTAATGTGTGTATTGTATAATGTAATTTTAGTTTAATTTTGCAATTATTAGGCACAAGTGATTTAGAAACATTTCAATACAGCAACTATTTGTCTCATAATTTCATTCAAAACATTTATTAGTGTTGTTGACAAGTATTACATTAGCAACATTGTTTAGAATTATTAATTCAAATAAATTGTAATCTTCATGTGGGCCCACCATTATGGGTATGCCTTTGCCTAACTTCTTGGGGATTTCAGGTGTGATGATGTGTTATAATTTTCATTTGATGTCATATTGAGAAATTAGGAAAAAGTTGAGGTGAATATTTTTCCTGTAGATTTGACATAAATAAAAAGTATAACCCCATAAACAATCTTTATTTGTTTTGAATACATTCTACATGTAATATGTTGTAATTATGTTAAAAATTCAATTGTTGACAATATGATTTATTTCCAGAATGTATCACTGGACGAAGCCAATAAAGAACACTTGAATGGAAATGATAAGTGTAACATGGACAGTTTGGGCTTTGGATTCAATGTTGGCATTGAACCTGATAAAGTCAAGGATAGTGGTCTCATACAAGACTTTGAGAGAATACAAAAAGACACTACTGACTTTTGTAATATTCAGGTTGGTGACATTTTGTTTTTCGTTCATTTCTGAATTTGCAGATCTTATGTAATTTATGAAACAGAGCAGCATTTTAGTTTATCAAAAGGAATATTGAATAGGTGCATCCACACAGAACGAGCAGCCTCGCGAAGCATTTGCCGCGCGAAGCAAATGCCTCGCGAGGCTGCTCGTTCTATATGGACGCTGGAGACTGGATTGAATAGTGTGTAAAGTCAATATATTTTAATTTTCAGGTATTCCAGACTCACACAGAAACCAATCCCTTTGCTGTTGAAGGCAATGAGGAATTATTTGAAAGGCTGAAAAATAAAGAAAGGGATCCAATGAGTATGAGCTTTTATCAAGAAAAAGATGATGACACTTGTGAGAGACTTTCCAAAAACGAATCACATGTTGATCTGAATGCTGTTCAGCCCTTACCTGACAGTGATGATGAAGATATACAGCCAAATGGTGTCTATGAAGATGATAAAGAAAATGTCTCCCCAGACCAACACATAGATTTATCTGAACTAGAAAGGGATATTCTTGAACCAAACAATGACATCATCAGGTTTGAAGATAGGCCTGGCATACCACAAAACATTGGTAATTTAGAACCAGCAAATAATTTCGCAGATTTTAATGTCACTAGCTCTAACAATATTGAAAGTTATTCAAATATTGAATTTGAATCCAGCAACATCAATCAAGAAGCTGTGTTGCAAACAGACACTCCCGAATCTCACAAGTTACTCTTTGAACAAATACCTGAAATACCTGATGGCAAGAGTTCAGAATTAGGTTTTACAAATGATGAGACACAAGACCCCTCAGAGAGTGAGAAAGACAACCGGCCTTTCACGCCTCAAGATGAAGCATCACAAGATATTGAAATGGAAAGCAAACTTGAAGATTCACCCTGTGCTGAAACAGAACCACAGTTAAACATTGATGACATGAAGGATGATGATCAAGTAGAATCTCACCATTTGCTTGAATCTGAGCAAGTGGCCTCTCCTGTACCTACAGACATCCAACACGCACATTCTACTGAACAACTTCCAGTATCTCCTGCACCAGCTGAGGAAATAAAACCTGAAGAATCAAAATCACCAGAACCAGTAACAGATATTGATGAAATTGTTGCAGTAGAACATCAAGATGATCAACAAATAGTGGAATCAGCATGTGAGCGAGTGACAGTTTCAGCTGAAGTTGACACTGAAATTCAAACAGCAACAAAAGTTAGTGAAGAAATTGAAAATGTTGAAGAAATTATTTCCGAAATAGACACAGCACTTGAAGCACCAGAAATTAAACTGGATACTGAACATGTTATATCAGAAGTTTCCCATGCTATTGATGATGTGCTAGCAGCTGAGTCTCCTGTGCCGTCCAAGTCACCTCTTCCAGCTGAAATACTTCTTCCCAGTGAGTCCCCATTGCCGACGGAGTCCCCTATTCCAAGGGAGTCTCCGATTCCGAACGAGTCGCATTTACTAGCAGAGGAGCCGCTACTACGTGACTCCCCACTACCTGTGGAGCTGGCTCTGCCAACTGAGTCTCCTCTACCGGAGGATACGCTGCTGCAAGCCGAAACCGTACAAGTTAGTGAGTCCCCAATGCCAGAAGAGTCCCAATCCCCACTACCGAGCGAAATCATTCCATCAAAGGAGTCTCCAGTACCGGTCGAGATCGAAGCTCCTACAGAATCTCCGATGCCGACCGAGAGTTTGCAGCTGACTGAGTCTCCACTGCCTGCACACTCGCCTCTCCCGGCACACTCACCATTACCTACAGAGTCTGACTTGTTGCGAGAATCGCCACTACCAAGCAAATCGCCACTACCTAGTGAACCTTTATTACATAGTGAATCATTGGTGCCGAGTGAGTCCGCGCCACCGAGCGAATCTCCACTGCCTAGCCGATCGCCTATTCCAAGCGAGTCACCAATTCCCAGTCAATCTCCTCTACCGACCGCCGTGGCTGAAGATCTGCCACAGACGATCGACACCGAACCTTTCGAAACTATCGCCGACGCCGCGCCCGCGCCCCCTGCCGCCTCGCCGCTGCCGGCCGACGTGCCGCTGCCGCGCGAGTCACCGCTGCCTGTGGAGTCCCCCGTGCCTGTGGAGGAGGCCCCCGCGGCCGCACAGTCCCCCGCGCCTCTGGAGCCCGTGGTGTCACTGTCCCCCGCACCGCTGGAGCCCGTGGTGTCGCTGTCCCCCGCGCCCTGCGCTTCCCCGCCGCCGTCTGCCGAGACGCGGCTCGCGTCCCCCGCGCCGCAGGAGCGCGCGTTGTCCCCGGCCACGCCATCTGCACCCGCCCCCGACCTACTGCCCGACGAGCCCGCGCCGCTCTCGCGACTTGAACTCGTCACCGACGTCGACATCGGCATTCCCGAGTCTAGAGCTCAGGAGATTTGCGTACCCGTCACCAGTGAGATCCAACTTGAGGAAGCCGTCCAGCCGCCGGCCGCGGCCACTCCGCCGCCCACGCCCGCCGTGGAGCCGGCCGCCCCCGCACTGGACACCGCGCCGCTAAGCGAGACTCCGATGGCCGCCGACAACGCTCCCGGAGCAGACGCAGCCGTCGTCGCCGCCACCGTCGCCGCTGCCGCTGCAGTGACCGCGGCTACCGGCGTGGCTGCCGTGAAAGCTAAATCGGCCGGCGCTAAAAAGTCACCCACGACTCCGGCCGCAAAATCCACTCCGAGGTCCGCATCAAAATCTGCGACACCCGCGCGCACACCGACGTCTACCACTCCTGCGCCTATCAAGAGGCCGGGCACCACGCCCGCGGCTCGTACGCCCACCGGCAAGGCGCCCACATCGGCTACCAAGGTGCCTTCGGCGACCAAGAGCACAGTCGGGGCCAAGCCCGCCACCCCGGCCAGCAAGCCCGCCACACCCGCCGCCCGCACCACCCCGGCCGCGCGGCCCACTCCGCCGGCCAGCAAGGCCCCCGCTCCGGCGAAGGCGGCCGCACCCGCGCGATCTTCACTCACCAAGCCCGCGGCTGCTAAGCCTGCTGCGCCCGTGACCGCGCGCACCTCCAGCACGACCACTCGCGCGGCCCCGGCGGCCCGGCCGGCCCCCAAAACCGGCGCGGCCCCCGCGCGGCCCACTGCCCTGAAGTCAGACGCGGCCCTCAAGCCCGCCGCCCCCCGCGCCACCGCCCCGCGCCCCGCTCTGTCCGCGGCGCGGCCGCAACCAAAGCTGACCGATAGGAAGCCATTGACGAATGGCGACGCCAAGGACACGAAGCCGGCCGCGAAGCCCCTGCCCCGGCCTGCGACCACGTCGCGGCCCGCGCCGCGCCCCACGCCCCGCGCTCCCTCCACTACTGCGGCCCCTGCCAGGTGAGTCATGCAAACAACTGGTTATCGGACTGTAACTCATTCTTGATATTACAGGATGTTTCTTGACACCTTCCGATTCTGCCTATAATATTTTTTCACGAAAACATACTGAGAAATTCACTGTCAAAGTCGCATTTGTTTTTACTTTTTACAAAAACTTATTCTATGTATTATTCCTACACAATTTTATGTCCATAAAACATCCAATTGTTTTAACAATAAACGCCATTGAAGTTGCGGCCTAATTACAATTCCAAATAACAACGGTGTGTGTTACTTTCAGGCCAAACGCACCAAAGCCAGCACCTCGCGCTCCGCTGGACAAACAGAGTAAGGACCTCGCCAATAGACGCATCACAGCCAAGGCCGCGCCGCCCAGGACCGCTCCCCCAAAAGTAAGCGCAAAACATTTTAAATGCACCAATTCCAAAAACTGTGCCCAACTTTTGGTTCATCACTTTGTATTTCTATCTATTTATTCTTCCACCATCCCACATGTTTTTCCAACTGGCTCCAACAAAGGTTCTCAATTCGACTGTTTTGTTTTATGTTTGTTACTTGATTTTTACTACCAACCTATAGATGCGTGTACATCCTGCTTTACACGGCTGTTGTTCATTTCAGTCGACGAATACAGGCCAGAAGAAGGCCGTCACAAAGAGAACCGCCACCACAGAGGTGAAGAAGGAGGTGGTCTCTAACGGGCTGTCGAACGGCGACACGACCCTCAGCAAGCCGCCGCCCAGTCCGCCGGCCGCTGACAACGCACTGCTGCCTGACGTCATCGCGTAGGCACAAGCGACACACAACAAAACGATTCCTATTATTTCAGCTTGAATTTTGTGATTTTCTGTAAGTGTATGATAGTTTTAACGTCGTTCGTGGCGGCGAGTCGTTAGGTGCGGGAGTCTGCTCCCAATTTTATATTATAGATCGCTTTTTATAGACGTGTACGTTGCCGATTCGTTGTACGCGGAGCGGAGCGAGCGACCGGACGACGCGACCGCTCGCCCCGCTCCGGCTTTAAACGGTTATTATCCATTATAATGATTATAAGTCTGTTTTAGAATTTTATATTACCAACGAATGATTGATTAAATCTGGCTTTTAATTTATTTTCTTTGTATAACCGTATTATTTAAATAAAAATGTGAGGAAGGACTGAGACATTGTTTTATTTATGAGGAAATTTTTATTACCGGACACAGTGAATGATATTGAAACACAATTGGAATAAATAGCATTGTTTACTTATTGCTAGTGCTTTCTTATAAAATTTTCAATATCCATGTATACTTAAAATATGGTGTTACAAAGAAAACTGGAACATAGTATATTACTGAAATAAATGTTTATCACCCTTTTATGTTCTTTTCTTTCTAAACTAATAATAATTTAATGTTTCATGTGTGGGAAGCGCAGGTCAGTATCTCGCAGGTTGTCTTCGATCCATTTCTCTGCTTGTTGAGTCATCTCTTCGTCAAAATGGTCGCGCCATCCGCCTGCTTTGCCTGAAATTATAACATATTAAAAAAAAATATATAACATATTAAAAAAAACATTTTTTGCTTTATTTAGGGGAAAAATAATTTGATAATACTGAACTTCCACCCATATGGAAATACTCTTATGGAAATGTGGACAGTGAATATATTTATTTAGTTTCAAAGTAAAAAAAAACAAGCCAAGCTTGAACTCGGTATCGTACCTTTTCTGATGAAAGACTGTTCACCAGGTATCTGAATCCCGAGCACCTTCATGACGTCATAGTTGACAGACTTGTTGTTCTTGAAGTTGTCGATGCTCAGGTGGTCGCAGAGGCGGTCTATCTGTTCATCTGTATAATCTTTGCCGAAGAATTGGGCCACGCGACGCACGGAGGCCGGCAGGTCCTGAAAAATACATTAAAATAATCGTTATTCAGCATTTCAAAGTTTCGTGCGAATTTATTTTTGGCAACCGGGGTCTATGAAATTATTAAACATTATCTAAAAAAGAAAACGATGAGTGAGATCATCTATCTCTTTTCCTGTGACATAGTGAGATACAGAAAAAGAGAGAGCGGTACCTTGGGTGGTGGTGAGATTCAGTCAATGATAAAGACAGTGCTACAAGTTTTAACTTATCAAAATCAAGCTTTTTTACAACAACGCCCATGAGGCGACTGCCGGCACTCGGAGACTGCCGCGGTGAAGCTATTGCATAACATTTATTTTATTTTAAAAGAATAAAATCGCCTACCGCGTTTATTTAACGAGAATATAATTTATTTAAAATGTTTGTGGTGCACTATAACTTCTTTGTTGTAGGAGAATTTTATAAGTAGGTTTCATTGTGAAACACTCCTTTTGTAGCTGGCCGTTTAGAATCAGTAAGAAAAAGTAAATTGTTTTTATGACGAATATTTTTATGATTGCCGAAGTCTCCCGAACTGAAACGATTTTAGACGATGCGTGGTGTCAGGTATTTTCGTTAGGTTTTTGGAAATTTTTTGATTCGGTCGCCGCGAGAGCCTACGATAAAAGCTATGCAATAGCTTAACTGTAAAATAACTTTTCTTCTAGGACCTTGCGCTTATTAGCAGTCAACGTGTACCTTTTTTCAGAAATTGTGATCACAATTACCTTTGACAGCTCTTCGTAGAATAAGAACAGCATGTTGGGGTGGTGTCTCTTCTCCCAAGCTTCTTTTAGATGTTCAAAGAATGGTGTCCAGTGGTCTAAAACAAAAATCAGTTAGTTTTAAAAATATGAATACCTGAGTACGTTTTTATGGTACTTTTATATTTCGATAGGGTAGAATAGAAGACAAAGAACTTGATTACGGTAATGAAAAGTTCGTAAGCATGGTAGATTAAGATAATAATTTAATCGAAAGCGAACTATTATTATCAATTTATTATCTGTTTACATTATAGTATTAGATAATACTGCATAAACTAACACTATACATATATTATAAACGTGAAAGTTTGGATGTGTCACTCAGTTAGTTCCTACGTCAGAACGACTGAATGGATCCTGATAAATTTTGGCTCTTAGTTTGGAATAACATTTTTCTTACGTTCCGGTGCCGGTGGGATAATAACACTGATCGACAAAATTATAGCTTTGTTCTCCCACCTAAGGAAAATATATATATTTTTAATCTTCATAGCCAAGGTATAAACGCACGATAAATAAAAAGTTGAAGTTAGCTCTAGTTGTTTTTTAATAATTATATTCATGATTTTTAACAAAAACAATGAATTATAATATTTACAATGGTGTAAAAGATTCCGATTGCTTAGATCTTTTGGCTTTTCTGCTGTAGGACGACTCCGGTGTTTCTCTAACGATGGACCAACAATAATCAGCAAGCATAGAGGGTTCCCATTTGCCTTGGTAGCGTTTTTCGAATGACGCGATGTCTTGATGGAATCGCTCGGTTTTTAAACTATTCTAAGAGGAATCGATGAAAAGCCACCATTCGGAAGGAACATGCTGATGGCCTAATTTAACCAACAGACCGTTAATATCATAACAAAACACTAGGCTTTCCTCTTTTGAAAAAAAATCAAGAACAAAACTGTGACGTGTGCGATATTTACATATGACGACTCCGGGTTCGAGCAAATTCCACTGTTTAAGTCGTGATCCTATAAGTTCGGCATTTTCTTTAGATAGATTCAGATCCCTGGATGAATTATCGAGTCGTTCTTGGCTCACTAGGATTGGAGCATTACTGTAGAAGGCCCATGAAACTCTGGATCAGAGGAAGAATCTTCCGGGCTGTCTGTTTCGTAAAAGGCAGCATATCAATTTTTTTATGAGACCAATCGGTTAGGTTTTTGTAGCAAGTTATACAGCAGACATGTGGCACCCACGATTTATCTAGAATAGCAACTCTAAAAATAGTTAAAATAACACTCTTTAATATACGCAGTGATAGACTTTTTTTGGTCATCTGTTGTGAACTTTCCACACACTAGCGATGGGTAGCTATAGCCATAACTAGCCAAATACCGGCTATGAGCAAAATAGCTACGGCTATGATATACGTCAACACGATAGCTAGCTATCGGCTACTGGTTGGCTAGATAACTGACAGGTTATGATATAGCCGCGTAGCCGCTCGTAGCCGCGTAGCCGCCACGGAGTATAGCTAACTGCTACGTTTTATAGCCGTCCCGGTATTCGGTAGCCGGGTAGCTAGAGTAGCCGATAGCTATGTGCGCGTTCACTGCGCTACGCGTGTACGATCTTCATTGGTATCGTCGATCTTTTTCTCACAATATTCACAAAATAGATTAGACAAAGAAAGAGCATTATACTTAGTAATTTCGTTCGTTTAATGAACGAACTTATGAAATACGATGATTAGAAAGCTGGTTAGTTACCATCAGGTTAAAAATAAATAAAAAGATAGTATTTTGGTTATTGTGACCTCAGAGAGGAAATCATTTCTTTTTGATTTAGGATCGAATTCAGATCGGGCAGTTGATGTTGCGTTATTTAAGTCCTACCTAGCTACACCGGCGCCGCTTCGTTGCGCCGCTAGTTACTAAACGCTATTGTTCAATAGCCAAGTAGCCAAATAGCTGGCTAGCTAGCTGGCTATTACACCACAAATAGCCGGTTAGCTAAGCTATTGAAATTTCGGCTAGTTACCCATCTCTACCACACACGTAACAAAAGTGATCGGGAGAATTTATGCAACTGCCTGGTATTTTTGTAGCTTACTGTCTTGCGTTTCGTACACGACTGAACTTGTTTCAATAGTTTGCTTATTTTATAAAGTATCGTAAGGAACAGAAGTGTGAACATGGAGAATTCACGCAAGTCATTTATTTTGATAACGGGAGCTAAACAAACGTAAGTACTATTATTTTTGTAATAAGGTGAAGGATACCTAACAAAAAAAATATAAATCTCTTAGGTGGGAGAACCGTTGTTGAATAGTGTAATTATTGCAGTTTGCGCGGACACACGGACGAAGCAACAGATTGTAAATTACTCGTAAGTATGGATGTGAATAATATCGATAGTTATTTACTGCCAGCAATTAACTAGATATTTTCCATAAAACAGGAAATTATATCACATTTAAATAACACGAACTCACGTAAATCTTTTATGAAGAAATTCCAATAAGTTTTGAAGTCTCCAGTGTACCCTTGCGTTCTCATCAATCTGTTGAGATGGTAGAACGACACAACCACATCCCTGGGGTCTCGAGCTACGTACACCATCTTCGATGTGTCGAGTAGAGTTGGGGGCAGCAGGGATAGAGGCATGTGGGACTTGATGAACCTGGGAGAAGGTGCCGCCGCGAGCTGATCAGTGCCAGGCTGGCAGACCGCTTCTAGTAATTCTAGGTTCTCTTTGCTGTGACTATTCTCTTCTATGAACTTCTTTTTGTTTTCTGGATGCACGCATATTGTGAACCTGGAAAAGATGTTATGGAATCAGGCGTTACTTTATAAAAGATTAAAAATTATTATTATAAAAATATGCCGTTGATTGCTATGTAAAATCAGGGTCACTAAATATAAAGCCACTCAATTACCTACCTATAATTATACGCAGATAATAATCAATTATAAAATGTAGATAGCTATTTTATAAACCCAGTTCGTAACTTAAGTTACTTTATAAAGAAACAGCCTTATTTATGCTGTCATTAAGAATTACGTAATATTGCTTGATTTTTATAGAGAAAGTGTCAACGTTGCCCGAGGTATAATAAACCGAGTACCTACATAAAACAAAGCACTTTATTCATTAGTATTTTATTTCTGGAAATAAAGAGACAAAACCAGTACAAAGGAACTTTTCGCATGATTTGCGGAACTGTCTAAACAGGACACCCTGTAACACAAAGGGCAACCGAAATAACAGAGCCCTTATCACGAGTTTTCACTATTTTACAGCGTCTTTGGAGTATTTACAGCGTTTCTTGTATGGAAAAATGGAACAGCGCCTCTGGTGTGCGAAGAAGGAACTAATTTTCTCCTTGTTTGTCAATTGACAATGTCAAAGTTCCAGTTTACTATACAGCAGAATAACTGAAAACTCGTGATAAGGCCCCTGAGCCCTTATCACGAGTTTTCACTATTTTAAAGCGTCTCTCCAGTATTAATAGCGTTTCTTGTATGGAAAAATGGAACAGCGCCTCTGGTGTGCGAAGAAGGAAATAGTTTTTTTTTTTTAAATTAATGTCAAAGTTCCAGTTTACTTTAAGTCACAATAACTGAAAACTCATGATATGGCCTCAGAGCAAACTATTTTAGCCAGTAAGGATCTGACAGTTCTTTCTACTTCGTCCAGGGCCGGAGGACTCATTCGATGATATTACCACCCAAAAAAGGGCCAGAAGAATGCATTGTGTGCCCCTGGAATTGAACCTAGGACCTCCATGATCAGTAGTTACAAATAGATATCATCAATGACTTACTCTAAAAAGGGGTAGCGTTCAGTCAGTGGCGTGGCGTTTGATTTCTCGTAATCCAAATCATTTGCTACCATCCAAACTAACTCTTGTGTCCATGTAGTTCCTAAAATATTAACATTGATTTATTATCACAATAGCTGTCGGTGTCGGTTGATCAACAATTATAATAGTACTCATGTCCACCCCGAATCCTATTCAAGCTGACAATGGAATACACATGCACGAGGCACTATTGCGTGACTCTGCATCCAGAATTTCGAAAAATTTCAGAAAATGTCGGAAGCCGCTAATGACGGGGTAACGGGACTGTCTCTGGTCGCAGGACATGTCTTATCAGGTTACCGTGACCTTGGAACGTAAAGGGCTATTGAAGGACCACCGTGGATTTTAGTTAGTAGGTTTGAGTCTCACAGTCCCTTTCGTTCCAGACAGGTTGGGAGGACTCTTTGGATATTTTTTACAGTCCACATGGACAGGTGGACTGCCTGTGTGGTTATTCATTGTTGAAATTCCAACAGAAAAAAAAAACATATAAGTAGGTACCTGATCGTGGATAACTAGTGACGAAGACATCATCAGGTCTCAGCGGCATGTTGTATATTTTCGCTGCTTCTTGCTTGTACTTTTGTGGGAAGAAGTACTTCTTTGGCCCGACACGGACGAATCCAGTCATCTCACCTTAATTTATAAATATGACACAAACATAAGTAAAAGTTGATACTCCTTGAGATTGAAAAATTAAATAAAATAATCATAAAATTTGAAAACTATGAATTATTTATTGTTATTAAGCATAGTATTTTGATAATGTATTATTATTTAATAATGTGTAAATTTTGCATGCCCATGTGACGGCAGAGCATGGAGAACATTATCAAAATATGTAAGATCTATTCATACCCTTAGCAAACTTAATTGATTCTAAATTGATTGAGTAAATCTAAAAATAGCAAATCAAATTATTGATTTGTGCAACAAAACCTTGATAGTTACGATCATTACAATCACTGTGAATGAAAATATTACATCCGGGGAAACCAATTTGGTAGACCTTGTAGTTAGTTTCAGCCATAAAACGTGGTTCAATTAATTTATTCAATAAAATGCATTTATTTCCATATCGCACCTATTATTTCATTTAATTACAAAGATGTAGGTACAGTAATACGGACCTACATCTCTTTATAACTTCTTAATGTAAAATAATAAATAAACCTATTAAAATAAAAATGACAAAACAGTTCCGTACGTATAGTACCACAGAAAATTAATATGCCCAGCGCTCTTCTATTGTCCTACTTTAAAGTCAATGAACTGATAAAATACTAAAAAGATTACGTTATATGGCTTATGTTATTCATATTAATATTTGGCTATTTATCTAACGATATAGACGGAGATTGTAAGTAAGACATAAAGACATTGTTATGTTAGTATTTTCTAGGCAATTTAATACAGTTTATAAGTGGGCCCATGCTAGCTCCCAGTGAAACTCCTGTTAAAACTTTGCTGGTCATTCACCTAGATTTCTGTAGCAACTCAACTTCGGCAAAATTAAAATTGAAGGGCAATACGTACTCTGGGTCATTACACTAGTTAATCAGGTGGTTATAATGAGTGTTGATAAACATTAACTAAACCAAATGCGTTACAGAAATCTCCGTCATATAAGTACGTAACTTTCCCTAATTAGTAGATACAGCCTTAGTCTTTGTTATTAAATAATTATTTCTACATAAACCTTAACTTATTTATAATGTGGTTTATTTTATGAACATAAGTAAGTTATTCTGACTATCAAAATAAACAAGCTGACGACTGGACAGTTTTTTTTTATCTAATATCTTCACATTATTGAATTTACTTAATAAAACTAGTTCTCGTCGCTACCTACATTTTGTTAACTTTTATTCATCGTGGTCTCATTTTGTATAAGAAAAAGAAAGTCTTCCATATAAATGAACTCACCGGTAAAATATTCCATCAACTCTTTGGCTAGTCCTTGCTCCAAATCTTCTATTTCAAAGGGAAACCTGTTTTCCGAATCCATTTTAACACTTTCAAATTACTAATATCTCTTAAAAAACAAGAATTTATTTATTTACACGTATAATGTTCAAAATAGTGTGATAAAGTGAGAGTAAACGCGAGTTGCGCCTGCGACGGTAGGCCTGACACTGCGGTCTGCGAGATTCGAATCAATGGTAACGGCTTAAGGTCCAAACAACTTCGTGAACCAGCTCACACTGTATGCCCTTAAGATTTGTTTGCTTGTATATCAACAACTGGCTCTACAGCGCAGCCGGTTACAATTTAATATGCATCTCAAGGTGCTAGATCGGCGCACGCGTCATTTTCGATTGTAATGGAACCAACCTACTTCCTTGAGTGGTGGCCCTCAGTCCTTTTCACTTCTGACTTCAGCAGAAAAAAAGTGCAGTCGTAGATATTTTTTTTTGTATAAACTTATTGCTCATGCAGTTCTTAGCATAATAGGCATTTTATCAAAAATTAAAATCTCCCGTCATCCTTTCCAATTCAACATTAAGTAATGTACCTATTATAGCTACATGGCAACTATGATTGCCTAAGATTAGATACAAAGTCTAGATAACATGTCCATACCTACCTAATTAACAATTTTTTATTAATTACTGAAATGAAATTACTAAGTAGGCATTAATTATGTTGTGTATGCATGTGTTGAAATAATTGTATCTAATTCTGGTTTTTTTAGCGTGGTAAAATCATCAAATGAGTCCTCCCACCCAGGGCAGGGCGGGAGGGACTGTCAGACTCACTAAAAATCCACGGTGTCCTTCACTAGCCCTTTACGTTCCAGGGTCACGGTAATGAAATAAGTTCCGCGACCCCGGCAGGCTTTGGCCTCTAAAGGGGGACCCCGTCATCTTGCTGACGCTCTTTGAGGCGCGCGTGAAACACAATGCGCCGTCGTCGACCCGGGCATGGTCCATGGACGAACGGCGAGTTGCCCATTACTCGCCGCCCGCATACCTAATTCTGGGTTTAGGTAATTTTATATTTTTTAAACTAATGATTGACTAGTTTGGACACAATGTGAACTACTATTGAATACCTAAATAAAATGAACCTAATCATGTCTTCTGATTCACGAGATTCAAACCAAGCAAAACAACTCAAATCTAATGTATTTACTTAGATATGAATCATCACCATCATCATCATCATCAGCCTGAAGACGTCCACTGCTGAACATAGGCCTCCCCCTTAGACCGCCACGCCGAATGACAATTCGCCATTTGCATCCATCGGTTGCCCGCGACCCTCACGAAGTCGTCGGTTCACGTAGTGGGATATGAATGAACGATATCATTTTATTAAAATCGTAGAGCTGTCATTCCTTATTTTCATTGTCATTGAATATTTTTTCTTTTTGTATTTTTTTCCCTTTTCACATTTTAAAGATTGTCATGCTTAGGACCATACAAGGACCATAGATATCTTTCTACAATACGTCATTTTGTATAATTACCCTTCCATCCAGAGAGCAGTGGTGGCCCAGTGGTATCGGCTCCAACCTACGAGTTTGTCGGTCGTGGGTTCGAACCCAGCCAGGCGCATTACTTTGTGTAATTTATTTCAACACCACTGCTCTCAAAACGGTGAAGAAAAACATCGTGAGGAAACCGGCATGTCCTAGAACCATAAATTCGAAGACATGTGACATCTACCAACCCGCACTGGGCCCGCGTGGTGGATTATGGCCCACTCCCTCTCACAGAGAGGAGGCCTGTGTCCCAGCAGTGGGAACATTATAGGCTGAAGATGATGATGATTTTTTAACAGATAAGGGATCGATTCTGATGCCAAATCAATTTTTTTCGAAATTTTTTGATATATCTCCGAAACTAATGTAAAGTTGTCGATCAAACCTCAAATATTCCTAATAATATGCTTCTGTTAATAGGCTACGTATTATTACGCTATTTTCCCTGGGAGATAAGCAATTTTGAATTATGTTGTTTTCTTATGATGTTTTGAGTTGGAAGCTAAACCACTGGATACTAGTTATTCAAATATTCCTTAAACTGCTCTTCAATTAATAGGGTATGTATAATTCCGCACTTTACGTTCACTTTACGTCGTTCATCAGTCAAAGCACAGATTGTCACAGTTGCCTTGGCTTGCCTGCCTTGCCTTGAACTACGGGTAAAAAATACTACTTAATGTTAATGGGTCCTATCTCGAGCTGCTATATTTTATTAGCATTATAATTGACAATAAAATAAATGGATGAAGTTGTTATTTTTCCATGTGCGGGTACCGCAGGTCAGAATTTCGCAGGTTCTCTTTGATCCATTGATCAGCTTGCTGTGCCATCTCCTCGTCAAAATATGCACGCCAACCACCGGTATCACCTGAAAAAAAAAAATGGCAGCTCGGCTAGCAAAATAATGACACCTCAGTTAGTTGTATCATTAAGGTGGGTTGGACCTAAGTCCCGTTTCGTGAACTAATTAAGACGCGGACTGACTACGATTTTAATCGCTTATGACCGCGTAAACTATTGTCACCACTATGGAGCGTCAATAAGATTGAAAATTGAAAAAATGACATTTGTGTTGAAATGTGACGTAAGCTGCGAATGGGCATTTATTTTACTGCTTTTCTTTAGATTATTTAAAATATAGACATAAAATTAAATAATGGTTCGGTTAAAGTTTAAAAAAAATGGAAAACCTACTAAATTCTTAAAAAAAAACTGTTGTTATCGCTGGAAATACAGAGATCTTCGACGTCAAAGTTTATTTTTGTGCTACAACTTCCCAATTTTTATTGGGAATATCAAACTCTTATTTATTATTCTGTTCGGTTTAAATTCTTCTTTATACCCTTCTCTGTTCACTGTATTTTTCGCGTTGCTTATTTTTATTACATTACGTCATACTCGACGTTCTAAGAAACCAATTTTTGGGAATATGAGATAAGACCGCGCCTTAAGAAGATAAGATTTCAAGTCTTTGTTTTGTTTTGATCATTATTTTGATCATCTCTCATTCTCGTTTGACCAACCAACCTTTACGTTCAGATTTGTCAGTACCAGTGACGGAAAATTAAAAATACTAACCTTTCCGTACAAAAGTTTCGCCCTTTGCCAAAATTCCCGTCTCCCTCATGTCTTCATAGTTCACCGACTTATTATTCTTAAAGTTTTCGAAGCTGAGGTGGTCGCAGAGGCGATTCATTTGTTCTTGGTTCAGCTGCTTGCCGAAGAAGTCTGTTACACGGCGAATGGATGCAGGTAAGTCCTGAAAACGTAATAGGTACAATTTTATCTCTGTACTTGCAATAGGCACTGAGCTCAAAGCAGAACAGGTGGGTCAAAAGTGGGTCGAAACGGTTCTTGTAAATAGTGCACGGCATGCGCGCGGCCTTTTGCTGGAACTTAGCCTGCGCACTACCGTGCGCTTAGATTATCATAGTAAGTATAATAATTGGAACGAAGTTCCTTATCGCGCGTTGCGAAAGGGGGCTAGACGGAAAAAGTTAAGACGAAAAGTTGTAACGACACTTTTTTTTCACTTTTTGCTTAGGTTGCCGGGCCGCGCGGCGGCGCGGTGGCTCGTCCTTTACCACGCCCCGCACCCCGCGCCTGCATCCCGCGCCCCGTACCCCTCACCCAACCCCCGTTCCACGTGACTCTTCTTGTCGCATTGCGGCGTGCGCATGTTTCTCTGTCTGTCTCTCTCTCTCTCTTATAGAAAGCAAGCCAGATATTTTCGTTTCGTCTTTCTATTTCGCATTGAACAGTGTGGTGTCGCGACGATAATTTTTAACCGACTTCAAAAAAAGGAGGAGGTTCTCAATTCGTCGGAATCTTTTTTTTTTTTTTTTTTTTTTTTTTTTTTATGTATGTTCCCCGATTTCTCGAAGACGCCTGGACCGATTTGGAATTTTTTTCTTTTGTTTGAAAGGGTATACTTTCCGATTGGTCCCATGATCATCAGGTCAGGATCTGATGATGGAATCCCAGGGAAATCGAGGGCAGCCTTCAAATTTTATAGGCACATATAGTACCATTTTCATATATTTTCTAAAGCTGTTTAAGTATTTGCATCTGATAATCATCATCTCAGGTGGATGAGCTGATGATGGAAGGTACAACTCCTCAACGGCTTGGAGTAGGCATCGACTGATTTAGTTTGTGTTCACATATCTCTGGAACTACAAGTCTGATTTAAGTAATTCTTTTTTTTTGTACTAAGTATTGTTTAACTTACGGAATACTGCAAGTTTCATCAAAATCGGTTCAGTAGTTTTTGAGATAGGGAATTTTATTAGCTTATTGTGCACTTGAGAGAGAATGATTTATTTGACAAGAATTTGAGTTGAATATTTAAACTAAAAAGAGTAAAATAAAAAACTTTTTTAAAAAAAATGTAACCGCCTTCAAAAACAACCACAAAAAAGGGTAAAATAACCTACAAAATAACTTTTCTTTCAGAAGTCGGTGGCAAAAAACAATGAAATGAAAAAAAAACAAAGGCACCGACTTCTGAAAGAAAAGTTATTTTGTAGGTTATTTTACCCTTTTTTGTGGTTGTTTTTGAAGGCGGTTACATTTTTTTTTGAAAAAGTTTTTTATTGTTGAGTGTGTACAGTAACTTCGTTCGTTTTTAATGTCTTTATTTTTTTCTCTTTGATAATGATCACATTCACAGGCTTCCAACCAAAAAAAAAATTTTCCTTGCGGGGATCGAACCTGCGACACACTGCGCAACAGTCGATCGCAATTTAGAGAATAGCACTACATCGAAAAATCCGTCTCTTGTCTATGATAGTACCTACTGATTTAATTATCATTCATCCTGATTAATGATAAATAAATTAGTAAGAAGAATCACCGTATCTTGCGGCCGGTACGGATTTGCCGACGCATATCTTCACTCTGTTCTCAAAAGGTGCTACAAACATTGTATAAAAATAAAACTGGTAGGTGTTACCTTTATTAGATCTTCATAGAACAAGAACAGCATGTTCGGATCATCTCTCTTCTCCCAAGCTTCTTTGACGTGCTCGAAAAATGGCATCCGTGAAACTGAGAATCAAAAGATACTGTAGCTGAACCCCCTTTACATACATAAATGAATTATAAACTATCAATCCTTGTTCTAAAAATTATATAAGTACGTTACAACAATTTGCTTGGTACTAACATTATGCGCCAATGTGCAGCAAGCCAAAAAGCAAATGGGCAAAGGGAGGGGGAGTCCGCTAATTACTACAACTTATATCTAAGTACAAAATATTATTATGATAACTATAAAAATGTATATTATCCCACTTCCACAACCCAGTTACTGGGTTTAAGATACCTCTGTCAATAACCAACACCTTTACGAGAAACACCTTAAGGTGAATGCTCCAGGGTAGCCCGCGAAATTCAAAATTTCTTGGGTTTTTGCAATTTGCAGGCCAGTGCTAGGTTGTATGCTGATTAAAATATTGATCGCGGCTGTAAGACGTATGTAGTTACAGAATTATTATCATCAAAATCACCAATACAACCCTCCAAGTTCATAAAGCTTCAGGAACAAAAAAATAACATAAAAAGTCATTCCTGAAGCTTTATGAACTTAGAGCGTTGTATTGATGATTTTGTTGATTATGATTCTGTAACTACATACGTCTTACATCCGCGATCAATATTTTAATCAACATACAACCTAGCACTGGCCTGCAAATTGCAAAAAACCCAAGAAGTTTTGAATTTCGCGGGCTACCCTGGAGCATTAACCTTAAGCTTGACTTACACAAGTCCCTACGAAATATGTTCCAGAAGTCTTTGAAGTCTGAACAGAATGATCTCTTAAACAATCTAGCGTGATGGTAGCAGGATACAGCCACGTCTCTGGGGTCCCGCGCAACGTACACCACCTTCGCTGTATCCAGGAGTTTGGGGGGCAGCAGGGACATAGGCAGGTGTGTCTTGATGAAGCGAGTAGATGTCAACGGAGCCGCAGCCAGCAATGGAGTCACTGGTGTAGCCACGTTCCGTATAGTCCGCAAAAACTTCTCTCTATCAAAGTTTTTTTCAATTTTCGCGATAACGTCCGCGTATTCTTCTATAGTTTCTTTGTCTATGGCCATGAAGCCGCTGAAATCGATTACTTTCAAGTTAAAGATGTTTTTCCCAGTCATTAGGCACACATTATAACTTATTCACAAAATAAACTCACTCCAAGTAAGAGTATCGGTGAGTCAGGGGTATCTCTATAGCTTTTTCGTAATCCAAATCGTTTGCAATCAACCAAACTAGTTCTTGGGTCAACGTAGTTCCTAAAGAAAAAAATGTGAATTAATATAATTAATTTACAGGCTAAAAATCTTTTTTGTTTAACATATGCTCACTAATGGCTCACCAGATCGCTGATAACTGGCCACAAACACATCAGTTGGTCTCAGGGGCATGTTGTAGATATTAGCAGCATCTTTCTTGTAGGGTTCGTATACCTTAAAACCTTTAGGACCCAGACGGATATATGGTGCAGGGATGTCTGGAGCAAACACAGGGAATTCAAAAAAATAATAAAGGAGTCTGTTAAAAGGGCTGTAAATGCTTACAAAATATTTTGAAGAAGCCTAAATACCCAGTTAAATATAAAGTTATGTATTCATATCCTTTTTGTTTAGTAAAATGGATAATGCTCACCACATGTTATTTAGACTTTTGTTTAAAAGAGAGCGTAGCGAGCTCAGGAACCAGATTACCCGACTCGATCCGGGTATTTGATAAAACAACATAAAATCTATTCTGACAGGTATTTCGAATTTATTGGTAGTAATATGGTGCATTACTGGATGGCATTTAAACACAAGCCATTAAAAAATCAGTTCAGCACTACACAAACACAGTTCGGAATCGTCACACACTATCGCAGGTCGAGACTTCCACAGGTAGGACCGCAGCAGGTAGTGGCCCCAACAGGCAGGACCGCAGCAGGTAGAGAGAAGACTGAAGTAGACCGTCGACTGCACAAAGGGCCGAGTTAGAACGCCGCCGCCGACAGGTGGTATGCAGCACGCACTGGCCCCAACAGGCAGGACCGCAGCAGGTAGAGAGAAGACTGAAGTAGACCGTCGACTGCACAAAGGGCCGAGTTAGAACGCCGCTGCCGACTCCCCAAATGCTGAGATAGACTCAAGCAAGTTACAGTATTCTGCCAAGAAGGCTAAGATAGACTGACGTTTGCACAAAGATTAAGATAGAGTCTCCACTGCACATAGAGTGTTCACTGCTCAACAGACTGCTATAGAATCCGACTCCAGAAAGGGCTGAGTTGAGACTGTTCACTGGACAGAAGTCTGAGATCGAAAAGCCCTCTTCTGCCAACGGCCTCTGCTTTTATACCCATCAGCTCGTTTTCAAAATCAGTCTTCTTTTCTATTTTGAAATATTAGTTTCTTCAAATGTAGTGGAACCCGACCATACAGACCTCCTTCGTGTGCGTAAATTTCATAAGTAAAATTTAGAATTAAGTTATTTAGTACAATCATAATATAAAAATTAAATTAAATACAATATTTCAGCGAAATCAATTTGATAAAAAATCTAAAAACCCACGTTTTTAAATGTCCTAAAAATAAGAAAATAACCCTACGGGGCTGAGAGAGGGGCCACTCAAAACGTGGGGGCGTATATTATTTAAGGGATTATTTATGGGACATATTTACATGACGAGTATATGATGTGTGATCGTGGGTGTAACTTGCAAATATCGCCCCCACGTTTTGAGTGGCCCCTCTCTCAGCCCCGTAGGGTTATTTTCTTATTTTTAGGACATTTAAAAACGTGGGTTTTTAGATTTTTTAAAATCTATTAATTATTTTATTATTTTTATCTTTGACCATCGGGTTTGAAGCTACCCTGAAAATTTCAGCCTGCTAGCTTATCGGGAAGTGCCTCAAAACCTGTCCGCCATCTTGGACGTCCGCCATATTCGATTTAAGTCACATGATTATTTTTTTCATATTCCTGACAGCAAACCCTTTCATTTGATACCCATATCAGGGGGGTGGATTTCAAACAGCCAGTCTGCCATCTTGGACGTCCGCCATATTGGATTTAAGTCACGTGACTATTTTTTTCGTACTCCTGACAGCAAACCCTTTCATTTGATACCCACATCATAGGGGTGCATTTCAAATAGCCTGTCAGCCATCTTGGACGTCCGCCATATTGGATTTAAGTCACGTGACTATTTTTTTTTCGTATTCCTGACAGCAAACCCTTTCATTTGATACCCATATCAGGGGGGTGGGTTTCAAACAGTCAGTCCGCCATCTTGGGGAGGCCGCCATATTGGATTTGTTATGACGTTTCTTAGCTAGTCATATATTGTCATCAGAACTCAGAGCGTGTGCAAAATTTCAGCTTGCTAGCTTATCGGGAAGTGCCTCAAAATTGAGTTGCAAAAGTCCAACCGGAACGACAAACAAACAAACATACAAACAAACAAACAAGAATTGTGAGTGTATAAAAACGTGGGAAGAAACAAGAAAAGTGAGTGTATAAAAACGTGGGAAAATAAACTAAGTTATCCAAAAAGTAGCATCATAGACTAAGCTAAACAGAAAAATAAAAAGAAACTGACAGTTTGACATTTGACATAAGTGTCACAAGAAAAATCTAGAAAAATATCAATAAAAGGATGATATAATAGGATGATAAATAGAATGAGAATGTTTGTAAGTATACATAAATACTATAATATTTAGGATCATCCCAAAATAATAATTAATCGGATTGGCCCAAAAGCAAATTAAGCAATTGCTCACGTCTCTGGGGGCACCATGAACTGGACCGAAATTACCAGACCCTTGAGCTCGCTACGCTTCCTCTTGCATTCCCTTACTTTCCGAAAGTGTTTTGCTTTACCTACTAAACGAAGTAGGTACTACCCTACACAATACCTTCCTCATTGCCAACTAATACGTTGCAAAAATATTAAAGGTAGAAACTAGTTTACCGAGGATAGGGGATACATCCATAGCCTTGGATTGCTTAGGTTATCAAGTGCCGGATCGGGCTTTAAGCTACCCACTACTACTACTAGCCGCCCGCAAGCACGCGCCTGAAGTCCCCAGAAATCGCCTCAAGAACCCAGAGTCCAAACCTTGAACTGATTACACTCGTGTCTTTCTTATTATCATAGCAACAAGATAGAGAAGATAATATTTTATCTTAGTTGTATTTCGAGGTCTTTACGTACAGGTGGTATCGTAAAAAGATAAGTTCATTTTCAAGATAGGTATTAGAACATTCCTAACTATTATTTCACATCTTGAGGTTGCGTGCAATAACAATGGGTGAACAAAACGAATTGCCGTTTCCCTATGAATTCGAGGAGCTGAAGCCTGAAGAAAAAGCATTGATTAATAGTACTTTGGGCTGTGAGTGATTAGAATTACTTGATTCAAATGCATCCTTATTCTTCTGTGCTTCTTTAATTCTGTCGTATTACTTTCTAAGCACGCGATCTTTCACACAGTCATCTACTTTTGGTCCTTCTCATTAATACTCAAAACTTTCAAGATGTATTTTTTTTTCATTCCTCCGCATCGTATGGGCCACCGGATTGCAAAACAAACTTTTCAGTCGTGGAGTAGCTTTTAGTTATCCTCTGATGTGGTTCCAGGAAATAAATATAATTATATCATCAAAGTAGCAACGATGTTATCGATTTTTTAATGGCTTGTGTTTAAATGCCATCCAGTAATGCACCATATTACTACCAATAAATTCGAAATACCTGTCAGAATAGATTTTATGTTGTTTTATCAAATACCCGGATCGAGTCGGGTAATCTGGTTCCTGAGCTCGCTACGCTCTCTTTTAAACAAAAGTCTAAATAACATGTGGTGAGCATTATCCATTTTACTAAACAAAAAGGATATGAATACATAACTTTATATTTAACTGGGTATTTAGGCTTCTTCAAAATATTTTGTAAGCATTTACAGCCCTTTTAACAGACTCCTTTATTATTTTTTTGAATTCCCTGTGTTTGCTCCAGACATCCCTGCACCATATATCCGTCTGGGTCCTAAAGGTTTTAAGGTATACAAACCCTACAAGAAAGATGCTGCTAATATCTACAACATGCCCCTGAGACCAACTGATGTGTTTGTGGCCAGTTATCAGCGATCTGGTGAGCCATTAGTGAGCATATGTTAAACAAAAAAGATTTTTAGCCTGTAAATTAATTATATTAATTCACATTTTTTTCTTTAGGAACTACGTTGACCCAAGAACTAGTTTGGTTGATTGCAAACGATTTGGATTACGAAAAAGCTATAGAGATACCCCTGACTCACCGATACTCTTACTTGGAGTGAGTTTATTTTGTGAATAAGTTATAATGTGTGCCTAATGACTGGGAAAAACATCTTTAACTTGAAAGTAATCGATTTCAGCGGCTTCATGGCCATAGACAAAGAAACTATAGAAGAATACGCGGACGTTATCGCGAAAATTGAAAAAAACTTTGATAGAGAGAAGTTTTTGCGGACTATACGGAACGTGGCTACACCAGTGACTCCATTGCTGGCTGCGGCTCCGTTGACATCTACTCGCTTCATCAAGACACACCTGCCTATGTCCCTGCTGCCCCCCAAACTCCTGGATACAGCGAAGGTGGTGTACGTTGCGCGGGACCCCAGAGACGTGGCTGTATCCTGCTACCATCACGCTAGATTGTTTAAGAGATCATTCTGTTCAGACTTCAAAGACTTCTGGAACATATTTCGTAGGGACTTGTGTAAGTCAAGCTTAAGGTTAATGCTCCAGGGTAGCCCGCGAAATTCAAAACTTCTTGGGTTTTTTGCAATTTGCAGGCCAGTGCTAGGTTGTATGTTGATTAAAATATTGATCGCGGATGTAAGACGTATGTAGTTACAGAATCATAATCAACAAAATCATCAATACAACGCTCTAAGTTCATAAAGCTTCAGGAATGACTTTTTATGTTATTTTTTTGTTCCTGAAGCTTTATGAACTTGGAGGGTTGTATTGGTGATTTTGATGATAATAATTCTGTAACTACATACGTCTTACAGCCGCGATCAATATTTTAATCAGCATACAACCTAGCACTGGCCTGCAAATTGCAAAAACCCAAGAAATTTTGAATTTCGCGGGCTACCCTGGAGCATTAACCTTAAGCTTGACTTACACAAGTCCCTACGAAATATGTTCCAGAAGTCTTTGAAGTCTGAACAGAATGATCTCTTAAACAATCTAGCGTGATGGTAGCAGGATACAGCCACGTCTCTGGGGTCCCGCGCAACGTACACCACCTTCGCTGTATCCAGGAGTTTGGGGGGCAGCAGGGACATAGGCAGGTGTGTCTTGATGAAGCGAGTAGATGTCAACGGAGCCGCAGCCAGCAATGGAGTCACTGGTGTAGCCACGTTCCGTATAGTCCGCAAAAACTTCTCTCTATCAAAGTTTTTTTCAATTTTCGCGATAACGTCCGCGTATTCTTCTATAGTTTCTTTGTCTATGGCCATGAAGCCGCTGAAATCGATTACTTTCAAGTTAAAGATGTTTTTCCCAGTCATTAGGCACACATTATAACTTATTCACAAAATAAACTCACTCCAAGTAAGAGTATCGGTGAGTCAGGGGTATCTCTATAGCTTTTTCGTAATCCAAATCGTTTGCAATCAACCAAACTAGTTCTTGGGTCAACGTAGTTCCTAAAGAAAAAAATGTGAATTAATATAATTAATTTACAGGCTAAAAATCTTTTTTGTTTAACATTGCTCACTAATGGCTCACCAGATCGCTGATAACTGGCCACAAACACATCAGTTGGTCTCAGGGGCATGTTGTAGATATTAGCAGCATCTTTCTTGTAGGGTTTGTATACCTTAAAACCTTTAGGACCCAGACGGATATATGGTGCAGGGATGTCTGGAGCAAACACAGGGAATTCAAAAAAATAATAAAGGAGTCTGTTAAAAGGGCTGTAAATGCTTACAAAATATTTTGAAGAAGCCTAAATACCCAGTTAAATATAAAGTTATGTATTCATATCCTTTTTGTTTAGTAAAATGGATAATGCTCACCACATGTTATTTAGACTTTTGTTTAAAAGAGAGCGTAGCGAGCTCAGGAACCAGATTACCCGACTCGATCCGGGTATTTGATAAAACAACATAAAATCTATTCTGACAGGTATTTCGAATTTATTGGTAGTAATATGGTGCATTACTGGATGGCATTTAAACACAAGCCATTAAAAAATCGATAACATCGTTGCTACTTTGATGATATAATTATATTTATTTCCTGGAACCACATCAGAGGATAACTAAAAGCTACTCCACGACTGAAAAGTTTGTTTTGCAATCCGGTGGCCCATACGATGCGGAGGAATGAAAAAAAAATACATCTTGAAAGTTTTGAGTATTAATGAGAAGGACCAAAAGTAGATGACTGTGTGAAAGATCGCGTGCTTAGAAAGTAATACGACAGAATTAAAGAAGCACAGAAGAATAAGGATGCATTTGAATCAAGTAATTCTAATCACTCACAGCCCAAAGTACTATTAATCAATGCTTTTTCTTCAGGCTTCAGCTCCTCGAATTCATAGGGAAACGGCAATTCGTTTTGTTCACCCATTGTTATTGCACGCAACCTCAAGATGTGAAATAATAGTTAGGAATGTTCTAATACCTATCTTGAAAATGAACTTATCTTTTTACGATACCACCTGTACGTAAAGACCTCGAAATACAACTAAGATAAAATATTATCTTCTCTATCTTGTTGCTATGATAATAAGAAAGACACGAGTGTAATCAGTTCAAGGTTTGGACTCTGGGTTCTTGAGGCGATTTCTGGGGACTTCAGGCGCGTGCTTGCGGGCGGCTAGTAGTAGTAGTGGGTAGCTTAAAGCCCGATCCGGCACTTGATAACCTAAGCAATCCAAGGCTATGGATGTATCCCCTATCCTCGGTAAACTAGTTTCTACCTTTAATATTTTTGCAACGTATTAGTTGGCAATGAGGAAGGTATTGTGTAGGGTAGTACCTACTTCGTTTAGTAGGTAAAGCAAAACACTTTCGGAAAGTAAGGGAATGCAAGAGGAAGCGTAGCGAGCTCAAGGGTCTGGTAATTTCGGTCCAGTTCATGGTGCCCCCAGAGACGTGAGCAATTGCTTAATTTGCTTTTGGGCCAATCCGATTAATTATTATTTTGGGATGATCCTAAATATTATAGTATTTATGTATACTTACAAACATTCTCATTCTATTTATCATCCTATTATATCATCCTTTTATTGATATTTTTCTAGATTTTTCTTGTGACACTTATGTCAAATGTCAAACTGTCAGTTTCTTTTTATTTTTCTGTTTAGCTTAGTCTATGATGCTACTTTTTGGATAACTTAGTTTATTTTCCCACGTTTTTATACACTCACTTTTCTTGTTTCTTCCCACGTTTTTATACACTCACAATTCTTGTTTGTTTGTTTGTATGTTTGTTTGTTTGTCGTTCCGGTTGGACTTTTGCAACTCAATTTTGAGGCACTTCCCGATAAGCTAGCAAGCTGAAATTTTGCACACGCTCTGAGTTCTGATGACAATATATGACTAGCTAAGAAACGTCATAACAAATCCAATATGGCGGCCTCCCCAAGATGGCGGACTGACTGTTTGAAACCCACCCCCCTGATATGGGTATCAAATGAAAGGGTTTGCTGTCAGGAATACGAAAAAAAAATAGTCACGTGACTTAAATCCAATATGGCGGACGTCCAAGATGGCTGACAGGCTATTTGAAATGCACCCCTATGATGTGGGTATCAAATGAAAGGGTTTGCTGTCAGGAGTACGAAAAAAATAGTCACGTGACTTAAATCCAATATGGCGGACGTCCAAGATGGCAGACTGGCTGTTTGAAATCCACCCCCCTGATATGGGTATCAAATGAAAGGGTTTGCTGTCAGGAATATGAAAAAAATAATCATGTGACTTAAATCGAATATGGCGGACGTCCAAGATGGCGGACAGGTTTTGAGGCACTTCCCGATAAGCTAGCAGGCTGAAATTTTCAGGGTAGCTTCAAACCCGATGGTCAAAGATAAAAATAATAAAATAATTAATAGATTTTAAAAAATCTAAAAACCCACGTTTTTAAATGTCCTAAAAATAAGAAAATAACCCTACGGGGCTGAGAGAGGGGCCACTCAAAACGTGGGGGCGATATTTGCAAGTTACACCCACGATCACACATCATATACTCGTCATGTAAATATGTCCCATAAATAATCCCTTAAATAATATACGCCCCCACGTTTTGAGTGGCCCCTCTCTCAGCCCCGTAGGGTTATTTTCTTATTTTTAGGACATTTAAAAACGTGGGTTTTTAGATTTTTTATCAAATTGATTTCGCTGAAATATTGTATTTAATTTAATTTTTATATTATGATTGTACTAAATAACTTAATTCTAAATTTTACTTATGAAATTTACGCACACGAAGGAGGTCTGTATGGTCGGGTTCCACTACATTTGAAGAAACTAATATTTCAAAATAGAAAAGAAGACTGATTTTGAAAACGAGCTGATGGGTATAAAAGCAGAGGCCGTTGGCAGAAGAGGGCTTTTCGATCTCAGACTTCTGTCCAGTGAACAGTCTCAACTCAGCCCTTTCTGGAGTCGGATTCTATAGCAGTCTGTTGAGCAGTGAACACTCTATGTGCAGTGGAGACTCTATCTTAATCTTTGTGCAAACGTCAGTCTATCTTAGCCTTCTTGGCAGAATACTGTAACTTGCTTGAGTCTATCTCAGCATTTGGGGAGTCGGCAGCGGCGTTCTAACTCGGCCCTTTGTGCAGTCGACGGTCTACTTCAGTCTTCTCTCTACCTGCTGCGGTCCTGCCTGTTGGGGCCAGTGCGTGCTGCATACCACCTGTCGGCGGCGGCGTTCTAACTCGGCCCTTTGTGCAGTCGACGGTCTACTTCAGTCTTCTCTCTACCTGCTGCGGTCCTGCCTGTTGGGGCCACTACCTGCTGCGGTCCTACCTGTGGAAGTCTCGACCTGCGATAGTGTGTGACGATTCCGAACTGTGTTTGTGTAGTGCTGAACTGTTTTTTTATATTTCCTTTATTTATTCTAAAATATTTTATCTTGTAATTAAACTGTTACAATATACGGTCCCGACATATCGCTGGCCCTATAGGGCCCCCGTCCGTTTGCTGACTTTTGCTGCGTCGTTGACTCGAATGTGGTCCATTTCCTTGAATACCTATTTATTTTACCTTTAAAGCGCCTGCCAAGAAACAAGTCAAACAAATCACTTGTAGCTGAAAATTGTAAACTTCTCGAGTTCTTATGTATTCGGAAACGGCAATTTTTTTGACTGATATAATCGACATTGATATAATATTTTGTTATATTATTATGCAGAGACGGATCACAACACAGACCACTACTGGATGCTCTAAAACAATCCATGCATTTTTTAGATGTGGGAAATCATCGGATACCTTCTCCACCACCCAGACCCGGAATAACTATACGTGTTCCGACAAGGGTAATTTCGCAGGTCAGGCTTTTGTTTGGTCACCCATCCAATGACTGACCTCGGCAAAAGTTGCTCAACTTTGGTCACCCATCCAAAACCTGACTTAGGGTAGCGTTGCTTTACTTTGGACACCCATCCCTAAATAGACCTTGAAAAGCGTTGCTTTACTTTGGGAACCCATTCAGAAAGTAACCTAGGCTAGCGTTGCTTTACTTTGATCACCCATTCTTAGATTGACCTAGGGTAGCGTAATAGCGTTGCTTTACTTTTGACACCCATACCAAAATACGGTGCATCCACACCGACGGTAACATTTGTAGCTCAACGTTTCCAAATGTTGCTCGGTAACATCCGCCAACAAAATATTACTAAGTGTTGACGTGTTACTGTAAGTCGAGTAACGTTGCTCAACATTCGGTAACATCCGCCAACATGTTACTAAGTGTTGACGTGGTCGAGTAACGTTGCTCAACATTCGGTAACAATGTTACCCCCATTATCTAACAACGTTGCCGATTGTCGAGCAACGTTACTCGACATACGGCAACATTTGTTGTCGGATGTTACTGCGGTGTGGATGAGTAACAATCAACAAATAGTAACAAGGAGCCACAAAAGTTACCGAATGTTGCCGAATGTTACCGTGTTGCCTTTTGTTGCTCCACAAATGTTGCCGGCGGTGTGGATGCACCGAGACCTCGGTAAAAATTTCTTAACTTTGGGAACCCATCCAAAAATAAACCTCAGCAAGGGTTGCTTAACTTTGGGAACCCATCCAGAAAGTAATCTAGGCGTGTGCGATGCGCGCTCGGAAACGGACGCGTTTGCACACCTCAGCTAGAATATTTTTATTCGCGTTTGTGCAGCGGTAATAGCTGCCCGGTTTTTGTTCGCAATGGCTACAAATTAAGTCATTGTCAACGAGCTTTTGGCATTCGTCAAGCATGCCATCGACTACATGGACGAGGTCAGCATCTTGCAGATCTGCAAGTCCTCATACAAAGAGGAAGAGGTATGCAGTGCCAAGTTGCTGCTATTTCAAACACTCGACCAAGTCGGACAGATGCCATCTCGCCGGAGGGATGGTGGCGAGAAGAGTCTGCAGGACATCATCGACCTGCTGAAGAGGACCGATCCGGATGACGTGCCAGATTTTGTGGCGAAGGACCTGCATAAGCTGCCTCCCGTCACTTTCGACCACGTCGACGTCACCAGGCTGCTGAAGGACATTACGTCTCTGAAGGTGAGCCAGGCCGAAATGAAGTCCAAGTTGGAGTCATCAGATGTCATCATTGGTGATTTACGAGTCGAAGTAGCGTTGTTGCGCAACGCTATTCCGAAAAGTGGGTCGCCGGAAGGCTCCAACGTGAACACACGCCGTGGAGCACAAAATGCCTCAGTTTGCAGTTTTCAGTCGGCGACTGAATCAACGTCGCCGGCCGTCAAGAATGCAGGCGTTGCATCGTGTTCGGCTGATCACGTCGTACCTGCCGGAGAAGCGACGTGTGTAATAGGTACATCGACCCCTAAATGTGCCTATTCTGCAATTGTCGCCAAGACGAAACCTGCTGCGTCGGAAACAAAACGACAAGCAGAAAAAACAAAAGGGGGTAAGCAGAGTCGCTCAGTATTGAGCGCGACTAAAGGCGCTGTGGTGGACCACAAACAGCAAGGACCACCGAAGCACACATGCGATGAGGACGGTTTCATCAAGGTGGAGAGAAAGAAGAAGAAGCCTACTTATCGCAACCAGTGCGGGACAGCGCTGGCAGGACCTAACATGCTGCTACGTCCTGCATTACCGACGACGCAGCTGTACGTGTCCCGTTTACACTACTCTACGAAGACGGAGGATATCGTCGAGTACATACGGGTGAAGACCAACTGGGACTTGAGGGTGGAGAAGTTGGAGGCGCGCCATAACACCAATTTTAATTCGTTTGTGGTGCCCGTTCCGACCCAACATTTGGCGACCTTTCTCAAGGAAGAGTTTTGGCCGAAAGGTGTGCTGTATCGGCGATTCCGAGGCCGGCTACGCGACACCTCGCAGCGTAACACGACGCCGTCACTTCGTGTACAGTAGTTTTAAGTATATTGTTTATAATAATATGTATAAGTTTATAGTTATTGTTTTATATCTATATGTGTATTGTGTTTTATGGGCCTTTAGATGCCTGAAATAAAGGATAAAATATATAAATTTTACTTAGGACTCATCCCAAAATAGACGTCGGCAAGCGTTGCTTTAATTTGGTCACCCATCCAATGACTGACCTCGGCAAGCGTTGCTTAATGGTCACCCATCCAAAAAACTGACCTCGGTAAGCGTTTTACTTTGGTAATCCATCTAGTGACTGACCTCGGCCAACGTTGCTTGCCTTTGGTTACCCATCCCTAAATAGACCGCGGCAAGCTTTGCTTCACTTTGGTGACCCATCCAGAAATTGAACTAGGCTAGCGTTGTTTTACTTTGGTCACCTATCCAATGACTGACCTCGGCAAGCGTTGCTTAACTTTGGGAATCCATCCAAAACCTGACCTAGGGTGGTGTTGCTTTACTTTTGGTAACCCATCCAATGACTGACCTTGGCAAGCGTTGCTTAACTTTGGGGACCCATCCAGAAAGTAACCTCGGCAAGCGTTGCTTAACTTTGGGAACCCATCCAATGTTTGACCTCGGCAAACGTTGCTTGCCTTTGGTAACCCATCCCTAAATAGACCGCGGCAAGTTTTGCTTAACTTTGGTCACCCATCCAATGACTGACTCCAGCAAGCGTTGCTTAACTTTGGGAACCCATCCAAAAACTGACCTAGGCTAGCGTTGCTTTACTTTGGTCACCCATCCAATGATAGACCTCGGCAAGCGTTGCTTCACTTTGGTACTATTATTGATCGAAGGTAAAAGGTAAATTGTAAAATAATTACCATACAGGGATAGATAATTTGTTCAAAAATATAAATTACTTTATTTTGAACAGATACACCAGACGATTTCAGTAGTTTTAGGGCTGATTTTTCAATAGTCAGATAACTATTATCTGAGCAATAAAAATAGCGGTTTGACATATTTTCTATAGATAATCTGTCAAACCGCCATTTTTATTCTTCAGATAAAAGTTAACTGACTATTGAAAAATCAGCCCTTAATATAATATCTAAACTCCCGAAGGTCTCTTGAAAAGTTGCAATAGTCCATTCTTCAATGAAATCACGCATGTAGGCGTCCTAACTTCTTACTGCTCATCCATCTCATTGGTAATGGTACGTGATGTTGGATGAAATAGCATGCATTTTAATTCCGCCCGCCAACGAGTTCGTCCCGCCGCGCGCCGACTAGGACACCCCCAAACAAAAGCAATCATCACGGGTCACGGTGGTTCTCAGGTTTATCCAAGTTTCCAAATCATAGTACTACTGTAGAGGCATTTCTTACTAAGTATGTTCTCTTATTTGTTCATAAACATAGAGGACAGTTTACCGAGGTTTATTTACGGATGGGTGTCCAAAGTAAAGCATCGCCGGCCTAGATCAGTTTCTAGATGGGTAACCAAAGTTAAGCAACGTTTGCCGAGGTCAAACATTGGATGGGTGATCAAAGTAAAGCAACGCTAGCCTAGGTTACTCTCTGGATGGGTTCCCAAAGGTGAGCAACGCTTGCCGAGGTCAGTCATTAGATGGGTGAACAAAGTAAAGCAACCCTAGCCTAGGTCAGTTTTTGGATGGGTCACCAAAGTGAAGCAACACTTGCCGAGGTCTATCATTGGATGGGTGACCAAAGTAAAGCAACGCTAGCCTAGGTCAGTTTTTGGATGGGTTCCCAAAGTTAAGCAACGCTTGCTGAGGTTAGTCATTGGATGGGTGACCAAAGTAAAGCAACGCTAGCCTAGGTCAGTTTTTGGATGGGTTCCCAAAGTTAAGCGAAGCTTGCCGCGGTCTATTTAGGGATGGGTTACCAAATGCAAGCAACGTTTGCCGAGGTCAAACATTGGATGGGTTCCCAAAGATAAGTAACGCTTCCCGAGATCAAACATTGGATGAGTGACCAAAGTAAAGCAACGCTAGCCTAGGTCAGTTTTTGGATGGGTTCCCAAAGTTAAGCAACGCTTGCTGAGGTCAAACATTGGATGGGTGACAAAAGTAAAGCAAAGCTAGCCGCGGTCTATTTAGGGATGGGTAACCAAAGGCAAGCAACGTTTGCCGAGGTGAAACATTGGATGGGTTCCCAAAGTTAAGCAACGCTTGCTGAGGTCAAACATTGGATGGGTGACAAAAGTAAAGCAAAGCTAGCCGCGGTCTATTTAGGGATGGGTAACCAAAGGCAAGCAACGTTTGCCGAGGTCAAACATTGGATGGGTTCCCAAAGTTAAGCAACGCTTGCTGAAGTTACTTTCTGGATGGGTTCCCAAAGTTAAGCAACGCTTGCCGAGGTCAAACATTGGATGGGTTCCCAAAGTTAAGCAACGCTTGCCAAGGTTAGTTTTTGGATGGGTTCCCAAAGTTAAGCAACGCTTGCTGAGGTCAAACATTGGATGGGTGACAAAAGTAAAGCAAAGCTAGCCGCGGTCTATTTAGGGATGGGTAACCAAAGGCAAGCAACGCTTCCCGAGATCAAACATTGGATGGGTGACCAAAGTAAAGCAACGCTAGCCTAGGTCAGTTTTTGGATGGGTTCCCAAAGTTAAGCAACGCTTGCTGAGGTCAAACATTGGATGGGTGACAAAAGTAAAGCAACCCTAGCCTAGGTCAGTTTTTGGATGGGTTCCCAAAGTTAAGCAAAGCTTGCCGCGGTCTATTTAGGGATGGGTTACCAAATGCAAGCAACGTTTGCCGAGGTCAAACATTGGATGGGTTCCCAAAGTTAAGCAACGCTTGCTGAGGTCAAACATTGGATGGGTGACCAAAGTAAAGCAACGCTAGCCTAGGTCAGTTTTTGGATGGGTTCCCAAAGTTAAGCAACGCTTGCTGAGGTCAAACATTGGATGGGTGACAAAAGTAAAGCAAAGCTAGCCGCGGTCTATTTAGGGATGGGTAACCAAAGGCAAGCAACGTATGCCGAGGTCAAACATTGGATGGGTTCCCAAAGTTAAGCAACGCTTGCTGAGGTCAAACATTGGATGGGTGACAAAAGTAAAGCAAAGCTAGCTGCGGTCTATTTAGGGATGGGTAACCAAAGGCAAGCAACGTTTGCCGAGGTCAAACATTGGATGGGTTCCCAAAGTTAAGCAACGCTTGCTGAAGTTACTTTCAGGATGGGTTCCCAAAGTTAAGCAACGCTTGCCGAGGTCAAACATTGGATGGGTTCCCGAAGTTAAGCAACGCTTGCCAAGGTCAGTCATTGGATGGGTGACCAAAGTAAAGCAACGCTACCCTAGGTCAGGTTTTGGATGGTGATCATAGTAAAGCAACGCTAGCCTAGGTTACTTCCTGGATGGGTTCCCAACGTTAAGCAACGCTTGCCAAGGTCAGTCATTGGATGGGTGACCAAAGTAAAGCAATCCTAGCCTAGTTCAATTTTTGGATGAGTCACCAAAGTGAAGCAAACCTTACCACGGTCTATTTAGGGATGGAAAACCAAAGGCAAGCAACGTTTGCCGAGGTCTAACATTGGATGGGTTTCCAAAGTTAAGCAACGCTTGCCAAGGTCAGTCATTGGATGGGTGACCAAAGTAAAACAACGCTACCCTAGGTAGGATTTTGTATGGTTGATCAAAGTAAAGGAACGCTCGCCTAGGTTACTTTCTGGATGGGTGTGATCAGTTTTTGGATGGGTTCCCAAAGTTAAGCAACGTTTGCCGAGGTCAAATATTGGATGGGTGATCAAAGTAAAGCAACGCTAGCCTAGGTTACTCTCTGGATGGGTTCCCAAAGGTAAGCAACGCTTGCCGAGGTCTGTCTTTGGATGGATGACCAAAGTAAAGCAATGCTAGCCTAGGTCAGTTTTGGATGGGTTCCCAAAGTTAAGCAACGCTATCCTAGGTCAGGTTTTGGATGGTTGATCAAAGTAAAGGAACGCTAGCCTAGGTTACTTTCTGGATGGGTGACCAAAGTAAAGCAACGCTGACCTAGGTCAGTTTTTGGATGGGTTCCCAAAGTTAGGCAACGCTTGCAGAGGTCAAACATTGGATGGGCGACCAAAGTAAAGCAACCCTAGTCTAGGTCAGTTTTTGGATGGGTTACCAAAGTGAAGCAACGCTTGCCGAGGTCTGTCTTTGGATGGGTGACCAAAGTAAAGCAATGCTAGCCTAGGTCAGTTTTTGGATGGGTTCCCAAAGTTAAGCAAAGCTTGCTGAGGTCTATTTAGGGATGGGTTCCCAAAGTAAAGCAACGCTTTCCGAGGTCAAACATTGGATGGGTGACAAAAGTAAAGCAACCCTAGCCTAGGTCAGTTTTTGGATGGGTCACCAAAGTGAAGCAACGCTTGCCGAGGTCTATCCAAGCGTCGAGTACTATTGCTACGCTGTATAATTGTATTGTAATCATCGTTGGTATGGGGTGCTTGTTTATTCATGAGATAACATTATCATACGCACTGAGGAGTCATTGATCTCACACATTCACATCTTTGCCACCTGTCATATTGACGTATGTTTGACAGCTGTCACTGTCATGTTGACAGCTGTCACTGTCGTGATGACAGGTGTCAGTTTTGACGTTTGGTATTCAGTCGAGCACAACATGCGGCGCGGGCGGCTGCAGAACACGGCGCAAAGCGCGGGTAGAGCGCGCGTGAGGAGGCCGGCGCCGGTTGGCTGCTGTTATGCGAACGACTCCTTCGTGGGACTCATCTGCTTACTGGAGCCCACGCTCGAGCGACTCTCACGACCACCGGACGAGTGAGATCTGAGGAGAAAAGATACACATGAGTAAATCAGTTTAGATCAGGCAAAAAACAGACGGTTTTCTGAAAAATATTGCTGACAGAGAACACTGTTGTGCTTAATGATTTAGGAATTTTGAAATTCTTACATAGCTATGTTAGGATTTTGGTGTACACTAGATAAATTTAAAAGGGGGGTTTTAAAAGGGGAGGCCTATGTTCAGCAGTGGACGTCCTATGGCTGAGATGATGATGATGATGATGATGATGATGAGATAAATTTTAATTATGATATGACCCACCATATTTTATTTTCTTACAAACATTCAAATACAATTAGGTCCACATTCATGTAAACTTACATATCCATGGTAACGACTAAAGACCATAATCTTAGTTATTTTGACGGATTGAAACGATTTAGGGTGCTCCCACACAAGGGCGGCAATGGGGCAAAATTATGGAGGACAAAACATATGAATGCCGAGGGCGTGAAGCGTTACACTTTTTTTTTTATCGTGGTAAGATCATCAAATGAGTCCTCCCACCCAGGGCAGAGAGGAAGGGACTGTCAGACTCGTACTGACTAAAATCCACGGTGTCCTTCAATAGTTCCGGGGTCTCGGTAATTCGTAGGTCCCGCGACCCCGGCAGGGTTTGGTTCTCTAAAGGGGGGCCCCGTCATTATGCAGACACTCTTTGAGGCGCGCGTGACACAACGCGCCGTCGACCCGGGCAGAATCCATAGTCGGACGATACATAGCCCGTCCGATATCGCCCATTACTCGCCGCCCGCATGCCCGCATGCCTATGGTGGCCGGAGATCATCTAGCGACGTCAGTCGCCGTGGGTGTCTACCACTGCGGCTGGGGTGAAAGGAGGACGCTGTCCTCTCCCTAATGCGACCCGCCTCCTCCTTCGCTAGCATGAGTGCTTCGCAGAAGGAGGTGACCGCTTCCCATTCCCCCCGCATCATAGTCTCGACCAATGCCGGGCACGAGAGGTCGCCGCCTATCGCCGTCGTGAGGACACGGCGGTGCTCTGCCCATAGCGGGGCAGTCCTGCATCGTATGCTCCACCGTGTCCTCCGGGCGATCCTCACAGTGGTGACGTGATACCCAAGCGTTTCTTCCCTCCCTATCCGACACAGGTACCTCCCGAAACTTCCGTGTCCGGTGAGGACCTGCATCAGGCGGTAGGTCAGAGTCAGGACGCCGTGACGCCCATCCAGCCGCTCCTCAAAGTCTTACCGCCGCGATTGCGTCGTGCCCGGACCTAGGTTAATTGCAACAGTTGCTTCCTCCATACTGCCCTGAGATCACGCCGGAGCTCTTCCCGCCGCGCCTCGACTTGTCGAGGCAGCGGGGATTCACCCCGGCGATGTGCCTCCACGCGCCACTTATAGACGCGCTGGTGGGGCCGTCGCTCGCCTCCAGATCCCAGGGCAGCAATCCGGCAAGGAGGTTGGCCGATTCGCCGGCGATCGTGCGGTATCCTCGGATCTTCCGGATAGCCATGACCCTCTGGCATGCGACCAGCTTTGCTGATCGCGTCCGCATACTCAGGGCCCGCACGGGGGCCCCGTAGAGAGCCATGGACCGCACTACACCGGCGTATAGCCTCCGGCAGGAATGAAGCGTTACACAACGTTACATTTTGATTTTGATGACGATTGTAATAAGAACGGTTCTAATATCAATGTATAAAACTTCGCAAGCCCTCGACAGCACAATAACTACATGAAACTTTTAAACAACTGTGTTTAAAAGTTTGATTTAGTTATTGTGTGTGAAATATTATTTTATTTAAAATAAATAATTATTACTGAATAATTATTATTTATTTTAACTAAAATAATATTTAATTAAAACATTTGATCTCTAGGGTAGGAATAAACAGCGAAATAACGAATTTAATTTAGAAACTGCACATGGCCCTATAAATACAGATATAGAAGTAGCTCAGGAATTTGAAAGGTTTTTTTCGAACATTCCCCCTAAGACGACTGAGTCTTTAAATTCGTCATTCGCACTCTCGGCTGCCTTACTTAGAAATAATGTAAAGGCTTGTCCGACGGAGTTTAGGTTTCGGCACACAAACCCCCAAGCTGTGATTAAAGCATTCAAAGATCTTAAAATGAAGTCAACAGAAGATCTCTGGGGAATGTCTGTGAAGGCCTGTAAATCTATTATAGAAACCGTTGCGCGATAATTAGCTTTTATATTTAATACCAGTGTAGACCAAGGAGTGTTTCCAGATCTCATGAAGCATAGTAAGGTAGCTCCACTTTTCAAATCAGGTGATTGTAAAGATCCTAACAATTATAGGCCTGTGTCAATTTTGCCAGTTTTCAGTAAAGTGTTTGAAAATTTAATGCTTGCACAAATGCTATGTCACTTCAATAGAAACTCCATATTAAATCATCAACAGTTCGGTTTCACCATAGGTCGTTGCAACTGACGCCGGTGTTACCCTATTGAAGAACATTTTCAACTCCTGGGAGGAAGCGTAAGATGCCATAGGAATCTTTTGCGACCTCTCAAAGGCATTCGATTGCGTAAACCACGAAACGCTTTTGCTGAATCTGGAACATTAAGGAATTAAAAATAAAGCTCTTGATTTACTAAATTCATACCTAAGAGATAGACAGGTTAAAGTTCAGATAAACGGTATAAACTCATTAGGAGCTGAAATGACTATGGGCGTGCCTTAAGGTTCTATTTTGGGTCCATTCCCTTTTTTAGTCTATATTAATGATTTACACCACTTACTAAAAAATCAAACACAGATGGTGTTATTTGCAGATGATACATCGTTAATTTTTAAAATAGATAGACGTGCACAAAATCTAGACACTGTTAATGACTGTATTTCTAAGGTTCAAAATTGGTTTACTCTTAATAATTTAGCTCTTAAAGAAAAGAAAACTAAATGTATAAGATTCACTTTGCCAAATGTTAGAAGTAGCGATTGCGACATTTTATTGAATGGAAAAAAATTGGAATTTATTAATCAGACAGTTTTCCTAGGAATCACGTTAGACGATAAATTACAATGGGGCCCCCATATAGCATCTCTAGCGGGGCGACTATTCGACTAAGCTCAGCCGCTTATGCTGTCAGAAAGATAAGACACTTTTTTTTTTTTTTGCGTGGTAAAATCATCAAATGAGTCCTCCCACCCCGGGCAGGGCGGGAGGGACTTTCAAACTTGTACTGACTAAAATCCACGGTGTCCTTCAATAGCCCTTTATGTTCCGGGGTCACGGTAATGAGATAAGTCTCGCGACCCCGGCAGGCTTTGGCCCTCTAGAGAGGGGGCCCCGTCATTATGCTGACGCTCTTTGAGGCGCGCGTGGAACACAACGCGCCGTCGACCCGGGCATGGTCCATGGTCGGGCAGCGAGTTGCCCTTTACTCGCCGCCCGCATGCCCGCGCCTACGGTGGCCGGAGATCGTCTTGCGACGTCCGTCGCCGTGGGCGTCCACCACTGCGGGTGGGGCGGAGGGAGGACACTGTCCTCTCTCTCACGCGGCCCGCCTCCTCCTTCGCGAGCATGACTGCTTCGCAGAAGGAGGCGACCGCTTCCCACTAAGATAAGACACTTAACAGACGTCGAAACTGCGCGTTTAGTTTACTTCAGCTACTTTCACAGCATTATGTCTTATGGCATTCTACTGTGGGGGCGGGCAGCTGACATTGATTCCATTTTTATTTTGCAAAAAAGAGCTGTCAAGGCAATTTACAATCTACGTCGTCGCGAATCTCTTAGGGAACTTATTCAAAAAGATTAATATAATGACAGTGCCTTGTCAATTCATTTATGAAAATATAATGCATGTTAAGAAAAATCTTCATCTTTTTAATAAAATAAGCGATAGACATAATTTTAACACTAGAAATAAAGATAAAATTGATCAACCTTATTTTAGATTGGCTAAAGTACAAAAATCTTTTATGGGGTACTGTGTTAAATATTACAATAAAATACCTAGGGAAATTTTAACACTAAATGAAAGAAAATTTAAAAGTTACATAAAAAATACACTTAGTAAACAAGCATATTATTATAAATTAGAAGATTATATCCAAGATAAAAATGTTTGGAAACATGCTGGTCCTGCTCCATAGTGATAGTACAATGTAGGGCTTAAACAGAATGAAATTTGTAAAAGAGCTGTAATTGCAATATTTTGTGGCGACTTAACACCCCACATTATGTCCCTACCAACCAATGTAGCAACGTATAATTAAATTGTAAATATGTATAGTTAGATCGTACGTAATTATGAGTCATGATTCGGGCTCACACACCGCAGCCGAGGAAAACCCGTTGGAGGGAGCGTCAGACGCAAGTACTGCGACTGAAGAAACTGGCCACGACCGAGCGGCAGACACACCAGGTAGGAACCAACGCACGGTTCCGCGCAGGTCTAATAGACGTGTTCGTTTCCTTGACTATCATCAGGCTGGTTTATCATGATTCAGATCACTAGCAGATTTATGGCACAAATCACGTGTTTTGTTCTGTGATCTAAATCACTGGTAGGGGGGTACCTGTGGCGACTTAACACCCCACATTATGTCCCTACCAACCAATGTAGCAACGTATAATTAAATTGTAAATATGTAAAGTTAGATCGTAAGTAGGTACCATGTAATTAGATTGTAAATATTTATAATTAGATAGTAAGTAGGTACCAGTGTAAATAATTTTTGTATATAGCTTCAGTTTAATTGTTTAGTTTTAAGATGCACGTAGCCAGTAAGTTACTCACGCTTTGGCACGACGAAATCTTTTGTTTTTTTTTTAGGTATTATCCATCGGCTAAGAAGCTTTGAAGTAATAGATAAAATCGACTATTATTCAGGCATTCCGATGCATTACACAGCTGCAAGGTTATTAATGTTTTATTGCACGCAGCTGCAGTGTGTTGTTTTTGTAAATTGTATTGTGAGCTAGCAATTAGGAAAATGTGTTTGTCGGAAGTGTAACATTTATGGCCTAGTGCCATAAACGAAATGTCGACTGTAATGTTTTATTTTTTTATAACGTTGGGCTTCCCAGAGATCTTTTATTGTATTTTGGTAACAATGCTTACTATAGTTTTAGTTGTAAGAAGTTTGCCGCCAGCGACTGGGGAAGACAAAAATGTATTTTTAGTGAATAGTCGACCCGCAACCTTCACTCGGGACAGTCGACTCGCAACCTTCACACGGAACGGTCCACGCGCAACCAGTACACGGGTCAGTTGCTGGACAGTCGACGCCCGACCTCCACACGAGTCAGTTCACTCACTCTGTTATCCCGTGATTATTTAGAAAATATTGTAATCATTCCTATGTTCGGGCACGCCGCAATCGCGGCGGTAAGACCCCTCTTTGAGGAGTGGCTGGAAAGGCGTCACGGCGTCCTGACCTATCGGATGACGCAGGTCCTCACCGGACACGGATGTTTCGGGAGGTACCTGTGTCGGATGGGGAAGGAAGAAACGCCGGGGTGTCACCATTGCGAAGATCGCCCGGAGGACACAGTAGAGCATACGATGCAAGACTGCCCCGCTTGGGCAGAGCACCGCCGTGTCCTCACGGCAGCGATAGGCGGAGACCTCTCGCGCCCGGCATTGGTCGAGGCCATGCTGCGGGGCGAGACGGAGTGGGAAGCGGTCGCCTCCTTCTGCGAAGCAGTAATGCTCGTTAAGGAGGAGGCGGGCCGTGAGAGAGAGAGGACAGCGTCCTCCCTCCGCCCCACCCGCAATGGTAGACGCCCACGGCGTCGGACGTCGCAAGACGATCTCCGGCCACCGTAGGCGCGGGCATGCGGGCGGCGAGTAAAGGGCAACTCGCCGCCCGACCATGGACCATGCCCGGGTCGACGGCGCGTTGTGTTCCACGCGCGCCTCAAAGAGCGTCAGCACGATGACGGGGCCCCGCCCAAGAGGGCCAAAGCCTGCCGGGGTCGCGGGACTTATCTCATTACCGTGACTCCGGAACATAAAAGGCTATTGAAGGACACCGTGGATTTTAGTCAGTACAAGTCTGACAGTCCCTCCCGCCCTGCCCGGGGTGGGAGGACTCATTTGACGATTTTACCACGCTAAAAAAAAAAATCATTCCTATGTTACGTTAGTTGTTATACATCTCTACTGCAAGAAAGGACTGTTTCATTCTTTTACCTACCGGCCGACCCTTGCAACGCTTACATCCCGTACTACACGTTTCTAAAACGTTTTAATTCGCGTAAGCAACGCGAAAATTTTGTTAAAATGTGAACACCATGTACCTTTTTGCTATTTTTGTTTTATTTCTTATTATTTTAATAATATTTAGTGTACATTTTCAAGGTACATTGCTTCCACATTATTTATTAATTTTAAATGATGTAAAAAATATTGTAAAACATTTTTAAAAAGAGTAAGTATGGAGTTTCTTGCCCATTCTTCATACAACCTACCTTTGCGAATGGGTGTAGAATCAATCCCATCCCATTTCCTTAATTTTAATTATGCGACGTTTAAAAGTGCCTCTTGGATGGCCTAATTGAAATAACTTATTTGACTTTGAGAGGGGGGGGGGAGCAGCTGCCCCCCCGATGCCGAGCGCGAGAGGTCTTTGCCTGTTGCCGCCGAGAGGACACGGTGGTGCTCTGCCCAAGCGGGGCAGTCCTGCACCGTATGCTCCACCGTGTCCTCCGGGCGATCCTCGCAGTGGTGACACCCAGGCGTTTCTTCCCTCCTTATCAGAAACAAGTACCTCCCGAAACTTCCGTGTCCGGTGAGGACCTACGTCATGCGGTAGGTCAGGACGCCGTGACGCCTATCCAGCCACTCCTCAAAGAGGGGTCTTATCGCCGCGATTGCGTTCCCGAAGTACACAGGCTTGCGACATTAATTGAAAGAAAAAGCAGTTGTTCAGGCTGTTTAGTTTTGGAAAAAAAAAAAAAAAATTTCTGCTGCTGGAGCAGGGATTCAATAATTCCTTGGTTCGGTGTGTCTAGAATTCTTCATATTGTGAAAGGCGCAGAAATGGCCTTCAGGATTCACTTTATTTTCTGTTTTAATAAATTAATAACATTAAAATTAAACAATTTATTTAGTTAATGTTTCATGTGTGGGAATCGCAGATCAGTATCTTTCAGGTTGTCCTCGATCCATCGATCAGCTTGTTGTGTCATCTCCTCGTCGAAATAGTCGCGCCAACCACCTGTTTTGCCTGAGGAAAAGGAAATTACGGATAAAATATAACATTTAGGAAGGTTTTGTTTTCCACAGAAATTTATTGGTTAGGGATCATCATAATGGTGAACACGTCAGCAAAATAATCAAGTCAAGAGCCTAGTAAATATTTAATAGTAATGTTACGTACAAAAAAAATAAAATGTACGACAAAATTAAGGCACAATTACATGTTTGAGTGACCAGCTGACGTGTTTACCACTATCTTTAGAATAGTCGGCTGATTGTTTTTTTTTTCTTCGTGTTAGATACGAGTAGATACTGGGTAAGCTTCAATATAAACAAGTTTTCAGTTCGGAGGAAATGAATGAAAGCAATTTTTTTTCTTCATGTTTGGAGCCCTACCGCTGCTTATCCCACCAACGAAACGTAGCTGCCTTCCACGAATCTTTATGATACAACTCTCCGATGTTGTCTGCTAATGATCGCCTGAGAGGAAATCACCGACAAAGGAGATAGTTAGTATTGGGCCAAAGTATGTACATAAACGATATGTATATAAAAAAATACTAGATTTTTTACTGATTAAAAATAACATGTAACAATAATAACTTTCTACCGGAATGAGCTAAAAATTATAATTTGAAATATGGTTTTCAATTGGATGTAGTTCTAAAACTAGCTTCGTAAACAAGCTGTCAGGTCATTTTAAGTTCGTTCTAAAACTTAGTGATTCTAAAGAAGTTATTAAAAAACGATATCTGTTTTGTTTTAGCATTGGTCATGAACATTATAATCATTTAGAAAAGAAAAAAGGACATTTGATGAAATTATTATTGTTTTAGTAATAGTTTTTTATTTATTTAACAATAACATCGTTCAAAATCGTGTATCGGGTTACTGTTTCAAAACGAAAAAATATCGATGTTTGTCAAAATGTCAATGTCAGTGTCACGTCACTCCCGTCATTCGTTTTCGTACTCGTGCGCTTACGGATGTGCTTATTCGATTTCTGCTATTTTTCTGACGACTTTGGATTGATTTTACGGACTTGGACACCGATTTTGCCTATAGATTGGATAATGGTGAATTGCGTGAGTTGTGGTATCGCTACCGATCGTAGCAACGCTACTGGAAGTGTGCCTTTACATGATGAAGCAGTTGCCGCATAACATATTGACCCAAAACCTTATATTTTCTTCCTAATTCCGATAGAATTAAAAAAAAAATCTTTATGATATGAATATGGATGTGTTTTATCTAATAAATAATACATAAATGATTACTGTTCACATTTGGCCCAATGATGTATGGATTTCTGGCGATCTCCTTTGGACCTGGCCTCCGTCCTTTGACAGCCATGCACAGTGTAAAAAGTAATGCAAATAATTTATTAAAGGACGTTAATAAATTCATTGGGATTGCTGTCGACTGCCCCATAACTTTACTATGTTGGATGAGTAACCTCATTCTTTGGTCATAAAAAAGGGTCATGGGAGGAATCGACGAGCTGCTTGACATGTCCCGAAAGACCAGATGGGCATTCGCACTTCTGCAGCTCAGTGTTAAAAAATTACTAACCTTTCCTAATAAAAGTTTCACCCTTTGCAAGAACTCCTAGTTCCCTCATCTCCTCAAAGTTCACCGACTTATTATTCTTGAAGTTTTCGATGCTCAAGTGGTCGCAGAGGCGATGCATTTGTTCTTCGGTTAGTTGTTTGCCAAAGAAGTCTGCTACACGGCGAATGGACGCTTGTAGATCCTGAAACATGCGTAGTATTTAGTGTATTGTTATAACAATTTTAACATGTAGGTATAGCTAAAATATAATGACATCAGGTTCTCATATCAGTTATCTGGGTCAAATACCAGAAGAATAGGACCTTTGCCATAAATTTAACAGGGGGAATTTGGCGAAAACTGGGTGTCGTTACATGTTCGCTAAGAAAAGTATACCTATAACCCATGAAACTGACTACTTAATGGAAGTTACGTGGCGTTAAATCCAGATGATTACCAGAAAACATGGAAATAAACATAATCTTGGTAATGCATGGAATTTTTTTGTTTGCACACGTGTGTAGATAAGTTCTGTAGGTAGATAAATATTGCACATCACGTAGAGCACGACCACGATAATGTAATCAATGATCTTTGTAATCGTTTTATGGCTCTTTTTGACTTTTGAGGACAATTACGGTTGTTTTACCTTTGATAGTTCTTCATAGAATAAAAAACAGGCCAAGAGCGAGTCGGACTCGCCCATAAAGGGTTCCGTAGCAGCAAGTAACATAATATAAAAGTTCTTGTAGTTGGTTCCAACTTTGAAAGGTTTACGATTTATGACTTATTAAAAAAAAAAAACTTGAGAGGTGTCAAGGGACGTCGAAAATCGCTTGAACCTGTTATAAGGGTTCAAGCGATTTTCGACCCTCCACCCCACACCACCCCACTTCACTCCGCTCCACTCCGCTCCACTCCGTTCCACTCCGCTCCACTCCGCTCCACTCCGCTCCACTCCGCTCCACTCCGCTCCACTCCGCTCCACTCCGCTCCACTCCGCTCCACTCCGCTCCACTCCGCTCCACTCCGCTCCACTCCGCTCCACTCCGCTCCACTCCGCTCCACTCCGCTCCACTCCGCTCCACTCCGCTCCACTCCGCTCCACTCCGCTCCACTCCGCTCCACTCCGCCCCACTCCGCTCCACTCCGCTCCACTCCGCTCCACTCCGCTCCACTCCGCTCCACTCCGCTCCACTCCGCTCCACTCCGCTCCACTCCTCTCCACTCCTCTCCACTCCGCTCCACTCCGCTCCACTCCGCTCCACTCCACTCCGCTCCGCTCTACTCCACTCCGCTCCGCTCCCTTCCACTCCACTCCACTCCACTCCACTCCACTCCACTCCACTCCACTCCACTCCACTGCACTCCACTCCACTGCACTCCACTCCACTACCTATTATAGCTGTAAAAATAAAGTTGACAAACTTACATTTGCAGTTGCTCTCCGATACATTTTGTTTAGGAAAATATGTAATCCAAGTACGTTTTATAAGTTGGTCGACTATTACTCGTAAACTTGTAAAGCCTACTTAGTCATGATAATTTTCTTTTAAACTTCGTTATATATACTACTATTGTGAATTTTTTCACACCCCCAAACATAACCGTTTATCTGGTAGAGGGGGGGGACACTCGAGTCGAGCAAAAATTACCACTTTAAAGCTTAATATTTCACAAACGAATCTTTTTATCAAAAAAATGTTAATGGAAACTATCAATATTTTTTAAAGGCCTATTTAATGATACCCCACACTAAGGGGTACGCGAGAAAAAAAAAAACATCCCCACTTTACGTGTACAGGAGGTACCCTAAAAAAAAATATTTTACGAGATTTTATTTTACCACTTTTTTGACACAAAAAATCCGCATATTTACACCAAATTACAGCTTTCTAGTACTAGGCGTCTCTGAGCTAAGCTGCGGACAGACGGACGGACGGACGGACGGACATGGCGAAACTATAAGGGTTCCGTGTTGACTACGGAACCCTAAAAAAGCATATTTGGGTCATCTCTTTTCTCCCATGCTTCTTTGACGTGCTCGAAATATGGCGTCAGCGAAACTGAAAGTTTTAAGCATACAATAGGGTAGTTTCCAGGGTCAAAATAATTACATTCTATTTAGTCTGTATTTTAGATTATAAAAATATTGGACAAGTTTTTTTTTTTCTTTTTTCGATTAAACAAAAAATAACAAAGATATAGCCCATCAAAGTTACGTGTGACGTCAACCCGCGCGAAAAAATGCCACGCGGTGTGACGTCACATGTAACTTTAACAGGCTATATCTTTGTCATTTTTAGTCTAATTTACAAATTAAAAAAATGTGTCCCTTATTTTTGAATAATCTAAAAGACGGACTAATTACATTTTTTAGGGCAACTAGCCTATTACAGAATGCGAATCTGTGCTTTTTTTCTGCGAAAATTGCGAATTCCAACTTTAAATTAATTTTAGAAAATTTGATGTATTTAAACGTTGCGCGTCTCTGCATGGGTGTTTCATGTTAGGTACCAAGAAGAATGTTCTTTCGGCATTGTTTTTTCAGGACGTCATTATAAGGTGTAGTTACATTACACTTTATACGTTTTCTCAACTTACATAAGTTCTTATGAAACACGTTCCAAAAGTCTTTAAATCCACCCGTACAGCCCGACATCTTAAACAGTCTAGCGTGATGGTAGCAGGACACAGCCACGTCTCTGGGGTCCCGCGCAACGTACACCACCTTCGCAGTGTCCAGGAGTTTGGGTGGCAGCAGGGACATAGGCAGGTGTGTCTTGATGAAGCGAGTAGATGTCAACGGAGCCGCAGCTAGCAATGGAGTCACTGGCTTTGCTAAGAAACTTATCAACTGTGAAAACTTCTCCCGGTCAAAGTTTTCTTCTGTTTTCGCAATGGTGTCTACGTATTCATCTTTCGTATCTTCGTCAAAGAACATGAATCCACTGAAATAAATTACCGTGCAGTTAGCCTAGCACTAGCATTATATTCATATGTTATGTCGGTACTGGATAGGCATATAAATAATACTCACTCTATGAAGGGGTATCGGTGTGTCAGAGGTATCTCTGCAGCTTTTTCGTAATCTAAATTGTTTGCAATCAACCATACTAGTTCCTGTGTCCATGTAGTACCTGCGAAAAATATAGATCTATACATTCTTAAGATAAGTAGCATGTTAACATTGAATCATGAGAGGGAATGTTATTGACTGATAGGTACGACTTGAGATAGGAGTAGATAATTCAGTTCCAGCAAATTGTTACGTACCGTTGATTAGACAAACTAATGGAAATAAACGAGATCAGATTACTACTCACCTGATCGCTGATAGCTTGCGACAAACACGTCAGTGGGTCTCAGGGGCATGTTGTAGATGTTAGCGGCATCTTTCTTGTAAGGTTTGAACACTATGTAGCCTTTAGGACCCACATGAGTGTAGCTAGCAGGCATGCCTGGCGGAAAACACATAGGTAGTTAAAAAATAAAGGGGTTTGAAGTTTTGCCCTATCGGTCACCCGCCACCGCGCCATTGTGTAATTATGTCTTCATAATTATGAATTTCTCCCTGCAGTTATGCATATTGAATTCAATATGCATATCTGCATTGTGCATATACGTTGTATTTTTCAGCAAGTGTATTTTTCTTTAAATTATTACAAATCACTCACTTCCGAAGGTAGTCTTAACCAATTGTTCTTCTTCAGGAGTCAAGTCCTCGAATTCATAAGGAAACGGCAATTCTTTTTGTTCACCCATTGTTAATGCACACTACACAACCTCAAGATATGAAATAAATGTAAAGACTATTGCAACTCTGATCTAAAAATTGATTGACTTATCTCAACACCAGCAAATATATTGAAATGAGAACAAAGCTATCTTTTAATCGTGATAACAATAAAGAAACAAGTGTAAAGTAGGAGATTACGGCCCGTACTAAAACCTCGTAGGCAGTGGCAACGAACCACGGGGCCCTTGTGATAATAACAGTCCACTTCCTCTCACAGAGTCTGGCTGTGGTTGTGTCCCAGCTTTGGGAACATTATATATACTGTTTGTGACGTCATCGGGCTTAGTGTAAGCGTATATTGTTATTAATAATTTCTCCTGTATCGTTGATGCGTTTACAAACATAGAAACTCACATACACAATCAGTCAGACCCGGAACAACTTCTTCATCATCATCATCATATCAGCCGTAAGACGTCCACTACTGAACATAGGCCTCCCCTATAGACTTCCAATAGGACCGGTTGTAAGCGGCCTGCATCCAGCGTGATCCTGTGGCCTTCATAAGATCGTCTGCCTACTTTGTGGGTGGACGGTCCTACGCGGAACAACTTATTGTAGGTAATTTAAATATTTGTTCCGTGAGCGTACAGCTTCAAAAAAAGAAAAAGCATAATCTGTGCAGTTTATTTTTCTGTAAGAAACAGTTTCATGGAAGACAGTTATAGGTGATAATGATAAATGACAGCAAAAAATTAAATAATAATTTGATAATAGAATAAAAAATAATGATTTATTTGATCAATGTTTAATGTGAGGGAATCGCAGATCAGTATCTTTCAGGTTGTCCTCGATCCATCGATCAGCTTGTTGTGTCATCTCCTCGTCGAAATAGTCGCGCCAACCGCCAGTTTTACCTGAGGAAAATAGGAAACTCCATTAAAAAAAATCTAATCTGATTACATTGAGGCTTTGGCAGCTTATTGTAAGAAGCAAGCAAATATTTAGCAGCTTATAGAAAATGTATTAACCTTTTCTAATAAAAGTTTCGTCTTTTGCAAGGACTCCAATTTCCCTCATGTCTTCATAGTTCACCGACTTATTATTCCTAAAGTTTTCGAAACTGAGGTGGTCGCAGAGGCGATTCATTTGTTCTTCGTTCAGCTGCTTGCCGAAGAAGTCTGCTACACGGCGAATGGATGCCGGTAGGTCCTGAAATATAGATGATTATACCTAAATTAGGCACGAGCAACAAGGTTCAGTTTCGTATACCATCTGGGTGCCAATTCTTATGTAAGGTTATTCCATAAGAAAGGCAAATTAGCTGCGAATGTGTCTCCTTTTAATATTCGCAGCAAAAGTGCTGTTTTATTGGCATGAAAAAGCGGGTGTATTCTTGTTCTTAACCCGCAGAGAACCCGATTGCTCGTATTTTTGTGACCTCGACTTACCTCGTTTAGCTGTTCTGATTTCCAAACTGACTACATTCATAAGTGAAGAAAGGTAAGAAAAAAAAATGGTACAAAAAACTTTTTTTTAAAAAAGTACCGACTTCAAAACAAATACAAAAAAGTTTAAAATAACTTTTCTTTCGGAAGTCGGTGGCAATAGTCAATGACACAACAAAACAAAGCCACCGACTTCCGAAAGGAAAGTTATTTTAAACTTTTTTGTATTTGTTTTGAAGTCGGTACTTTTTTTAAAAAAAGTTTTTATTTTACCCTTTTTAGTTTATTTATTACATATTCAACCCAAATTCTTGTAAAATACAAAATTTTCTTACATAATATGCACTAATCTTGTAATCCGTCACAACCTTCGATCATATAAAACAACTAGATACACAATCAGCGACAAAAAACGTCCTCACCAAAAGAATGACCAAATCAGAGATCGGTCATCCTTTTGGTTTAGTACTGTTCTAACGCTCGGAACGTAAACATGCCTCCGTGCTCGTTTAAAAAGTGCAAAAATCACTCTTTCAGGACCGAAAAAAAGGATGTAATTTCATTTTTTCAGTAAGTACTAACATTACCAATATATACTACTCAAAACAAAATAAGGGCCACCTGGTTTTTATCGATTTATTAAATAATGTTTAAATATTACTAGTTTCAATGAATGAATCTGATTAATATTAATGGTTTTAGATGGAAATACACAAAAATTAAATATGTATTCCAATAAATCGTTAAAATAAACCAAATTGAATGAAAAGTGAGGAGTTGCAGGAATGTATCAAGTTACATAAAACATAAAAAAATCGAAAAATTAACGTCTTAAATGTTCCAAAGTGTTCTTTTAAGCTTCTCTTTTAACTCTATTCTCTCTGTTCTGCTCATTTTATGGGAGGTGGAATGGTCTGGATTAAATACCGAACATTTTCTTTTGGGATACCCTACCAGAAAGTTTTCAGACAATTTATGAGATCCAGCTGCGTGTTGATGGGAATTTTACTTTCTTTTTCACTCTTCTTTAACTCATCTCTTAAAATGCTCAATAGAACTCAGGTAAAAATCCTGAGTGTCCACTGTAACATCGTAATTCGAGCGTAAGGGAATGTGTGCACTGTTAGTCGCGTCGTGTTCGCTCGAGCATTATCCTGCTTCAAGAAGAACTCAGATATTCCTTGCTGTGCGAATGGGATAATGTGGAGTTGCACCACATTCTCTACGCAATTTTGAGGAGTTACAGCACCCTCGTTAAGAAGTGCGAGCTCAGTTTTGCGCAATTGAGATAACCGCCCCAGAGCATAACTCAGAACTCGCCAGAACAGTCTGTTTTAAGAGTGCAAGGATCTGAAACCTGTTGTTTAGATCTTTTCTACACTCCTAAGAATCAGTTTTTATTGAAAAAAAAATAACCCATCAGTCATCAATAAAAAGCAATGAAGCCCAGTCAAAACAGTTCGATAAATTTTCTCTTTCGCAAATGTTTCACGATTTGCACCATACGCTGCAGTTAACTGGAGGCGAACCAAGAATCTTCTTGAGTATTGTTAGTCTTTATGGAGTCGATCCGGAATAGTGTAGTCAATTATAGGGGTGCCTTTAGCTCGACGCAATGGAGTTTGTACGGTCCGCGCAGTAGATTTTCGCTCTATTTGCGCGGTTAAGCAAACTTAATGGTCTTCTTCGGCTTTACTTACTTACTTTCTTCCTTGATCACGGTGTCTGGTGATATTACCCGTCTTTTAAGACCAGTTTCAAGCATTTTGAATCACTCGTTGTGAATATTCCACCATTTAACCTACCACTTCTGGCTACGGGCCCCCTGGATTAAGGTGACACTCCAAGTGGCTGTTTTTGCGTCCATATGTCTCCGAATACATGACATTATGAGATTGAAAGATCATTATAGCCTGCTTGCTGTATTAGTCGAAGAAAACTCCGTTAGAAGTTTGAAAATTAAAAAACACCATACCGTAAATTCTAAGTAATCTCAAATATCTAACCAAAAAAAAGTTATGAATTTCCAATTATGCAGTAGAAACAATATTAATAAGTGAAAGAAACCATAACAAGATATTTAGTATTTATTATGTACCCAGAATAAGAGCAATACTTGTTTAAAGTGCAATTTAAAAAGTGGCCCTTATTTTGTTTTGACGAGTATATAATAACTATCACTGTACTTTAGATACTGATATTTCGTTAAGAAATCGCCGTAAAACATTTATTTTAAAATTGACGAAATTATCAGCCGGGTTTATAAAGCACCTAAATTGAAAAGACTTTTACTAAACGTACAGTTTGTAGTGTCGCATGGCTACTTGATTTAGTCGGGTAACATGTGTTGATTCGAGTCGCGGTCGTAAAATTTAATTTGTTTTTATGACCGTTCTAAATCCGACTTTAAACTCATTTGAATAAGGTTTAATTTCTTTTGGTAAAATATGTTGGCCAGTTATGTTTCTTTCTGTTTTCTTTCTCTTTCTATTTTACGACCTACTTGAGGACAGTTTTTAGTTCGTTTTTGTATGGGATTGTGTATCTAGTTGTTATTAATGATCGAAGGTCACAACATAAAAAAATCCATATCTCTAAAACTACTGAACCGATTTTGATGAAACTTGCAGTGTACCCTAAGTTGAACAATACCTAGTACAACAAAAAAAGAATTACTTAAATCGAACTTATAGTTCCGGAGATATGCGTGCACAAACATAAAAACATACATACATACATACATACATACACTTATGAAATTTCGCACATTTGTTCAGACGCTGATATAGACTAACATGTATGAAAACTGGGCAGTTCTGATAATATTACATACATACGGGTCGAATTGAAGCATTGGGTGCAACAAGGGCGTTACACCAAAAAGTGAGTTTTGAGATAATTGAAGTTGAAGTTTTAGATGTGTTATAAATTCTAAACTAATTAAGATAAATCTCTAGAACTTTCAACATCAAAATGAACAATGAGTAAGTTGTAAGATTTTAATATTATCATTATTTTCAGATAGTTGGAAACTCCTAAATAACATATTTTTTTAATACATGTTATCCGCCCTTGTTGCATCCAACCCGTAAATTAATTGGGCGTTCATATTTTAAAAGGTTTTGAAGGCATAAATACTTTAGGTGCTTTAAACAATCATCTTTATTTAAAAGTAGGACAACACTCATTTGCTTTCATTATTTAAAAGTTTAAATATATATATGTTTACTTCCATAACTTGATATTCTTCAACTTCTTTTTTCCTTTATTTTTTGGGGGAACATAATCAGTCTGGTCGTCATCTGCACTAAAATCACTGGTTTCAATTATTTCGGACATGGTTTTACATTAAAATAAACTTTCGCAGACTGCAGGTCGTAACGTGTTTCAAGTTCAAACGCTATCCATGCAACAACGGCGTAGCGAAATCCTCTCAATTATTATCTATCACGCCATCTAGAAACGATGAATCAAAATGAGTTTTTGCCATATGATACTAGATGGCGCAATGCTTAATTTGGTGCAATAATATTAAAATGGGCTTTGGGTGCCGAACGCCCTTGTTGCTCCCAGTGCTTCAATTGATAACCTCCTTTTTTTTGAAGTCGGTAAAAATGGTACAATAAGGGTAAGAAAAAAATGTTGTCATCCAGAATTCGTGTTTTGCCATGTGGTCATACCACAAAAGTGTGGATTTACATCATCACATTACACAAGATTGCGTTCAAATAAAGACTGTACATTTATTAGTGTTGGTAACTGCAGATATTGCACAATTCTATGATAAAGTAATCAGTAATCTAAGTAATCGGTCTATGACACTGTTTGGCTTCTTAAATCAATAAAATTTGTGCTACCTTTGATAGTTCTTCATAGAATAGGAACAGCATGTTTGGATCATCTCTCTTCTCCCAAGCTTCTTTGACGTGTTCGAAAAATGGTGTCAGCGTAACTGAAACAGTAGAAATTGTTCTCATCGTGTACAGTGTTGCTAGAAGAATTTTTAATTGACCTTGTAGTATCACGAGCACGACACCATAATGGTTGACTGGTAGAGAATGCCTTGTGGCACTAAGTCCGCCTACGTACCACTATTTGTAAATGAAGTTTTAAGTAAATAATGAGAAGTGTTTAATAAATATTTGCAAGGTATAAGTTTTCTCCACTTACATAGGCTCTTATGGAACAGGTTCCAGAAGTCTTTGAAGCTACCCACGCCTGTTGATATCTGAAACAATCTGGCGTGATGGTAGCAGGATACAGCCACGTCTCTGGGGTCCCGCGCAACGTACACCACCTTCGCTGTATCCAGGATTTTGGGTGGCAGCAGGGACATAGGCAGGTGTGTCTTGATGAAGCGAGTAGATGTCAACGGAGCCGCAGCCAGCAATGGAGTTACTGGCTTTGCTATAAAACTTAGCAACTGGAAATACTTCTCTCTGTCAAAATTTTCAATTTTTTTTCCGATGATGTCCATGAATTCTTCTATATCGTTTTCATCAAAGTACATAAATTGGCTGAAATTAATAAACATAAATATGAATTGTGGTTATATGTATTAGTTACACTTTTTTTCGGTAATAAATAGGCGTATAATTAAAACTCACTCTAAGAAAGGGTATCGGTGTATGAGCGGTATCTCTGCAGCTTTTTCGTAATTCAAATTGTTTGCAATCAACCAAACTAGTTCTTGGGTCCATGTAGTTCCTGAGAAAAACATTTGTTAACATTAATTAACAGTATCATTTATTATAAGAGTGTTAGTGACGAATATGGATGGAGATCCGATAGTAGGGGACCAGTGTATAAGACGGGGACGCGAGGTATAATGGGGACATACAATCTTTAGGCATACTTAACACAACACTAACGTTGCGCATGCGCCATCAGGACGTCATCTGCAAGCGGCCATTAACAAATGGCGTCCTGTTGGCGCTTGCGCTACGTTTAAGTTTGCCTTAAATGTGAGATTTACCATCATACCCCGCGTCCCCGTCTTATACACTGTTCCCCTACCTAGATAATATCGTTACCTACCGTTGATTAGACAAACTAATAGAATAAACAAGATCAGATTACTACTCACCTGATCGCTGATAGCTTGCGACAAACACGTCAGTGGGTCTCAGGGGCATGTTGTAGATATTAGCGGCATCTTTCTTGTATGGTTTGAACACTATATAGCCTTTTGGACCCAGACGGACGCAGCTCGCAGGCATGGCTGGTAAAAAGAGAAATAATTAAAGAAAATCATTGTGGTGTCCAGTCTTAAGGTTATTCCGGTAAAATGGATGAGCAAGCTTTAGTCAGTGATACCTAAGTGATAACTACAACTAATTGTAATACACAAAAATGTTCTAATAAGAAAGAAAATGTTTTCTAGACAATGACGGAATATTGAAATAATAAATCAAAATTTATTACGTTCGCCGAAACATATACAGGGTGTCAGGTAACGCAAACTTCGTGAAAACGGCAAGTATGTTTGTGGCGTCTTTGACACGCTCCATGCTCGTGCGCACATCTTAGCGAGCTATACTACTGTTGACCTTTCTTTTAAGCTTTCGAAAAACCGCTATTTCAGTTTTGTTTACATACATTGTTAAAAAAAAGTTACACTCTGTCTAAATACTGCCGATTGCCAAAAAAAACACAAAAAGTCGTGTTTTATTTAACGACTAGCCACCCGTCCCGGCTTCGCACGGGTGCCCTATGTTACTCAGGGTGAATGTAGCTTTCTAGCGGTGAAAAAAATTTTCAAATCGCCCCAGCACTTTTTGAGTTTGAGTTATTAAAAACATACACACACTCAAAAATACAAATCTTTCCTCTTTATAATAATAGTGTAGATAGTCTCGCGTTTGACCATTATTTTCTCCCGACAGCAATCGGTGATGTGGTCGACGGTGATGAACATTTGCCTAGAAGTAGCCTATACGTAGGTTGTAGATATCAGGAAATAAAGACTCATCATCATCAGCCGGAAGACGTCCACAGTTGAACATAGGCCTCCCCCTTAGACCGCCACGCCGAACGACAATTCGCCACTTGCATCCATCGCTTGCCCGCGACCCGCAGGAGGCCTGCCTACGCTGCGTCTTCCGGTCCTTGGTCGCCACTCGAGAACTTTTCTTCCCCATCGGTCAGTTCTACGAGCAAATGTGGCCTGCCCATTGCCACTTCAACTTGCAAATTTTATAAAATAAAGACTAAGGCAGGGTATTCCACTCCTTAGCTGTGCGCACAACAACATTATTGGCAAGCTTTGATATTAAAAGTCACTCACTTCCCAAAGTAGATTTAATCAATGCGTGTTCTTCAGGTTTTAATTCTTCATATTCATATGGAAACGGCAAAACTTTTTGTTCCCCCATTGTTATTGCACACAACACAACCTCAATTAATGAAATTTAGATTAGGAATGTTCCAATAGCTGTGTTTTCAAATACCTATTTTAATTAATCTGCTTGCGATACCACCAGCAATTGTCTGTAGGTGTCGATATGTCAGCAATTCAGTTATCTTGTTTTTATGATAACAATAAAGAAACTAGTGTACTATTAATCTACGTTTGATATTAATCAATAGACAGCTGTATGAACAAACCAATGCGACATGAGTTACGTTTTACCGCATCTGTACGTCTACCATGAGTTTACACAGCCAAAACTCGCTAGCGTGTCCGTAAATATAAACATTTTTTTTTTAATTTAATGTAATTGATAAATTTTAATTTAATGTAAGTGATAAATTTTAATTTAATGTTATTGATAATTTAACTTAATTAATAATTTTTAACTTAATATAATTTAGCAATTAACAACAATTAATAATTTTGTCACAATTATTGTATGCCTAACATGGTGGAGCAGTGCAAGAGCACAACAACCTTTAGAAAAACTTTTTAAGCCGCTGTCTCACAATAAAGATCTTTGACATTGACATTAAATTATTTGTATGAAATATTGTACAGCGCCCCTAGCGGTCAAAGTGAGAATTAAAATTCGTACCATGAGCACTGTAGATTACGATTGGTTAAAAACCTAACGTAATCTATACGACGCGACGGTCACTAGCGTTTTTCAGCTGTCATCATACAAAACGGTACCATGAGTTACCAATACTACAGGCGCTAGCGAACGATACGCTTGCTATAGTAGTTACGTAGCTCACTAGCTTTTTGGCGTGTGAAACATGTATCTACATTAAAAGTATAAACGTTTTTGAGTCTAAAAAGTCAAAATAATGCTTGAAGAGCTTTTTAGCATGGACTATCTTAGTTTCCGCTTAATCTGGAGACTACAATGTGAATTCCAAGCTTAAATAATAATTTATTAAAACTAACAGACCCTTTAAAGAAGTATTTAACGATTTGTGCACATTATTGTTGATTTGTTGCGATTCTCACATCTTTAGACACTTGAACTTGGTTGACTTAATAGGTACACTTTCACATTTTCAAGTGGCTTGGCACATTTACCCGCGTTTAGGGGAAACTATACGGAATTTTATAACTTTACGTTTTTAAATAATTGAATACCAAGTAAAAACATTCCTTTTCATGAAATCCACCAATAATTGAAACAGTGAGGCACTTTGTAGTAAATAATCCAAATAATCTATTGTTATAAACTTTCAAACCATACAACGCAGACGCAGTGTCAGTGATACAAGGGCAAGGTCAACAATAGACGACAGTGACGTATTATAAGCCGTTCTCTCTTCTTATTTGGAAGAAAGAAAGAAACAAAACATAAGTAGTGAAGTTAGCAACACGACACCATCTATCGAGCTTAAGGCTCTCCCACACATAAACACGATACGACGCGACGTCGCGTCGTGGAAATCTACGATACGACGTCGCGTCGTGGAAAACTACGATACGACGTCGCGTCGTGGAAAACTACGATACGTCGTTGTGACTCACGATGCAATCCTGCGCAATTGTTTTTCGAAATTCAAAGATGACGGATGGTATTGAAGTCGATTATTTAATTACGCTAGTCGAGCAGCGTCCCGCACTATGGAACAGAATGCGTCTAGAGCGGTCCATTTTTCGGAATGAACTAAAACACCACCCCACTGTAACGATGCTCATCGTAGATTTCTACGACGCGACGTCGTATCGTGGAACCAAGCCACATCGTTGTACGACGCGACGTCGTATCGTGTTTATGTGTAGGAGCCCTTACTGTAAATGTAACTCTGTAAATGTCACGTCTGGCGTGCCTCAAGGATCGATATTGGGACCTCTCCTTTTTATTTTATTTATAAATGATATTGACAAATGCTTTATTCATTCAAAATTTTTGCTTTACGCTGATGACCTAAAAATTTACAAATCTATTAAATGTCATACTGATTCTCAACAATTACAAGAAGATCTAGACCGTTTCTCTTACTTCTGTGCCAATAATAAGCTCCACTTAAATATAAAAAAATGTCATTCTATTACATTCACAAAAAATAAAAATGTTATATCCAACAGTTATACATTAAACAATATTGTTCTCACTAAAGTTTCTATTGTTAGAGATCTCGGTGTGCTGCTTGATAATAAATTACACTTTGATCAACATATACACACATCAAAAGTGTCTAGGGATCAAGCATTTTTATGCGGATTTCTTGAGATTGAGATGTGGCTTTGTAATAAATTTATGATTTTATAAATTTATATGGATCCTTTTTGGTGCATTTCATAATTTGAATCAGGAACTGTGAATCAAATTCGAGTAAAAGATGAAAATCAGCTGTCAATATTTTCCCTATAAAAACATACAACGCATTGAAGACATTATTAGTGCTACTGTTTCCCTACTACTGATTAAAACCAACGTTATTATGGAGCGGCGACGTCATTTAAGAAGGGAAGAATGCTCAGAGCCGTGGGAATGATAGAAGCTGGTTCCCGGCAACGTACTGTGGCTTTAGCTCTGAATACAAGTCAGAGTGTTATCAGTCGACTTTGGACACGTTACCGAAGCACTGGTACCGTGGCTGAGCGCCATGGAGGACGGTATCGCTGCACCACACGGAGACAAGACCGACACATTCAAATCTTAACTCGAAGAGCTCCAACAATAACCGCCATGATGTTAGCCGTAAGGCTTCATCACTCTTCAGGGAACTTAATTAGCGACCAAACAGTCAGAAACCGCTTGCATGAAGTGAACCTTCATTCCCGAAGACCGCTACGGGTACCACCTATAGCAATGCACAATCGTAGGATTCGATATCAATGGGCTCTTGAACACAGAAATTGGGCAGAAGAACAATGGCGTTTCGTGTGCTTTTCTGATGAGTCTCGTTTCGGTATGAGACCGGATACAAGACGTATACGACACTGGAGAACCCCTGGACGCCAACAGCGATTAAAATCCTGCCAGGAAGTCCATCCTTATAGTGGTGGAACCATCATGGTATGGGCGGGTATTTGGATCGGCGGAAGAACTGAGTTGATTTGGATCAGAGGCAACCTCAACGCTCAAATTTATGCTGAGACGATTGTATCAGACGTCATCGTTCCTCTACAAGTGCAAATCGGTCCCTTATTTCAGTTAATGCGTGATAATGCACGACCGCACACCGCAAGAGTTGTAAGACAGACTCTCGCCGCAGCTAACATCAATGTCCTGCCCTGGCCTGCTCAGTCGCCAGACTTGAATCCGATTGAGCATGCATGGGATATGCTACAGAGAAGAGCTCTGCCGAATATGGAGGGTATCCAGTCGCAAGAAGACCTTTTTTTGTTGTTGCAACGAACATGGGCGGCCATTCCACAGCGTGATTTGGATGAACTCATTTTGAGTATGCCAAACCGATGTTCTTGTGTTGTTAGTGTTCGCGGTAGAAACACGGATTATTAATTGTTTAAGTTACCCAATAAAATTTTAAAGAAAACTGTTATTTCAGTCTTTTTTTCGAACTTTTGTGTTAGTGGTTCAAATGTCAAAAATCCCTTTATTAGGAAAATGGCAAATTTCTTTATTAATGCAAAGGTGACTTGGTTTATCGTTACTGTGACAAACGAAAACACTTTATTTGATGAATCCTTAAAGAAAATTTTAATTAATATCAATCAGGAGAAAAGTTATTGCAAAAATATATGTTGATCCCTAGACACTTTTGATGTGTGTATATAAATAAAATAAGCCTTTATTGCTGTTAACATAATTTACAATATTATACATTTATATCCGACTAGGTATCGGTTTCCTTAACAACAGCTTGTCCGCCGACAAAGGCCTCCTCCAAAGACTTCCATCTATCTCTGTCTCTTGCAGTTCTTGTCCATTCTGGACCGGCGACTTTTTTGAGGTCATCCTCCCGCCTTTTCACTTGTCGTCCTTTACTCCTTTTGCCATCTCTGGGGTACCACTCTGATATTATTCGAGTCCATTTCTCGGTTTTCTCTCTCATCATATGTCCTACCCATTTCCATTTAAGTGTTTTGCATACTTTGTTCACGTCTCTAAATTTTGTCGTACTTTTGATTTTGTTTAATCTTATTTTATCTTTTCTTCTTACTCCGATTACACTTCTCTCTATTCCATTTTGACAAACCATTATTTTGTTATTTAGTTTCTGTGTTAGTGCCCATGTTTGACATCCATACGTCGAACATGGCAAAATACACATGTTATAAACTTTCCTTTTATCTTTAATGGGCATGTCTTTGTTCTTCATTACTTCGCTGAGAGACCAAAATCTTTTCCATGTATTGGCGATTCTTCTATCAATTTCTTTAGTGGTCCAAAAACCCTAGAGCAGATGCTACAACAACTATCAGAACAAAGCCTAAAAGCAGGACTTACAATGAATACATCAAAAACCAAAATTATGACTAATGCTTCACAGACATATAACATCACCGTAAATGGGGCGAAAATAGATTACGTGGACGAATATATATATCTAGGGCAGCTAATAACCACACGCGATACCATGCCTAAGGAAATTGATAGAAGATCAACATATATATAATGTAATAAATAGTGCATTCCGTATGTATGGATTTGTGATGAGGTCTACAAAAGACTTCAAGCGTGTCAGTACCTACATCCATTTATTATAAATCTTTGGTTAGATCCCAATTAGAGTATGCAGCAGTTGTATGGAATCCATTTTACAAGAGGTATGAGGATAGCCTGGAGAAAGCACAGAGAAAATACCAAATGGACAGTTAGTGTGAGAAGTTCCTTATAGCAGTATTACCAGCTACTTCAGTATTACCCGCCAGTTCAGTATTACCCACCACTTTAGCATTATCTGCCACTTCAGTATTACCCGCTACTTCTGTATTACCTGCCACTTCAGTATAGCCTGTCTTTTCAGTACAGTATTTCCTGTTCTTCGGTATTACCTACCACTTCAGTAAGAGGTGCATGGATACACGGACATGGAGCTTAAACAAATACATGTTTTCATTTAGTTGATCTGGAACAGCTATCGTTACGCTTTGCCATTGATGCCGACTCATATGATGGATGGCAAATGGTATGACACTCTTCCCGTTATACCATATGCCATTTCCATTGTGTTTGCTTGCGAGTATTAATGTAACAGTAGCTAATTATTATAAGAGTCAACAAAGTTACTTGGTATTCGAACCACCCAATAATCGTACATTTCCCTATAGTTTTTGGTTGTGAATAATCGCTATACCTAGTTGCAATGGTCCTACTCGTGTATGTTATGGTAGAAAAAAAGTATATATTTTATAGTGGGAAATCATCAAACGACTCCTCACGCTTTGGTGGAGAGGAAGGGTGACAGACCCTTCCTCGTAGACTCGTAACTAAAACCCTACTTCCTACTTAAATTGTCCTCTTAAGACATATTTTCCGCAATCCAGTAGTCATTTATTCCTACCAGCCCATGCCACTTATGCTTACAACTCCTTAAAGCACGCGTGTCTTGTCTTTATTGGACGGCACACCTTATTTTTACTTATCGCTTTACTTAGCTACCCATTCCTCGCCGTTCGCGAGCCTGCGCCTTTCATTTTGTGACAATACGAAAACTGTGCGGCTCGTTTTGCTCTGAGACGCAGAATTACAGGAACCGTTTTGGTGATAACTAGATTACTCGTAGCTAGACTCATTTTTGAGGGTTTGGCCTACAATCGCACTAGACCGCAAAACGTGGAAGGAGGGAAGGGAGGGAGGCCTTTGCTCTGCAATGGGACGACACAGGCTTATAATAATATGCACTAAAAAAAGTTAATATTTAATGTGTGGGAATCGCAGATCAGTATCTTTCAGGTTGTCCTCGATCCATCGGTCAGCTTGAAGTGTCATCTCCTCGTCGAAATAGTCGCGCCAACCACCTGTTTTGCCTGAGGAAAAATAGGAAACTCGGATCAAAAAAGATCTTTGGCAACGTAAGTAAAGAACAGCAGCAGTAGTTAGAAAAATGACTATGACTAACCTTTTCTAATAAATGTTTCGCCTTTTGAAAGAAAACCTATTGGCCTCAAATCTTCTAAGTTCACCGACTTATTATTCTTAAAGTTTTCGAAGCTGAGGTGGTCGCAGAGGCGATTCATTTGTTCGTCGTTCAGCTGCTTGCCGAAGAAATCTGCTACACGGCGAATGGATGTCGGTAGGTCCTGAAACGTGCGTAGGTATTTAGTGTATTAAAAAAAATTTGAACATGTACAGCTAAAATATAATGACTAGTAGCTGAACTAATGGCTGAAGTAGTTGTTCTGGATTTGGCTGTTTGGTAGGTATATGTCTAGTCCTGCTATGAACACCAAAGTGCCGATTACCAAATATCATCTACCTAAACTACTAAAATAGTACTAGATTTTATTTACGAATATTTACACTATACACCGTCGACTTTTTAGTCGACTTACAAAAGTCGTCCACTTAATGTACCCGACCTAAAATACCTCTAGGCGAGTTTAATTTTTTTTAAATCGTTAATAATAATTTTTATTTTTAATATACATATAGGTACATTAGAAATATGAAACACCCTGTTAAGATGTTTACGTATCAATCTGTAGAGTATACCTACCCAGCGCAATAGTCGGGTAGATCATTCCATTTTCTATGAGACAAGGGCGTTTCTAACTACGCCTTGTGTCTATAACCAATTAAAGTTTTATTATTAAATTTTTCAAATCTCTTAAATACATATTTTTTTTATTATAAACGTTTTCTAGTCATTGGATACATGAACTGGGCTGCTTTTGTAAGACGACTAAAAAGTCACGGTGTATAAAATATTAAAAAAAAAAATTAGTAAAACTGTTAAATAAGATATTTTCTTATTTATTGCGGTGTTGCAACGTTCTAAAATGATAATGCAGTAACAGTTTATAACTTAACATTTTAAAGTAGAATAGTAGATTGTATGACAAGGGAGCAAAATAATATTTTTACGGCGAGGGCGCTATTTTGAATCCAGAGCGAAGTGAGGGATTCTTTAGTAGAATCCTGATCGTAGCGAGGGATTCAAAGTACGTCGTCTGAGCCAAAAATATATTTTGCGCCCGAGTGATACACTCTACTTTTCATCACCCACTATGAGAAAATAAAAAGCGCCTCATATTTTATTGTAATATTATTATTTAATAAAACATAGAGTAACAACTAAATTGAAATTAAAAAGTATCTAATAATAAAACAACTAAAAACTTAGATTTCACTGTCACTTGAAGAACTCGTTTTTCAAAACAAAACCATTAATTTCTAAGCTGGGCCGGGCTGTAGTTCGCGCGTTTTTAGTTTTTTTTTTTATTCAGCCAGTGACGGCGTGACTATGGGCCGTCGTACCAGCCAGTCTTTATTCAAACAACATTTGCGTTCGATTTCTTTGGTGCTGAACACTAAGATGTTCCAAATTCAAAAAGTGTGCCGCAAAGTTATTTGCGGCGCACTTATGTGCTTATAAAGAGGATTAAAAACTCATTACTGCCCGCTAAAAGTTTCCTATAGAAAACATCACTTTTGGGTGCACTTAAAGGCGAACCAAGTCGTCCTTTTCGAATAGATGGGATGAAAATTACCTTTGACAGTTCTTCATAGAACAGGAACAGCATGTTCGGATCATCTCTCCTCTCCCAAGCTTCTTTGACATGTTCGAAATATGGCGTCAGAGCAACTGAAAAAATATTAAGTTTCTAGTCATTTTTTTTTTTTTTTTTTTTTTTTTTTTTTTTTTTTTTTTTTTTAGGGTGGCAAAATCATCAAATGAGTCCTCCCGCCCTGGGTGGGGCGGAAGGGACTGTCAGACTCTTACTGACTAAAATCCACCCGTGTTCCTTCGGATGCCCTTTACGTTCCGGGGCCACGGTATCCTGGATTAAGAAAAAATCCGCGACCCCGGCAGGCATTTGGCCCAATAAGGGGCCCCGTCGGTGACGCGTGAAACACGACACGCCACCGACCCGGGCTTGGTCCCTGGTCGGACGGCGAGCTTACCCATTACTCACCGTCCGCAAGCCCGCTCCGCTGCTGTGCCCTCTGCTAATCAGAGGGACACGCATTGGAGCTTCCACCCGACAGGCTATTTGCATACGGGCAAAGAAACCCCCTTAGGCACACAGTGCCTAAGGAAGAGTTTTTGCCCGCATCCCAGGGCGCACCGGCCCGAAAAACTGGTCTTCCCCCCGGACGTATCCGAGAGGGAACTCCAGTCCACGGACGCACGTGGAGGTTACCTGTCTTAGCACCCCAAGTTTCTAGTCATGGAAAATATTTGTTTTTAAACCGACTTCAAAAAAAGTAGGTTCTCCGATCGACCTGTATGTTTGTCCGCGATTATCTCGCGTTTGGCCAAACCGATTTTGATGCGGTTTTGAGTAAAGTGTTTGTTACATTCCAGAGAAGGTTTTAGCATAAATAATAATAATGGATATTCCATGACGTTTCCCACATGGTTCCGTTTTTAATCATCTTTAAAAAAAAACGTAGGTTCTCAGTTCTGTATGTTTGTATGTATCTATGTACCTATGTTTGTCCGCAATTAATTTATAATAAATCGACGGTTTTTAATGTTCAAACGGTTTGAACATTAAAAACGCTCTCCTGTAAACCTCCGTTTTTCACATGTCCGTTTGTACGTAGGGACTGTCGAAATGTTTGTAAGGCATATGGTTTTTCCTTACTTACATAAGTTCTTATGGAATAGATTCCAGAATTCTTTGAAGCTTCCCATGCGGCTCGACAAGTAGAACAATTTTGCGTGATGGTAGCAGGACACAGCCACGTCTCTGGGGTCCCGCGCAACGTACACCACCTTCGCAGTATCCAGGAGTTTGGGGGGCAGCAGGGACATAGGCAGGTGTGTCTTGATGTAGCGAGTAGATGTCAACGGAGCCGCAGCCAGCAATGGAGTCACTGGCTTCGATAATAAACTTAAAATTTCTAAAAAATTCTCTCTATCAAAGTTTTTTTCTGTTTTCGCGACGAATTCTAAGAATCCTTCTTTAGTATCTTCGTCAAACACCATGAAAATCCTAAAAAAAAGGAAAAAAGTTTGAATTTGGTATTAAATAAACGTTATTTAATTTATCTATACATGTATGCGGTTTTGGTCTATACAAACTTGAAGGGGACTGGGGAAGTTAGCTGGCTCAAGACTGTCTTTATTAAAAAAATATCCCTTATAGAAAGTGGCCAGGCGTTGAAATTCACAGTGGATAAAGTTTGAAACCCGCGGACTAAGTGCTAGTAAATAAATAAAAAGTACTGACTCTAAGAAGAAGTATCGTTCAATCAGAGGTCTCTCTGCAGCTTTTTCGTAATCCAAATTGTTTGCAATCAACCAAACTAGTTCTTGGGTCCATGTAGTTCCTGAAAAAAATTAAATTTGTACATGTATGAATAAAATATGAAGTACACTAACATCTCTATTCATCTCTATTCTATTCAATAATTATTATAATTTTTGAAATCCGACTACGCTAGGAAAATGTACGAGTGGTTAAACATAAAAAAAAACAAGTTTATCATGTCGAATTAAGAACCTCCTCCTTTTATTCGTCGGTTAAAAATAATATGTAGTTTCATACATTCCAATATATTTTTTATTACAGTATACTGAATGTTTACCAACTTCAAATTTATTTTAGAACGTAAATAAAATACCCTTTCATCATCATGATCAGCCCATAAATGCTCCTACTAACCTAACACGAGTTTTCACTAGTTTACTTTACATCAGCGTCTTTCCAGTATTTACAGCGTTTCTTGTATGGAAAAATGGAACAGCGCCTCTGGTGTGCGAAGAAGGAACTAATTTTTTCTTTGACAGCGATGTGGATGAGTTTTTTGACGCCCTATAATTGTTTTTTTTTATTATTTTTTAGTTTTAGTTTAGTTATTTTTGTAAATATTTTACTTTTAATTTTAGTTTTTAAATATAGTATGTATTATAATATCTCCTCGCCTCGTCATATGAATATTGTCATCTGATGACGATGAATCTGTCGAGCTTGGGACGGGATTAATCAGACAGACATACCAATGTATTGACTCTTGTTTATGTCAATAAACATTTTTTCCTTGAAATTTGTCAATTGACAATGTCAAAGTTCCAGTTTACTTTACAGCAGAATAACGAAAACTCATGATAAGGCCTCTGTTTGTAAGAGAGAGGGTCATACAGAGGCGTCTTTACCTATAGTGCAGGGTGTGCGGCGCACGCGGGCGTCGGGACTAAGGGGGCGCCGAGCGCCCTCTAACGCGACACCTCCAAAGATGCGTCGATCGATGGCTCAGGCGCAAAATGTCGCTTTCGCAAAATGTCTCCTGGTAATAAAATGTCTCTTTCGCAAAATATCGCTTTCTCTTAATGTCGCTTTCCCAGAATGACTCCTTCTTAAAAGGGCTCAGGCGTTAAATGTCACTTTCGCAAAATGTCTCCTGGTAGTAAAATGTCTCTTTCTCATAATGTCGCTTTCCCAGAATGACTCCTTAAAAGTTCGCTTTCTTACAAAGCTTGTTTCGCAGAATATCTCTTTCGCAAAATGTCGCGTTAGTAACTTAGAAAAAAGTTAGCAAGTTTTAAAAGAAGGGATCCCTTCTTTTCGCAAAATGTTCTATGTCCTAATATACTTCGGCATAACGATTTTGGCACAATTTGTTTCGGCATAATAATACTTCGGCATAATTTTTTTAGGCACAAGTTTTATGTTGGCATAATCATCTTAAAGACTAATTTGTTTTGGCATAAATTTGATTCGCATAACGTTAGTAGGCCTAATGACTATTAGCATAATAATATTTAGGCATACAGTTAATATAAATAACAAAAACAATTTTCATGCAAATGATTTATTAATTTGCATGAAAATTGCAAATTAACTAATCATTAGATGGTAATCAGCAATTTTACTAATGATGCAAGAGCGAGCGAAGCGAGCTCGGGACTTGGGGCACCCCGACTCGGACAGGTTAGGTTCGAAGGGGATGGCGGGGTCTGAAAGACCCCGCCATCCCCGTGTTAGCTTACTTTAAACCTTGCAAACAGAAAAAGGAGCCCCGTGAAGCGGGGCTCCGTCGAGCTACCTTGGTAGGTAGTAATCGGCAATTTGACTAAGGATGCAAGAGCGAGCGAAGCGAGCTCGGGACTTGGGGCACCCCGACTCGGACAGGTTAGGTTCGAAGGGTAAAGGTACTTTAAACCTTGCAAACAGAAATAGGAGCCCCGCGAAGCGGGGCTCCGTCGAGCTACCTTGGTAGGTAGTAATCGGCAATTTGACTAAGGATGCAAGGGCGAGCGTATATTACAGATTACCACCTACCAAGGTAAGTTTGCGTTGCTTAATAAATTTATGCTGTAGAATATTATGCTTAATCATTATTATGGTTAGAGAAATTATGCTTAAAAAAGTATGCGTAAGCTGTTATGCGTAATTATATTATGCGAAAATATATTTATGCCAAACAAAATTATGCTAAGTTATATTAGGTCTTAAAATTTTATGCAAATGGATAGGGAACCTTTAAAGAAAGGTTGTTTTTTGTCAATTTCTTAGTCTTGTTGGTTGATTCTGTTCTGGTTCTTGTTAATATTGTAATAGCAACGTTGTAAATTCGATTTTTCGAGTGAAATTAATAATAAAAAAAATACTTTTATTATGAGTCCTTTACAAGATCTGATAAAGTGGTATTTGAAACATCTATACTTATTAATAAAACAGCAAAAAAAAAACTGTGTCTGTACATTGAATAAGTATATAAAAAAAAAATACCACTCGACCAGATCTTGTAAAGGACTTTTTTTTATTTCACTTTTATTTTTATTTATTTCACTTTCACACATTTTGCGAAAGAGATATTCTACGAAAGAGGCATTGTGAGAAAGCGACCTTTTAAGAAGGAGTCATTCTGTGAAAGCGACATTATGAGAAAGAGACATTTTACTACCAAGAGACATTTTGCGAAAGCGACATTTTGCGCCTGAGCCATTTAAAATTGCACCATTTGCATCCGAGTTTCCGATTGAAAATATAAATGTTAGCATTCCATTTTGACCCCGCTCCTACTAGACTAGAGGGCGCCAGGGTACCGGTTGCACACGGGCGCCACAAGGGCTAGAGACGCCTCTGGGGTCATAATCCGCTACGCGGCAGTGCTGGTTGGTAGATGTCATAATACATGTCTTCGAATATTTGCCTTACAGCTTACACTATTCAAATTATCTAAATAAAGACACCTGCACGCGTGACAGTTTCTTTTTACGCAGGCGTTTTCTTTTTATGTAAGTATACCGATTACTCCAGTAGGTATACCTGCCATTAAGTCCCATAAAATTTTAATTCAGTTTTTATTTTATGACCGTTTTCACCTATTGTATACTTGTTGTAAAACGAAACCACTAATTTGATGATAAGAGAGAAATATTAAAGACTGATACGAAAAGAGATAAGTGCTCACCAGATCGTTGATAAGTTGCGACAACCACGTCAGTGGGTCTCAGAGGCATGTTGTAGATATTAGCGGCATCTTTCTTGTACGCTGTGGTCACCATGTAGCCTTTTGGACCCAGACGAATGTAGCGAGCAGGCATAGCTGAAGAAAAGGCATAGCACAGTCATTGTATAGGCCGATGGCAGAATATCAACCTACCCCAACCTGTCATATTTTTTTTACTTCACCACAAACAAAATCATAACCCTTACTTTTGGCTTCGCTTTAGTAAAAAGAAGGTTCATGTAATAGTGGACATGCTGGCGTAACAACGGACTTTTTGCCGACACTAGGGTTAACCTTAAACTCTTTAAACTCTTTTAAACTTATCATCTTCATCATTGAAAAGTTCGTTGTTGAAAGAGTCTATTGATAAACGAATCGTCCTGTCGGCGAAAAGTCCCTAGGTGAAAGGTTCTATCGATGAACCGGAGATAAATAAATCGTCCTATCGGCGAAAAGTCCAAAAAAGAGTCTATCAGTGAAACGGCCATAAATGAATCGTCTTGTCGGCGAAACGTCCAATGATGAACCGGTTGTCGGTGAACGGTTGCAGAATCGGCGTATGCAGCTCAAGCGAGTTTTCCTGTTTGTAGTTTGATGTAATTTATGGAAACTAAGGGGTCCGTATTTTATTATCTACTAATTAAAAGAAGTAACGTAAAATAACCTACGTTCAAAATCCCTAAAATCAAATTATTGTTTCACCTATTTACAAAATACCGTAACTTTGAAATTTCAAATCGATAATAATGTATGTTACTGAAGTTCATAAAGCTAAAACTTTAAAATTCCCATGTATGAAGTTCCTTAAATTGGTTTCATCATCATCATCATCAGCCGGAAGACGTTCACTGCTGAACATAGGCGCGGTTTGACTTAAGTACCTCACCGTTAATTGACCAAAATGAAAAATACCGATATAAATATAAATTACCTATGTAAAGTTCAAAATCCAAACAAAAACTATTTTTTTTATTTTAAATTTTTAATCAGCTGTGACAGACGGACATAATAATGTGACGACTTTTTCTGTAAGGAACCTAACCAAACCGAACCTTGGGGTGCCCCTGACGTCGCGCGTCTGCCATATATCTTCTTCTTATTCAAAAGAACATGTTTATTCAGGTTATGTTTTCTATAAGTAGTCTTTTTTAGATCACTCACTTCCCAAAGTAGTTACAACCAATTTTTCCTCTTCAGGCTTCAGCTCCTCGAATTCATAAGGAAACGGCAATTCTTTCCGTTCACCCATTTTTACACAACTTCAAGATATGCAATTATGATAAGGACTGTTGCAGAATCTGATTTTTGAATGTTATAATTAATCTGTATGTGATAACACCTCCAAATATCTTGGTTATCGTGATAACCATTTATTGGTGTAATAATTTGTGTACGGATATTATATTACACGTTACTTACGTGTGATATCCGTAGGCACATTTTGAAAAGCTATTGTTCATGTTTTATAAAGTCTGTAAAATACCATATTTCAGGCAAATGAATGGTTCTTCTATTATATTCTTCTTCTATTCTTTTACAATGTAAGTAAATTAAAAAAATCGTGGTAATGGTCATTTCTGGGAAAAAAGTATAAGATCCATTTCGTAGATAATTTTATACCGGATGGCAAGCTACCCACCTGTACCCATTGCTCGTCGTCTGCCGGCCTGCGACTTACATTTCGTCAAACAAGAATGAAGCACAATTTGCTAGGAGATGCAGCTTTACAGGAAACCGTTTAGGAAGATGACAAATAAATAATTAATTAAAATTTTAATATGCAGTAAAAAAGTTAATGTTTAATGTGTGGGAAGCGCAGATCAGTATCCTTCAGGTTGTCCTGGATCCATCTATCAGCTTGTTGTGTCATCTCCTCGTCGAAATAGGAACGCCAACCGCCTGTTTTGCCTGAGGAAAAATAGGAAACTCTGATCAAAAAAGATCTTTAGCAGTATATTTGAGGATTGATAGCTGGCTGTGACCGGCGACCCTTAGTGTTAGAAAAACTAACCTTTCCTGATAAAAGTTTCGTCTTTTGCAAGAAATCCCATGTCCCTCATGTATTCAACGTTCACCGACTTATTATTCTTGAAGTTTTCAAAGCTCAGATGGTCATAGAGGCGATTAATTTGTTCTTCGTTCAGCTGTTTGCCGAAGAAGTCTGCCACACGGCGTATGGAAGTCGCTAAGTCCTGGAATTATATTATTATGTTGCTATTTGGAATAGTCTTTATGACTGCCTTAATTATGGAATTTACGGCACAATTGGCGTTTAAGGAAAGTTGGCTTAATGGCCAGCTCATTATCATATCATGATGATGTCTCCTAAAAATCGTTTATCGCCATGGCTTTTACCCAAAAGATAATTATGTATTTATGCAGATAACTTGTTGTCATACTACACATTAATGTGGGCAAATAATGACGGTGTACTTTTTCCTTTTGATGACAGTGCATGACAATTTGTAGGTACCTATTGGAAATGACCATGACCGTTGTATTAGTCTATGAAATTATTTTTTTATTATCAATTTTATTGTTTCGTGGCCCATAACTTCGTATAACATTAAACTTGTGTACCTTTGACATTTCTTCATAGAACAAGAACAGCATGTTCGGATCATCTCTCTTCTCCCAAGCTTCTTTAACGTGCTCGAAGTAAGGCGTCAATAAATCTGAAAATATTTATAATTTATTCTGGGAATTCCAACAGTTACTAGAAGACTAACCGGTTAGGATGTATTAATAAAACGTTGAGTATCTCTGTATTGGGGTACCACGTTATCAGGAAGAATTTGCTAATGGCCTTGTCACAACGGAGCCACCACTTTTTTTTCCTTAGCCTGTACTGTCCCACTCATGAGCAAAGGCCTCCTCCAATTCCTTCCAGGAACTCTTTTCCTGGGCCGCTTCGAACCAGCCCTCCTGGTAAGCGTCTAAGTCATCTTGCCACTTTTTTCTGGGCCAGCCTCGGCGGCGCCGTCCATCTCCCAGCACCCCTTGTGTGGAGATTATCATAAACAATTTCTAACAATACAAGTGTTTACAGGGGAGGCCTATGTTCAGCAGTGGACGTCCTATGGCTGAGATGATGAAGTGTTTACACTGTTGATCAGACCGGAATAGGAAATATTATAAAATAAAACAAACGGCTTATTGTCCGAACGAGATAAAATGGTTTAACCACTTACTTAAGTTCTTATAGAATATGTTCCAGAAGTCTTTGAAGCTCCCCAATTTGCTTGACATCCTAAACAATTTAGCGTGATGGTAGCAGGATACAGCCACGTCTCTGGGGTCCCGCGCAACGTACACCACCTTCGCAGTGTCCAGGATTTTGGGGGGCAGCAGGGACATAGGCAGGTGTGTCTTGATGAAGCGAGTAGATGTCAACGGAGCCGCAGCCAGCATTGGGGTCACTGGCTTTGTCAGGAATTCTAACAACTCCAAATTCTTCTCTCTGTCAATATTTTCCGCAGTTTCCGCGACGACGGTGTCCAGGAATTCTTCTTTCGTATCTCCATCAAAGATCATAAACATCCTGAAGGATATAAATATACCTAACTAAAGAAACTAGCATTTATTACCCTGTTTTTTATTTGTTCAAATAAAAATATGTTTTAAATTTCTAATAATAGTGGTACACTGTTTTTTTTGCGTGGTAACATCATCAAATGAGTCCTCCCACCCCGGGCAGGCCGGGAGGGACTGTCAGACTTGTACTGACTTCCACGGTGTCCTTCATTAGCCCTTTACGTTCCAGATTCACGCTAATGGTATAAGTCCCGCGACCCCGGCAGGCTTTGGCCCTCTAGAGGGGGGCCCCTTCATCTTGCTGACGCTCTTTGAGGCGCGCGTGGAACACAACGCGCCGTCGACCGACCCGGGCATGTTCCATGGTCGGGTGGCGAGTTGCCCATTACTCGCCGCCCGCATGCCCGCGCCGACGGTGGCCGGAGATCGTTCCGCGACGTCAGACGCCGTGGGCGTCTACCTCTTCGGCTGGGGCGGAGGGAGGACGCTGTCCTCTCTCTCTCGCGGCCCGCCTCCTCCTTCGCGAGCATAACAGGTTCGCAGAAGGAGGCGACCGCTTCCCACTCCGTCTCGCCCCGCAGCATAGCCTCGAACAATGCCGGGCGCGAGAAGTTTTCGCAGTGGTGACACCCAGGCGTTTCTTCCCTCCCTATCCGACACAGGTACCTCCCGAAACTTTCGTGTCCTGTGAGGACCTGCGTCATGCGGTAGGTCAGGACGCCGAGTGGTACACTGTTAGCGAACATGTCAGTTTAATCATTTAAATACGTTATTTCGGAAATAGGTAAACAATACGAAATCTGAATCTAAAACTGAGTTATTAAGTACTATTTTGAACATCGGCGCAACTGTTAATGTACCCATACAACCATTCGAGATCAAGGACATTTTCCGTATTGGCACCAGGGATCCTGACAGCAGGAATATTATTGTGGACTTTACTAGCAATTTGTTAAAGGAAAAATTTATCCACATGTATAAAAAATATAACAAGGATAAAAATAAATTGACAACCGAGCTTCTAAGAATTGATGGACCAGTAAAACAAGTTTTTGTTTCGGAAAATCTAACCCCAAAGATGAAGCGCCTGTTTTTCTTGGCTCGTGATTTTGCCAATACAAATGAATACAGATTCTGTTGGATAAAGAATGGTAAATTATTTCTTCGGAAGGAGACAGGTGCCCCGCATTTGGTGATCAAGGATGAGTCTGACCTCATGAAAATTAATTTGGAAAAATGACTAGGCCCCACATGTCTATTTCTCCTTTATCAATTCATGGTTTTTTGTATTTTTTTATTTTATTTTGTTATTTTATTTTGTTGTAGGACAGATTATTATCTAACCAAACATAATATTGATATTTTTTGTAGTGATAGCTCGATTTGTTTCATATTCGTAATATGTTCACGTTTACTGTTTTATGGAACAGTCATTGTAACTCTTAAAACTAATATTTCATATCACAAACATATACTACTTCCACACACACTCACAAAAACACACATACACACGTACTTCTCCAATCATGTTTTAAGCAACATTTTACCTAAAAAGCCTCTTCATACAGTCCCGATCATAATACCATGTCTCTCTGTGTCCCTCTCGGTAAGAATGATTTTCCTTTTCTATACAGTGAGTCATACCAAAATGGAAAAATTGTCAACCACTTGTCTTGAATATGGATGACAACGTCAGAATTACAAATGATATGGATCAACTGTCAGCGTCATCATCATACCATTGCTCCCCAGAGCAAGTGGACTCATATTTGAAAAATGTTAAAAATAGTTTTAAAATACTTCAAATTAATATAAGAAGCATAGGGAATAGTGTTAATTTTAACAACCTTCTCATATTGTTGCATCGTATTCAGGTGCAGTTTGATATAATAGTGTTGTCCGAATGCTGGCTACGAAAATGTCCTCTTATACCTTCTATACCTGGTTTTGTAAGTTCATTTTCGGATCACTTTAACCAAAATGATGGCGTTGTTGTATACGTCAAACAGGGCTTAAAACTTACTATAGAAAAACCAACACTCGATGACGCTAATTGCCTGGTTTTGAAATTCAAAAATGAGATAGCAGTTGTAGCAGTATACCGGTCACCTTCAAATCATAACATTCAAAATTTTATCACTAGTTTAGATTCAACCCTTAAATCGTTAAATTCTTTTAGAACAATTATGTTAGTAGGAGACATTAATATAAATATAGCTTCAAACTGTAATGACCTAAATTCTGACATGTATCTTAACACTGTTGCATCCCATGGTATGCTTCCTGCACATCTCTTACCTACGCGCATCGATAGCTGCCTAGACCATATAATGATTAAATCTTACAAACCATCAATATCCTTGGTTCTTGATTCTCTAATTACCGATCATGCTCCAGTAATAGCCTTTTGTAATATTAGTTTAGACGCTCAAAAATCCCAGACAAAATCGCAACGTGTTGATATAGATGCTTGTCTGAACATCTATACATATAATAAATCTGTAGAAGGATCAATTCTGTACATTGAAAATATTGAAAAAATAAATAGCGGGGGGTGTTGCTGGATCGATACCAAACCCAAATATGTGATTAAAAAATTTTTGTCTGTCTGTCTGTCTGTCTGTCTGTATGTGCAGGCATCACGTGAAAACTAACGGTTCGATTTCGATGAAACTTGGTATAATTATACCTTATTATCCTGGGCATAAAATAGGATACTTTTTATCCTGGAAAAATACGTAGAAAAAAAAATCTGTAACAAACCTTATTATGGAACCACTGGCGGCACCTATTATCAAGTAGAACATTACGCCACGCCTGCCTCCATTGATTTCTAAAAAGGTTCCACCACTCACCACTAGATGGCGTTGTGCCTATGACGCGCATTTCTGAATCGCGGTGTTAAGATTCTCCGAGAGTTAATGACTACCGCGACTTTATTATTTTTCTGTGTGACTTATCTAGCAGTGCACTTGCGGGCTACGTCCTAATTGGATTAGCTACACAAGACTCGGCTACTAAGTTTTATCATATAGTTAAACAGTATTTGGTCCTCTAAACCAAAAATAACAGAATTGAATTTTCAATTCTGTTACTTTTGGTTTAGAGGACCAAAAACCCTTGCCTTTGTCCTCCCTGTGAAAAGATGGTCGGGAGTTGTCCTATTTTATATAAATAATTTGTACATTGTGGACAATAAATCTTTGTCAAGAAACCGAACTTCTCTTCGTGCCGGCAACGGTGACTAACATCTCTTAAAAATCTTATTTTTCTTATTATTAATCTTATTAATTAGCAGTAGCTCAATAGATCTCCTTAATTATTATAGGCTTAGCCGTATTTGGGTCTAATGGATTTTTATAAGATGTCATTGTCAGAGTTACTCAAAATGGAGAAATAAACCATCCACGCGAAGACCGACATCCGCGCGGACGGAGTCGCGGGCGGAAGCTAGTATTAAATAATACTGACTTTTCTGCCGTTATGAGCTGTTATGATGCTGATAATGCTGCATCTAACTTAGTCAATATTATCTCTTCTGTCGTAGCCAAAAATAGTCATAATACGGTTATCTCGAGCAACAAACGAATTATTAAGCCATGGATCACACCTGGACTTCTAAAGTGTATTAGAAACCGAGATAATCTTTACCGTAAAATGAAAAAAACCGGCCAAGTGCGAGTTGGACTCGCCCATGAAGGGTTCCGTAGCAGCAAGCATAGATTAGAGATATAATTATATTGAGATTAGTAAGTAATATACACAAACAATAAAAATAACTTTGTTTTTCATAGTATTTGTATGAATGGCAAAGTTATATTTGCGGTTTTTGAAAATGTACTATATCTCAAAAACTGCTAACTGTATCTCATCCAAACCAATTTTCTTTGGTAGTTTTGGTTGAGGTCTACATTATATATTTTTTTTAGTTTTATCATTCTCTTATTTTAGAAGTTACGGGGGGGGGACACACTTTTTACCACTTTGGAAGTGTCTCTCACGCAAACTGTTCAGTTTAGAAAAAAATGATGTTAGTAACCTCAATATCATTTTTAAAGACCTATTCATAGATACCCCACACGTATGGGCTTGGTGAAAAAATTTTTTTTGAGTTTCAATTCTAAGTATGGGGGCCACCCCCAAAATTTGTTTTGTTTTGATTTTTGTGTGAAAATCCTAATGCGGTTCACATAATACATCTTTCTACCAAGTTTCAACAGGATAGCTCTTATACTTTCGACAAAAAGTGGCTGTGACATACACGGACAGACAGACAGACAGACAGACATGACGAATCTATAAGGGTTCCGTTTTTGCCATTTGGCTACGGAACCCTAAAAAGACCCCAATAACGAGACTCCGAAGTTAATTTACGTCCGGTACAGGAATTTCTGTAACAGCCTCTTGAAGAAATTAAAGCGTCAGTATGAACGTACAGAATTCGAAAAACACCGTAAAAATCCGAAGGCCACTTGGAATCTTATTAAAGTTATCTCAAATTTGACAACAAACAAAACTTCTGCCAGTGAGCTCTTATCAATTGAAGCCGACCCTCCACGTTCTGTTGATGCCGTAAATACATACTTCGCAGGTGTGGGAGAAAACCTGGCGTCCAAAATTGTGGTTCCAGAGAGTGATGATCGTGTCGGCTCCTCTGTCTGTGATAATTCACTTCCACATCATAACTCTATGGCCATTTTCCCCACAGATAATGAGGAAATTGACAGACTAATCCTTACCCTCAAACTAAATTGTGCTGTGGGCTGGGATGGCATCCCTGCGACTCTGATTTGTGCTGCTAGGAAAACTCTTGTCCCAATCATTTGCCATGTGTTCAACCTCGCCCTATCATCTGGAGTCTTCCCTAAGGTCTTCAAAAGGGCCCTAGTACACCCAATTTACAAAAGCGGGGACAGAGGCAGTGTCAGTAACTACAGACCCATTTCTGTATTAACTATCCTATCTAAGCTCCTTGAAAAGATATTAAACAAAAGACTGCTTAACTATCTAAACGCAAATAATGTACTTGCTAATAACCAATTTGGTTTCAGAAAAGGTAAAAGTACTGAAGATGCTGTCCTAGATTTATTGGGCTCAGTGGCTCAAAATCTACACAATAAAGAAAAGACCATTGCCATTTTTCTTGATCTCTCAAAGGCCTTTGACACCGTCTCTGTCCCCCTTTTGCTAACTAAACTGGAATTGATAGGTATTCGAGGTCTCTCACTTGAAATTTTCAAGAGCTATTTAAAGGACCGCTCACAGTTTGTCAAAATAGAAGATCTGACCAGTAACGAAATGTTTCTAAACTTCGGAGTCCCACAGGGTAGCGTACTTGGTCCTACCCTGTTTCTTATATACATCAACGATCTTTGCAAACTCTCCCTACCTAACTCCAAATTAATTTGTTATGCTGATGACACAGTCATACTAGTACGAGGCAGTGATTGGACTGAGGCGCGTCTATTCGCAGAGTCAGCGCTACAGTCCACCATGAAGTGGCTAGGCTTAAATTTGCTTACCCTTAATTTAGACAAAACCTGGTTTGTCACAATTGGCCCGAGACTTCGATCACAGCCAACATCTGATTTCTCCCTCACAGCGCACAAATGCAAAGCTAAAACGAACGTTGCCTGTGACTGTTTCAAAATCAGGCGTACGGATTCCATTAAATACCTCGGTATCCTGATTGACACTGCAATGACATGGGGTGGGCAAATTAACACATTAGTAGCAAGGGTTAGAAAGTTAATTTTCGTTTTTAAAAGCCTTAGAAGTTCAGCTGAGTTTTCTACCCTCAGAACCGTTTATTTTGCCCTTGCTCACTCCATCATCACGTACTGTATATCGGCCTGGGGTAACGCTGGAAAATGTCTCCTACTGCGTTTGGAGAGGGCACAGAGAGCTGTGCTCAAGGTTATGACACATAAGCCTATTCGTTTCCCAACTGACGAACTGTACGCCCTATGTAAATTGCCATCAGTGAGGCACTCCTTCGTACTAAATATAATTCTACGCAAACATTCAGAACTTTCCTTTGATTCTGACTTGAATAAAAATAAACGAAGATTGAATCGTGTCTGCCAAACTCACTCATCTAAACTCCAATTAGTTCGACGACAATTTAAGTTCTTTGCCCCTATATTATATAACAGAGTTAACAACGCACTAAATATTTACCCACATGCTTATCAAGAATGTAAACGGCTCACTGGACAATGGTTGTCCACTCTTACGTATGAAGAGCTAGAGGATTTAGTTAAATCTTAAAGTCTCACACAACTACTTATCTTTAACAACACCCACACACATAAACACACATACATACACATTGCACACACATAAACACACTCACACACACACGCACACTCACCACACGCACACGCACACTCACCACACGCGCGCACACACGCACACTCACTAGAATTAAGGTATAGATGTAATTATTATTAATAAAAATTAGCTTTGAGCATTTAAAAACGCATCATAATCTGGAACGTTGATATCATCTCTCTCTGGGAGGTGGGCGCTAATAGCCACGACACAGTTTCTAACTAATGTGGCTATTACCGAACACTATAAATTTTGTAAAGTTTGTTCTTGTTCCAATAAAGAATTTATTATTATTTATTATTATTATACTCAGTTACTCACTCTAAGAAGGAGTATCGATCAATTAGCAATTTCTCTGCAGCTTCTTCGTAATTCAAATTGTTTGCAACCAGCCAAACTAGTTCTTGGGTCCATGTAGTTCCTGAGAAAAATATTTATTTAGGAAAAAAGAAAAACAAAATTGGGATTAAAATAAGGAAAAAATAAAATTAGAACAGTAACATCTTTCTATGTTTAGTAATAATAAATAATAAAACAGTAAAACCCGATATTCTGTACATCGATGGGACGACGAAAGAAAATATTATTGCTCCCAAAAAATGTCTGCAGGTATGTTTGTGAATTTGTCGCTATTCACTGTTGTATTTCTGTTAAATTTGTGAAAACTTTATAGCATGGACTAAGCTTTTCGTAACTAAATCGATACTTCTAAACTAATATTATAAAGAGGTAACATTTGTTTGTAAGTAGGGGGTAATCTCCGGAAGTAATGACTCAATTTTAAAAATTATTTCACTGGTAGAAAGCTTCGTTATTCGTGAGTGCTCTAGGCAATAAATTATAAAGACATTATGCATTATCAGCGATTGTTTATCATGCCTAAAAGGAAATCGCAACTTTCCCGTCAGACATCCCAGACAAGAGCAGCTCTAGTACGCCGTACGGAAGAGTCTGCTCTTGAAAATCATCAGCGCCTCTCGAGGAATGGAGAAAATATTTCGCAAGCACGCGCTGGGGAATCTAGCTCCGAGCGTTCACGTGCTCGGAAATCTAGCGCTGAGTCCTTACCACGAATTTTCACTATTTTAATCTGTGATTTTAATTTACAGGCATGTTAAAATGTTTACCGCCCAACGAAGTGGGCACGGGATAGCTAGTGTCAAATAAAATTGCCATGTCTATTGTCTAGATAGCGAGAAAAAAATGCAGGCCCATCATCTATCTCTTTCCTGTATGACATAATACTGCTTTAATATACTGGGTGATTTGCTTTCTAAATTGTTGCCACAGTACCCACTTTAGGTGTCTGACCAGAAAAATAGAGTTGTTACTGACATGGTAGAAGTACTTCAACAGAATTTGGTAATAACATGCTTTTCGATCCAAGAGTTCCATGTTGCGAATTTTCTTAGAACCGCTATATGATATGAGCAAAATAAAAAGCTGAGCATTTCGCGCATCGAGTCAAAAAGACTCAAAAAGATTCAAAAACGCGGTATGCGCGGAACATGCTGATGATAATGATGATGTTAGACCAACTAATAAAATGAAAGGAGATACTCACCAGATCGTTGATAAGTTGCGACAAACACGTCAGTGGGTCTCAGGGGCATGTTGTAAATATTAGCGGCATCTTTTTTGTACGGCTTGGTTACTATGTAGCCTTTTGGACCCAGACGGATGTAGCTAGCAGGTGTGCCTGAAGGACAACACAATTATTTTAATATTTTTATACGCATTATTATGATATACTGAATCGGAAGGTCGTTCAAGTCCTGCCCACAATTAAATTACGCAGTACATTAAAAAAATGCTTAACACAATCATTGTAATCTCTCAATGCGAAAATACGTTGATAAATATTATGATACTTAAGAAATACATAATACAAAGTAGATAATTCTTTTAAAGTATCAATAACGTTTCTTACTACTATTTCCTGTACACCATAGGTACATGGCATAAATACTTACTACCGACTTCATATTGTGAACGTCTAATTCGCCAATTCTGTGTTGTATTGTAATTATATTCTTATATTATTTTCAAATTGAACTTGAAACCTTTGAAAGAACACCTTTTTAGGAAAATTCAGCAAAAGTATGAAAGACGCAGTTAAAGTTTATGTGCAGTAGGAGTGCAGAAAGCCGTCAATACACACACTGCCTTACGAAGAAAAAAATTATCAATATTGTCTACATCGATAACTCCGAGGTTTCTGGTCCGATTTCGATGATTTCTTTTTGTTCGGTGCAGTATACCTGCCATTTAGTCCCATAATTTTCATTTAGTTAGGTTCAGTAGTTTTTATTTAATGATCATTTTTAGCTTATTGTGTAGGTAAGTACATGGGCGATGTTATTACCGGTGCAAAATTACAAAATTTTAGAGCACATGTAAGAAAATTATGTATTTGACAATAATTTGGGTTGAATATTCAAACTAAAAAGGATAAAGTCGGTGGCAAAAAAGTCAATGAAATAAAAAACAAAGACACCGACTTTCGAAAGAAATGTTATTTTGTAGGTTATTTTAAACTTTTTTGTGGTCTTTTTTGAAGTCGGTTACATTTTTTTTGAAAAAGTTTTAACATTAATTAATGAGATACTTAGAACCGATAAAAAAACCGGTTCAACTTAGATACATTTTCACTTAAAATTGATAAATTATGGTTGAATTTCGACCAATTTTGTTTTCTGTAAATAGGCAGTCTTTTTTTGATCACTCACTTCCCAAAGCAATTTTAATCAATTCTTTTTCTTCAGGTTTCAGCTCTTCGAATTCATAAGGAAACGGCAATTCTTTATGTTCACCCATTGTTATAGCACAGAATACAACCTCAGTTTATGAAATAATTATAAAGACTATTCCAATATCTGTTTTTATAATATTTTTTACGTTAAGTCACGATATACCACCAGCAAGTATCTGATATCGATATTGCAATACCGATAACAATTAATAATTGGGTGAAAATAGGAGCATTGGGGCCGTACCACCACCTCTTAGGCGATTATCACACGTCACCGTTCGTTTGCGATGACCAGCGGTGGGGCAAAGTAAAGGTCACAGCTCATTAGAGCCACCCCGCACCGCCTCGCCTCCTGCGGCTAGTATTCTTTACATGGGTATGCGCTCACTATATCAACTCTGTACACGGAAAAAAAGGATTTCTTCTGCGAAGAATATCAATATTCTTAAAAAAATTGTTTCAATCCAAATAAATATTTTCTTAACGTAAGTAAATGTGCTCAGTCGAAGAAACCCTGTTTACTCAAATTAAGAATAATAAATACTTGGTTTTAATTCTTGACGTAAGAATATATTTTTTATTCAAGACTATTACAATCTTAATTAAAGAAAATATATGTATAGTTTTTACTGAAGATTTGAAAACTTTTTTAAACAAGATAATGCATTCTTTTTTCAAGAATTTATTATATTTAGTTTAAAACAATTAGATTATTTTTGACTCAAGATGTAAATTTTCTTAATCTAAAAAACTTTTACTCAATATAAGAACATGATACTCTTATTTTGATAACATTTCATCTAAATTATTGTTTCTTGATTCGAGAATACAGAAGTGGGTAATCTAAACCAATATATTTTTTATTGTTTTTATTTTTATTTTTGGTTGAAGAAGTTCAGATTATTTCCATGAAGAACTTTAATAATGTAGTTGTATATACTTAAATAAAGAATTTATTATTAATTGAAGAATAAAGTAATTTCATTTCAAGAATATTTTTATTTTAACTGGAAAATATTGAATTACTTGAAACCAAAATTTTTTTTCTCATACCAATAAGGTGTATATTCTTGATTCAAAGATGTCGCATATTTTTGACTCAAGAAGCACTTCATTCTTCGTTCAAGAGTTTCTACATCTTCTTCTAAAGCTGTACTTGTTTCCTACCAAGAACTCAAAATTCATCAATTCAAAACAATATATATTTGCATTTCAAGAATAATGTATTTTTGATCGAAGAAGTTGAAATTCCTTCCATTAAGAATTTTAAAAATCTAGTTGTATAATACTTAATTTAAGAATACCTACCTATATTATGGATTGAAAAATACATTAATCTCATTCAAGAATATTTTTAACTGGAAAATATTGACTTACTTGAAACCAGCACTTTTTTTTTCTTGTGTAGGTACCAATAAGGTGCATTTTCTTGATAACCTACACATCTTATTAGTTAATCTTGTAAGTTAAACTTGTTGTTTCATACCTTTTCGTCATTTGTGCTCTCAAGAAACACTGAAAATTCATCATGGTTGGTTTTATCTGGATATAATCGTTGATAATTATAATTAATTTTACACAAACATTTCAACACCATTATTTTTAGGTTAGGTATGCGCGGAGCTAGTTCCAAACGCCGCCACTAGATGTCACTATGCCGATGACGCGCATTCCTGAATCGCGGTGTTAAGATTCTCCGCGATCGAATGACCCTCCCCGGTTTTGTAAAGTTCGGTATCGCTTCTCGTCTCTAGGGACACGATATCGCAACCATAAGTAGCGATATCGATATAGTATCGGTATCGAAACAAAAGTATCAAATTAGTAATAGCATCGAAATGAAAGTATCGATATGAGTAAGTATCGAATGAATTTGGAGTTTCCCTACTACTTTTTTTTTTAGCTTTGTAATGGTAATCATCAAATGAGTCCTCCCACACAGGACAGGACGGGAGGGACTGTCAGACTTGTACTGATTAAAATCCACGGTGTCCTTCAATAGCCCTTTACGTTCCAGGGTCATGATAATTTGATAAGTCCCGAGAACCCGGCAGGCTTTGGCCCTCTAAAGGGGGGCCCCATCATGCTGACGCTCTTTGAGGCGCGCGTGGAACACAACGAGCCGTCGACCCGGGCATGGTCCATGGTCAGACAGCGAGTCGCCCATTACTCGCCGCACGCATGCCCGCGCCATATTTTCTCTACTACTTTAAATTAATTAAAATCCACAATAGAGATGCGCAGATCATGAATGTGACTTGTTGTGATTTATTAATGGACTACAATTAAAATAAAATAACAAACAATTTAGATAGGTACAAAAAAAGGTTTGATAGGTACAAAAATAAAAGCTATGTGCAGCTATCTTACTCATATCTGACAGTACACTGAACACGAGAATGAGTGAAACAAAAACACCGCACAGTTCTTATTATCGTAACGTGTGTGGCCCGCATTAGTGTGGACGGTTGAGTGAATTTGTGTGTGTGTTGAACATCACTTTTACAACACACGCATATAGAAAACTATTGGCAACGTTATGAATCACGAATGTTGAGATGTATAATTATGCATCCCTTTCTTACGCCTTCACAATGCACAGAGACAAAAAAAAACTTTTTCAAAAAAAAATGTAACCGACTTCCCACAAAAAAGTTCAAAATAACCTACAAAAAAACTTTTCTTTCAAAAGTCGGTGACTTTCTCTTTTATTTCATTCACTTTTTGTCACCGACTTTCGAAAGAAAAGTTTTTTTGTAGGTTATTTTGAACTTTTTTGTGGGAAGTCGGTTACATTTTTTTTTTGAAAAAGTTTTTTATTTTACATGGACATGGACTCAGATACAATCCTAAAAAGAGTGAGTTCATGATTTTTAAAGCTGGTACCAAATGCTACTCAACTGTACCTACTATTGCTCTATGTGGTGCACCTCTGAAGAGGGTAAACCACTTTAAGTATCTGGGTCACTGGGTCACAGATACCTTGAGTGATAATGAGGATATTGAACGGGAACGCAGGGCGCTGTCTGTGCGGGGTAACATGTTGGCGCGTAGGTTTGCTCGCTGTACTAGACCAGTAAAGGTGACCTTATTTAAAGCATTTTGTCAGTCATTCTACACGTGCAGCCTATGGGCCAACTTTACTCAGCGGGCATACAGCGCCCTGCGCGTCCAATACAATAATGCATTTAGGATGCTGTTGGGGTTGCCGCGGTTTTGCAGCGCTTCTACCATGTTCGCACAGGCACACACAGATGACTTTTTTGCCATAATTAGGAAGCGGAGTGCCTCACTGTTAAGTCGCTTTAAGCGCAGCACTAACAGTATCCTAAAGGTATTGTCCGAGCGGTGGGACTCGCCTATTCTGGAGAGGTGGATGGTGCTACATGCCAGTTCGTCACCTTTTATTAAATAGGTAACTCTTATAGTAGTTATTTTTAATGAAATAGAATGTATGTATGTTATATTGTATTGTATTTTATATTAATTACATTGTCATATAATGTTGTGTATTTATGTATTCTGTATGGCTGTATGGTGTTGTTTGATGTTTAATTGATTTGATTTTATTCGTACATGATTTTTGACATTATTTATATTTTGATTATTTGTTTTGTTTTGATCTGTTTTGATTGATATGGATGTAATTTAATCTGAAATAAATGAATTATTATTATTATTATTTATCTTTTTTAGTTTCAATATTCAACCTTCTTACATGTACACTAAAATATTGTAATCCGTAGCACCGGTAATAACATCGTCGATGTATGTACTCTTACACAATGAGCTAAAAATTAAAACTACTGCACCAAACTAAATGAAAATTTTATGGGACCAAATGGCAGATATACTGTATCGAACAAAAAAAAAAATCATCGAAATCGGACCAGAAACCTCGGAGTAATCGGTGTAGACAATGTTGAAAACTTTTTAGGTTTTTGTTGATTTTTCAAAAAGTGCTAGTCCGATTTCGATAAAATTTTAATGGGACCATTCGGGAAGTATAACCTTTCCAACAAAAAAAGAGATTCCAAATCGGTTGGTAAACGACGGAGTTATGCCCGAACAAACATAAAAAAAAATGTAAACATCCGAATTGAGAACCTCCTCCTTTTGGAAGTCGGTTAAAAACAGTCTGTTGCTATTTTAGTTAAGGTTTCTATTGTTTTAGTTATTATTCTGAGGTTCAGAATACCTATCTAAGTACGTTAAGCTGATGCGTTAAATTGGTATTAAATTTATGAGTTAGTTGTTATTATTTTTTTTATGGTATCGATACTTGATGCTAAGTACTGATATTAGTACTAGTATCGAAAGAAAGTATCGAATATATGAATACTAGTATCGAATCAAAAAGTAGCGATATGAGTAAAGTATCGGATTCGATATCGTGTCCCTACTCGTCTCGGCCTTTCGGCTGAGATCAAAGTGTATTATCTGTTCTTTTCAGCTTAATATCTGAAAGTTCCCTCACTGAGGGACCAGTATATTAAACTGATTTTTGTAAGCTAACTGACGGGACGTTCGAGGCTCAACTAAGAACAGTAGGAGCCTCTCCTAAGATGAATGACGTCGTCTCAGAACGGAACATACGAGTCTTATCTTCGAGCTAATAATCTCGTCAGCTAAGAATAGTAAGAGCTTCACTTAAGATTTGTCGTCTCAGAACGAAACATACGAGTCTTATCTGAAAGCAAATATCTCTTCAGCTAAGAATAGTAAGAGCTTCACCTAAGATTTGTCGTCTCAGAACGAAACATACGAGGCTTGTCTTAAAGCAAATATCTCTTCAGCTAAGAATAGTAAGAGCTTCACCTAAGATTTGTCGTCTCAGAACGAAACATACGAGGCTTGTCTTAAAGCAAATATCTCTTCAGCTAAGAATAGTAAGAGCTTCACCTAAGATTTGTCGTCTCAGAACGAAACATACGAGTCTTGCTTAAAGCAAATATGTCTTCAGCTAAGAATAGTAAGAGCTTCACCTAAGATTTGTCGTCTCAGAACGAAACATACGAGTCTTGCTTAAAGCAAATATGTCTTCAGCTAAGAATAGTAAGAGCTTCACCTAAGATTTGTCGTCTCAGAACGAAACATACGAGTCTTGTCTTAAAGCAAATATCTCTTCAGCGAAGAATAGTAGAATCTTCGTTCAAGATATGTTTTCTTAGTGTGAAACATTATGAGGTCTTGCTTCTAAAATAGACAAATCAAAATTTTTATTATTCTAAGAAAGATAATATTCTTAAAATTAAACTTAATAATTCTTGATTCAAGTCTAATGTCTTCGAAGGAGACAATATAATTAAGACAATATTTTACTTCATTCAAAAATATATTGTTTTCCCCATACATGAATCAATATTTGTCTTGACCAATACGATATTGTCTTAATATAAGACATCCTTTTTTTCCGTGTAGCGTCACCGGATCGCCTCGGTTGTAAGCCCTCCACGGGTGGCCGGCGGGTGGACCACTTGGTGACAACTCACTGCTTGCATGCTTGCCTTGCGTTAACTGTGCATAATGCCAACGTGCGGGTTCCGAGTGGACCGCGCGACGGTGGACCACCTGTCGACAACGAGTGGACGCCCCGTACAAGGCGGTGCGGGGTGAGTGCCGGGTGGCTCTAATGAGCTGTGACCTTAATTATGGTATAGGTGGTGAAAATAGCCTATAGTATTACTTTAATTTATTGTTTCTTCAGTGTGGTGTGCTAATTCAAGACTTGTCAGTCGGTCCATACCACACAGTGCTCGGCTCGTGCTCTAGTCATGCTCGGATCGTGCTCATCTCATCTAGCGTAAACCCAACTTCAGACTTTTTGTTTCAAGTATAATTGTTTTCATTACTTCTGTCATTTATTACCCGATATTTGATATTATCTATTGCATCAGCTGAAAAGTATTTGGTAAGATAAGATAGGTAGCTTATTTTCAAATTATGCTTACTTTGAGCAATTTCGTGCGAGAATCGCCTTACAATATCTACGTGCAGTGAAAATGTGACAGGTTGAATGATATGCGATAAAATAAATATAAGTAGGTACCTACTTGATTAATATGCTTTTTAGATAAATGTATTTAAATTATCACGCAGACTCTAAAAAAGGACAAAGTCAAGGTGATGAAAGGCGAATACAAACATCAGCAATCATCAGAAGATATTCCATTCCATTGTAACGTAATTTGTGGTCTAGTCTCTAACACTTTTCTGAAAACCGCATCAAAATCGGTTAAAACAAACACGAGATAATCGCGGACAAACTTATAATATACAATCCAACTAAGAACCTATCTTTTTTTTTGAAGTCGTTTAAAATTAAATAAACATAAGGGTAATTCTCACGAAATTCCGAAATTCTTGTCCTTGGAGTTTATATAAAAATCCAACAAAGAAATGGATGTTATTAATATTTCTATACAATCCACATAACTATACCTAAAAGTTTCACATAAGATTTTAGGGCCGTATAAATAAATAAATGAAAATGCGTAACCATAATGTTCCTAAAATCATTCCCTCACTGTGTCCCAAGTACCAATTTTATTTACTTTTATTTACCAAAAAAGCACAAAAATCATTCGAATCATATTCAAATAGGTTGGATTGTTTAAAAATATTATAAATTTATGGGAAAAACCGAAATTAGTGTTATAAAGTAAAAAACGCGTTAATAATTTGAATATGTATATGTGTCTCACAAAAATAAATCATTCCCTCACACTATTACTGGCAGTTGAATCACGAACGCATTTTAAATAAAATACGAACGCTACCATTAGTTTTTGAAAGTTGGTACTAATGCCAATTCATCAAAATGGCGAATTTTCTGTGATTGTGTTCGGGTGTGCGTTGCGAAAAGATTTCATTAATTTTATAGTTAAGTTAACTTTTTGTTCGTCATTTCATCACATTCTAAAAAAACAAAAGGTAAGTATTTTTACTGATTATAAGTTGAACAGATAAGATGGTTTTTGGGAGTAATTTCCTTAAGCAGAAAAATCTTTTTAAAAGTAAGGTTATGTCACGAGTCCTTTACGGTTATTCTTTATTTCGTCATTCCCTCACCATCATTCCCTCATAAAAATTTATGGTGAGGGAATGATGATATTATGAGGGAATGATTTTTGAGTGGGCTAACTGGCTTTTTTTATTGTTTGCTTCTATTAACTCTTGAATTTATTGCTGCAATATTGTTGTAGGTTAAAAAATGTCAAGAAAAAAGAAGATAAGCAAAGAAGAAGCTAAATTAAAAAAAGCAAGAATATGACAGAAAGCACAGGGAAAAAATGAAAGCTGATCCTGTAACACTTGAAAAACTTCGTGAAAAAGAAAGAATTAAATACCTAAAAAAGAAAGAAAAAGGTCAAGTAAAACCTATATCCGCAATGAGTTCCCGAGAAAGAAGGCAAAAAAGGAAAAACTGGAAGAAAAATAGTCAAAAATATAGAGACAAAATAGTGAAAGTGCGAAAGAATTTAGCAAGACTGTTAGATGAGACGCCACCTCCTAGCCCAGGACCTATGCAAAATAATGATGAATTAAGAAATCTGGCAGTTAATCGGAGAAGGCAGCAACTTAGAAGACGTAGAGGAATACTTTATGCAAAAATATCCAGATTACAGGAAAGACTGAAACAAGAAACAAGAAGAAAAGAGAGATTCCGTAAGAGATGTCAAAGACAAAACAAAAATAATCAGACTTCACCGGAAGCTAAAGTATCAGCTCTCTTAAAGAACGTTCGAGTTCCTGAAATTGTGAAGAAGAAGATTCTTCTATCTGAAGTCATTACTAAACAGGTAAGAGACAGGTACAGTAATCTCAAGAAACATAGTGAAAAGAAAAAGTACTATGAAATAGTAAAACCAGATCTTTTGAAGAAGCATAAACTACTCAGTTTATCAAAACAGTTTTTCAAACACGATTCTTACAAAAAGAGCGGTTCTAGGAAAGTCAGTGCTAAATTGATGAAGGACAAAACGGATGTTCAAGATTTTTTGGAAAAGGACGAAAGTTCTCGGATGTGTCCAGGAAAGAAAGATTTTGTAAGGTCAAAGGGACAGGTAAAACAAAAACGTTTACTGTGCGATACCATGAAAAATTTGCATCAATTTCTGACTACAGTTGAATATAAAATAAGCTTGACAACTTTCTGCAGATTTCGGCCTTTTTGGGTGACTTGGGCAAACATAAAAGACCGTGACACTTGCAAATGTGTAATCCACGCAAATGTTCAACGGATTTTATCTATGAGACTAAAGTTTAAAATAAGAAGTTTTTCTGTTGTTAAAAATGCTGTTAGATGAATCTTTAAGTTTTTAATTAAGTGCCATAATAAATAAATAAAAATAAGTTTAAATTAGAGTTATGCCAAAGTGCTGCAATAATTTTGTGATTTGCTGGAATTACTCATTGATCTTACTTATTGTTTAAGAACAAAATTTCATTCAATAAAAATATTTCATTGAAAGAAAACTAATTTTATTTAAAAAGCTTCATGACTTCTCTGTAATAATCATTCCCTCACCTTAATTGTCATTCCCTCACTTAGATTTTTTTTTTAATTTCATCATAACTTTCATAAAACGCGATAATTTTTGGGACCACTACATAATTTAATTCTAGTAACATTAGTACTATCAAATTCACATAAAATAAATATCAAATAATTTCAATATTTATTGTCATTTTAGGATAGCCGAATTTCGGCATTTCGTGAAAATTACCCATAAACTAACTTTAAAAACAACCACAAAAAAGTGTAAAATAACTTTTCTTTCGGAAATCGGTGGCAAAAAATATGAAATAAAAAACAAAGCCAAGTTTTTGAAGACTGGTGGTTTTTGAAGTCCGTTAATATTTTTTTTGTGTGCCTTTTTCAAACCTCCTCTAAAATACTTTAAATAATACTTACCATCCTTACTTTATCCGTTCTCGTCACTGGCTTATCTTGATAGGTATAGATCTACCTATAAGGGAATTGATAGACGTTCTCATCTGTTACATGCAATAGTTTTTGACCAACTGCGCCAAAAGAGACGAATGTTTTTAACCGACTTCGAAAAAGGAGGAGGTTCTCAATTCGGTCGGTATTTTTTTTTATGTATGTACACCGATTACTCCGAAGTTTCTAGTCAGATTAGTGTGATTCTTTTTTTGTTCGATGCAGTATACTTTCCATTTGGTCCCATAAAAATTTCATACAATTTGGTGCGGTAGGTACTTTTTATTTTGTGAGCATTTTTTTGATTACCGCTATGTGGATGATGTAATTATTTGTGTATTTGTTACGCGATTACTCCGCCAATTGTGGACCGATTATCTAAATTCTTGTTTGGTTCGAAAGAAGATACTTCTGTAGTGGTCCCAAAGTCACTAAGTCAGGATCTGATGATTGGATCCTGGAGAAATCGAGGGCAACCCTCAAATTTTATCGGCCCACGCATCGTTTTTCTGAAATCTTATGAAGTAATTTAAGTACTTGCGTATGGTAGTCATCATCTTATGTAGCTGAGCTGATGATGGAAGGTACAACTCCTTAACAGTAAGGAGTAGGCATCGATTGATTTCACATTATCTCCGGAACTACAAGTCTGATTTAAGTAATTCTTTTTTTATTGTTGTACATACTAGGGAATCGTAGGGATCGTTCAGCATAGGGAATACTGTAAGTTTCATCAAAATCGGGTTAGTAGTTTTTGTGTTATAGAATTTTATTAGCTTACTAGCTGTGCCCGCGACTTCGTTCGCGTGGATGTCGCAACTTAACAATCTACATTTTTTAGTGCGAAGCAGTGTTGGAGGATACCGATACAATCTTTAGCTAAAGTCCCCGCCAAATAAGTCTGGTTAGCTTATTGTGTACATGAGCGATGTTAATACCGGTGTGTTACGGATTATAAAATTATAGTGCACATGTATGAAAATGATGTACTTAACAAGAATTTGGGTTGAATATAGGTAAAATAAAAAGAGTAAAACAAAAAACTTAAAAAAAAATTAACCGCCTTCAAAAACAACCACAAAAAAAGGGTAAAATAACCTACAAAATAACTTTTCTTTCGGAAGTCGGTGGCAAAAAAACAACGATTTAAAAAAAAACAATGCCACCGACTTCCGAAAGAAAAGTTATTTTGTAGGTTATTTTACCCTTTTTAGGGTTCCGTAGCCAAATGGCAAAAACGGAACCCTTATAGATTCGTCATGTCTGTCTGTCTGTCCGTCCGTATGTCACAGCCACTTTTTGTCGAAATTAGAAAAGGATAGCTGTTGAAACTTGGTAAGTAGATGTATCATGTGAACCGCATTAGAATTTTCACAAAAATAAAAACAAAACATATTTTGGGGGTGGCCCCCATACTTAGAATTGAAACTCAAAAATTTTTATTTCACAAATCCATACGTGTGGATAGGTCTTTAAATATTATATTGAGGTTACTAATTTCATTTTTTTCTCAACTGAACAGTTTGCACGAGAGACACTTCCAAAGTGGTAAAATGTGTGTAACTGTAACTTCCCCCTGTAACTTCTAAAATAAGAGAATGATAAAACTAAACAAATTGTAATGTAGACCTCAACAAAAACTTCCAACGAAAATTGGTTTGGATGAGATACACTTCAGCAGTTTTTGAGATATAGTACATTTTCAAAAACCACAAATATAACTTTGCCATTCATACAAACACTATGAAAAACAAAGTTATTTTTAATGTTTGTGTATAAAATTATTACTTACTAATCTCAATATAATTATATCCCTAATCTATGCTTGCTACTACGGAACCCTTCATGGGCGAGTCCAACTCGCATTGGCCAGTTTTGGGCCGGTTTTGAAATTTTGGGGGTGCCATACTTATTAGACTTGAAACTCAATTTTTTTTTTAACCAAACCTATACGTGTGGGGTATCTATGGATAGGTCTTTTAAAATTATATTGAGGTTACTAATATCATTTCTTTCTAAACTGAACAGTTTGCACGAGAGACACTTTCAAAGTGGTAAAATGTGTGTCCCCCTCACCTCCCCTGTAACTTCTGAAATAAGATAATGATAAAACTAAAAAAAATATGAAATGTAGACCTCATCAAAAACTTCCAACGAAAATTGGTTTGGATGAGATACAGTTAGCAGTTTTTGAGATATTGTACATTTTCAAAAACCGCAAATATAACTTTGCCATTCATACAAACACTATGAAAAACAAAGTTATTTTTGCTGTTTGTGTATATTACTTACTAATCTCAATATAATTATATCCCTAATCTTTGATTACTACTACGGAACCCTTCATAGGCGAGTCCAACTCGCACTTGGCCGGTTTTTTGTGGTTGTTTTTGAAGGCGGTTAAATTTTTTTTTAAGCGTATGTTTGTAGGGTGAGTGTGGGTAAGATGAAAAACGGGGAAAGATAAAAAAGATATAATAACGCCGAATATAAAGGAAATCTTTTAATGCTGGCAACATCATTGTAGACACCGTTTTGTCTTGCCCCGCACCGCAGTCTGCGGCAGTCGCTAAGTGAGAGCATTCGTGTGTTTTTTGACGTAATCCGTAAGGACACCTTTACCCGCGAAAATGTAGGGTTTTTAATCTTACCCGGTTACCCCGCATGATTCATGACTAAAATCGTATTTATGGTCATTACCATAAAGGCGATTTTAGTCACTATTTCAATCTTACCCTTTGGCCATTTTGTCTTACCCCTTCATATTGTTTTTCTTATGACCAATTTTATTAACAGTTTTTTCATAAAATATTGTTTCAAAAAGATTTCTCTCAACATTATAGAAACAACTTGACCATGCTTTTTTACCCAAAACAATTTTTTATTTGCATTTTGGCTTGAATCCCTTTGTGTGACAACTGTTTCAAATCAACACTGTTCATCTCATCAAATTTTCATTCCAACTTACCCCCACTCACCCTATGTATATTTCTTTGCATCGCTCTGTAACCTAGACCTAATAGATTTCAGCCTCAGGGGTATTGTGGCGATCGAATTCAAAAAAGGTGATTAAAAAGTGATAACAAATAAGTCATCAATAAAAAACAAAAACCCAACTGCGTCAATGAAGATGATTTAAAGAAGATAAGTCTTTAAAAATCAGTGTAATCATAGGGTATACATACTTGCGAGCTGATTATCCTTAGATAATAAAGATTTTGCCTATATTTGTAGTTAGCTTTTTACGCAATATATTTAACTTGAGACTCCATTTAATTATTTTTCCAGTGATGTCAGTTTACTGGAACTAAAAATGTGGTGTAGGAAAAAAAAACAAATTAAAATACTTTTTTTTAATTATTAAACCGGAGGTATTCCACATAGGCGCCCGCTATCAATGGCACCTGAGCTACTGGCAGCTTGTCTATTCCAAATACGGCTCCTGTCAAAATTTTATGTCTGTATGAGGGAAACGTAGATCAGTATCTCGCAGGTTGTCTTTGATCCATTGATTCGCTTCTCGTATCATCTCCTCGTCGAAGTAGTCACGCCAACCACCAGTCTTACCTGGAATACATTGACTGTTATACACCTATACCGAACAAAAGTGCAGCGAACGCCGCACTATATCTATCTATACATATAATAAAACTGTAGAAAAGAAGTTATGATGTACATAAAAAAAAAACTTAGCCAGGGTGTTCAACCAATAGAACCCATTTCCAGCATTTTTAGAATTTTTGTCTGTTTGTATGTTTAGTTATCCGAGCATCACGTAAAATGTACTAAATCAATGTAGATAACTTTTATACACTCGCCTCAATGTGTCATCACAATGACGGGCCCCCCCTTAGAAAACCAAAGCCTGCCGGGGTCGCGGAACTATAGAATTACCTTGACCCCGGAACGTAAAGGCCTATTATAGGATTTATAGGACACCGTGGAGTTTAATCTTGCCCTGGGTGGGAGGACTCATTTGATGATTTACGTACGCATATTTATGTATGCTCCATAATGATGGTTCACAGCTAATCTATACATATAATAAATCTGTAGAAGGCTCAATTCCGTACATTGAAAATATTGAAAAAATAAATAGCGGGGGGTGTTGCTGGATCGATACCAAACCCAAATATATTATGTGATTAAAAAAAATTTTGTCTGTCTGTCTGTATATGCAGGCATCACGTGAAAACTAACGGTTCGATTTCGATGAAACTTGATATAATTATACCTTATTATCCTGGGCATAAAATGGGATACTTTTTATCCTGGAAAAATACGTAGAAAAAACAAACTTATTTTTCAGTTTAATTCATAGACGTTGTTCTGTAGAACCGCGAACACACGTTGCATTACCCGCAGTGGATACAGCGCCGTAACCTGTAGCGCCGAAAGTCGGATTTGGCTTGAACCGTTTGCGGCACACGCGGGCCACGCCTCCCCAACTCCTATATAAGGAGCCGCGTTCCGCGCCGCGCAATGTATATAAATTCTGAATTTTGATGCGAGCGGACGTGTCCAGTGTGGCGAGCGGTCGTCCGTGGAATTAATATTGTATGCGTGTAATTTTAAACCGTGCTTTTCAGCGCGACCTTTTTGATTACTGTTCCGATAATAAACCATCCACGCGAAGACCGACATCCGCGCGGACGGAGTCGCGGGCGGAAGCTAGTGTTGTTAATAAAGAAGCACTAAAAAAATACATTGTTAAGTTCCGACATCCACGCGAACGAAGTCGCGGGCACAGCTAGTAAATCCTATAATATCTAAGTACTAGTTTCTGCCCTCGAATAATGGTTGATCGAATAATCGACTGGCGATGCTCAAAGAGAAAAACATACAATCAATGAGTGTTTAGGATACCTATACCACAAACTATTTATGGACCTATACCAACCAATTTAATCATTTCTTTCAATTCTGCAACTTCGTCATCGTTTTCCATATTTATTATATGAAAAAACGTCATCATAACAACTATGGCTATGGAGGTAGATAATTTGAACTGTTACGCACGTGTCTTTACCACAAAACATTCTTGGATGCGTTCCGTTTATGATATTTTTTGTCTGCCTTAAAAGTAACACAAAAGTAACATATTGAGTCGTGAAACATGGAGGTAACATGAGAGGGTCAAAAGTAACAAAAAATGTTACAAAAGTAACATTCTAGCAACGCTGGCCCTCGTTTTCACCCGCTTTATATTAGGCTTCTGGCCCTATGGAGGCCATGTCCGTTTTCTTGGGGAACACGTGTTACACGATGCGCCGTCGTTTTCTCGATTTTGCAACATTTTTCATTGCTGCTCCGCTCCTATTTATATAGCCTTGAAGTTGAACAATGAATAGACTATTCCAACACAAAAATATATTTTCAATTCCAACCAGAAGATCCTGAGATTAGCGCGTTCAATTTCTTCTTTATAATATTAGTATATAATGTAAGTCCTAGCAAAACGTACGTAGCCGTAGCCAGACGTGCGTATCCCTTATGAAATTAAAATACAATGTAGTATTTACTTTTTATAAATATTAAATTATGGCTATGTATCATTATGATACAAAGCCATAATTTAATATTTATTTTACGCATGGTAGATATCTACCACGCGTAGCAAAACAGCAAAATAGACGCGTAACGTAGCAAAATAGACAAACGCTCGCAGCATACAAAACATGAGTCGCAGTCGTAGCCAAATGAGCGTAGCAGTTGTAACGGTACGTGCGTAGCAATCCTGGCAAAACCTTCGTAGCAGACGTAATGAAACGCCTCGCGTAGCACTGAAACCCATAGCTTCGGCTGACGTTTGGGGCACTATAATAATAATAATAATATTCCACAACTATCACACAACGCCATCTAGTCCCAAGCTAAGCAGAGCTTGTGTTATGGGTACTAGACAACTGATAAACATACTTATATATTTCTAAATACATAAATATTATAGATAAATTACACCCAGACACAGAACAAATGATCGTGCTCATCACACAAACATTTGTCCTGGGTGGGAATCGTACCCACGACCTCCGGCATAGCAGTCAGAGTCACTAACCACTAGACCAACAGGCCTGCCACTGGCCACTTCTTATTCTTTACCACCTACGGACATAAGATGACTTACAGTATGAACTAAAAGTTGGTGACATAATGTTGTCCGACCTTATAAATTCAGAACTAATAGATAGTAAGGTTCACTCAAAATTTTCTGCTTGGGCCCGTATTTGCGTTGACGCACTAAGAGAATAGACTCCCTGGTCTGCGGTTCCGTTTACACGAAGTACGAACACTAGTAAACTCGACCGCATTCGGTCGAGTTTACTAGTGTTCGTGGGCGAGAATAGCATGGGAAAAAAGTATCGTAGTTCCCATTGGAATCCAGTTATTCAGGTTACCCTTTACCAGTTATTCATTATACATAATAAGGTAAACGAATATTTAGCCACTTACCTTTTTCATCTTTATTCCATTTTATTGAAATGTAATCCCAATAATGGGTCGATTTAACTACAATACTTTTGTAAATGTTTAAAGGGACATTCTGCGAAAGGGGCATTTTGCTACTGAACCACTTTTTTCCCCAAGGTATAAAAAAAAGATATTTTCGCCCACGCATTCGGTAAGTTTCCCTCTAACCCTAAAACCTCCTGCAGACACACGCGATTAATCGCGCTGCGACAACGAGCCAAGCTAATTTCCACTCTAAAAATACTGCGACATGTCGCCCCGCGCGATTAATCGCGTGTGTCTGCAGGAGGCTTTAAATTGCTCGCAATAATGTGTCCTCGCCATAAGCTGCGAGTACGTGATTGACTGAGGAGTTTAATGACGTATTGTTAATTGTTTGTTAATCCAACCTTTTCTAACAAATGTTTCGTCTTCTGCAAACAGCCCGAATTCCCTCAAGTCCTCGTAGTTAACTGATATGTTTTTCTTAAAGTTCTCGAAGCTCAGGTGATCACAGAGCCCTGCCATTTGTTCCTCTTTCAATTGTTTACCTTAAAACTTTGCAACGCGACGAATGGCTGCCGGTAGGTCCTGCAGACGGAATAAAACGAAATTTTAGAGATGGTAACTAGCCGAGAATAACTAAACTAACCGGCTATTTGTGGTGGAATAGCCTTCTAGCTAGACACGCACTCGTGAGTGTGGCCGCGTTGGCGTATATCGTATAACATGGACGAGAGCCTATGGTAAGTGGTAGTTTGAATGCTAGAATGATGGGGCGTTTTTTCAACGAGGGCCTATTACCTAGTTTTCCTTTATACTATTAAATCAAATCAAATCGTTTATTTCAACTAGGCCAATTACAGTCATTTTTGAATTGTCACAAGACATAAAATAAAACTACTACAAAAATAGTTATGGTGCTACAGTCCCGGTTACAAGACATAAAAACTGTGAAAGTACCGTAGGTGCTCATTCCAAAGCGTAGATCTCTATGGAGAAGAATGAGCAAGAAACTCCATGGACACTCTTTTTCAAACGCCAAAATTTTTACAGAACTTTTGTTACATCAATCATCATCAGATGGTACATTATGTGAGAACGATGTGGCAAGTTATTAGTGTCCATAGTAAATATAAAAAAGACAATCTATCTATATCTATACATATAATAAAACTGTAGAAAAGTAATTTTTGTACATTAAATAAAAACCCAAAAAATATAGCCAGGGTGTTAAAGGACAACCAATAGAACCCATTTCCAGCATTTTTAGAATTTTTGTCTGTTTGTCTGTATGTCTGTTTGTATGTTTGGTTATTCGAGCATCACGTAAAATTTACGAAATCAATGTAGATAACTTTTATACACAACGATTTAGCGTACCTTGAAGTAACATTTAGTTTTTGTTTCATTGCAATCGGTTCAGTCCATCAAAAGTTATTTGAATTTAAAGTGATCCAGAAGTAAAATTACGGTCAGTTTACACTGAGACGCGCAGTTCAGTAGCGCGATCTAGCTTCAATAGAAAAACTACATATTCAAATAATTCGTCTAAACATATTTCGACGATAACACGGTAGATGGCGTTAAAAAAAACCTGGAATAGAGGTGTCAAATTGAAGTAACATTATGTTTTTTATTTCATAGAATCAGTTTACACCTTACAAACAAAAAATGTTAATTAAAGCGATTTAAAGGAATCGTAGAATAGAATAGGATAGATACGATTGGATAGGATGGGATACGATGGGATAGGATGGGATACGATGGGACACGATGGGATAGGATGGGATACGATGTGATAGGACGAGTTTACAATGGGATACGATGGGATACGTTGGGATACGATGGGATAGGATGGGAGAGGATGGGATAGGATGGGATACGATGGTATACGATGGGATACGATGGTATACGATGGGATACGATGTGATAAGATGGGATATGATGTGATAGGATGGGATACGATGGGATAGGATGGGTCACGCATAGGTACGACCTGTTTCCTTGAAATAATGACTTTCGCCCATGTCTGCTCACGTCCTGGGGCTGCCAGCGCCGGCAAAGGCAGGAACAGGCAGGCTCCGGAGCCTGCCCATACTACTCAGGTCCCAGAGGCATTTAAACGTAGATTTTTCTCTTGCACGAGCATGCGAGCGGTGAGTATGCCTGAGTCGTCGGCGCGTTGTGTTCAACACGCGCCTCAATGTGTCAGCACAATAGCGGCCCCCGCTTAGAAGGCCAATTCCTGCCGGGGTCGCGGAACTATCGAATTACCTTGACCCCAGAACGTAAAGGCCTATTATAGGATTTATAGGACACCGTGGATTTTAATCAGTACAAGTCTGACAGTCCCGCTTACCCTGCCCTGGGTGGGAGGACTCATTTGATAATTTACGTACACATATTTATGTATGCTCCAGAATGATGGTTCACAGCTAATGTTGTTAATAAAGAAGCACTAAAAACACATTGTTAAGTTCCGACACGTTCCACGCGAACGAAGTCGCGGGCACAGCTAGTTCAAAATAAAGACAATTATTCTTAATTAAAATAGACCTTGGCAGCTAAGAGAAGACCAGTCCCAATTAGGTACTCTGCCTAACCCTTCAGGGATTACAGGCGGGGTGTTACGTTACAACGTTATGCCGGGTCCACACTAGCGTAATGTAATGCGAATCCACCGTGTAATCTAATACGAATTCTAAAAAAAACGAACACAAAGGCGCTCGCAGTATATTCGCGTTCTCAATTCGTATTACACGTAATCGTTAGATTCGCGTTACACCAATCTGGACCCGGCTTTAGTAGAATTGTGGAGTTTAAGATGACATACAATGGCCATTGGCCAGCAAGTATTACTATTACCTTTGATAGTTCTTCATAGAACAAGAACAGCATGTTCGGATCATGTCTTTTCTCCCAAGCTTCTTTGAGATGCTCGAAATATGGCGTCATCATATCTGAAAAAATGAATAACCAATTGAAATATATATGTAATGAATTTAGAGTAAAGGATCGTACGTGAGTCCGACTGACTCGCTGAACGACAAATAAATCATGTCTGTTTTATGGGAGGGAGACCCCTTAAATATGGAATTCTGTTTTTTTTTTTTAGTATTGGTTGTTAGAGAGGCAACAGAAATATATCATCTATGAAAATTGCAACTGCACGCAGAGAAATAGACGACATTTCTCTGCGTGCAGTTAAAATTTATAGGTAGGTAGCTAGACAGCTACCTATACGAGAACTTCTGGTTGCAACCGTGAAAGCAAGACTCACTAGTTGACATTATATATCGTATACATTTCTCTGCGTGACTGTCTAACTGTCACGGTTCATGAGATACAGTTAGTGACAGACGGAGGGACAGACAGACTAGCAGATGGTAATAGGGTCCCGTTTTACCCTTTGGGTACATCATCATCATCATCAGCCTTTAATGTTCCTACTGTTGGGACACAGGCCTCCTCTCTGAGAGAGGGAGTGGGCCATAATCCACCACGCGGGCCCAGTGCGGGTTGGTAGATGTCACATGTCTTCGAATTTTTGGTTCTAGGACATGCCGGTTTCCTCACGATGTTTTCCTTCACCGTTTGAGAGCAGTGCTGAAGAAATAGATTACACAAAGTCATATACTGATACTGTACGGAACTCTAAAAATCACATCTAAATACCATTTATTACTTACACATGCCCTTGTGGAAGAGGTTCCAGAAATCTTTAAACGTGCCGCAATAACCAGTCATTGTGAACAGCCTAGCGTGGTGGTAGCAAGAGACTACTACATCCCTGGGATCCCTTGCTACATAAACCACCTTTGCAGTATCCAGGATCTTCGGAGGCGTAGGCTCATGGGTAGATGGGTCTTCACAAAGCGGGGTGATGGCAGGCCAGCTAGTAACTGAATCGCGGGAGTAGCCCATATCTTCATAGTTTCCAGTAATTTGTTCGTGTCAACATTATATTTTTCTGAACGGCTGTATCTGCGTACGCGTCTTCTGATTGGTCGTCGAACAACATGAAGACTCTGTAATCAATTCAATTTGTAGCTCAGAAAAAGGTTACTGGGTTTAATGTTTTTAACCCCGGACAAAAAAGGGCTGTTGGTGGCATCATCGTACCGTCTAAATGAATGGACTGATTTTGGTGAAGTTTTGTTTTGTCTGAAAGCTGACGTGATCGGGTTCGTAGCTGTAATAATTATGAAGATTTGCTCAGGAAGTTATTTAAAGAAAGAACTCTAAATTGATGAACATCAGTATAGAATTCCCGGCTGATATGATGATAGGATGTCAGGCACTTGCGTTTTATCTCTACGTAAAGGATCCAATACGTATAGGCACAGTTCGGTTTGGTGAATGCCTGATCATAACCAAACTTTTTAAATCTAGTATTTACCGGTTTTATTTCATAGTATGAATGATGATGATGTACTTACTCCAGATAAGGATACCGTCGTACGAGTGGCAGTGCTGCAGCTGTGTCATAATCCAGGTCATTTGCCAACAACCAAACTAATTCTTGAGTCCATGTGGTCCCTGTAACATGGATTAGGAGGTTGTTAAATAAGCCTTGAACCGGACCTGTCCTTAGAAGGAGCTTCACAGATGTATCAAAATCATGGATTTGGCGAGTATTTTCTCAAGTTCACACTCTTATAAACTAGCTATGAGACATCTTTATGTTCGACAAACAGTTGCCTATTTTGTGCAAATCTATACTACAGTTCATGTGTACACGCCGAAGGTACAAAAATTATTTTAAAGAATAGGCTATTTGACAGTATCAATAAATTATAAATTTAATTAGTCCGTTATTTAGAGTTTTGAAAAATAACGGACACATATTTTTACCCGACTGCGCGACGCAAAGGAGGGTAATGTGTTTATCAGTCTATGTATGTATGTATGTATGTATGTTTGTTTCTATGTGGCGTTCTAGAGACCAAACGCGTAGGCCGATTTTGATAATTCTTACATCAATCGATTCGTCTTAACCTTGCGAGTGTCACTAAAGACATGACAGTAATCAAAATTCACCACAGCGACAACCAGACGCCATATTGTCAAAATGAAAAAAATAAAAGTCGATGAACTATGTCAAGTGGGGTGTCGTTGAATAGGTATTTTAAAATCATCTTTAGGTTTTTTTTATCATTTTTCATTTTAAGTAATAGTTTAGGATATATAACGATTTAAAGTTGTTTAACAAAACAATCATTCTCGCTAATTTTCTCACTTATTGATTTAAGTTTTTATTTCAAGTATAAACGATATACAAACAAAAAAAAACAGTGAACAATGAATCGTAACTGAAAAGTGTAAAATAAAAAAATAATTTAAAGAAAAACCATCAACATCAACCTCCTGAACAAGCAGGCTTCCGTCCTGGCCTTTCCACTACGGATCATCTTCATACAGTTAATCAAATAATAGAAAAACACCATGAATTCAAACTACCTCTATATCTAGCTTTTGTGGACTACTCCAAAGCTTTCGATAGCATAACACACACAGCCATTTTCAACGCTCTAAAAAACCAAAACATTGATACCACCTACATTAATCTACTTCGTAACATTTATAGAAATAGTACAGCCGCAATAAAATTACAAAGCACCGGTCCAAAATTTAAAATACAGAAAGGAGTCAAACAGGGTGACCCGCTATCTCCCAAACTATTCACCAGTACCCTGGAAGAAATCGTCAGGAAATTGGCAGCCGATTGGAGGGAAAAGGGCATTGTCCTCGGCGAGACGAGACTGTCGAATTTACGTTTCGCCGATGACATTGTTCTTTTTGCTTCCTCAGCCACAGAACTTCAGCAGATGCTTCAAGATCTAAGCGACGCAAGCCTTGAGGTTGGATTGAAGATGAATATGTCAAAGACCAAAGTTATGTGCAATGATATACCTACAACAATAAAAGTAGATGGGGAGATAATACAACATGTCCAGGAATACCTTTACTTGGGCCAAGTAGTCTCTTTTCAGGCGAGGCAAGACAAGGAAGTCGCAAGACGGACAGAAAACGCCTGGAAGAGCTACTGGTCCATGAAGGAATTATTCAAGGGTAAGTTACCTATGGCACTAAAGCGCAAGCTCATGGACATGTGTATACTCCCCATCTTAACATATGGAGCACAGACGTGGTCTTTGACTGACATCCAGAAGTCCAAACTCAAGGTTTGCCAACGAGCAATGGAGCGCAGTATACTTGGTGTTAAATTAACGGATCGCGTTCGAAACACAATACTGCGCTCCAAGACGAATATAGCTGACGTGGCTCAGAAGGCTGCCCAACTGAAATGGGACTGGGCAGGACATGTCTGTCGTATGCCGGACAAACTGTGGACCAAAATAGCTCAAAACTGGTTCCCTGAGACAGTGAGGCGGGGTCGCGGCAGGCCACGAAGAAGATGGCGGGACGAACTGGATAGGTTCCTTCCGAACTGGAAAGAGGAAGCGCGGGCTCGCGGGAAGTGGAAGGAGTGGAGGGAGGCCTTTGCCCAGGAGTGGGACAGAGCAGGCTAATAAAAAAAAAAAAAAAAGAAAAACAAAAAACCCGACTGCGTAAAAACTAATTTTGAAAAATACGTGTAAAGTTAACTTATATAAAAAAAACTAAAAAGAAAGAAACAAGCCCAACAGAACAGCAGGAAGAAGCAGAACAGAACGACTCACAGTCGGGGCCCCTTTTTTTTTTTTTTTTTTTTTATCGTGGTAAAATCATCAAATGAGTCCTCCCACCCCGGGCAGGGCGGGAGGGACTGTCAGACTTGTACTGACTAAAATCCACGGTGTCCTTCAATAGCCCTTTATATTCCGGGGTCACGGTAATGAGATAAGTCCCGCGACCCCGGCAGGCTTCGGCCCTCTAGAGGGGGGCCCCGTCATCTTGCTGACGCTCTTTGAGGCGCGCGTGGAACACAACGCGCCGTCGACCCGGGCATGGTCCATGGTCGGGCAGCGAGTTGCCCTTTACTCGCCCCCCGCATGCCCGCGCCTACGGTGGCCGGAGATCGTCTTGCAACGTCCGTCGCCGTGGGTGTCCACCACTGCGGGTGGGGCGGAGGGAGGACATTGTCCTCTCCCTCACGCGGCCCGCCTCCTCCTTCGCGAGCATGACTGCTTCGCAGAAGGAGGCGACCGCTTCCCACTCCGTCTCGCCCCGCAGCATGGCCGCAACCAATGCCGGGCGCGAGAGGTCTCCGCCTATCGCCGCCGTGAGGACACGTCGGTGCTCTGCCCAAGCTGGGCAGTCTTGCACCGTATGCTCTACTGTGTCCTCCGGGCGATCTTCGCAGTGGTGACACCCAGGCGTTTCCTCCTTTCTCCTTAGACACAGGTACCTCCCGAAACTTCCGTGTCCGGTGAGGACCTGCGTCATGCGGTAGGTCAGGACGCCGTGACTCCTATCCAGCCACTCCTCAAAGAGGGGTCTTACCGCCGCGATTGCGGCGTGCCCGGCCGTCGGTTGCGACAATCGTCCCCTCCATACTGCCCTGAGATCGCGCCGGACCTCTTCCCGCCGCGCCTCGACTTGTCGGGGCAGCGGGAATTCTCCCCGGCGCTGCGCCTCCACGCGCCACTCATAGACGCGCTGGAGGGCAGTCGCCTCCAGATCCCAGGGCAGTAATCCGGCAAACAGGTTGGCCGATTCGCCGGCGATCATGCGGTATCCCCGGATCATTCGGATAGCCATGACCCTCTGGCATGCGACCAACTTTACTGGTCGCGTCCGGATGCTCAGGGCCCACACGGGGGCCTCGTAGAGGGCCATAAACCGCACGACACCGGCGTACAGCCTACGGCAGGAGGCGTTTGGCCCGCTGAGATTAGGCAGGAGTCGCCTGAGGGCGGCTGCTGCCCGGTTCAGCTTTGGGGCCAAACTCAGGAAATGCTCCCTGAAGTTCCACCGGCTGTCGAGGACGAGTCCCAGGTACTTCATCGTCCTCCCGACGTCGATGCGAACCCCCTCCACCGTTATGTGGGACTCAGACCGTGGCGCGTTAACGCGGCCATGAAAACACATGGCCTCCGTTTTGTGCAGCGCCACTTCGAGTCCCAGCTGCCGGATCCTTTCGACGACTGTCGCAACCGCTTGCGTCGCCAGGTCGGCCGCCGCCTGGTGACAGTCGGGGCCCCTTGGGAAGATTTGCTTTGTAAAATTTGAATGGGCCCCGACTATGAGTCGTTCTGTTCTGCTTCTTCCTGCTGTTCTGTTGGGCTTGTTTCTTTCTTTTTAGTTTTTTTTTATATAAGTTAACTTTACACGTATTTTTCAAAATTAGTTTTTACGCAGTCGGGTTTTTTGTTTTTCTTTAAATTATTTTTTCTTATGTAAAATCAATGAATATTTGCCAAGATGTAACACATCAAGACTCGAGGGTGGGGGCTCGTGACGTCAGAATTCAGTAAAAAATGTACTGAATTGTGACGTATTGGCAATTTTAAAAGCATCATATCTCCGTCAATTTTGGTTTGCGTAAAAAAAGAAAAAATACGGGTTAAATATTATTTGATAATCTAACTGACGGACTAATTAGAATTTTTTAGTCAAATAGCCTATTCTTGACAAAAGTAAGATTTTTCTCCCCTTCGGTTCTTGTTTTAACGTTTCTTTTACAAGTTATTCATGAAAATAAAATTTCCACCTCCCGTTTCCTTATTTGCGTAACCACTGGGGCTATAATTCTGAAAAAAAAACAAAACAGATAACAATCTTTTGCCAATAGATTAGGTACAGAAATATCTTTAAGAAGTTTAGAATCATAAACAAACACGGTGGTCGCTGGGCGACACGCATTTGGCCAGTAGGGGAACAGTGTATAAGACGGGGACACGAGGTATGATGGGAAATCACACACTTAAGGCAAACTTAACACAAAACTAAAGTAGCACAAGCGCCAACAGGACGCCATTTGCGTCTGGCCGCTTGTAAATGACGTCCTGATGGCGCTTGCTCTACGTTAGTGTAGTGTTAAGTATGCCTAAAGAGTGTATGTCCCTCGCGATTATTAACGTCCCCGTCTTATACACTGTTCCCCTAATATGTAGTTATTTTTACGTTACATTGGTAGGTAGAGAATTAATAACTTTCTGCATGCCTAATAAATTGCTTACCAATCTGCCCGCCTTCAGTCAGCCAGATTGGTAAGCATTCTGATTCTTTCCTTTAGTTTGAATGAGGTATTCAATCACAGGAACAGATTTTTTTTTGTTTGGTTGTTATGGTGGAATAAACTCACAACCCACATGTAAGTACTAGTTTTGTAACGAATATTCGCATTATAAAGGAACTTAAACTTTACAACTAGCGCGGCTAGTGCTTGTCACTCGTTTGCGCTAGCCATATAAGGTGAGGCTGGTGGTCGGAGAGGAAACCAAATCATGACTAAATATAAAAAAATTAAACTAAAAAGCCGTTGCCCAGTGTCTCAAATAAATATCTGTGTCATTTACATTCATTTTAATTTATTAATTCATATTCATTTTAATGGTAGTCTCTGCCATTGATAGTAGTTATACCAATGATATTCTATTAAACAGATATGTTATGAGCGCGCAAAACGCGAAGACTAGAAAACGTTCTAATTGGGACGTATTGCTTTTAGTCTGTTTCTAGCACGACTACGAGTGACACGTTGCGCGCTGCTACTTAATTACCATCCAAAATGCCATTGTGTGTATTTAGAAAGTGTACCAATTATGATACCAAAGTTAATAAAACACAAGGGATCTCATAACACACGTAAGTACGCAAAATTCTTCGATTTATTAATATATTTAAATTATTTTCGTAATATTATATTTGTTCTATCTCTCTCTCTATCTATCTCTGTCGTGATGCCAACGTGCGGTGATTGGTGGCTTGTTTACAATCACGCGCAATTGACAACATCTAGCTGTCACTTTTTTTCTTATTGTTTTTATCAAGCTATCCTTTTTACTTGTAGTGAAATGTAATGTGTGAATAAAAAATTGTGTATGTGTGCTGCCGCTCGGCGCGGAACAGTTTTTTCTGCTGTTTTGTAAGTGTATAACATATCTGTATATTAGAATATCATTGAGTTATACCAAAGATATTACAGATAAAAGGTGCGATTTTAATTAAAATAATTTATTACATTTTTCTAAGAATAAAAAAACCGGCCAAGTGCGAGTTGGACTCGCCCATGAAAGGTTCCGTAGTAGCAAGCATAGATTAGGGATATAATTATATTGAGATTAGTAAGTAATATACACCAACAATAAAAATAACTTTGTTTTTCATAGTTTTTGTATGAATGGCAAAGTTATATTTGCGGTTTTTGAAAATGTACTATATTTCAAAAACTGCTAACTATATCTCTTTCAAACCAATTTTCGTTGGAAGTTTTTGTTGAGGTCTGCATTATATATTTTTTTTAGTTTTATCATTCTCTTATTTTAGAAGTTACAGGGGGGGGGGTTACACACATTTTACCACTTTTGAAGTGTCTCTCGCGCAAACTGTTCAGTTTAGAAAAAAAATGATGTTAGTAACCTCAATATCATTTTTAAAGACCTATCCATAGATACCCCACACGTATGGGTTTGGTGAAAAAAATTTTTTGAGTTTCAATTCTAAGTATGGGTATCACATGATACATCTACTTACCAAGTTTCAACAGAATAGCTCTTATACTTTCGACAAAAAGTGGCTGTGACATACGGACGGACAGACAGACAGACATGACGAATCTATAAGGGTTCCGTTTTTGCCATTTGGCTACGGAACCCTAATAAGGTTTGCCGGTAATGTGAGTGCGTGAGTGATTGTTGACAGAAGGGGCGGCAAAATGATATGCGTGTTCTCGGTTTGAAGTTTATTGGACGACTGTGTCGAAATGTCTGACTCCAGTGAATTTATACAGTAACTTAATCTAATGCGCCTAAGACTAACTAATTATATTATGCCTACGCTACAGTCCTCCCCCCTTAGTTGAAGCTAAATTTTATTGTTGAACCCCAATACTAAATTATAACTAAAAGTACAATATATTTATATCTACGAAGATAAAAGTACTTAAACGCTACGGTTGTCGGACACTATTAGCGCGCACTTTTCACTTTATGCCTCACTATATGCTGTTTTAGGGTTGACGCACGGGTGGTTTGTCTGCATGATGGGCGGTGCTATATTGCTGGCGTGCTGTGTGATGGTGCGGCTGATTCTTGTCTCTATGGCGGTTTAGACGAGACGTTTGCAGTATCGCCACCCCACGTAGAGTACGCAGAAGGTTACGCCTGTGCTGATTAAGACGACTACGGCCAAGAGCATCTTGAAGCTGTTGCTGGAGTTCTCGTCCTCAACCTTGGCTTTGCTGCTCGCAGCTGCGCTGTTTTGTGCTACGATCATACGTCATTTTGCTGGCTGGTTGGCCCATTATAGAGTCGAGGTGTTTTTTTCAGACTTGGGTGATGCGTGCTTGTTGTCGTGTGGCAGTGAAGTGCTGATGTGGGCTGTGGTTGACGACGAAGTGACGGTTCACATGTTGAATCTCACGGTCTTCTTAACGATGCGACCTGATCTTGTAACTTGCTGTGAATCGGGATTTGCGGTGTCGGATGACGTCGTATCGCTTGGCGGCTGTGGAACGGTCTTGAGTGGCGTCTTATCGCTCGGCGGGTGTGAAGTGTTGTTATGAGTGGTCGCTGTGCTCTCCGGGCGTGGGACCAACACGTCGTCATACCTTAATAAATAGGCTGGTTTCAAGCGATCAAGTGACACCGTGATTTGTTTACCTTTACATTCCAACTTAAAGAATTTATTATGCCGCGATAAGACTTTGAATGGGCCCTCATACGGTGGTACTAAAGCTCGCCTTGCCTCGTTTCTAATAAATACATGAGAGCAAGCTGATAAATCTTCGTGAACGAATACATTATTGTTTGTGTTGCTATGTGAGCTTGAAAGGCTAAGATTTGGGACTGATGATAAAGATTGCGTTAATTGTTTTATAAATTCGCGATCGTTAATATTGTATGAAGGTTTAGATTGGAATAGGTCGCCTGGAAGTCTTATACTACTACCATACAAAAATTGTGATGGGCTGTATCCTAAGTCTATTTTAATCGCAGTACGTAAACCTAAGAGTATTATAGGCAACTCATGTACCCATACTTTGCTATCTGAGCATTTTGCCATAATAGCGGCTTTTAAAGTACGATGTAGTCGTTCGACCATACCGTTCGCCTTTGGGTTGTACGCTGTTGTACGGATGCGTTCGATACCAAGTATTTTCAATAATTGTCGAAACAAATCGGATTCGAATTGACGACCTTGGTCTGAAGTTATTCTTACTGGACAACCGAAACGAGCGATCCAATGTTCGACGAACACCCTAGCAACTGTTTCAGCTGTTATTTCTTTTACTGGTATAACTTCAGGCCATTTCGTAACTCTATCTATAATGGTGACGCAATATTTGAAATCCTCAACAGGAGGTAAGGGTCCTATAATGTCTATGTGTACGTGTTCAAAACGGTTTCCAGTGTTAAATTCGCCTAACGGAGTTATTGTGTGGCGTTGAATTTTACTTTTTTGACATGGAATACACGTTTTAACGAAATTTTTGACATCGGTGTTCATATCACTCCAAAAGTATCTAGATTTAACTAAACGTTTCGTAGTGGCGACGCCGGGATGACTCACGTTGTGCAATGTTTTGATTGCGAGTTCCCGGAATTGTTTAGGTAGATAAGGACGTATATCGTTCGTAGATGTTTCGCATGCTATTTTTATCTCGGTGTTAGGCATAGTAATTAATTTAAATTGAAGATTGTTACGTTTGCGTAGACTTTCTAATTCAGAATCGGTTTTTTGTAATTCAGATAATTTTTGGTAATCGAATAAAGATGGCATGGTGATCTCTTCAATTCTAGATAAGGCGTCGGCTACTGTATTTTTATCGCCTTCTATATATTTAATATTATCGCAAAATTGAGAGATGAAATCTAATTGCCTCAAACGCCTTGGTGAATCTGATGGTGAAACTTTCTTTGTTAGTGCGAAAGTCAATGGTTTGTGATCCGTTAACACGGTTAGTTCTCTACCTTCTATCATATGACGGAAATGTTTTATTGACATGTATATAGCAAGAAGTTCCCTGTCGTAGGTACTATATCTTGTTTGGGTATCCGTAAGTTTTTTTGAATAAAATCCGAGGGATTGTAATTTTCCGTCGACTCTTTGATTTAAAGCTGCGCCTACACAACTACCAGAAGCGTCTGTCATTAATACTAAGGGTGCGGTTGCGTCTGGGTGGGCTAGCATGACTGCATTGTTTATGAGGTGTTTACATTGACTGAACGCTTTTAGTGCGCTTTCGTTCCATGTTATCTCAGTTTTGTCGCGTTTTTTTGAGTTATGCAGGTACGCGTTAAGTGGTGCTTGAATCTCTGCAGCTTTTGGAATGCTTTGCCTGTAGAAATTCATCATGCCGAGAAAACGTCTAAGTTCCTCAATTGTTTTCGGTTGTGGATAGTCATTAATAAGTTGTGTTTTTTTGGCACTCGGTTTTACGCCCTGTGAATCAATATGGTAACCGAGAAAATCTAATTCGGATTTACCAAATTCGCACTTATTTGTGTTAATTGTTAAGCCATAGTTATTTAAACGATTTAATATTGTTTCTAGATGTTGTAAATGCTTAGATTTTGATTCCGATGCGATAATAATGTCATCTAGATATGGGAATGCGAAATCTAGACCTTCCAGTGCTTTGTTGATTAATCTTTGGAAGTCTTGTGCTGCGTTACGTAATCCAAAGTTCATTCTTGTAAATTCGAATAAACCGAATGGAGTTATGACTGCAGTCTTAGGAATATCTTCGGGTGCCATGCGAATATTAAAATAGGCTTTTCGCACGTCAATTTTAGAAAATATGGTTTTGCCTCTGAGTAGATAAGTGAAATCAAGTAGTCGCGGTAATGGGTAACGGTCGGGTATAGTTTGTGCGTTGAGTCTACGATAATCTCCGCATGCTCTTATTTCACCGTCTTTTTTAGTAACACACACAAGTGGGTTAGCCCAAGGACTATTTGAAGGCCTACAAATACCTAATTGCATCATTCGTTCGAATTCAGCTTTCGCTATTTTGTATTTCTTCGGATTGAGTGGACGTACTTTTTCATGAACCGGGGGACCGGTGGTATAAATGTGGTGTTGTACGTCATGTTTGGGGTCTGTCATAAAATTTTCTAGTTTGGTGATGCTAGGAAACTTTTGTAAGATAAGATGGTATTCGTCATTGACATCTATTGTACGAATACTCGGTTCGTTGGAGGATATTACGTTTGTGGTGCGCGATAACAATGTGACTTTGTCGATTAATTTCCTACCATGTAGGTCTACCAAAAGTTTGTTTGCGGCTAGGAAATCGGCACCTATTATCGAACTACGTACGTCGGCTAATATAAATTTCCATCTAAATGTACGGCGTAGCCCTAGATTGACCGTAATGACTTTTTCACCGAATGTCTTTATTTTTGTGCCGTTTGCTGCATATAACACATAGTCTGACGTCCTACAGGAGTTTTGCTTATTTGCGGCTAATACGGAGACGTCAGCACCTGTGTCGATTAAATATCGTACACCTGTTGTAGTGTCTGTTACGCACAAACGATATGAATGTTCGACACCGGCGACATTATTTATTCGTGCCGGTGTCTGAATTAGTTTTCCGAATTTTGTGTAGGGTGTTTGCGGCAATTAACGAGATCTCCGCATTTGCGCGCATTATTGCCGTAGACGTAGTGATAAAAACACAGAAAATTTGAATCGCCGGGTTTCGCGGACTGGTTCAAGAACTTTTCTCGATTTTTTTGTAAATTTTCGCGACTTTTGGAACGCGGTCGAGACGGGCCGGGATTATGTCGGTTTCGTCCTCGCGGTTCATGATGATTTTTTCTATTGTTTTCGCCTAGTTTGTTATTTAATGTTGCAATTTCCATTTTCATTTTGTTTAGTTCATTTAATATTTCGGAAGTATTATTTACTAAATTCTGAGAAGGCTTCGAAACAGAAGCTATCTCAGACGGTTTGGTATTCTCTATAATTTTATCAGCGATTTTTGCTAAACTATCTAATTTTACTTCACCTGGATCACATGCCGTTAAGACGGCTCTAACGGAATGTGGTAGGCGCCCGGTCCACAATAATTTTAAGGTTTCATCTGGGACTCGGTTTTTTCCTAGATTTTGCATTCGTCTAAGTAGCTGTGACGGCTTTTGATCCCCGAGCTCTATCTCGTTTAAGAGTTGGTTTAATTGTTTTGTTTCCGACTCCTCGTAAACGGAAATTAACCTATTTTTCAGCGTTTCGAATTTATTTGATTCGGGCATGTTTTCTAAAATATCACTAATGTCACTTAATTCGCTTTGTTTTAGCCTAGCTATTAAAAGTTGACTTTTGTGGAGGTCACTTGCCTTTTGAGGGTCTACGATGGCGCTGAATTGGTGGAACCAGAGTCTGGGCCGGTCTCGCCAGAAGTCCGGTATTCTTGGTGTGATGGTAACTGCCGTCATCTGCTGTGGCTGCTCCGGGGTCGGTGATGCAGCTGTAGACATGGTTGCAGGCTGTGGTTGAGCAGCGGCTTGATATCACGGGTCGTTTATCGCGCGCGGTTAAATTGTGCGAGAGTTATAAGAGGCGCGCGCACACGTCGGGTCACCACTTTGCCGGTAATGTGAGTGCGTGAGTGATTGTTGACAGAAGGGGCGGCAAAATGATATGCGTGTTCTCGGTTTGAAGTTTATTGGACGACTGTGTCGAAATGTCTGACTCCAGTGAATTTATACAGTAACTTAATCTAATGCGCCTAAGACTAACTAATTATATTATGCCTACGCTACAAAGGGTTCCGTTTTTGCCATTTGGCTACGGAACCCTAAAAAACAGTACAATTATGCGCACAGAATGCCAATTCTGTTAAAGAAATAGGTATAACTTAAAAATATAATTATATACCTATATTATTTCTGTTTAAATCTTGAACTGTCACCAGAATTTCACGTTTACGCAAAGCTTAATCAAAATGAGTTCACTATACTTATTATGTGATTTAAATAATATTCACAACATTTGAAACAAACATATAGGTACTTGAAAATACGAGATCAAGCTAAATAAAATCTATTAAAAAGTTATCAGTATTTAATTATTTATTTAAATATAGGTAGATAACTATAAAACTAATTGTAAATTTATTGATCACAAATTAGGGAAGCGCAGATCTGTGTCTCGCAGGTTCTCCTCAATCCATTGATCAGCTTGTTGTGTCATCTCCTCGTCGAAGTAACTGCGCCACCCACCTGCCTTACCTGACGACAGAGAGAATTGTTTTGTTTATTATTATCAGGAGTAATGTTTTCCCAAGAAGATAGAACTACAGTGCATTTTAAACAAAGAATAGCACAACGGCAACGTTGACGTCAGCGTCGTGATGTGCCAATTTAATTTTCAATATAATTTTATTGTCGTAATTATTTTTTTATTGTTATTTTCATACGATTTACGTGTAAACGTAGGAAATAACAGTACAAGGGTTTTCACTAAAATGATTTTGTTTAAAATAAGGGTTTGTTACTGATAAAAATTTTACTTAGTATTTTTTGATAAATGGCTTGGACATTGAAGAAATTAACCTTTTCTAATAAACACTTCATCAGGAGAAAGAACATTAAATTCCCTCAGCTCTTCAAAGTTCACGGAATCGTTTTTCTTGAAGTTTTCGAAGCTGAGATGATCACAGAGTCCAGCTATTTCATCGCTTGTCAGCTCTTTGCCTAAGAATTTTGCCACGCGACGGATAACTGACGGTAGGTCCTGAAGAAAAGGGAAACAATACATTATTAATTGCGTATTTATCTTCTGTAAAACTATGTTTATTGGCATTCAGGAAAATGTTTTCAAGTCTTGTTGTGCTTATCTTGTTGCGATTAAGGTTTGTTTTTTATTAATCCACGCATTTTTGGAAATGAAATCTTTTGATTGTTTTCAAAAATCGTGGATTAATGCGCTATTTTGGTATCATTAGTCATTAGTATTATGCGTATTGCGTGCAAATTTTATACCTGCGTAATTGATTTTGCACAAATGCACATGACATTGAAGATGTCTACGATAATGTTACCTATCAATGATTTTTGTAATCGTTTAATGGCTCTGTTAAGTTTCTAAGTGTTCTCAGTAGCTTAATAGAGCCAGATTAAACGATAAAACTTGTATTACCTTCGCAAGTTCTTCATAGAATAAGAACAGCATGTTCGGATGATCTCTGCACTCCCACGCTTCTTTCACGTGATCAAAATATGGTAGCAAAATAACTGAAACATACAAAAGTAGTTAAAAAAGTAAGTTAATGGCTCCATGAGCGTGATCGAGTAAGCAACAATTACTTTTCACTTACATAGATCCCTAATAAACAAGTTCCAGAAGTCTTTGAAAGGGCCTGGAAAGTCTAAAACTCCGAATAACCTGGAGTGGTGGTAACAGGACACTGCCACATCTCTGGGGTCCCTAGCCACGTATACCACCTTCGCAGTGTCCACGAGTTTAGGTGGCAGCAGACTTAGAGGCACGTGAGTCTTAATGAAGCGAGGAGATGGGACTGTCAGCAACCTCCCAGTTATAGGCTTCGCTATTGTGTCTATCATAGCTTGAGCCTTTACTTTGTCTTCTGATTTCTTCAGTAGGTTATCTTGCCATTTTTTGTGGAAGAACATGTATAGCCTGTGGGCAAGATGATTTTCATTAAAAGTAACAGGTAAGTGGAGTAACAGAGCAACAGATATTCTATTTTTTGCAGCTTTTGCTTATCTCTTTGTTATCTGTGGTTGCCCACAATGAATGGCTAGCCCGTATCAATTAACAATATTGGCTCACAAAAAGTAACATAATATTCTTCTTTTCTTTATGACTTTTTTTTAAATTTAGATAGGTAATTTGTTTTTTTTTAACTTTTCTTTCCACTAGCAATTTCTCCTGTGGCGTGGGTGCGTTTACAAACATAGAACCCACATACACAAACTGACAAACGCCCACATCCGGAACAACTACTTGTAGGTCATACTTGAAATATTTGTTCCGTACGTTGTACGTTGTAATGTTTGTTTTTATTTATTGATAGAATTTTATAGATTTTATTATTAAATATTCGCTTTTAAAGCGCTTTCAAAGTATTTACTCACTCCAAGAAAGGGTATCTCTGTGTGAGAGGAATTTTCCTCGCAGTCTCGTAATCCAAATTGTTGGCTACCAGCCAAACTAACTCCTGAGTCCACGTGGTTCCTATTGAATAGAAAGAACTACTGTTAATAACACTTTACAAGGAAAGAGAACATCGTATGTAGATTGGTGTTATTGGGTTTTTCGTTAGCCCAGGGTCTGGATTTGTGCCCGTTTAGCAGCAATAAGACTCTCGAAAGGTTGATGTGCTAGCGTCTAAACCTATGTGTGTAGGTCACTTTGGCCTAATAATACCCTAGATTCTAAGACATGCACTTTTCTTTTAAAAGTAAATGAGAATATATAATAACTAGATGAAAACCCGGCTTCGCTCGGGTAAAACGTATGAGTCACGTTTTACCCGAGCGAAGCCGGTACAAAATTACAAAATCTAGCTGTGCCCGCGACTTCGTTCGCGTGGATGTCGGAACTTAACAATGTATTTTTAGAGCGAAGCGCTGTTGGAGGATACCGATACAAATTATCTTTTTTTTATTTATGCTTTTTTTATCGTCATAAAATCGTCAAATGAGTCCTTCCACCCAGAGCAGGGCAGGAGGGACTGTCAGACTTGTACTGATTAAATTCCTCGGTGTACTTCAATAGCCCTTTACGTTCCGGGGTCACGGTAACTCATAAATCCCACTACCGCGGCAGGCTTTGGCCCACCCCCATCATTGTGCTGACACTCTTTGAGGCGCGCGTGGAACAACACACACAACGGGCCGTCGACCCGGGCATGGTCCATGATCAGGCAGCGAGTCGCCCATTACTCGCCGCCCGCATGCCCGCGCCTGTGGGCCGGAGATCGTTCTACGACGTCCGTCGCCGTGGGCGTCTACCACTGCGGCTGGGTCGTGAGGTGTATGCTGTCCTCTCCCTCGCGCCTCCCACCTCCTCCTTCGCTAGCATGACTGCTTCGCAAAAGGAGGCGACCGCTTCCTACTCTAATCCGCCCCGCAGCATGGCCTCGACCAATGCCAGGCGCGAGAGGTCGCCGCCTATCGCCGTCGTGAGGACATGGTGATGCTTTGCCCAAGCGGGACAGTCCGGGCGATCCACGCAGTTGTGAACACCCAGGCGTTTCCTCTTTCCCCATCCGACACAGGTACCTCCCGCAACTTCCATGTCCGGTGAGGACCTGCGTCAGGCGGTAGTACAGGACTCCATGACGCCTATCCAGCCACTCCTCAAAGAGGGGTCTTACCGCCGCCATCGCGGCGTGCCCGTACCAACAGTTCATGGACTAAACGACTGTTGGTAAAACGTTTCAGACTCCTAACATTATAAAGATTTGTATTATTGTGTGTGTGTCATAGACTACTGTGCCGACTTTAAAAAATTTTTCAGCATTAGAAAGCTACGTTCACCCTGAGTAACATAGGCTATAATAATCATGTCCACCCGTGCGAAGCTGGGACTGGAAGCTAGTAAATAATATTTTCATAGGTTCTTTCCTCTCTGAAGCAAGTCGGCCCTTTGACGTGAAGAAGAAGTAGCCGGAGATAATATCGTTCTCGATCAGAAAGGAAAATTCTTGCAATTACTTTATCTGCCGCTGATTGAGATATTATTCGTGGTTTCCACCAGTTGCCATGCACTGTCATCATTGTTTACGGCAAGACGTTTCGTTTGACACTGACATGTTACAGTTCATTGTTTTTTTTTATGTAGGTATAGTTACAGAGCAGAGTAGAAACGTGTTGAGGAGGTTAAATAACTACTTAATACACCACATGACACTGGCATGCTAACAGTGCTATCGATTTGGTTGCCAAAAAGAAAGAAAATGAATAAAAACTTCTCAACATGATAGCCGATGTCAGTGACGTTTCGCGTGAGTAGCCAATATGGCAACTGCGATCTGTCTCGTCAGAACCGTAAGAATTTTACAAAATACTCGACAATCCGAATTTTGCGGATATATGTTGTCGACTCGAAATCTTTATTTTTTAATGTTTAATTATTCAGGTAAGCTTTCGATCGAGTCTACCGTACCCCTTGACGAAATTATTAATATAGATTATTGTACTCAGTACTGGGCTTGTAGGAACATGGACGAGGCAAAGGATTATGTAGCAGGTGACGTTCTGTGGTAACTGCCCTTTCATCATGGGAATAAGGCGTGAGTTATTTTCGACTGGAGGACACAGTGGAGCATACGGTGGAGATGTGACCCGCTTGGGCTGAGCACCGGCGTGTCCTTTCGGAGGCGTTAGGCGGCGGCAACCTCTCGCACCCTGGTTTAGTTAAAGCCATGCTGTGGCCACGGAATGGCAAGGAGTCGCTTCCTTCTGCGAAGCAGTCATACTAGCGAAGGAAGAGGTGGAATTCGTAAGGGAGAAGATAAACTCTACCGACGAGAGGCCGATGGAGAGGACGTCGCGATTTTCTGCCACAGCAAATGCGGACGGCAAATATTGGGTGACTCGCTGCGTAATCATGGACCATGCCCGGGCCTACTGGGGTTGCGGGACTGTTTCAGCACAATCAAAACGTTAAAAAGGCTTGAATTATATATTATGTATGTATGTGTAACTTTTTTGTGTGGAATGTAATCAAATGACTGCTGAAAGGACCGACAGACTCACTGATTAAAATCTACTCTGTTCGTTCGATAGCCCTATTAGTTTGGGGGACTTACCGCTGAGATTTAAGCATACCCAATGTATTTAGTTCGGATATTTAGTTCAGGCCAATGTTAAAGATTTACCTGCTCGTTGGTATGTGACCACAAATATATCGCTTGGCCTTAGCGGCATGTTGTAAATATTCTCAGCATCCTCGCAATACGAACGCAGGAACATGTACTTCTTAGGGCCTATTTTCACGAAGTCTGGATCGGCTGTAAAAAGGACAGATAAAAGTTGTTATGACTTATAACATTTATACACAAATATAATCATCACCAGTATTTCTATCTCATTCTGCGCTGCGTGTTGCGGGTTCGATTCCCGCGCGGAGCAAATATTTGTATGATCTACAAGTAGTTGTTTCAGGTCTGTGCGTTTGTGTATGTGAGTTTATATGTTTGTAAACCACCCACGACACCGGAGAAATTGACATCTTGGGGCAGCGTCTAAAAAAAAAAAAAAACAAAAAAAATCTATCACGTAAAGGCTTTTGGTGGAGTCAAGAAGTCCAGCAACAAGTATCCGCATTCATTGAAAGTACTGTGCGATTGGACCTCTTACTTAAATTGTAGTGAGGTGAGTTGCAATTTTAAATGTTAGAAAGGGATAATGATGCAAGAAAATGATGATCATAAGCAGGAGTGGATATTAGCTTGTTATCCACCAATCGGGTCTAATATAGGTGGGATATAATAGATACAATTTTTCATGTACAGACGCCAGCAGGTCAAGCTACCCGAAACTGTCATTTTTTCTCAATGAACCTTGAACCTAATGCTCTAGAAATAAAGTCGAAAATCTATCAAAGAAATCTGACAGATTGTAGTAGCTTGATGTGCTGGCGTCTGTACATGGACTTGACATTTAAAAAAAAACGGCCAAGTGCGAGTCGGAATCGCCCATAAAGGGTTCCGTAGCAGCAAGGAACATAATATAAAAGTTCTTGTAGTTGGTTGTAACTTTGAAAGGTAAATTACGGTTTACGATTTATGACGTATTAAAAAAAACGTTCAAACCAATTTTTAAAGACCTATCCATAGATACCCCACACGCTTTGCCCACACGTATGGTTTGGTGAAAAAAAAAATTTTGGGTTTCAATTCTAAGTATGGGGAACCCCCGAAATTAGTTTTTTTTTATTTTTATGTAAAAATCCTAATGCGGTTCACATAATCTACTTACCAAGTTTCAATAGGATAGCTCTTATACTTTCGAAGAAAAGTGGCTGTGACATACGGACGGACAGACAGACAGACATGACGAATCCATAAGGGTTCCGTTTTTTGCCATTTGGCTACGGAACCCTAAAAACAGACATAGACAGACTTTGGCAACCGTTGCCTTACTGTGGTAACTCATCTAAGGACCTCTGAATTGGTTGGTAGTTGGTACCTACCATGTTGGATGGAAGTGAATGGGATTCACTTCCATCCTATTTCACAAAATCCCTCCCACAGATTACAGGAAAGCGATGAAATAGACATACAATAAAGAAATTCACTTGTAATTTGTACGACTGTATGATTTTTTATTATAATAATCGCATTGTGCCTGTCTGCATCGATGCGATTAGTGTCTTTTATTGACCCTGACGAGATTGGCTTCGCCCTAATCGGAGACTGCCTCCAAACATGTTCGAGGCCTTACGGAGAGGCTGGATCAAAGGCCCAACAGCCCGTCCATCAGAGACGTATCTCTAGCAAGGCATGCTGTCGACTGCGTACCCAAAGGTTCCGGGTTTTATCATAGGTCATTAATGTTCAGCAAAAATAATGTTGCCCAGAGTACTGGCACGTACTGAGCCCTGAGGAACTCCGGCGTTAATATCTAGTTGGCCGAACAAGTAGGCATTGAGTCTCGGATGGACCAGGAAATAATCCTAACCTGTAGTTTTAAATCACACATGGGAAGTTGTCATTGCACTGACTGTAGCTTTTTATCTTAATCTGATGATATGTATGTGTATAAAATAAGCATTAAGAAATTATGATCTTATTTATTTATATGGAAACTCAACAGCTTATTATTAATTTACATGAGTTCTGAGTGTTCACTTCACTAGATATCAATGACCATCTTAAAATAGTTGCGGTAATTTTATAAGCGTTTACCGGTCTGCATGTACTGACTACAATGTTCTATATCTTTCACAAAGTACATCCTTTTTTGGGGTAGGAAATCATTAAAAATTGACGCAGGAATGTTACTCTGTCACTGGATTCCAAGAATGGATTCCAGTACAGCGGGCAGTAATCCAGCGACAGCGCTGGAACAGAAGAGAGCACGTTCCTATTCAGCTAAGCTAGCGAAGCAAGTGACTGGACTTAGGTATCAATGGATCAATGCAAATCAACCTTAATGCTAATCAAAGTTATCTACATGACGTAAAAATTGCATACATGGGTACTTTTTGTTATAAAAAAATACATATAATGATTATTAGCACTTTTTTCTTTTGCCTTCCTAATCTTAAAATAAATTAATGATAAGTCTTTTATGCACAGTCACGATACATAAAACGATTGTTACACGACACAGCTCTCCCTCGTGCTTCGCCGTCTGACTTTGAGAGAGGTGTTGTAGAGCTCGCTCTCTCTCACCCTTTCAGCCGTCTCCTTCGCGAGCATAATGTCTTAGCAGAAGGAGACGGCCCCTTCCCTAGCAGTCTCGCAGAGTTTCGCTTCCGATCTTGGCCGTAACGACCTCTAAGATATTTGGAGCCCTAACTACCGGTAGCTGGGACCCTGCTCCCACAATGGCAGACCGCTATATTTTAAAATGTGTTTTCACGGGATATTAAAAAATACAATTGACAAGTAAAACATAATAATTAAGAGACTGTACTTGTTTAATCTATGGAGACAATGCAATAGGTATACAAGCTTACTCAAATCCAAAACATAAAAATGATAAACAATACTTACTTGAGTACAATCTCGCCACTTCTTGTCTCTCTTCAGGTTTAAGCTCCTCAATTTCAAAAGGGAACCGTGATACACCATTTTGTTCCCCCATTTTATAAATAACAGTTATTATTCCAGTGTTATCGACAAATCCCCTTGTCCACATGCACTCTGTAACTCCGATTGCGTAATACCTATTTTCGTTAATAATGATAAGGCGAGATAAAAGCTGTACTAGCATATACGTTGCTAGTATGCTGTAACAGTTACCTATTATAATTATAAGTACTCGTATTCGAATGGTCTAATTTCAATATTGTTTAATAGATTTCATGAAACCGCGTTCTGTGCGAACGTATCCACGATAAGAATGTTCTAGGAATTCTAATGACGATACAGACGGAACAATTGTGATGAACTGACACGACTAACTAGTTTTGTTGTTAGAGTTTATCTATTAAGGCAGTTACACATCTAGTGAAACGTGTTATTGTTATTCCAAATTTATAAAAAAATCTGATCGTAAGTGTCGTAAGACAGATCAATTAAAATTGCGACCTCTGTTTCTTCAATTGAAAGTTAACCTCAAGTTTCAGTTATAAATAGTTTAGCCGTTTTACGTAAATGTGACGCAAATCCCACCCCCCACTGTTTTTCCTCACACTTTTTTTAGTTTTTTAGCGTCATGTTGCTTTTGTTCTGTTGTTTTATTTATTCACACGATTTTTGTAACACTCGCACTGGCACTGCAGTTCGAGATATAAATAAACAAAATTAATTTGAATATTAAAAAAAATACTTAGTATTTAATAAAAGTATACCAAACCAACAGGTTCACTATTCTAGTTCTTTAAAAACAAGTTATTAGTAGGTAAAGCAGTAGCACAGCCTAGAAGCCTGGGGGGCTAAATCCACAATTTTAGCAGAATCATATTTTTGATTATTTTATTCTATGAGACGAACAGACGAATTTTTAAACACAAAGCAATAAATGGGTAAAGTTACTTCAGTATCTTACAGAGTTATAAAACGTCTTACGTAATTGGGTGTTTCTTTTTTTTTGCGAAAAATCATAAAAACGTTTCATAAAAAAAACCTAGTATTTTTCACCTCGCGATACTAAAAAAATACTCTACAACGTACATGATTATTCTCAATAAGTACCTAAATTGAGAAAATATGTTATGTGTAACTGCCCTAAATAACTGTCGCCAAATATTTATAGTTGCTAAGGTCAATGATAGTGCTAGTGCGCGATAATCGCGGGTTTGGAAGTCAATGGCCGATGACATGTTGACAGTCATTCGACAGTCGTTGACATTTAAATATTCTGCCTCGTAATGTTTAACTTATCAGTCGGTAGGTACTGTTAATTAAGGAAATACTCACAGAACATATTGTCGTGTACCGTGAAGTACAGAAATATATTTTTTAATGTAGTTTTTTTTATTGAAAATGGGTTTGCTCTTGACCTTAGTCTAGGTCAGGAATGACTAAGACAAGGTCGACGATGGAGCGAGCTTACCCAGAAGAAGCCTGTTCACTCTTTGAAAAGATTAGGGTTGTATGCGTTCGGAAACACAGACGCAGGCAGAGAGTTCCACTCCTTCGCTGTCCGCATTGTAAAAGACGTTTGGAAACGCTTAGTGCGAATTGGTGGTATAGCAGTAAGGTAAGGATGGTAATGGTTTAATGGGTAAAATCATCAAATGAGGGAATGTCAGACTTGTACTAACTAAAAACCACGGAGCTCCTTCAATAGTCCTTTATGTTCCAGGGTCACGGTTAAATGATAAGACAGTCCCGCGACTCCGGCAGGCTTTGGCTCTCTTTGCCACGTTAGATTGCTGTCAGGTCTTTGAGGCGTGCGCGGAACACGACGCGCCGTCGACCCGGGCATGGTCCATGATCGGACGCCGAGTTCGGCTGTTCCCCGACTGAAATGTTAATAGTAATAAGAGAAGAAAGTGAATTCGCGGTTGGCGCAGTGGCTGAACGATGGACTACTGCGCTGCGTGTCGCGGGTTCGATTCCCGCTCGGAACAAATATTTGTGTGTCAAGTGGGTAGTTTAATCAGGTCTTTCTAATTGTATATTATGACTTTAAGTATTAGTAAATGCAGGTCTTCGCCACAGGAAAAAAATCTGGTGTTTTTTCCCCTCATTAGGAATTTTAAGCAAAGTTTTTTTTAAAAAAAGAAGAATAACATCTTGGGAAACTGACTTTATAATCAGCTGCAGTGTTATTTATAGATATAATTGTTAAATTAATCAGACACCTACGTCAATGCACATAACAATCATTCAGCTAGTTACATTTATTAAAGATAATTATAATGGCTTCATGTACTTAAGTACTGGGTCGTTTTAAGGCTGAGGCTATATTTATTACTAGCTGTGCCCGCGACTTCGTTCGCGTGGAGGTCGGAACTCAACAATGTATTTTTTTAGTGCTTCTTTATTAACAACATTAGCTGTAAACCATCATTCTGGAGCATACATAAATATGCGTACGTAAATCATCAAATGAGTCCTCCTACCCAGGGCAGGGTAAGAGGAACTGTCAGACTTGTACTGATTAAAATCCTCGGTGTCCTATAAATCCTATAATAGGCCTTTACGTTCTGGGGTCAAGGTAATTCGTTATTTCCGCGACCCCGGCAGGCTTTGGCCTTCTAAGGACCCCGGACTGGACTTCTAAGGACTTCTAAAGCCCGTCATTGTGATGACATATTTAGGCGCGTGTTCAACACAACGCGCCGTCGACCCAGGCATACTCGCCGCCCGCATGCTCGTGCAAGAGAAAAATCTACATTTAAACGCCTCTGGGACCTGAGTAGTATAGGCGGACTCCGGAGCCTGCCCGTTCCTGCCTTTACTGGCGCTGGCAGCCCCAGGACGTAAGCAGACATGGGCGAAAGTCATTCTTTCAAGGAAACAGGTCGTACCTATGCGCATCCCATCGTATCCCATCGTATCCTATCGTATCCTATCGTATCCTATCGTATCCCATCGTATCCCATCGTATCCCATCGTGTCCCATCGTGTCCCATCGTGTCCCATCGTGTCCCATCGTGTCCCATCGTGTCCCATCGTATCCCATCGTATCCCATCCTATCCCATCCTATCCTATCCCATCCCATCCTATCCCATCCTATCCCATCCTATCCCATCCTATCCCATCCTATCCCATCCTATCCCATCCTATCCCATCCTATCCCATCCTATCCCATCCTATCCCATCCTATCCAATCCTATCCCATCCTATCCCATCCTATCCCATCCTATCCCATCCTATCCCATCCTATCCCATCCTATCCCATCCTATCCCATCCTATCCCATCCTATCCCATCCTATCCCATCCTATCCCATCCTATCCCATCCTATCCCATCCTATCCCATCCTATCCCATCCTATCCCATCCTATCCCATCCTATCCCATCCTATCCCATCCTATCCCATCCTATCCCATCCTATCCCATCCTATCCCATCCTATCCCATCCTATCCCATCCTATCCCATCCTATCCCATCCTATCCCATCCTATCCCATCCTATCCCATCCTATCCCATCCTATCCCATCCTATCCCATCCTATCCCATCCTATCCCATCCTATCCCATCCTATCCCATCCTATCCCATCCTATCCCATCCTTTCCCATCCTATCCCATCCTATCCCATCCTATCCCATCCTATCCCATCCTATCCCATCCTATCCCATCCTATCCCATCCTATCCCATCCTATCCCATCCTATCCCATCCTATCCCATCCTATCCCATCCTATCCCATCCTATCCCATCCTATCCCATCCTATCCCATCCTATCCCATCCTATCCCATCCCATCCTATCCCATCCTATCCCATCCTATAATATTAGGTTATTATTAGGATTAATATTGTGTTAATGAAAATACCTTCGCAAGTAATGCATTACTTTAAAATCAAATTTGATTTCCATAAAAAAGGTTATAATGACTTAACCTTAAAAGATAAATGTATGCTCTCGCGGACTTTATTTTAGAACTTTTTATCAGGAATAATTCCGTAGTACATTATTTTTGCGTATCTTTAACCGTTTACGCAGCGCACGCAACGGAAGCTCTCGAAATGGAATCCATTTTCCCGATTTTGAAACATTTCTCTTTACTGCTCCGCTCCTATTCGTGATAGCGTGATGTTATATAGCCTATAGCCTTCCTCGATAAATGGTCTATTCAACACAAAAAGAATTTTTCAATTCGAACCAGTAGTTCCTGAGATTAGCGCGTTCAAACAAACAAACAAACTCTTCAGCTTTATAATATTAGTATAGATTTATATTAGACAGCGATTTGCGATGCGACTGGAAAAGCGAAGGTTACACCTGGTATCCCTGATATACGGTGTAGCCATATACGTGAGCATTAATTTATTTGTTATAATCGCTCATGTATCGCAGATCGCATCGCGGCCTAGGGTAGCCTCAGCCTAATTGCGAAGTTTTTTTATTTTTATAGGGTGAGTGGGGGTAAGATGAAAAACGGGGTAAGATAAAAAAGATACAATAACGCCGAATATAAAGGAAATCTTTTAATGCTGGCAACATCATTGTAGACACCGTTTTGTCTTGCCCCGCACCGCAGTCTGCGTCAGTCGCTAAGCATTCGTGTGTTTTTTGACATTTTCCGTAAGGACACACTCACAAATCGTATTTATGGTCATTACCACAATGCTGGTTTTAGTAAATATTTCAATCTTACCCCTTGGGCATTTCGATATTGTTTTTCTTATGACCAATTTTATTAACAGTTTTGTTCATAAAATATTGTTTCAAAAAGATTTCTTTCAACATTATAGAAAAAACTTGACCATGCTTTTTTACCCAAAACATTTTTTTTGCATTTGCCTTGAATCCCTTTGTGTGACAACAGTTTCAAATCAACACTGTTCATCTCATCAAATTTTCATTCCGACTTACCCCCACTCACCCTACAGATTGCCTGCGTTACAAATCGTAAACTTATTTGTAAAAAGAAAAATTCAATTGCGACATGATTTCAGCGTCCAGTGTACTGAATCAGAAAGTCGCAGGTGCAATTCCTGTCCGCAATCAAATTTTTCTTTCCACAAAAATCTTTATTGTGAAGTATTTCAAAGATCTAATGAAATTATTCAATAAAAACATAGAAAGTTATGCTAGAAACTTGACCAGACATAATATAAGAAAACGGATTGGGTCATATTTTTACTTTATTTTAATATTTTGCAAGGAGCTTTAATTAACTACTATGTAAGGGCTCTAATTCACCGACACGATGCGACGAATGTACGCGCAGCGTCGCGGACTCCCGTCTCCATGTAAATTGACCCTTAGTCAGTCTCATTAGGTATGTGTTTTTTGCCTTACTACTCAGGTTCAGACCTGACTTCTAAGAAAAATTGCAAGTTTTTTTTTTTTTAACGGATATATGAAGCAATCATTTTAAAGTAATGCCATAAACAAAAACGGATAAAGTTTTGCTAACTTAATTAACGTGTCCCTGTAAAGATTATAATAAGCAAATATTTTGCACTGTCTGTTTAAATATGTATCTACCTTGAACCAATATTTCCTGTCATAATATATTATAGACATAGTTGATACAGTACATAACAGATAAAAGGTAACAATGATATTTACTCTAGTTATTATCGTGAATGCAATCCTAATTGCTATTGCTTCATTTGTCAACCTCGATAATTTAATGTTGACGGGAAAATTTTTGTTGGGTGCTTCTGTTATCCCCGAGAGTTTAGGCAGAGGTGTACATTTATTTTTCCCTTTATGTAATAAGGGGGGAGACTATTGCTATTAAGCAGTCACGAACCTGTTATTTTGACAATTCTTCCTTCGACGAAACTCGTATCTACGGTGTTATGCTAGCTACGCATACTCGAATGTTACCATCCTATTATGGTTTCTTGTGTTAAGTAAATAGACATACTATCATAAAATAAAACTTTATTTTAACAGATCTTCACATCTCAATCTTTATTTCGGGAAGCGCAGATCAGTATCTTTCAGGTTGTCCTCGATCCACTGCTCAGCTTGACTGCTCATCTCCTCGTCGAAATAGTCGCGCCAACCGTTCGCTTTGCCTGCAAAACATTAACATTTTCAATGGCTGTATGATACTAGTGTAACTTACCGTCAAATCAAGAACCAAACACGAGTCTATGGCGCGCCGTGTTCTACGCACGTTAAAGAGCTGTCAGCAAACTGACAAAGCTGCTATTTTTTTTAAGTGGTAAAATGATCAAATGTGTGTGACTGTCAGACTTGTACCTACTGACTAAAATTCACGGTGTCCTTCAATGGCCCTTTACGTTCCGGAGTCACAGTTACCTGACAAGACAGTCCCGCGAGCCCGGGGACAATCCCGCGACCCCGGGGACAGTCCCGCGACCACGGGGACATTCCGGCGTCACCGGGGACAGTCCCGCGACCCCGGGGACAGTCCCGCGACACCGGGGACAGTCCGACGACAACGGACACAGTCCCGCGACACCGGGGACATTCCGGCGACCCCGGGGACAGTCCCGCGACACCGGGGACACTCCGGCGACACCGGGGACAGTCCCGCGACCCAGGCGACAGTCCGCGACCCCGGGGACAGTCCCGCGACACCGGGGACAGTCCGACAACAACGGAGACAGTCCCGCGACACCGGGGACGGTCCGGCGACCCCGGGGACAGTCCCGCGACGCCGAGGACAGTCCCGCGACCCCGGGGACAGTCCCGCGACAAAGCTTCTGTAGGGTAAAACGCCCACCGGGATCTGTGGGTCTATCTGGTCTGAAGTGCTGCTGGAAAGTAAAGAGTAAACGAAATAAGGAATTGGTTTTTACTCAGTACGAGTCTTACAGATGGGACTGGGTGGAACGCAGGGTCCAGTCCACCCAATATTAGGGGCGGATATTTTGGTAATTTTACACCCCCCAAAGAAGGGGGTATTATAAATGTTGCCAAGTAACTGGATATATGGAGATCAGAGGCCTTATCACAAGATTTCAGTATTTTATTCGCAGCGTACTTGATGTATTTACTTCGTTTATTGTATGGAAAATTAAGAAAAGCACTTCTAGTTTACGAGCGAGCAACCAATTTTTTCAAACAATAAACAGTCACTCCATGTCTAATTTGATTTGTCAAGGTTAACTAAATTCGGAAGTCGATTCCATCAATGTTGGAAAAGGAGTTATTTTAAACCCCAAGGGACGCACAAAACAACATAAAATGCGTTTACCTCGTCTAATAAAAGTCTCGTTGGGTGTGACAATGTCGAACTCCCTCAGATCCTCGTAGTTGACTGCCTTGTTCTTCTTGAAGTTCTCAAAGCTGAGGTGGTCACATAGACGAGCCATCTGCTGCTCAGTCACCTCCTTGCTGAGGAAGTCCGCCACGCGACTTACCACGGCTGGTAAGTCCTGGGAAATCGGATAAAAAATTGTTTAAGCTACTTTTTTTTACAACGGCCCCCAATGTTCACTCTTGGCCCCAATCTCGCCCAGAAGCAAAGGTGAGAACTAAGATGAAGCGACCACACCCAAAAGTAACTAATGTCGCGGGACTGTCTCATCAGGTAACCGTGACCCTGGAACATAAAAGACTATTAAAGGACACCGTGACTTTTAGTCAGTACAAGTCTGACAGTATGGGTAAGAGGATTCATTCGATGATTTTTCCACGACATAAAAAACCCAGAAGGAACTGGAACTCCTGCGCACCGACGGCGACGGTAAAAACTCATTGGTGCTAGACTCCAACGTGGTGGTCGGTATATTCATACCAGGGGTTATCTTTAATCGTACCTTTGCAAGTTCTTCATAGAATAAAAACAGCATATTCGGATGATGTCTCAAATTCCAGGCTTCTTTCACATGGTCGAAATATGGCGTCTGTACAACTAAAATAAAATCAGAATCAATCTTTAAAGGCTCATTCACAAAGTCACAAATATCTTTGATCATTTGAAACCCGTTTATACTGAAAAACTTCCTGAATGGTATCGACATCATAATCCCTAAAAACAATAAATTTTTCCGTCCCATGCGAAATTTAAATAAGTAGCTTTACTACTGTATTTAATTTTGCTGTAAAGTCAATTGGAAACAAACCAACATGATGTCATGAAACCCATAGTTACATCAATGATGTTATCAATGCCAAAGTGGATGGCATTGGCATCGTTAAAACGTTGACGTTTATAATTTATGACTAGTTTAGCAAGCCACAACTTGAAACGGGACTATTTCATGAAATGGTCGTCCAATTAATACCAATTAATGGAAAAACATCGACACTTTAATCTGATCACACCATTTTAAATAGCGCTGTATAAAGATCTATGTGTACGACACATTCCCTCAGTCATTCAATCTTCATTCAATGTTATTTTAATCTATGTTCTGGCAGTCACTTCATACATTCATTCATCATCTTGCAAACTGCTCCGTCGTAAAGAAATATTAAAAAAGTTGTAAATTTGTAAAAGGTTAATTAAACCTATAAAACGAAAACATCTTTGTTTGATTTACCGCAAACAATCTACTTACAACGATTATTCAAGAATAACTCCCAAAATTCTTTGAATTCTCCAGCGAAGTCAAGTACTCTGAACATTTTGGCATGATGGTAGGATGAGACGGCAATGTCCCTCGCATCTCTAGCTATGTATACCACCTTAGCCGTGTCCACTATACTTGGGGGCAGGAAACTCATCGGAAGGTGCGTCTTAATGTACCGGGGGGATGGCATGGAAGCCAGGTTCTCCGTCACGGGCTGAGTCATGACCTCTAGCATTTTTAAAATCTTTTCTTGTTTCTCTTTGCTTTCCACCTTTTCTATGTTCTTCAAGCAGTCCTTCCGCCATTCAGTGTAGTACATGTATATTCTGAAACAGTAATTATTTTGTTGTTAATTGTTAATGTTAAGTATAATTAGGTACTTATACCCGATAACAGATGCTCCTAATGAGCGATCTTGTTACAGTCACTTGTTTGAATTATAACATTACATTCGCATGATCATGTAATGTTACAATTCAAACAAGTGACTGTAACAGTTTGAGCACTGTAATAGTTCCCTCGATTTCTCCAAAATGTAAAGCCTTTAAAGCGTTTAGTCCACTCTCGACCCCTCGACCCCTAAGAAAAGATTTGCTCATTGGTTTCCTCTCAACCCCTAAACCTTTGATTATATAATGTCTAGATGGAGCGTCAAGTGCGCGCAAACGTGTCAAAAAGTGTCAACCAACTATTGGCTCACATAACACTACATAAACTTATCTTATTTAATAAGTCTATTTTTTAATGTGATTTATGGGAAAATGGTAGTAGCTGGTATAATTATTTACGCACATAGAGACATAGACGCATCACTATGCGTCTATGTCTCTATGTGCGTAAATAATTATAGTGCAGGCGTCGTTTTGCACTCAAAACGACGCCTGCACGCACACATACTTGAAAATGTTGACTCGTTTTCTTTGATACGATTGTAGGGCGACGCTCCATCTAGACATTATATAATCAAAGCCCTAAACATAGTCCACTCTCGACCCCTAGGGGGTGAGAATGAATTTTCATACAAAGGACCCGCGCGATTAATATTTCGGTACAGTGACGTACAAAAGGCAAAATTCAGGAATTCATATTTAAAAAGATTGCCTCGTCGGTCTAGTGGTCGCAAGCGCAACTGCTGAAGCTCTGATTCCCGACTAGGTTTTTCTATTAGGATTGTTTCAGTAGCAACTACGGAGTCTGGATTTATTCTTGGCTTGGCAATATTGGGTAAGTAATTAGGTATAGGTTGGTTGTGGGTTTAAGAAAAAAATTATAAGGTTCACCCAAAGAGAATTAAACCACTTGAGAGCTGATAGACCGATTTCGTCTAGGCACACGACTCACCACTGCGGGTCGGGGGACGAAGAAAAAACAGCGGTTGTGATTGGCCGATGCAACAATGTCAGGATGAATGTTCCAAACATAGTGATGCACAAGTCAGTTTTGTTACAATACCTAATATCGATAAAATCGAACATTACGATGTCTATTAATTCTATTTTTTTTTATCTAAGTACACTGATTGGGCGTTAACTGACTAAAAAGGGTAAAATAAAAACTTAAAAAAAGTACCGACTTCAAAAACAAATACAAAAAAGTTTAAAATAACTTTTCTTTCGGAAGTCGGTGGCAATAGTCAATGAAATAAAAATAAAAGCCACCGACTTACTTAAGAAAAGTTATTTTAAACTTTTTTGTATTTGTTTTTGAAGTCGGTACTTTTTTTTTTGGAAACCAATTTTCCCAGTTAACAGCATTGATCCACTTTTCTTTCACTGCTGGAATATTTGGAAATCTAAAATGTAAACATTAAGTAATGGTACTTTTTTACAGTTAGGGAACATCGTATTTTTTATCGTAATATTATATAGACTTTGTTTTGAAGTTGTCACAACACTACAGCAATGCGTCTGTCCATTTCTATCTATACCTACAGTTGGAAAGGGACATACTTATTAACAATGCCTAGTGAGAGAAAGGGACTTTTCAAAAGACATCAACGCGTTGTACGTTTTGTGTGCCTTAAACGTAAACAACCAGTTTAGCTTGAGCCCTGCAATTATTCATAATATTATTAAATTATAAATATATATTACTTACAGATGAAAAGTTATGCCATCCTTTTTATAACTGGATGTTCTAGACGATTTCCCACACCATTTAATAGAACAAGAACTCATAATTAATTTGAAATAAGCAGAAATGTTTAAAAAAAGTTACCAAAATAATCGCGTGTGGAGAGATCCAATAACTGGTCAAAACTAAAATGGTCACTCATAGTTTCGTCTAATATAAGTGCAATTACATTGATGTGTCGTGAGCCTGAGTCGCCCGTATGAGCAGTCAAGAGGCTTTATTGTCATTGGGTTCACCTCTGTTTAATTTTTTGCGGATTACAAGCGTATCTTTATGATGATAATGTTATATAAAAAAAAACAATAATATAAAATACTTTAGTTTAAAATTATGATATTAATAAATCATTATGCCATCATCTGCCTAGCCTTTTCCCAACTATATTGGGGTCGGCTTCCAGTCGAACCAGATGCAGCTGAATATCAGTATTTTACATGGATGGACCTCCACAACCCAGTAACTGTGTAATACGATACCCCATGGTAAGACCTGGTTGTCAGACTTTTAGAGCTTATTACTAATAGAAACGAACGACTGTTAAAGATCTACAAATGACAGCCGGGACCAACGGCTTTACGTGCTTTCCGAGGCACGGAGGAAACTCGCTATGACAAATGGTCACCCATCCACAGACCAACCTCGGCAAGCGCAGCTTAACCTCGAAGATCGGCCTATGCGGCTGTGATTATTTAGCCACGAGCTCCTCCTATGATTTTAATAAATGAACGGACTTAATTTTTCTAAACAGAGACTTAATGGTTTCCTTTTTTTTCTTTTTTATTACTTATAGTCGGTATATCAGAAATTTTTACAAAAAGTACTTGTGTACACACCGATCACTTGGTAACGACACAAATGTCGATTCTTACGAATAAGGATAAAAATAAAATGTAATTATGGTATTTTATTTAAAAAGTATAGACTAATGAATGATTATTCATCGTAACTGTACTTGGGGGTCGAGTGGAAACCAAAACTTGGCTTCAAAATGAAGTCGGTTAATGAAATCCACTCTCGACCCCCAAGAGAATTCGGAAAAAAAGAAAGATTCCGACAAACCTCCTCCATTTTCCGAAATGGGTTAAACATTAGAATAAGAAGGCAAAATAGGACCTCGAATTTTTACATGAACTGAATACTTACTCGAGGAAGGGATATCGATGGGTAATTGGAACAGATAAAGCTGTTTCATAGTCAAAATCATTTGCTAGCAGCCATACCAGCTCCTGGGTCCACGTCGTGCCTGTTCAAGGATACAGCAATAGTATTAAAATTTTTCCCATTTTATTTTATCTCATCGGAACACGTTCGTTTCAACCGCGCGGCCATCGCGTTTTTTTTTAAATAAATACCATACCAAGTTTTTGTAAAAAAATGTAAAAGTCGACTCCCAAAAACCAAAAATTTGTCAAAGCAATGGTTAAAAAGTTATAAGGGTTTTAACGTGGCCGCGCCATCGAAATGCGGCGAACCGCGCGGCCATGGAGATCTTTAAAACTAAGCGTCGCAGAGACCTGGGAAAATATTGGGAAATAGTAGATTGATTTTGTAAAAAAATTGTAAAAATATAGAAAAAAATCTTGTGTTTATATTTTAGGAGCTGCAAGGCTAAAACCTCATGGCCGCGCCATTGAAACGGTAACAAAAACATTATCACCGAAATCTCGCTGAAAAAACATCGCAGACGTCTGAAGTTTTTTGTAAAACACAGATTTCATTTTGTCAAAACTAGCAAAAATACAACAAAAAATCCTAGGTCTGTATTTCAGGAGCTATAAGACTAAAACCGATGGCCGCGCCATCGAAACGTTGAAAATTTAGTTTTTCTGCAATATCTCGCCGAAAAAGCATCGCAGAGGTCTGAAGTTTTTTGTAAAACCTAGATTTAAAATTGTCAAAACTAGCAAAAATACAACAAAAAATCCTAGGTTTATACCTGTGACCGTGTACCGTGTGGCTGACAGGATTTTTTGGTGGACAAGCTTAAACAAAAGTCTATTTTTCCGTCGTCTAAATTAAACCTTCTGCCCTGCTTCTATTGACCAGACATAATATAAGAAAACGGATTGGGTCATATTTTTAATTTATTTAAAAATTTTGCAAGGAGCTTATTTATCCACCATGTAAGGGCTCCAATTCACCGACAGGATGCGACGAATGTACGCGCAGCGTCGCGGACTCCCGTCTCCATGTAAATTGACCTTTAGTCAGTCTCATTATATGTTTTTTTGCCTTACTACTCAGGTTCAGACCTGACTTCTAAGAAAAATAGCAATTTTTTTTTTTAAACGGATACCTATATGAAGCATTGATTTTAAAATAGTGCCATAAACATAAACGGATAGAGTTTTGCTAACTTAATTAACGTGTTCCTGTAAAGTTTACAATAAGCAAATATTTTGCACTGTCTGTTTAAATATGTATCTACCATGAACCAATATTACCTGTCATAATATATTATAGACATACCTAGTTGATACAGTACATAACAGATAAAAGGTAACAATGATATTTACTCTAGTTATTATCGTGAATGCAATCCTAATTGCTATTGTTTCATTTGTCAACCTCGATAATTTAAAGTTGACGGGAAAAATTTTGTTGGGTGCTTCTGTTATCCCCGAGAGTTTAGGCAGAGGTGTACATTTATTTTCCCTTTATGTAATAAGGGGGGAGACTATTGCTATTAAGCAGTCACGAACCTGTTATTTTGACAATTCTTCCTTCGATGAAACCCGTCTCTACGGTGTTATGCTAGCTACGCATACTCGAATGTTACCTTCCTATTATGGTTTCTTGTGTTAAGTAAATAGACATACTATCATAAAATAAAACTTTATTTTAACAGATCTTCACATCTCAATCTTTATTTCGGGAAGCGCAGATCAGTATCTTTCAGGTTGTCCTCGATCCACTGCTCAGCTTGACTGCTCATCTCCTCGTCGAAATAGTCGCGCCAACCGTTCGCTTTGCCTGCAAAACATTAACATTTTCAATGGCTGTATGATACTAGTGTAACTTACCGTCAAATCAAGAACCAAACACGAGTCTATGGCGCGCCGTGTTCTACGCACGTTAAAGAGCTGTCAGCAAACTGACAAAGCTGCTATTTTTTTTAAGTGGTAAAATGATCAAATGTGTGTGACTGTCAGACTTGTATCTACTGACTAAAATTCACGGTGTCCTTCAATGGCCCTTTACGTTCCGGAGTCACAGTTACCTGACAAGACAGTCCCGCGAGCCCGGGGACAGTCCCGCGACACCGGGGACATTCCGGCGACCCCGGGGACAGTCCCGCGACACCGGGGACAGTCCGGCGACACCGGGGACAGTCCCGCGACCCAGGCGACAGTCCGCGACCCCGGGGACAGTCCCGAGACACCGGGGACAGTCCGACAACAACGGAGACAGTCCCGCGACACCGGGGACAGTCCGGCGACCCCGGGGACAGTCCCACGAACCCGGGGACAGTTTGGCGACCCCGGGGACAGTCTCGCGACGCCGGGGACAGTCCCGCGACAAAGCTTCTGTAGGGTAAAACGCCCACCAGGATCTGTGGGTCTATCTGGTCTGAAGGGCTGCTGGAAAGTAAAGAGTAAACGAAATAAGGAATTGGTTTTTACTCAGTACGAGTCTTACAGATGGGACTGGGTGGAACGCAGGGTCCACTCCACCCAATATTAGGGGCGGATATTTTGGTAATTTTACACCCCCCAAAGAAGGGGGTATTATAAATGTTGCCAAGTAACTGGATATATGGAGATCAGACGCCTTATCACAAGATTTCAGTATTTTATTCGCAGCGTACTTGATGTATTTACTTCGTTTATTGTATGGAAAATTAAGAAAAGCACTTCTAGTTTACGAGCGAGCAACCAATTTTTTCAAACAATAAACAGTCACTCCATGTCTAATTTGATTTGTCAAGGTTAACTAAATTCGGAAGTCGATTCCATCAGTGTTGGAAAAGGAGTTATTTTAAACCCCAAGGGACGCAAGACAAAACAACATAAAATGCGTTTACCTCGTCTAATAAAAGTCTCGTTAGGTGTGACAATGTCGAACTCCCTCAGATCCTCGTAGTTGACTGCCTTGTTCTTCTTGAAGTTCTCAAAGCTGAGGTGGTCACATAGACGAGCCGTCTGCTGCTCAGTCACCTCCTTGCCGAGGAAGTCCGCCACGCGACGTACCACGGCTGGTAAGTCCTGGAAAAAAAAATTGTTGAATGCTACTTTTTTTTTCCAATGGCCCTCAATGTTCACTCTTGGCCCCAATCTCGCCCAGAAACAAAGGTGAGAACAAAGATGAAGCGACCACACCCAAAAGGAAATAGGGTCGCGGGACTGTCTCATCAGGTAACCGTGACCCTGGAACATAAAAGACTATTAAAGGACACCGTGACTTTTAGTCAGAAGGAACTGGAACTCCTGCGCACCGACGATAAAAACTCATTGGTGCTAGACTCCAACGTGGTGGTCGGTATATTCATACAAGGGGTTATCTTTAATCGTACTTTTGCAAGTTCTTCATAGAATAAAAACAGCATATTCGGATGATGTCTCAAATTCCAGGCTTCTTTCACATGGTCGAAATATGGCGTCTGTACAACTAAAATCAGAATCAATCTTTAAAGGCTCATTCACAAAGTCACAAACATTTTTGATAATTTCGTTTTTAAGGTTGTAGTACAGATCACCATACTGAAAAACTTCCTGAATGGTATCGACATCATAATCCCCAAAAACAATAAATTTTTCCGTCCCATACGAAATTTAAATAAGTAACTACTGCATTTAATTTTGCTGTAAAGTCAATTGGAAACAAACCAACATGATGTCATGAAACCCATAGTTACATCAATGATATTATCAATGCCAAAGTGGATGGCATTGGCATCGTTAAAACGTTGACGTTTATAATTTATGACTAGTTTAGCAAGCCACAACTTGAAATGGGACCATTTCATGAAATGGTCGTCCAATTAATACCAATTAATGGAAAAACATCGACACTTTAATCTGATCACACCATTTTAAATAGCGCTGTATAAAGATCTATGTGTACGACACATTCCCTCAGTCATTCAATCTTCATTCAATGTTATTTTAATCTATGTTCTGGCAGTCACTTCATACATTCATTCATCATCTTGCAAACTGCTCCGTCGTAAAGAAATATTAAAAAAGTTGTAAATTTGTAAAAGGTTAATTAAACCTATAAAACGAAAACATCTTTGTTTGATTTACCGCAAACAATCTACTTACAACGATTATTCAAGAATAACTCCCAAAATTCTTTGAATTCTCCAGCGAAGTCAAGTACTCTGAACATTTTGGCATGATGGTAGGATGAGACGGCAATGTCCCTCGCATCTCTAGCTATGTATACCACCTTAGCCGTGTCCACTATACTTGGGGGCAGGAAACTCATCGGAAGGTGCGTCTTAATGTACCGGGGGGATGGCATGGAAGCCAGGTTCTCCGTCACGGGCTGAGTCATGACCTCTAGCATTTTTAAAATCTTTTCTTGTTTCTCTTTGCTTTCCACCTTTTCTATGTTCTTCAAGCAGTCCTTCCGCCATTCAGTGTAGTACATGTATATTCTGAAACAGTAATTATTTTGTTGTTAATTGTTAATGTTAAGTATAATTAGGTACTTATACCCGATAACAGATGCTCCTAATGAGCGATCTTGTTACAGTCACTTGTTTGAATTATAACATTACATTCGCATGATCATGTAATGTTACAATTCAAACAAGTGACTGTAACAGTTTGAGCACTGTAATAGTTCCCTCGATTTCTCCAAAATGTAAAGCCTTTAAAGCGTTTAGTCCACTCTCGACCCCTCGACCCCTAAGAAAAGATTTGCTCATTGGTTTCCTCTCAACCCCTAAACCTTTGATTATATAATGTCTAGATGGAGCGTCAAGTGCGCGCAAACGTGTCAAAAAGTGTCAACCAACTATTGGCTCACATAACACTACATAAACTTATCTTATTTAATAAGTCTATTTTTTAATGTGATTTATGGGAAAATGGTAGTAGCTGGTATAATTATTTACGCACATAGAGACATAGACGCATAGTGCAAAACGACGCCTGCACGCACACATACTTGAAAATGTTGACTCGTTTTCTTTGATACGATTGTAGGGCGACGCTCCATCTAGACATTATATAATCAAAGCCCTAAACATAGTCCACTCTCGACCCCTAGGGGGTGAGAATGAATTTTCATACAAAGGACCCGCGCGATTAATATTTCGGTACAGTGACGTACAAAAGGCAAAATTCAGGAATTCATATTTAAAAAGATTGCCTCGTCGGTCTAGTGGTCGCAAGCGCAACTGCTGAAGCTCTGATTCCCGACTAGGTTTTTCTATTAGGATTGTTTCAGTAGCAACTACGGAGTCTGGATTTATTCTTGGCTTGGCAATATTGGGTAAGTAATTAGGTATAGGTTGGTTGTGGGTTTAAGAAAAAAATTATAAGGTTCACCTCTGTTTAATTTTTTGCGGATTACAAGCGTATCTTTATGATGATAATGTTATATAAAAAAAAAAACAATAATATAAAATACTTTAGTTTAAAATTATGATATTAATAAATCATTATGCCATCATCTGCCTAGCCTTTTCCCAACTATATTGGGGTCGGCTTCCAGTCGAACCAGATGCAGCTGAATATCAGTATTTTACATGGATGGACCTCCACAACCCAGTAACTGTGTAATACGATACCCCATGGTAAGACTGGTTGTCAGACTTTTAGAGCTTATTACTAATAGAAACGAACGACTGTTAAAGATCTACAAATGACAGCCGGGACCAACGGCTTTACGTGCTTTCCGAGGCACGGAGGAAACTCGCTATGACAAATGGTCACCCATCCACAGACCAACCTCGGCAAGCGCAGCTTAACCTCGAAGATCGGCCTATGCGGCTGTGATTATTTAGCCACGAGCTCCTCCTATGATTTTAATAAATGAACGGACTTAATTTTTCTAAACAGAGACTTAATGGTTTCCTTTTTTTTCTTTTTTATTACTTATAGTCGGTATATCAGAAATTTTTACAAAAAGTACTTGTGTACACACCGATCACTTGGTAACGACACAAATGTCGATTCTTACGAATAAGGATAAAAATAAAATGTAATTATGGTATTTTATTTAAAAAGTATAGACTAATGAATGATTATTCATCGTAACTGTACTTGGGGGTCGAGTGGAAACCAAAACTTGGCTTCAAAATGAAGTCGGTTAATGAAATCCACTCTCGACCCCCAAGAGAATTCGGAAAAAAAGAAAGATTCCGACAAACCTCCTCCATTTTCCGAAATGGGTTAAACATTAGAATAAGAAGGCAAAATAGGACCTCGAATTTTTACATGAACTGAATACTTACTCGAGGAAGGGATATCGATGGGTAATTGGAACAGATAAAGCTGTTTCATAGTCAAAATCATTTGCTAGCAGCCATACCAGCTCCTGGGTCCACGTCGTGCCTGTTCAAGGATACAGCAATAGTATTAAAATTTTTCCCATTTTATTTTATCTCATCGGAACACGTTCGTTTCAACCGCGCGGCCATCGCGTTTTTTTTTAAATAAATACCATACCAAGTTTTTGTAAAAAAATGTAAAAGTCGACTCCCAAAAACCAAAAATTTGTCAAAGCAATGGTTAAAAAGTTATAAGGGTTTTAACGTGGCCGCGCCATCGAAATGCGGCGAACCGCGCGGCCATGGAGATCTTTAAAACTAAGCGTCGCAGAGACCTGGGAAAATATTGGGAAATAGTAGATTGATTTTGTAAAAAAATTGTAAAAATATAGAAAAAAATCTTGTGTTTATATTTTAGGAGCTGCAAGGCTAAAACCTCATGGCCGCGCCATTGAAACGGTAACAAAAACATTATCACCGAAATCTCGCTGAAAAAACATCGCAGACGTCTGAAGTTTTTTGTAAAACACAGATTTCATTTTGTCAAAACTAGCAAAAATACAACAAAAAATCCTAGGTCTGTATTTCAGGAGCTATAAGACTAAAACCGATGGCCGCGCCATCGAAACGTTGAAAATTTAGTTTTTCTGCAATATCTCGCCGAAAAAGCATCGCAGAGGTCTGAAGTTTTTTGTAAAACCTAGATTTAAAATTGTCAAAACTAGCAAAAATACAACAAAAAATCCTAGGTTTATACCTGTGACCGTGTACCGTGTGGCTGACAGGATTTTTTGGTGGACAAGCTTAAACAAAAGTCTATTTTTCCGTCGTCTAAATTAAACCTTCTGCCCTGCTTCTATGGTGTTATGTTACGCGTAATAGTGAAGGTCAAAATAAAAAAAAAAACTTATTGTAAAACCAGCTCCTAAAAATGGTATCAAGTTTAAACCTACCAGCGCGCTGGTAACTGGCCACATATACGTCACTAGGTCTAATAGGCAGGTTGTAGATGTTCTCAGCTTGCTCTATATAGGATCTGGGCATCACATAGCCCTGAGGACCCACTCGGATCCAGTCGATGTTGGGGTCTGAAAGGAAACGTCGAAAATTCACACAATGTTAGATATAAATTTAAAGTAAAAAGAGATTAAGTACCTATTTCACAATCTAACTTTTCTAATACCTATTTAATCAAATATAATAAGTGCAAAAATAAGTTTTTTTTTTGTTAAATCTGTGATACATCTGATATACCTAAATGAAAGATATTAAATTATATTTAATGCCGATGTAAAATATTTTTCCCTCGGAAAAAAACAATACTGGCGTTAAAGCTTGTTATCAAATTGTGACATATAAATAAACTCATGATTAATTTAACGAACTAATCTTATGTTATTTTCACAACTCTCGCATCACAATAATATGTCTATACTTGTAACATACTCGTAGGTACTTACATATAAAAAGTAATTATACTATTCTATTGGTATAATTTTTTATTTAATTTTTCCTAGTTCGATTCGGACTGACGAAGGACTAACGGATTATAGAAAGATGAAGGCAATCGATTTAATATTTTTCCTTTTGTCTCGTATCTGTCTTCACACAGTTGTAGATTTTATTTGCCAAAATGGTAGTTTTCTAAGACTTCTACTATTGTAAAAAAAGAATTGGTATAATCGTTTTTTTTTATTTATACTAATAATTAATTATTTTTCATACAGACAGGCCACTTACAGTTAAACAGCCTCTTGATTTCAGCTTTCTCTTCAGGCTCAAGCTCTTTGAAATCAAATGGAAAACGTAAACGATGGAGTTCTGCCATTATTTTTATTATATTTTACACACAAAACAAGACGACAGCAATTGAATGCTCACAAACGACTAACTTTTAACATCGTAAATATCATGATAGGTACTTGTACTTGCTTCGGCAGTACATATACTAGGTACTTAAAATGAAGTTGTGATATTGTCTGAAGTAGCAGCACCGACCGATTAGGATCTCAATTTTGACGAACAAATTCATTGTTAATTAGATTCAAATTAAATTATGACTGAAAACAAAATTAACAATAGGTGTAATAATTAAATTAACATAAACTACTAAAAAATACTTTGTTATAATGAAACAAAACTAAAGTAACTATTAAGTAATCTGTGACTCTAAACTACCACAAGCCATCGGAAAATTCCTCCTCAACACTTTCAGCTGGCTGTCATTTGTAGATCTTTCACAGTCAGAGTAAAATAACCTACAAAATAGTCGGTGGCAAAAAAGACAACGAAATTAAAAAAAAAAACAAAGCCACCGACTTCCGAAAGAAAAGTTATTTTGTAGGTTATTTTACCCTTTTTTGTGGTTGTTTTTGAAGGCGGTTAATTTTTTAAAAAAAAAGATTTTTTTTACTTGGTCTCCTTCTAGGCATTGAAACTGCGACCTGACGCTAAATAAAGTATAACACAATTCATGTATTGCTTATTTAATTAATTATTGGTGAAGAATTGTAGATATTTAATGTTTCATGCTGTGTGGGAAGCGCAGGTCAGTATCTCGCAGGTTGTCTTCAATCCATTTCTCTGCTTGTTGAGTCATCTCTTCGTCAAAATGGTCGTGCCATCCGCCTGTCTTGCCTGACAACAGATAACACTATGGTCTTTATTTTAAAAAAAATAAACGTTGCCCAATACTAGGAATTTCTCCTGTGTCGTGGGACTCGTGGGTGCTTTTACAAACATAGAAACTCACATACACGAACACCATTTGTTTCGCTTTCACGCCTAAACCAATGAACTGATTTTGATGAATTTTGAACATTTAATATATGGAAAGATGACCCTATATAATTATGTTCAAGAAAACTAAAAACATAAAAAGATTTACCTACTTTTAAAAACTTCTTTCAAAAGTCGGTGATTTTGTTTTTTTTATTTTACTGACTTTCTTACCACAGACTTCCGAAAGAAAAGATTTTTCACTTTTTTGTCGATGTTTTTGAAGTAGGTAGGTTAATTTCTTTATAAATAAGCGAAAATTGCTCATAAAATGAAAACTATTAACCCAAACCACACCCAAACTAAATGAAATTTTATGGGACCAAATGGCAAGCATAATGCATTGAACAAAATATATTAACGTAAATCGAACTCAGAAACCACGGAGTAATCGGTGAACATTAAAAAAAAACCGACTGAATTGAGAACCTCCTCCTTTTTTAAATAGATTAAAAAACTAAGCTACCCTTTCTGATATACGGTTCTTCTCCATGATTGAGGAGGCCCGGCCCAGTTCATCCATGATGTCATAGTTGACTGATTTGTTGGTTCTGAAGCTGTCGATACTGAGGTGTTGAGTGAGGAGTGTCACCTGCTCCTCTGTGTAAGGCTTGTTGAGGAAGGTGGCCACCCGACGTATTACTGGAGGCAAGTCCTGGATAGAGAACATGAACGTAATTTGAAAAATAATTAGACTAAAGCCCGAGAAATGCCCAATTATGTCCACAAACGTCACGACCTTTTCTAACAATTTTACGCAGAATAAAAAGGCTCAAAGTTTATTGATACTTATTTACCTAACTAGCTTTTGCCAGCGGCTTCACCCCTGTTTTGCAGCCTAATCAATACAAACAAACAAAATCAAATCTTTCCTTTATACACCGTGACTTTTTAGTCGTCTTACAAAAGAGGTCCACTTAATGTACCCGACATAAAATACCTCTAGGCGTGATTTTTTTTTTCATTAATAATCATTTTTATCATTAATAAATAGGTACGTTAGAAATATGAAACACCCTGTAAAAATGTATACGTATTGAACTGTAGAGTATACCTACCCAGCGCACGAGTCGAGCAAATCATTCTATCTCCATTTCCTATGAGACAAGGGTGTTTTTAACTACGCCTTGCGTCATAATAATGAATAATATTTTTAATTTTTAAAATCTCATAAATCCCTATTTTTTTATTATAAACGTGTTCTAGTCACTGGATACATGAACTGGGCTGCCGTTGTAAGACGACTAAAAAGTCACGGTGTATATTACTGTAGCTCTAGAGGTCGTGAAAAATCACAGTCGCGAACTCTACAAATGCTTTTCTATCAGGTTTTAAATTTGACCGATTCTCCTGCATTCATATATTCATAAAGTATAATTTTAAGTGTTATTTTATTCGAAACTAGCGGTACCTTAGACATGTGTTCGTAGAATAGAAACAACATGTTCGGATGGTCTCTCTTCTCCCAAGCTTCTTTTATATTGTCCAAGTATGACGTCCAATAAACTGGAAATAAATGAAGAAATTGTTTCAACATTTCTTTTTTTTTTTGCCTCACACGAGTATTATCTCCTGTATCGTGGGTACCTACGTTTTACAAATTTAGAAATTCACATACACAAACACCCAGACCCGCAAGCGTAACAACTACTTATGTCTAGATCATACGAATGTTTGTTCCGTGCGGGGATCGAACACGCGACACACTGCGCAGCAGTCGATCGCTTAGCCACTGAGCCAACCGTGCCGTCGATTGTCGTATTGAGTTCGATCTCCAGTTTGGCCAATGTTTTAGAATTTTCTATCAGATTTTATACAGCAGCTAACTAGTTTGAATTTCTGATCGTTTAATAATTGTTACAATGTTCTAGCCTCCGATTGAGTTTCGAATTTCTCTAAAAGGTTTTATAGGCATAGGGTGAACCTCTGTCTATCCGATAGGCAGAGGTTCACCCTATGCCTACAAAACCTTTTAGAGCAATGTGGTTCTATGCAAAAGATGTCATGCACTTAATTATTACACATTAAGTGCAACTTTATAGGTAAGCACGACATACACCCTCAGAATATCATAACCAATCATGATATAGCTAAAATAAACACCTGTTCATTTAATGAAATAATGTGTAGATCGCCATATTGCTATTAAATTCCATAAGAGTTAAAAGAAGTCCCAGAAGGTTTTAAAGTCTCCATGATACCCCAGCAGCCTGTGCAGTCTATTCATGGGGAAGAATGAGACCACCATATCTCTGGGGTCTCTAGCCACGTATACCACTTTAGCGGTATCCAGCAAACATGGTGGTAGCAAGGATATCGGCAGATGGGTGTATATGAAGCGTGGAGATCCTGCCTGAGCCAGCCTTTGGGTCCCAGGGAGAATTATTGTCTCCAAATGTTTGATCTCCACAACATCCGCAGTTTCGCTTAGGAATTTGTCCCTCATCAACGGATGGACTAGCGAGGGAAATCTTGAAATAAACATTTGATTTAGTACCTGTTTACTTGATAACAAACATGTTTTGTTTATTTTATTTTGGAAAACACAGCACAGCTTGCGTCACAATTCAGGTACCTAGTGTTATTTTTGAATACTGAGAAAAATACGATTTAGAACTGATTCAATGCCTTTGTGTGAATCCACTTTTTTCACTTTTTTTTCCATTTTTGTATGATTTTTAACCACAGCCTTGAAAACAGTCTTCCAAATTAAGTACACAATACAATATAAGTATAATGAATTACTGAGCGAATTACGTTATGTTTGTAATGGTAAAGCAAACAGTTTCACTTTTCTTTGCTCACAAGCTTATCAAGTACCTAAACGTATAGAAAATGAGAGTGCCAGACTTTGATACAAATATTATTATGTACTTACTCCAGAAACATGAACCTTCCAAATAGAGGCACGGTCTCAGATTTCGCGAAGTTCCAATCGTTGGCCACGATCCAAACTAAGTAGTTCACGAGTCCATGTGGAACCTGAAGAAATATAGGTATGTAAATGTATACACCACAGTAGAGATTTTTCAGGGTCTGCCAAGTTTTCAGAATAGTGATATGAATATGAATGATGTTTGGTCGACAGGTAAGGATTGTTTTTCAGTAATTGTTGCAATTCTATCTTGACCAGCGGTGGACAAAGCTGCGGCCCTCCTTTTAGCCCGTGATTGTTATGAAAACTGAAGTTTTTTTTTTAACCAACGAGAAAACCATGTATTAATATAAATAAATTGGTCTGGTAAATCTGTGATTGCCTCCCCGGCTTAATAAAAAAAATGCGGCCCGCCAAAAATAGATTTTTTCACTTTGAAGCCCTTGTCTACCGAAAGGTTGCCGAACGCCCGAACGCTGATCTAGATTCTAGACTAACAATGATATAAGCCTGTGTTGTATAACCGATAAGGGTAGTTCTTCAGAGACAAAATTTTCGATGTCTGTGGGTATATTTCCGTAACCAACTAACAAAACGGCATGTAATATTTTTTCTGTATATTTTAGCTTTAGATCTAACTAGGATAAATTATATTTTTTTAATAGTAGCTATCTAGATACAAAATAAAAAATTTTGAAGTCTGTTCTCCTGATTCATATGGGGCGTCCGTTTCCCATTTTCCGGAATAAAATGGTCGATGTCGCATTTTCCCTTTGATTCATCAATATAAATTAAAGTTATATCGAAAGGTAATGAATTGATACGTGTGTCATGTTCGTGAACGGGCGCTGTCAGTTGGGACTGGTCATCTCTTAGCTGCCTCGGTTTTTATTTTAATTATTGATTCTTTTATTTCTGAATTGTCTTATTTTTGTAATTTTTACTCTGGACACTTTTAACTTGCTACATCGTTCTCACATAATGTACCACCTCAAAATGAATGATGTAACAAAGGTTTTGTAATAATTTTGGCGATCTAAAAAGAGTGTCCATGGAGTTTCTTGCCCGTTCTTCTCCATAGAGATCTACTTCTTGGAATGGGCATCTACGGTACTTTCACAGTTTTTATGTCTTGTGACTGGGACTGTAGCACCATAACTTTGTAGTATTTAATTATATTTTTATGTCTTTGACAATTCAAAAGTGCCTGTAATTGGTCTACTTGAAATAAATGCTTTTGATTTGATTTGATTTGATTTGAAAACCTCTTACAAAAAAATATGTAATAGTTGTAACTACGTTAGTGTGTTTATAATTAAGTAAATAAGAAGTGTCCGGCGTAAAATACTGATTATTATGGAGTAAGCTTTGCTTGACCGTACTTGGTCGAGGAATGATAATGAGAGTCTGGGATCCCGCATGGGGGGAAGCCTGTCGTACAACGGACATGCTAGAAAGCGGACGTGAGGCTGGTTGGTTTAGAACCCGGTGAAACAAAGGTAAATATCTGATTCATCTGTGCTTGGTTTAGGTACCTTGCTGATTACAATGCCTAATTTATTATTTTTATTTTGCTGTTTTAAGACTTTAATCTGAGTTTCGTGTGATGCCTTTGGGTTATAGATTCGTGTAGAAAAATGACAATACTGAAGTCTGTATGAATTATGAGTTAAGCATAATTTTAGGCAAAATCATGATTCATCTGTGCCTGATTGATATGTTCGAAAGCCCATATGAATCTGAAAATAAATTATTTTTCCCATTTTCCAGCAAGAAAGGAACACTTTTGTTACGTTATTTTACTTTTCCAAGTCAGTAGAGTGTGTGTGAGACAATTTTGACATTATTCTTCGGTATTTATTCTTATGTCAAACTCTATCTGTTTGTTTTTATTTTGATATTGCAGTTCACAACAAAGCCACTATCAACAGTAGAAAAGAAGGAGAAAAAGAGACTCATAGAACGTACGAATTTTTTATCCTTCTAGGATGGAAATTGGAAAATAAGAAAAGATCCACACGAGTATGCTGCGTGGATATTAAATAATTATATTTGAAAAGAAAGGGAGAAAAAGCCAAAGTAAACTGAGAGAATATTATAATGTAGCATTAAAATGACTATCTGGTACCTATTTATAACAAAATTCTCGCTTTTCTGTAAGTATTTATTTCTGTATAAATATTATTCTGAAAAACAAGAATTTTATTGTTGAATTGACCAGATTTTTTTGATATGATCACTGATAATTGTTTTTATAAAAAATATTATTGTTGTTATAATATTTTGATTATTTTCTTAATACAGTGCCGATTTTTATTTAAAGTTTTCCATTTTTATTTCTGTTCCTGATTCATCTGTATAAAATTCTGATTCATCTGGGCACTAAATTTTAAAACGTCGATATCTTAAAAACTACTTTGTAAAAACGAGTCCCTCATACAAATATATGTTATTTGGAATATCTATTTTCATTTTTTGTCGAACATGTGTTACTGAGCTGAAAATGAAATTAAAATTTGACCATATGAATCAGTCAAAGAATCGAATTTCGAAGAACTACCCATAAGTATAATGAAAGGACGTTGAAGTATCTTACTTAGGTAATAATTATTGAATGTCATGTCCAGGTAACACTGAAACAACATAATTATATAGAAGGTTTTCCGAATTATCCGTTTATTTTTCGTTCCGTTTAGTTTTCCCAACGCCAGAGATGCAAATGTCAAAATTCTGGACCCGCCAGCGCATCGACCTACTAACTTTTTGTAACGTTACCTGATTGTGTTGCAGCAACAATGTATTAATTATGCGTTTTCTTGTTAGCAAGCAGCAGGCCAGAGCTAATGTTATTCTCACCGTAGTTTTATAACAGGTTCAACGTACGCAGAGCATTAATCATGACTAGTTTGTTATACGATTGTAACACGTAGTGATAATCACTTCAAAATAACTTCCAAAATAACGTCTATTTTAGAAGTTTTGTTTCGCTACACTTTAAGGCCTAGTCCAAAATCTTAAAAGTAATAAAATAAGCCGAATGGTTCAGTGATTCACCTTGATTGAACTTAGCAATATCAACAATTATGAAATCGATAGGGAGGAGCTCGTGACTAGATAATTACGTCGATCATTCGGGTTAAGCCGCGCTTGCTGAGGTTGGTCTGTGAATGGGTGACCATCTGTCATAGCGAGTTTCCTCCGTGCCTTGGAAAGTACCTACGATAAGCCGTTGGTCCCGGCTTTCATTTGTAGATCTTTGACAGTCTTTATTGTTAGTCAGGAGTTCTAAAGTCTGACAACCAGTCTTACCATGGGGTATCTTATTACCCAGTTACTTGGTTGTGGAGGTCCGATAGGCAGTCGATCTATGTAAAATACTGATATTCAACTGCATCAGGTTCGACTGGAAGCCGACCCCAATATAGGTGGGACGTTGATGAAATCAATGATAGACCATTCTGACACTACTGTAATGTCAGACTTGAGGCCTTGCGGTTGTTATAATTTACTACACAAATAACATGGCGGTATTACGGAACGGAGGGCTCTGTCCGTGCGTGCGAATATGGTAGCCCGTAGGTTCGGACGCTGTACAGCAGACGTAAAGGTTACGCTGTTTAGAGCATTCTGCACAACTTTTTATACGTGCAGCCTATGGGAGAAATATTCGCAGGCGTCGTATGGAGCCCTCCGTGTCCAATACAATAACGCCTTCAGAAAACTGATGGGGTTGCCATGGCGTTGTAGTGCATCAGGGATGTTTGCGGCGGCTGGGGTAGACTGTTTTTACACCATAATGCGGAAACGCGCAACATCTTTGGTCGCTCGGGTCATGGCTAGCCCTAACAGGGTTCTGAGGATGATTGCTGGCAGAGTGGATTGTCCATACATAACTCACTGCTGTCAGTTACATGTTTCTCCGTATCGTGTTGTTTACTAACACTAGATTTTAAGAACAATGTTACTAACCCCTTAATATGAGTTTATAGCTCGAATTAAAGAATTTGAATTTGAATTACTGGTGGAACACTGACCTGGGCCTGCAGTCTCTACAAAGATAGCGATTCGATCGATACGTAGCGATCGCTAAATATTACCGAAAAAATTCGCATGCAATAACGACTGTCACAATGAATGCAAGTCTCTACATTCGAGATAGCGAACAAAGTCGGTAATTATGATGACATTGCGATGTCGCTAAGTTAACGAAAATCGTATTCATAGTGCGGTAAATTAATAGTATTTTTGGCATGGCTTCTAGGCTTTTCTGCCATTAGTACGGTAAAATATTGGAAGTCGAAAAAAACTTTTTACTATAGGGAAAATTTATACTATAATATATTCTCAAAAAAAATTTTTTCTTTGAAAGTTGTGCAGAAGAAAGATAAACCTTATCAAGTTAACACTTAATTTCATCGAAATGTGTAAGTATCGTATACCGTTTTTAAGAATACTCATAACAAGGAACTTATTAGTTTGCTTCCTTGCAACACCTAGACGTTCAACATGTCAAACAATGTACTGTCAATGTCAAGTTTTTTTGAGCAAAAACATTGTTTCACAAATTTAAAATAACGGAAATAAAACGGTGTTACCATGTACAGCGATACCGGTGGATACAGGCGCAGGCCCGCCGAGTGCCAGCAGCGTGAGCCGCAGGTTAGTACAACCTACAACGACAACAATTTTTATTCCTATTTTCAGTACTAAATTGAATACTTTGTAATACATCCGAAGTATTCTATGCAGTGCCGGATTAAGACTACTGCAATCCCAGCGTATGGGCCCCCTAACATTTTACTATACTAACCTTGGGATATATACGTTTAGATTTTAAGTTCATTCATAGACGGAGTTCTTTGTTAGTCAATTTCAAAAAGCGTTTCGTGTACTTGCAAAGAGTTTTTCGGTCCTGTTTATGGTGCCCCCTGAGACGTGACGCCCTAAACAATTGCTTAATTTGCTTCAGGGTTAATCCGGAACTGATTTTGTGTTTATATGTATAATGAATATTTTTATGTTTCAGGTGTAAGCGTACGCTACGTGTAACATTTGCTCAAAATGATGGACTTTTGGCGCAAGCAAACGCTGCCAAAATGCAATCTGAGGCAACCAAGCTACAAGTCGAGGCATCGCTGCTATTTTCGCAGGCTGCAAGCAAAATATCTGACGCGATTGCTAATAATCTGTTACAATTATTGTGTAAATAAAAATAATAAATGATTTTACATGTTTTTTATTTGAACAGAGGACACAGAGATAATTATGTAAAACTAGTATTAATGAGTCTTCTTCTTATGCGCTCTGCATCAGCTCGTCCAGAGCCTGCATAACAAAAATAAAATTTCATGAATATTCACAAAATGGTGTTAGGTACACGTATCTATAAATTTATAGTAAAATAACAAAACAAATCAGTTGATAAGTTTTAGACTTTACCATTGTCCACCGATGCACGTGGTGGACTCTGGTTTTTGGATTATAAGCCAGTAATATACGGTTCGTACATAAGTTGGCGTTGGTGGGATTAACAAAGAACTAAATACAGCTTTTAGCACACTGAAGCTTATTCCTATGATGTTCCTGGCTGAGCAGTGTACTTCGGTAATTTATACTCCGGTGTGCCAGGGCGCTGATGTTTATGGGAGTTATTAGCCACGGTTCTAGAGGTCCACGGTTTAACCATCATCACCTAAAAGATTAAACATATAAAGAAATTTGAAAAATCTAATGAGCAACCTCTTCCAAACAAATTGTTATGCTCATTTATTATTACTTACCAAGCAACTGCCGCTTCATTGTTGAGCGCACCAGTGAATTTGCCTAAATGTGAGCTCGCTCCTGGCCATCGAGCATTAATATTTAAAATATCAAGATCAGGGTAACACTCCTGTAATATATTAAATAATTATGTAAAAAGGTATGTATTTTTAAAGAATGTTTTTGATTTTATCGAACGGAAGGTCAACTTACAGCCAACCGCATGGATGTGGTGTGTTCTGGTTCCTGTAATCTATATTTAATCCTCATATTATGGAGCACTGCACGTACCTTTGATATTCAATGTAAATAAAGAAATTGTCCATCCTCCAAATCAAAAGGATTTTCGTTTTCTCGTCGGTTTCGTCGTATTTGTCGCCGCATTAGCACAGCGCGTCTGTTCTCGAGTATAACTAAGTCCCACGCTAAATATTCTACAGCCATTATTATTTAAATACCATTGATTTAATATTTTCGTAATGTCAAAACACAAATAAAGCAATGGTAGCGATCGTAGCTATCAGTTAGCGTGCTGTCAAAAATGGTCGCAAGGAAATTGACATGACTTTACGAAAATCGTTATCTTAGCGAAAATATTCGATAAGTTTGCGATGACACTCGATAGTTTTGGCAGTAGAGACTACCAAAAATTGTTACAATCGGATCGTTAGGACTTAGCGACCGATTTTTGACGCAAAGCTATCGCTATCTATGTCGAGACTGCAGCCCCTGTGCCTGCAGTCTCTACAAAGATAGCGATTCGATCGATACGTAGCGATCGCTAAATATTAACGAAAAAATTCGCATGCAATAACAACTGTCACAATGAATGCAAGTCTCTACATCCGAGATAGCGAGCAAAGTCGGTAATTATGTAGACTTTGCGATGTCGCTATGATAACGAAAATAGTATTCATAGTGCGGTAAATTAATAGTATTTTTGGCATGGCTTCTAGGCTTTTCTTCCATTAGTGAGGTAAAATATTGGCAGTAGAAAAAAAAACTTGTATTATAGGGAAAATTAATAGATAAGATAATTCTCAAAAAATATTTTTCTTTAAAAGTTGTGCAGAAGAAAGGTAAACCTTATTAAGTTAGCACTTAATTTCATCGAAATGTGTAAGTATCGTATACCGTTTTTAAGAATACTCATAACAAGGAACTTATTAGTTTGCTTCCTTGCAACACTTAGACGTTCAACATGTCAAACAGGCATACTGTCAATGTCAAGTTTGTTTGAGCAAAAACATTGTTTCCCAAATTTATAAAAAAATAAAAATATTGGAAATAAAACGATGTTTCCATGTATAGCGATACCAGTGGATACAGGCGCAGGCCCGCCGTGTGCCAGCAGCGGGAGCGGCAGGTTAGTACAACCTACAACGACAATTTTTATTCCTATTTTCAGTACTAAATTGAATAATTTAGTATACATCCGAAGTATTCTGTGCAGTGCCAGATTAAGACTACTTGGTGCCTTAAGCAATCCCAGCGCATGGTCCCCCTACCATTCTTAGGTACTATGCTAACCTTGGGATTTATACGTTTATCTTTTAAGTTAATTCATAGACGGAGTTCTTTGTTTGTCAATTTCAAAAAGCGTTTCGTGTACTAGCAAAGAATTTTTGGTCCTGTTTATGGTGCCCCTTGAGACGTGACGCCCTAAGCAATTGCTTAATTTGCTTCAGGGTTAATCCGGAACTGATTTTGTGTATACACCGTGACTTTTTAGTCGTCTTACAACGGCAGCCCAGTTCATGTATCCAATGACTAGAACACGTTTATAATTAAAAAATAGGTATTTAAGAGATTTGAAAAATTTATAAATAAAATTTTAATTCATTATTATGTCGCAAGGAGTAGTTAAAAACACCCTTGTCTCATAGAAAATGGAGATGGAATGATCTGCCCGACTATTGCGCTGGGTAGGTATACTGTACAGCTTGATACGTAAACATTTTCATATTTCTAATGTACCTATTTATTCATAATAAAAATTATTTTTAACGATTAAAAAAAGAACTAAACTCGCCTAGATGTATTTTAGGTCGGGTACATTATGTGGACCACTTTTGTAAGACGACTAAAAAGTCACGGTGTATATAATGAATAGTTTTTTATGTTTCAGGTGTAGGCGTACACCATGTGTAACATCTGCTCAAATTGATGAACTATTGGAGCAAGCAGACGCTGCCAAAATGCAGTCTGAGGCAACCAAGGTACAAGCCGAGGCGTCGTCGCCGTCGTTGCTATTTGCGCAGGTTGCAAGCAAAATAGCTGACGCTATTGCTACTATTCTATCACAAAATTATTGTGTTAATAAATAAAATAAATGATTTTAAATACATGTTTTTTATTTGAACAGAGAACAGAGTATATTAAATGAAAAAAAATATACAATTATGTAAAACTAGTATTAATTAATCTTCTTCTTATGCGCTCTGCATCAGTTCGCCCAGAGCCTGCACAACAAAAATAAAATTTCATGAATGTTCACATCAAAATGGTGTTAGGTACACATATCTATATAAATATATTATAGTAAAAAAAAAAACATATCAGTTGATAAGTTACCCGTCATCATGGACTTTTCTACCATTGTCCACCAATGCATGTGGTGGACTCTGGTTTCTATAATCTATATTATATCCTCAGATTCTGGAATGGATAATTATAAGGCAGCAGTATACGGTTCGTACATCAGTTGGCGTTGCTGGGATTAACAACTAAATACAGGTTTTAGCACACCGAAGCATCTTTCTATGATGTTTCTGGCTGAGCAGTGTGTTTCGGTAATTTGTACTCCGGTCATCCGGTGTGCCAGGGCGTTGATGTTTAAGGGAGTTATTGGCCACGGTTCTAGAGGTCCACGGTTTTATAAATCATCACCTAAAAGATTAAGCATATAAATTAATTTGAGAAATCTAATAGGCAACCTCTTCCAAACAGATTGTTATGCTCATTTATTATTACTTACCAAGCAACTGCCGCTTCATTGTTGAGCACACTAGTGAATTTGCCCACATGTGAGCTTGCTCCTAGCCATCGAGCATTAATATTTAAATATCAAGATCAGGGTCACACTCCTGTAATATATTAAATAATTATGTAAAAGGGTACATATTTTTAAAGAATATTTTAGATTTTATAAAACGGAAAGTCAACTTACAGCTTGCACATTACATAAATGGCCCTAAACCATTGTCCACCATCTGCATGGATGTGGTGTTCTCTGGTTCCTGTAGTCTATATTTAATGCTCATATAATGGAGCACTGCACATCAACTAATTCACTAAGGAGCCTGTGAAACAGGACCTTTGATATTCAATGTAAGTAAAGAAATTGTCCATCCTCCAAATCAAAGGGATTTTCGTTTTCTCGTCGGTTTCGTGCTATTTGCCGCCGCATTAGCACATCGCGTCTGTTCTAAGTCTCAACTAAGTCCCACGCTAAATTTTCTACAGCCATTATGATTTAAATACTATTAAATTAATATTTTCGTAATGTGAAAACACAAATAAAGCAATGGTAGCGATTGTAGCTATCACTTAGCGTGCTGTCAAAAACGGTCGCAAGGAAATGACATGACTTAACGATAAATCGTTATCTTTGCGAACATATTCGATAAGTTTGCGATGACACTCGATAGTTTTGGCAGTAGAGACTACCAAAAATCGTTACAATCGGATCGTTAAGACTTAGCGACCGATTTTTGACGCAAAGCGATCGCTATCTCTGTCGAGACTGCAGGCCCTGATCTGGGGTAGCTTGCAACGTAAACGTCACTTGACCTGACTTCCATGTTGTAGATGTTCGCAGCTTCAGCAGTGAAGGTTTTCGGGAAGAAGTACCCCTTTGGTCCCACTCGGATGTAGTTCGTGTGTTCATCTGTTGGGAAGAACAATTGAGAGAACTCAATTTGCTGACGTGAAAGCTCCTTTGAGGAGCGCGTGGAACACTACGCGCTGTCAAGAGTCGACCCAGCCGTGGTCACTGATCAGCTATGCTAATCTCTACGTCACAGAGTACTATATATATATGGCTTCTCTACGTAAAGGACTATTGAAGGACACCGTGGATTTTAGTCAGTACGAGTCTGACAGTTCCTCCTGCTCTGCCCTGGGTGGGAGGACTCATTTGATGACTTTTTACGCACGCAAAAAAAATGCTAATCTCTACAAGAAATCTTATCACTGGACTCAAAGATGTCCTATTCGACGAGGCGGCTTTGAGATCTTCCCGATCAATGACAATAAAGCCTCTCTCTTTGGTCCCGATCATACAGCGCGAGAGTGGGGAGGACTAGTGCCACTGTCAGTAGCCTATTGAATAGTAAACTTTAGTCCCAGTATGGCGTGAGCGGTGCAGCCGCGCAGTCACAAGGCTTTGTTCATAGAGTCTACCCTGATTATAGAACTGCCAATAAAGCAAAGTACGTAAAGCCAACAGCTCTTTAGTTTTCGTAAATTTTGGGCAAAGTATCTCTAAAGCCGCGTTACCACTTAACAGTTCTGAGCGAGCCAACGTGCGTTCAACGATGTTCGGCTAAACTCGATGAATGAATGCAAAATTAGGCAAGAATATTTAACATACTGACCAAGTGACGAAGCAATCTAATGAAATTACCGGATACAAGTAGATACTGCTGGGTACTAATAAGATAAACGATATCCGGTTTTCCAAGAAACCTCTCGGTTTGAACGGAAACTTAATTTTTTATTAAGGTAGGTACGTTTTACTTAAGATGACTTGAAAATGAGAAGGCATACAAAAGACTTCAGAAAAAGGATTTTATTTTATAAACAGTTTTTGAAAGTAATAATACTCGTATTACATTGGCATAAAGATGAATTGAAATTGACTTGGCGTAAATAAGACTTAAAAAAAAACTTTTTCATAAAAAAATGTAACCGCCTTCAAAAACAACCACAAAAAAGGGTAAAATAACCTACAAAATAACTTTTCTTTCAGAAGTCGGTGCCTTTATTTTTTTTTCATTTCATTGTTTTTTATTTGCCACCGACTTCTGAAAGAAAAGTTATTTTGTAGGTTATTTTACCCTTTTTTGTGGTTGTTTTTGAAGGCGGTTACATTTTTTTATGAAAAAGTTTTTTATTTTACTCTTTTTAACCGACTTCAAAAAAAGGAGGAGGTTCTCAATTCGTCGGAATCTTTTTTTTTTTTTTTTATGTATGTTCCCCGATTTCTCGAAGACGCCTGGACCGATTTGGAAAATTTTTCTTTTGTTTGAAAGGGTATACTTTCCAATTGGTCCCATGATCATCAGGTCATGATCTGATGATGGAATCCCAGGGAAATCGAGGGCAACCTTCAAATTTTATAGGCACATAGTACCATTTTCATATATTTTCTAAAGCTGTTCAAGTATTTGCATCTGATAATCATCATTTCAGGTGGATGAGCTGATGATGGAAGGTACAACTCCTCAACGGCTTGGAGAAGGCATCGACTGATTTAGTTTGTGTTCGCATATCTCTGGAACTACAAGTCCGATTTAAGTAATTCTTTTTTTGTTGTACTAAGTATTGTTTAACTTACGGAATACTGCACTTTCATCAAAATCGGTTCAGTAGTTTTTGAGATAGGGAATTTTATTAGCTTATTGTGCACTTGAGAGAGAATGATTTATTTGACAAGAATTTGAGTTGAATATTTAAACTAAAAAGAGTAAAATAAAAAACTTTTTCAAAAAAAATGTAACCGCCTTCAAAAACAACCACAAAAAAGGGTAAAATAACCTACAAAATAACTTTTCTTTCAGAAGTCGGTGGCAAAAAAACAATGAAATGAAAAAAAAACAAAGGCACCGACTTCTGAAAGAAAAGTTATTTTGTAGGTTATTTTACCCTTTTTTGTGGTTGTTTTTGAAGGCGGTTACATTTTTTTTGAAAAAGTTTTTTAGTTTAAATATTCAACTCAAATTCTTGTCAAATAAATAATTCTCTTACATGTATGTGCATGTGCACTAAAATTTTGTAATCCGTAGCACCGGTAACAACATCGCTCAAGTGCACAATATGCTAATAAAATTCCCTATCTCAAAAACTACTGAACCGATTTTGACGAAACTTTTAGTATTCCGTAAGTTAAACAATACTTAGTACAACAAAAAAAGAATTACTTAAATCGGACTTGTAGTTCCAGAGATATGCGAACACAAACTAAATCAGTCGATGCCTACTCCAAGCCGTTGAGGAGTTGTACCTTCCATCATCAGCTCATCCACCTGAGATGATGATTATCAGATGCAAATACTTGAACAGCTTTAGAAAATATATGAAAATGGTACTATGTGCCTATAAAATTTGAAGGTTGCCCTCGATTTCCCTGGGATTCCATCATCAGATCCTGACCTGATGATCATGGGACCAATTGGAAAGTATACCCTTTCAAACAAAAGAAAAATTTTCCAAATCGGTCCAGGCGTCTTCGAGAAATCGGGGAACATACATAAAAAAAAAAAAAAAAAAAAAGATTCCGACGAATTGAGAACCTCCTCCTTTTTTTGAAGTCGGTTAAAAATATAATTATTAATGCCGAACTAAAGCGGGTTACACGCGACGGAACATTGCAGATGCAAGCATGGCACCACGCCTCATAAAAACGAATTGGATAGGTACCATCGTTCATTCACCTGGAAATAATTTGCGATTTCGTTATTGACGATACCTAAGAAAAGTTGGTATATAGGTATACAAATTCTTTATGTTACTCAAATGTTACCAATCTTGCCTGCCTAGTCTTTTACCCACTTATTTTAAATAGGGTTCTGTCCAGTATTTTACATGGAGCGACTGCCTATCTATCTGACCTCCACGTGTCGGTTAGTACTGGGTAATACGGTACTAAATGTATGAAGGACACGAAGAACCGATAAGTATGACAGAAAAAAGAAAAGGTAGCAAGCACTAGATGATTCCAGGTTGAAACGATAGTGATGATTATTACCTATGTATACTTAGTTGATTAATTTTCACTTTAGGTCACTGACTAAACGACTGGCTCGGCTTTTACCAACTACGTCGGGTCGGCTTGAAGTCCACGAGGGGGCCACGAAATATGTGACGCTATGAGTGCTGCAAGCGTCAGCGTCGACAACGACAACAAAGTGTATTTCTATTGTCTACAAGGCCAAAAAGTAGCGCTGCAAGCAGCAGCGAAGTGCATAATTACTTTGCTCAGCAAACGCTGAGTTGGTAACCTTTTTGGTGTGGACATGCTCAGCGAAATTCTTACTGTATTTTTAATTATTTTTGTGTGTTTCCAATACCAAATAAATGTTTTTGTGTTCTATTCTATCCTATTCTGATTCCGTGGCTGAGACACATTTGTTTTTGACGTTCGAAGCTGACGCTTGCAGCACAATGCGAATTTGCTTGGAGCGCCGCATTTCGTGGACCTCGCGTTAGTCTAGAACCAAAGAGCTTCGTTACATTTTATGCCAATGTCACTGAACCATTAATGGCCATAGTAGTCTATGGCCATGCAAATATACCTACATAGTTGCCGCCAATGTTGTCTGCCCATCTTTTTGTATTCCATGCATATTCTATGTTAATAATGAAGTCATCTACTCAAATGAGGTTTAAATGCAAAGTTTCTAATCGCAGCATCACTATCGCGATGAAATGTAATCGAAAGTCATTCATATAAAGCGAGTATCATACTCGTCACGTTTCTGAGTTATTATTGGTAGCTGTCAAAGTTAGAATATTATGTAAATAAGGGGAACTTTAGAATAGCAGATCGCCTCGTGTAAACCTCGCGCATGTCAGGGAAAAATGTAATAGGTAGTACAAAAACGAAGAGTGTATAGCATTGACTTATACAGGTGTATAGTAAACAGTGTGTGGAACAAGCTGGGTGATTATGATGATATTTTACTTGACAATTCAATCTACATATAGTACATATACTATAATATATATATTTTTTTTTGTTTTGTACATACTACTACGAGTATTTATAGTTTGTATATAATTTTAGTATTGTAGTATTTATATTAGTATTAATATGTAAAATATTATTAAATAAAAAGCTCCAATCTATAAATATAAAAAAATATAGGTACCATTGAAAAAAAATTTAGACGAAGGAGGTGATTTCCGAAACACACATCGTAGGTATTTCAAAAACTTTAACACTGATGGAAATCTACTTACATTATGTCGTGAGCATCGGCTTTATCCTTCTCGGTCAAAATCGAAAACAGAAACTAATCGTTAATAAAACCAACCATGTTCGTTTGTTTAACATCATTTATTTATTTATTTATTTATTTATTTATTTATTTATCATCTCTACTATATAAAAATAAGTCGGGTTTTCCTTCCTGACGCTATAACTCCAGAACGCACGAACCGATTTCCACGGTTTTGCATTCGTTGGAAAGGTCTCGGGCTCGTGAGGTTTATAGCAAAAAAAATTTCTTCTTCTTTTAGTTACCAAACGAAATGTTACATAAAACGAAGCCATCTGGTGGCGAAACGGAGTTCGCCGGGTTTGCTAGTTAAATAGGTATATCAATAGTCATTTAATTAATTAAGAATATGACCCTAAAACTTACTTTCTAAGTATCTCGCAACTTCGCAAGCTAGTTCAGGTTTGACATTTCCTATTTCCCATGGATAATTAGTTATGGTATCCATTTTGAGTTTTTAAAACTATGGACCGTTGTGCGTTCAATGCACATTTAGGTAGGTACTCTGATTGAACAAACGTTAATAGGTTTAATTGGTTTGCACAGATCTCTTTACTAAAAGGCAGCAGATAACAGAAATTGTATTCTAATTCTAGATAACTAGTGGCTCGTCCCGACTTCACAAGCGGTGGATTTTCCAAATATTTTCTTACGCATAAAAACTGTCCTGATGGTAACGAATAAAGAAGAGAATGATCCAATTTGGTACAGTCTTTCCTTGTTTTATAATTATTATGTTATGTTAATTTAATGCTGTAACAGTTTGAAAGACAATGCAGTTTTTCTAGCATATGCTTTGAGCTAGCAGGAGATTGACTTCCAACAACCGTTGCCGATAGTTATAATAAAAAATACATATGATCTAGATTGTTCTGGACCACATAAAAAAGTAGATGAACTTTAATCCGACTTAACCGACTTAACCAAAAGAAGGATCTATTTAATTGGTCTTAAAACAGTAAATCATTATTCTACGTTGCAAGCCGACGTTATAGATGTAGATAGTAGATAGTTACCACAGCTATTCGTGGATAATGTAGTGGGCTGTATATTGTTAATATTATGTATTCTCTTCTCTCTGTTTCAACACATATTGTAGCTGTTTATTGTCCCTGAATAAATAAATAAAAAAAAACTATGTTTAATCAAGAAAGTACTGCTTAGTAGATCAGTTATCTACTGATAACAAGACAAGTGCATTCATATCGGTCATGTTATGATGCCTAAGTCAACACAAACTAATTGATAGATACACATTGCAGTTTATAGTGTGAAATTATTGTTTGTTATTAATTATTGCTCTAACCTAATTTTAGAGACATGAGATTTATTACTTATAAAGGTCCAATAATATACCTAATCATCTCATCTTCTGGCTCACATAAGGCCAATTGATAGATCAGTAGAGCAAACTATTTATTAAAAAATGTATAGATAGGATTTTAACTAACTATTTACTTATCTACGGATCAAACAACTCGCCCTGAATAATCAACGTAGCGTAAAGTTACAATATATAATTATTTAATTTAATATAGATATTTTTCTAGGCATCAATTTTGTAAATTGTAACTTTAGGTACTAAACGTTGAAGGAAGGAATGATTCTCATAAAGATTGTCAAAAACACAAAGAAAACACTCATAAACACTTAGAAGAATTTTACTTAATAAATTAGAAATAATAAATAAATTACATGGCGAACATTATTTTAAAATAAATTAACTATGATACATGAACACAGAGATCGGGAACTATGAAGTAACAACAACAACTTCTGGTGTTTCTGGTGCCTCTACTTTATCTTCCTTCTCCTTCTCAACGCTGGCTTCTGCTGCTGGTGCTCGGTCCTGGCACATGAGGGACTCAGGGTCTCGAACGCGGCCGGGGCCACAGTTTTCCGTCGCTCCTAACAGCTTGAACTCGTCCTGTGCCTCCTCGTCGGAGTCTGCCTCAAGCCGGCGACGTCCTGCAATCACTACTTCGACGGCGCGTCCGTCGCTCGCCGACCTGTCTCCCGCACCGATCTCAACACGATACGGCGTGCTCGGTTCCACGAAAGCTTCCATCACACGAACATCAGATCTCTCCTGAATGTCATGGTCCCTGTCGAGCGGCTTGTTACTCTTCGAGAACATGTCGAAGATGCTGAGCGGTAGCTTCTTGGGAACGGCGACCAGGAACACCACATTCTGCACGTCGGCAAGCACATTGAACTCGCCATCCTGACGCTGGTCGTAGGTAGCGGGCGCGGCGGCCGCGGCCGTGAGCAGACAGGCGAGGACTAGGAGCATGGTGGTGCGTGCGCGCGGCAGATCTCACATGCGCTGACTGCGCGCTGCATGCGCCCGCGCCGCTTTTACCAGCCACCCGCGAACCAGTCTGGCGGTCGAAACGAGCACACTGTAACGGTTAACACGACATGAATACTGTGAGGACCTAATTCGACAGATGATGCCTAGTGTTAATTTATCAATTTAGTATTTAATGACCACAGCGAGCTATCAATGTGTGTTCACTTAGGTTACAAATTAGTCACTTTAGTTCACATTGGGATCCATTGTTACAATTGGATAGTACTTTGTTATTCTTGGTGTATCCGCAAGCTGTTTGTTTTCTATTGATGGTGAATGTCAAATTTCGATAGTTTAATCAAGGTCATAGTGAAATCTAGAACTTTTGTGGAGCATCGCGTTCTACATTAGTTGACTTTGTGATAGATATATCTGTCAAAACAAACAGGAAAGTGGTAGTGAATGTCGTATCGTGGCGCGCCGTGGAGTCGCAGGGCTGGCGTGTGACAGTGACCGCGGGTCATCGGTACGATAACCGAGTTTCGCCAGATAGGATCTAGGCACAGCTCGGCCCCGAACTGAGCAATATATGTATTCTTCCTGACCGCTTTTTGTTCACGGAAGTCATTCTCGAGGAAAATTAGATGGTAACCAAAGTAGTCTAAAAGTCAATTCAACAGTATCAATAGGTAAATTGATTACCTTATCTTCATCTATGTAGCTTTCTTTATTTATTAACCGACTTCAAAAAGGAGGAGGTTATCAATTCGACTGTATTTTTTTTTTTTTTTTTTTTATGTTTGTTACCTCATAACTTGCGACTGGGTGAACCGATTTTGATGATTCTTTTTTTATTCGAAAGCTGGTGCTTCCCGTGTGGTCCCATTGTCACCATTTCAATATCTGATGATTGGATCCTGGAGAAATCGAGGGCAACCCTCAAATTTTATAGGCCCACACATCGTTTTTCGCAAATATTATGAAGTAATTTAAGTACTTGCGTATAGTAATCATCATCTCATGTAGCTGAGCTGATGATGGAAGGTTCAACAACTCCTTAACAGTAAGTAGGCGTCGTTGATTTAGTAAATTACTTTTTTTTCATTATATTTCAAAGCACTACAATTTAATAAAGGTCTGGAGTATATCTGATGATGGAGCCGAGAGACAGTCGAGGGAACTCCTCAACGATTCACAGCAGCTACCTTGTGTTTGAGCTTGATTAATTTGTATTGATAAGAACTTTACACCTAGATGAGTTGTAACTGTTATTAGGGGTCTGATGACGAAGACGAAGGACAGTTTAGGGAATTCCTCAACGGTTTATAGTAGCTACCTTGTGTTTGGACTTAATTCATTTATATTGATGAGAACTTTACACCTAGATGGGTTGTAACTGTCATTAGGGTTCTGATGATGAAGACGAAGAACAGTTCAAGGAACTCCTCAACGGTTTACAGCAGCTATTTTGTATTTGGACTTAATTCATTTATACTAATGACCCATATGGGTTATTGTTCGATGCAGGATACCTGCCATTTGGTCCCAAAAAAAATCATTTATTTTGGTGTTCTTGCTTATTGTGTACATGGGCGATGTTATAACGAGTGCTAATAAAATTCTAGTGCAAAAGTAAGAAAATTATGTTTTTGACAAGAATTTCGGTTGAATATTTAAACTAAAAAGGGTAAAATAAAAAAGTTTTTTAAAAAAAATGTAACCGACTTCTAAAAAAAACAACCACTAAAAAGGGTAAAATAACCTACCAAAAAACTTTTTTTCGGAAGTCGGTGGCAAAAAAATCAATGAAATAAAAAAGCAAAGCCACCGACTTCCGAAAAAAAGTTTTTTGGTAGGTTATTTTACCCTTTTTAGTGGTTGTTTTTTTTAGAAGTCGGTTACATTTTTTTTTAAAAACTTTTTTTTATTCTTTAGCGATAGTATAGGTATATGTATAGAATATAATATTCTGTTGTGGCCTTTTTAGAACCTCTGCTAGGATGCAAAAGTGCAAATAGGTATCTACTTTTCTGTCCTGTTATTTTCCTCGCAACTACACGCGACGTAGTTTTCCAAAAATGTCTAGAATACTACCATATTCTAGACTTTTTATAGGCGTCTTTATTACAATGGCTCACATTATATTTCCTTATGAAATGCTAGGTGACGCTGACGGTAGCACGCCTTTAGGGACACACTCTAGTATCGTTTGCGACTACTTAGTTTGATCATTGTTCTTGCAACTCCATTAAAGAAAAGTATTATTCGTTCAATGAACTCGTAGGTCACTGGGATTTTGTTTACTTTGAACCAAATTTGAACAAAAGCGTGAAACACACAAGTTGTTTTGTGCATGTTAACTACATACTTACTACCTACTACTTTTTTGGGTGTCAATATCATCAAACAGTGGCTCGCTGTCGACTGCTGCGCGGCGTGTCGCGGGTTCGGTGTAGGCTCCACTCGCCCCTTGGATCTTGCCCCTTACGATTAAAATGCTCGACTCGCCCCCTTGACTTGTAGATACGCTGACTCGCCCCCGATTGTTAATAAGTTAAAAGTACTGTTAGCAACACAAGTTTTTAAATATTTAAATAAATGTTGTTTTCTTACAACTTCGAGCGTCTATTCCCATTTCTCCTCACTGGCTTTAACACCAGTAAGGCAATTAGAAGCTAACAAAAAGTACTAGGCTAGCATGAGTTAAAGGTAGTCTGTATTTAAATAATTCTAAAGTAAGAAATAATCAACTTAACAATTTTTGCAACTGACCTCAAAATATTACCACTTTAAACAAATAATGAACAAGACAATTTCAGGTAATCGACCCAGAAATATTAAAAAAATACCACTTTGGACTTATGCTAGCCTAGTACTTTTGCTGGTAAGTGAATGAACAAGACAATTTCAGGAAATTGACCCAGAAATATTTAAGTTAAATATCACTTTGAACTCATGATAGCCTAGTACTTCTGCTAGGAAGTCAATGAACAAGACAATTTTAGGTAATTTTTCTACCTATCCCACTTTGAACTTATGCTTGCTAAAGTAATCAAACGTAGCGTTATTCTTATTGTAAGCATTTTTCTGTCTGATTGTACCTTTCTTGGTTAAATTTCAAAGGAAATGCCGCAAGGGGCGAGTCGATACACCAAAATAATTATTTTAATGCCAATTTTCAACTCGCCCCTTCATAAGGGGCGAATGGATACACCAAAATAAATAAATACGGGGCGAGTCGATCATTTTAATCGTAAGAACAAGATCCAAGGGGCGAGCGGAGCCTACACCGCGGGTTCGATCCCCGCACGGAACAAATATTCGATGATCTGCAAGTAGTAGTTCCGGGTATAGTTGTTTCATTCAAAAGTCATTTATTCAAATTAGGTTAATTTATCAGCAATTTTTGAAGGTCAATTTTTACATAAGACAGTCCCCCAAAGCGCCCCCCCTTCGACACTTCCTAGTGTTTTGGCTGGGAAGAAGAAGTGGCGGAACAAACTCCTCAGCAACACATCTGTCTGTACGGTTAGAAGAACCCAGATTTTATACAATTTAATAGAACATTCACATTATACATCAATAATCGGATCCCAATCGTGACTAGAAGGCACAAAACCGGCCAAGTGCGAGTTGGACTCGCCCATGAAGGGTTCTGTAGCAGCAAGCATAGATTAGAGATATAATTATATTGAGATTAGTAAGTAATATACACAAACAATTAAAATAACTTTGTTTTTCATAGTATTTGTATGAATGGCAAAGTTATATTTGCGGTTTTTGAAAATGTACTATATCTCAAAAACTGCTAACTGTATCTCATCCAAACCAATTTTCGTTGGTAGTTTTTGTTGAGGTCTACATTACATATTTTTTTTAGTTTTATCATTCTCTTATTTTAGAAGTTACAGGGGGGGGACACACTTTTTACCACTTTGGAAGTGTCTCTCGTGCAAACTGTTCAGTTTAGAAAAAAATGATGTTAGTAACCTCAATATCATTTTTAAAGACCTATTCATAGATACCCCACACGTATGGGTTCGGTGAAAAAAATTTTTTTGAGTTTCGATTCTAAGTATAGGGGGCACCCCATTTGTTTTGTTTTTATTTTTGTGTGAAAATCCTAATGCGGTTCACATAATACATCTACCTAACAAGTTTCAACAGGATAGCTCTTATACTTTCGACAAAAAGTGGCTGTGACATACGGACGGACAGACAGACAGACAGACATGACGAATCTATAAGGGTTCCGTTTTTGCCATTTGGCTACGGAACCCTAAAAAAGATAAACGTTTGTGTATGCGAGTTTCTATGTTTGTAAACTACCCACGATACAGGAGAAATACCTACCTTGTTTGGGACAAAAAACATTCCATGCCTAGGATTAGCTTTAATAAATCAGCCTACTTATTACAGACACTGTTATGGATGGCCATCTGTTATTTTTTTCGACTAATCTTCATCTTTAAACATGGATTCCGTTTATAAGAGACTCGTTATTTGAACTTGAATTGCTCTATTGTTCTAAGAAATTCCAACATCTCGCTTAGGTTCAGAGTTCGATTGCTGATTAGGTATGATATCTCTTCTCATCGTAATGTATGATGAATCGATTGATCGAATGATCAAAGTACATAGGTACCTACGGATCTAAATTACATTTCAAACTTTGTCACAACATAACATCGCGTTTGTAATCCCCGAAGTGTTACGCAGAGGGGCATCTACGATTACACCAAAATAGCGTGGGGCACATTTTTGTTCGCGCACATTTTGTGTAGAATTTCAGCAGTGCGCGTCCTAAGCTAAGCTGGTATCGAGTTTAGCCTCTGTGTTCACAACATTTGCGGGCGAACGTTTCCACTAAAGTTTGAACAGAGGAAACATTTATACCGCATATTGCCGCACACCGATGGAATCGCATCTTTAGGTGAGACCTATTTTGTAATGGTAAAGCTACCAAAACTCTATGTTCCTTAAAATGTACAACGTTTGCCGTATTGGGCTAGTGGTAGCAAAAGCGACTATTGAGCGAATGTTGTTTTTTCATGGTAAAATTATCATATGAGGCCTCCCGCCTAGGGCTGAACGGGTGGGACTGTAAGACGTGTACTGACTAAAATCCACGGTGATCCTTCAATAGCCCTTTACGTTCCAGGGTCACGGTTTACCTGATGAGTCAGTCCCGCGACGAACAAAAGGTCCTGAGTATGATTTCCAGATCCGAAAAGAATTTTTCATCAGAAATTCCTAATTCCGTAAATAGCATTTACGGAGTACCTATAGACTTGTGCCCGGTAGATGGGTTTAGGCTCACCCCTTATCCTAAGGGACTTAATCAAAACTGGAGGACTGTGGTTGTACTATTCATGGCATAGGGGAGCAGGTTTCAAACGGTTTTCCTGTATGTACTATTAGTACATACAGGAAAACCGTTTGAAGCCTAGGTACTCCGTAAATGCTATTTACGGAATTAGGAATTTCTGATGAAAAATTCTTATGTTATACGCTGTATTTATGTAGTTTTGGCTGTATAGTATATGCTCTAAATGCAGACAAAGAGATTAGTATTCAAACATTAGGATACAGGAGAAATTCCTAGAGAGAAATAACGTTTTTTAAAAGAAAGAAAGAAGAAGAAATAAATTAAATTTTATAAATGTGTCAAAAATACGAGATTCTTAGTGGAAATAATTCAAGTTATTGTTTCTGTTCTGAAAAATAACTGCTTTTGAAAATGTATGTTAGCATACAATTAATAAAACCGGCCAAGTGCGAGTTGGACTCGCCTATGAAGGGTTCCGTAGCAGCAAGCATAGATTAGAGATATAATTATATTGAGATTAGTAAGTAATATACACAAACAATAAAAATAACTTTGTTTTTCATAGTATTTGTATGAATGGCAAAGTTATATTTGCGGTTTTTGAAAATGTACTATATCTCAAAAACTGCTAACTGTATCTCATCCAAACCAATTTTCGTTGGTAGTTTTGGTTGAGGTCTACATTATATATTTTTTTTAGTTTTATCATTCTCTTATTTTAGAAGTTACGGGGGGGGGGACACACTTTTTACCACTTTGGAAGTGTCTCTCGCGCAAACTGTTCAGTTTAGAAAAAAATGATGTTAGTAACCTCAATATCATTTTTAACCGACTTCAAAAAGGAGGAGGTTATCAATTCGACGGTATGTTTTTTTTTTTTTGTATATTTGTTACGCGATTACTCCGCCAATTGTGGACCGATTTTTAAAATTCTTTTTTTGTTCGAAAGGAGGTACTTCTGAGGTGGTCCCATAGTCACCAAATTGGGATCTGATGATTGGATCCTGGAGAAATCGAGGGCAACCCTCGAATTTTATAGGCCGACACACCGTTTTTCGCAAATTTTATGAAGTAATTTAAGTACTTGCGTATGGTAATCATAATGTCATGTAGCTGAGCTGATGATGGAAGGTAGAACTCCTTAATAGTAAGGAGTAGGCATCGACTGATTTAGTTTGAGTTCGCATATCTCTGGAACTACAAGTCCGATTTAAGTAATTCTTTTTTTGTTGTACTAGGTATCATTTAACTTAGGGAATATTGCAAGTTTCATCAAAATCGGTTCAGTAGTTTTTGAGAAAGGGAATTTTATTAATTTATTGTGTACATGAGCGATGTTATTACCGGTGTTATAGATTGCAAAATTCTAGTGCACATGTTGTATTTGACAAGAATTCGGGTTGAATATTTAAACTAAAAAGAGTAAAATAAAAACTTTTTCAAAAAAAAATGTAACCGCCTTCAAAAATAACCATAAATAAAAAACGATAAAAAAATCCTACAAAATAACTTTTCTTTCGGAAGTCGGTGTCAAAAAAAAAGACAATGAAATAAAGAAAACAAAGACACCGACTTCCGAAAGAAAAGTTATTTTGTAGGATTTTTTTATCGTTTTTTATTTATGGTTATTTTTGAAGGCGGTTACATTTTTTTTTGAAAAAGTTTTTATTAAAGACCTATTCATAGATACCCCACACGTATGGGTTTGGTGAAAAAAATTTTTTTGAGTTTCAATTCTAAGTATGGGGGGCACCCCCAAAATTTGTTTTGTTTTAATTTTTGTGTGAAAATCCTAATGCGGTTCACATAATACATCTTTCTACCAAGTTTCAACAGGATAGCTCTTATACTTTCGACAAAAAGTGGCTGTGACATACACGGACAGACAGACAGACAGACAGACAGACATGACGAATCTATAAGGGTTCCGTTTTTGCCATTTGGCTACGGAACCCTAAAAAGGATACAATCCACAGAGTACCCTAGTATGGAGTCCAGGATGGATGGATGGAGGATGGAGGAAATATCTAGATATTAAGGATAACTGTTCCTTGGTAACTGCTTTTTTAATATTGTAGGTACCATGTTATAAGAAATGAATATATTGTGAGATGTAGTTGATGTTTAGTATATTTAAGTATACCTTACTCGTGGCGATTGTTCAGGGGGGTTGTGGAATTCAAAGAAACAAAAGTTTAGGTATTTTTCAATAAGAATTATTTTATTTATTTTCAACGAAACAATGTACACGCTTACGTACTTATAATTTAACTTACAAACTAAAATAAATGCATCTCTCCATGGCTATGTCTTCACACAATATCGTCAGAATAATTATATTAACTAATATTATTTAAACTGAAGATTAATTGTTACTTTTATTGCCAGATTTCTATAATTAACCAATGATTGAAGTTATGTCTCTAACTATAATCTCACCCAACGAATAGTACGTTTTCGCGGCAAATTATTCGCATACAACAAACATTGGTTGCAGAAACAATTTTTCATATAGGAACCTGGCAAAACTATTGATTAAATCATTAATTGATCACATTTATCTGCTTTTCTGGTTAATGATGGCGGGTTTTTCTCAGAAGTGGCATCAAGAAACTTGCAAGGCGATGCTTCAGTCTGTGAAAGAAATAATTGAATAAATAGAGGATCATTATCAATTTATCATCATGATTGTGAGTGATTTATTGACATTTGCATGAGTTAAATTTCTTCATGATTAAGTACCGGTACTACCTATACAGTTTTGTGGGGCAAAAAAGTGATGAGTTTAGGTTAAAATGTCTTAAACTTAAATGAATATTAGTTCTGCATGATTCCAAATGAGCATGACAAAATAAATCAAGGTAGTTTTTACCTGATAACGGTATTTTCGCGATTATCTGGGGATAAAAAGAAAAACATAAAATCGGTCAGTTTTTTTTTTGCTTTCGCTGTAAAAGAATCATGCACAACTAATAAAACTTTTATGAGCTTTTAGAACTAGACTTTGAAAACTAAAACGCTGTAATAAAAAGTGTTTGAATACACCAGTTTTTGACTAAGTGTTCCACAGGACTAGGAAAAGATCTTGAAGAGGAACAATTAGCTATAAGACTGAGTTTTACCTTTGTGCTTTCTCCTGTTTCCTCAACGAAGCATCCTTCTTCTGGATCTTCAACTCATTGCCCATACTGACGTCACTCAGTGGGGACGGAGGGTCAGCGGGCTTGGCTGGTTCCTCAGGCTTCACCTCCTGCGGCTTCCCTTCCGCTGGCTTCTCCTTGTCATCCTGGGGCTTTACGTCTGGCACCGGCAGAGAGATCACTTGGATTGAAGGCGAAGAGGAGGATGACGAGTCTTGAGGCGGCTTAGGTTTGTACTCATTGTTGTACTCCTCCATAGCGAGGTCAAGGAGGTCGTCCATGTCCCCAAGGGCGGACAGCAAAGACTCGGCAGGGGCCACCGCTATCACCACCCCATCGATGTTAAGTCTGTAGTTCTCCGTGCCGTTCTGTCGCTGATCGTAGTGCTTCATGTTGCAGTCAGGAGCAGGCGCCGCGCCCGCCAGCGCCAGCAGCACCGCCAGCACCGCCACCTCGCACACCACTCGTCTGTAGTTGACCATCGCGGAAGCTGTCTGTAGGCGCACTGAACTTCGGCTGCGGCTGTGGGACCCGCTATGTATCCATTCTCCGCTGCATCTTTTATTTATTTGCCCAGATAGCGGTACAGCCAGACGCGGCTCCGACTAACCGCGCGACCCGTCGTAGTTAAACTGGTATTAAGACAACAGAATTGTGTAATAAATACAGGTACACAGGTATCATCCGTTATGTTAACATGGCCATTATTTTACAAGTAATTGCCAATAATAACAACAAGCATGAGCATCCATTAGTATCAGGGAATCCAGATGAATCAGATAATGTTTTGTTTACATTATATATTTTTAGAACAGTAGGTATTGAAGATACTTTATGGGGCCGTCGACTCAACCCAATAACCCGTTAACCTCGTGCTATCGAATGTAAGCCAAATAAAATAATTCATATCAAGTTATTTTTGGCGATAGACGAGACATTTAATTCTGTCTTTTCACTTGGCGCGTTTGATCTTTGGAATTAATTATGATTTATTAGCCTATTTCCCACCTAAAAGTTATTTTCAAATTATTGCTACTTTAGCAATCAATAGGGTTAGGTAGGACACATACAGTTTCATACAGTTTATCTTCATACATCAGAATTTTATCGAGTGCCCAATATGTGTATCTAAATAACTATTTCTCAAAATCTTTAAAAAAGCTCTACTTATACCAGACTTACAGCTTTTTACTAAATAAACTACACGGCATAGAGTCTATATCGTATAGTTTTCACAAAAGTAAGGATTGAGGTTACATTAGCATCCTTTAACCCTTAAACAAACGCGAGCCCCTGTGGACATTTAGAAAAAAACGAGGTTTGTTTCTAGGTAATTAGGGGCCACAGATTTCATTTTTGATGGAAAAAAAACGAAAAAGGGGAGGGAAAGGGGGGTTTTTTGGGTGGTAAATATCTTACCATTATCCATTACCGACTTGTAAAATATTACGATGGTGGTATTATAGTTACCATTATCCAATACGATTTGAACAAATTCCTATACTAGTTGTTTTCCCTGGATTTGCTTGTGTAATTTGTTTGAAAAAAAAAATATATAGGCATTAACATTTTTTCGAATGTAAATATGAATGTAATGTGTATTTTTAGTAGGTAGGTAAATAAAATATACTTGTGTTCGTAATAAAAAGAGAGGTTTATTAATTATAAAAAGTTGGTGTGTTATTATTCTCCTTGAGCTCACTGAAATAAGCAAAATAAGCAACCCTAAGCAAATTCGAACATAATGCATCATTCAACACACAAAAAATACACATTATTTTATATTAGTAAATCCAATTTACAGTTAGGCACGAATGCACAATGGCATATAATTTACCACTATTACCCATAACTTCACACGATCAAAAAACATGCATATAGTACCGGATTCTTCAACCTAATGGATGCAAAACTACAAGAATATAACATAGTTTATGAATCTGAACGCAAAAAACACTTACCAGATTTTTGGTTGAACAAAACTAAAAATTTTTGAGTAACGTCACAAAAATTTCAAAAATTTTTCACCAAACTGCCGACTGGCTCACTTTGACATTGGCGTATATGGATGGATGACGTTTATGAATGAAATGTTGCTAGTAATTGGATTTAAAAAAAGACAACGTTTTACTTAATATCAAATTCAAGTGTTGCCGGTGCAAGAAAAATACTTTTTTAAGCTAAAAACCCAAGTGGTAAGCATTATACCTTTAATTTAATAAGGGTTAAAGCCCGGCAAACAGTCATAAAAACCTAATAGAATTCAATTGCATCCAAACAAAATCTTAGCTATACTCGTACAAGTTCCATTTCAAAGTACAGTTGAGCTTTTATTTTATTTCAAGTTTAGATGTACCTACTACCTACTACTCGTATGTATTCTACAGTGTACCTTTGTTTCTATGTGTTTCTTGTACTTATTTTTTAAATTGTTAATTTCAAACTTTATTCCTAAATACTAATCTGTGCTTATTTGTTATTATCATGGCGGGTCCTGCGCTTAAGACGGCATTTATTTTTTGTATACCATTTTTTATGCAAATCAAGATACTTACTCAGGTACTTTTACCAAGCATTTCCTGATCAAACAACAAGACTGTTCTGTAAATATCAATTAATAATAATAAGTAAATGGGCGTTCAGTGGCACAGATCGGGTGCGCTGGAACAACCTGTCACTGATGGGCCGCGGACAGCTTTCAACTAACTGTATCTACCACCTACTTGCACCATGGCCATCGCATCGTCGCCGATAAACGGTAAAACGGTAACATTTTACTTTATTTTGCCCTTTTCTGGGCTAATTGTTTGAGATAAAGAAACTTTATCGAACGGGACTGATGTGATTTCGACTTGTAGATGTATCATTTTATGTATCTAAAACAACATTCAACAACTTCGAATCCGAGCAAAAGTTGAAGGAATCCTTAAAAATGCTACAGAAATATATGCCAGCAATATACAATACAACAGTAGGTACGGTTATATTATAAGCCAGTAGAAAAAACACGATGACATTATAAGAAATGCAGACTAAATGTAACCGTAAATAATGTTGCATTCCGTGGAAGCTTTACTAGAATTACATTCGAGTGGTTTTACTTCAGGCTAAAGTGTAAATTACCTAGTTGTATTTTACTGAAGCAAAGATGCTGCTGCTAGAATTTGCATGAAAAACATATTCCTTCTTTAACTGCAAGTAATAAGAACCCTCATAAAATATACACTAAATCACTCTCTCCATAATTCATGCTTGAAAGGTTAATAGTCTCGATAGTAATTAATATATCGACTTTACACACTTTTAACGACACGCCAGATTTCTAGACAAGAGTTAGAAACTGTTAGCTCTTCACAAACTGGTCTGGCTTACTTTCTACCACGCCTAGTTTTATTTTATGTCGGTTCAAACGTCTCGGTGTAAAGATGCCGTAAAGCAGGATATTGAATGGATGGCTAGTTGAAAAACTTGTAAGTAGGAACTATGCAAGTGTGCCAAAAAGATTCCACAAGCAAATCTTCCTTGAAAAGTCTCAGTCACTAAACTGTATGGACCTCTTGTAACTTGTTTGAGGGTAAAGATAAACATAGACTTAGTGAAGTTCTATAAGCGTTCATCAAGAGCGATGATGGAAAACTACTGATAATGAATCACAAAAGTTTAGAGAGAGTTTCAGAAAGCTTAGCTTAAATTTGGGGTGGGTGACATGGATGTCTCACCAGTTCTAAGTACTTAGAACTGTATTTTTTAGGTGTTAAAATCATCAAATGGGGTAGCATGCGGTGGCGGCTGAACGATCCACTGGTAAGCTGGGTGAGTTCGCTCCGTCTTCTGGGTGAGTTCGCTCCGTCTTCTGGTTGAGTTCGCTCTGTCTTAGGTTTCATCTTGGCTTCTAGGCTAGATTGGGAAAATTTCAAATTAAAAACCTTAATCTTCTCTAGCTATAGCTATCCTCAGGTTGAAAACAAATCTTTTTGCCGTAATCACTGTACGTCACGAGCAATATAAGATGATACTCTTAACAAAATTCAAACGCGATTTTCTCGTGAAATACTGATTTCTACTTTGAAATAAAACCCATTTCGTAATAGCATGGCTTCCAAAATAGAAGGTTCATGAAAACGCAAAAGTTTTATTAATATGGTAGGAGAATATCGCTTTTTAATTCTTCTAATGACTGTACTTATGAAGCTTTTTGAATTACAACTAATTTCTTCACAAGGGTGCGTAGTAGGCACTCGCAGTCGCCGTGCGTGTATGACAGACATGTTTGAATGTGGATGGCTAACGAAAGAAGTAGGTATGTAAGGATCGTAGCTCTCTGTAGTTTCTGCCTTACCCCTACGAGATTATGTATGTTAATTGTCATGAGTATTCTTCACAAACATGCGCGTGAGTGGGGACTGTAGTAAATTATATTGAGGAGCCCCTTTATTTTCATAGTTCCTCATTTGTGGCATGAGGTGGGCTAATAACGTGCAAATAACAAAATCCGGCACTGGGGCACAATGTGTTGTTATGAACTGCTCATTTCATATTTAGATAACCGAAAACAGAGAAAGCTTGCGTGGGTGCTGATTAAGTATAAGACAAAGCGAAAGCTTTTATAAATTTAGTTTTCTCTACAGCCAAGTGCCGTTCTGCAAAATGGTAACCCCAAAATAGAGATTAAGGAACTGGTTTTAAAAGTAGGTGTCTAAAGTGCAAAGTAAACTCTTTTTCACCGTTACATTCCCATGCAAATCGTCCAGTATCTCCGATAACAGGAACTCCGGGACAACGGTACTGAGGCTGAGTCGCCAGTCCACTTGCCGGTTAAGCTCCCATCAGATTAGCACGGGATGTGGGACTTAATTGGATATTGGTGATATTAAAGACGTGTCGTGGTAGTTAGGTATAATGTATGGACCCAGTAAGTAGCCCCTTTTGTAGCGGCCTCGAAGACCTTGCTCAGCTATTCTATTTTCTATAAGAAATATCAACGCTGGACTCTACGATGTGTTTTTCGACGGAGCGGCTTATAAATCGTCCGATCATACAGCGCGAGCGGTGAGGGCTATACCTAGTGTTGTTATCAGTAGCTACTTAGTGAATAGCAAAGTTTAGCTGCGGTCGCGCTGTCTTCAAAGCTGTGTTTATAGAATAGCACTGCAAATAATCGAGGGTGCAGGTGAACGCACATTTGGGATACTCTAGGAAGTGAGGCATTGTTTGTAAGGAATATTCGACGGAAACCTCGTTGACGAGGAGACGGCTGTTGTGTTCATCGTCCATCATAAGTATTTACCTTCCAATGTCAGAAAAATAATACAGTCAAAATCTGTTATAACGACATCGAAGGGACTATTCATATTTATAGTCGTAAAAACCGATAGTCGTAACAACCAGTGATGGTGTCGAGGTGACAAAATATTTTTTTATGAAGTGTTATTATTGAATGTGTAGATGAATCGATAGGTATTAATAGAAAAAATACATTCATGTTTGAAATTAAGCAAAAAGAAATTAAGCAACAAAACGTTGAGCTTTTTGTTGAAGAATTGGTCCATTTATTGGCACATTATTTATTCTTTGATATTTAAACCACTATACATAACAAGGCTTCCTCAATCTTCGTATGCTTCGTTGTTCTGGCTCGTTTCATTTTTAAATAATTTTTATCATAGAGGGTTTTATTTTTTTCCTTCTCTTTCTAAATGGTTGAAATTGTCAAATGAATACACCATATTCTTTTTCCAAGTCTTTGTTTGGAACTCCGCTCTCTAGCTTTGAAATAATACGCGATTTTTCTTCGATATTAATTTGTTTTCTTTTTGTTACCGACATGTTAAAAGTTTCACAATTAACTCAACAATATAAATATTTTGGTGCGTCTTGTGGAGAGAGCCGTGACTCAATGGCATGCACATGTTTTGTTTCTAAGAATTACAAAAGACCCTAAACTCGACACGTGTTTACTTTTTAACCGACTTCAAAAAAAGGAGGAGGTTCTCAATTCGTCGGAATCTTTTTTTTTTTTTTTTTTTTATGTATGTTCCCCGATTTCTCGAAGACGCCTGGACCGATTTGGAAAATTTTTCTTTTGTTTGAAAGGGTATACTTTCCAATTGGTCCCATGATCATCAGGTAAGGATCTGATGATGGAATCCCAGGGAAATCGAGGGCAACCTTCAAATTTTATAGGCACATAGTACCATTTTCATATATTTTCTAAATCTGATCAAGTATTTGCATCTGATAATCATCATCTCAGGTGGATGAGCTGATGATGGAAGGTACAACTCCTCAACGGCTTGGAGTAGGCATCGACTGATTTAGTTTGTGTTCGCATATCTCTGGAACTACAAGTCCGATTTAAGTAATTCTTTTTTTGTTGTACTAAGTATTGTTTAACTTACGGAATACTGCAAGTTTCATCAAAATCGGTTCAGTAGTTTTTGAGATAGGGAATTTTATTAGCATATTGTGCACTTGAGCGATGTTGTTACCGGTGCTACGGATTACAAAATTTTAGTGCACATACATGTAAGAGAATGATTTATTTGACAAGAATTTGAGTTGAATATTTAAACTAAAAAGAGTAAAATAAAAAACTTTTTCAAAAAAAATGTAACCGCCTTCAAAAACATCCACAAAAAAGGGTAAAATAACCTACAAAATAACTTTTCTTTCAGAAGTCGGTGGCAAAATAAAAACAAAGAAATGAAAAAAAAAGGCACCGACTTCTGAAAGAAAAGTTATTTTGTAGGTTATTTTACCCTTTTTTGATAATAACCATTGACCATTATACTGTGCCTATTCAAATTGTTCACTATACAGCTGAGTTGGTCGTTGTACAGATACAATTATATGAGAACATTAGTCAAAAATGGCCGCTAAATGCGGTATGTCGTAATAAGCAATGTCGTAAAAAGCAACGTTTTTGATAAGGCGGTCATATAGCATTCAGCCGGGACCTTTGATTACGGTCAATATAACCGGTAGGTTGTTCTAAACGATGTCGCCAAAAACGGTTTTGACTGTATATTCAACATATTTACCAACATTGCAGCATGGTTTTTCATGGATAAGACCTATATTTTTAAACGACTTCAAAAAACGAATCTCAGTTCGACCCGTATGTTTGTACGCGATTATCTCGCGTTTGGCTAAACCGATTCTTAATTTCCTTAATTATTTTTCTAAATTTTTCTCTTACTTAAATATGTAACGTTGCTAGACACAACTTATCGTATAGAAAAATATCATAACTAATGTGTTAAGCAAGCTTAGTCGCTAGTCGAGTCCGTCCATCCGCCTTCTAAATAAGGAACTTGTCAATCTGAGAGCTACGCGATGAAAAAAGCCGTAAGTTTCTTGAGTTATTCATGATATGGAACAGCCACCTCACACTCAACTCAGCTAGGAAAGGGCATACTGGGGCAATGGCCTTACTTAAAATATCAATTAAAAAAACTTTAAAACGTAAAATATTATGTTTGTAATATACAATATGACGCAAAAATACAACTAGAGTAGCGGCGACATCTTAATGAACCAGTTGTCACAATCATTCACTACCGGTCTCTTTAACTTCCTACCTTTTTTAACCATCACTGCATTACCTCAAATAAATTCAGCTCTAGCTACGACCCTGCTTCACATCACGCACACCCTGTATTTACGAAATTATAAGATTCAATCTGGAAATATTGATGAAGTTTTCCTTCCGAAAACTTAAATAATACAAAATGTTTAATAATAAAAAATGTTTTATTTTATTTTAGACTTTTTGACTGCTTAGGCAACAAAATAAAACATTATGGGAAGACATTTTTGTGCTTGAAAATGTCAAAAAAAATACAATATTCTTCGATAAAACTGAAAAGTGCAACTGAATTAGTACGATTTTTGGCTATACTGTACATTTACAGCTATGCCTCTTAACTACCTAGTTAAAAGTATTTATTATGAAATAACATCAAACTTGCTTTCTCGGAAAGGATATAAGCAGATCGATAAATGTATTTTAAAATCACAAACATAATATCAACTTCGATCACAACACTTTTTAAGAATATGACGACAGGTTTAAGTGTCAAACGGAAAAAAAAAAAGAAAAAAAACTAACACTACCTAAGACCTAAATATAAGGCACTTATTCAGGAAGACTTAAATCTAATTTTAATTATCATAACATGAGTACAATAGATTATTCTGGGATAACAGTTTTTTAGAGATGCGTAAAAAGAATGAGTAAAGATTAACGTCTATGCGCAACATAATAAAACAAATTATGTTAAAAAAAAATAACAATTACGAGTGAGATGAAACAATGCAAAAGGTGATCAGTGTTTAACTATTTAAAAACCTTATGAAATAAATATAACTTGAAGATACGCAACTTACAACAATAGCTTTAGGGTGGGTTCATATCTGACGGAACATCCGTCGCGGATCATCAGTCGCGGAACGCCAGACAAATATATAGAAAAACACTTGACCGTTCACACTTGACGCACAAACGGATCATCTGTTGAGTGTGAACGGTCAATTGTTTTTCTATACATTTGTCTGCTCTGGCGGTTCCCGACCGACAATACGCGACGGATGTTCCGTCAGATATGAACCCACCCTAATAAAAGTAAAATAATATCAAACAGCTTAAAATCTTAGATTATAGAATTTCTAGATTCCTAATAGGGGCTTCGCCACACTTAGCGGGAATTCTGTCGCGGATCTTCCGCATCGGAACGTCAATACATGTTATTGCATATAAATTACAAATAATAGCGGGCACATTACGCGGAAGATCGGTCGGGGTAATTTACATGTTTGACCAGGGGCGTAGCTACCGCCGTATCTGCCGTATCAATTATACGGGGCCCCCCTGGCCACAGGGGCCCCCAACGTGCGTAAACAAAAATTAATAAAAACTGAATGATTATTTAAATAAAATAGTTATTTACACAATTTATTTGTCTTATCTATCTTTGGTGTTTTTATTATTATTATTTATATGTAATACTGTTTTAAGCCCGAGATTGTCTATTAGAAATCACGGGAAGATCCATATTAATATCAACATTTCGATGCAAGTACTAAAATAACTCTACCTAATTCCGACCTATGGACTGATCAGTTGCATCTTGAATTTTTTTGATGACTTTTTTATATTTTGGCGGCGTAGATACAGAAAAATGCATTTTTTTTTCTTGAGTGAATAAATCTTTACCCTAATGAAGGGCCCCCAAACAAATTTTTATACGGGGCCCCGCCAATACACGCTACGCCTCTGTGTTTGACGTTCCGATGCGGACGATCCCCGGCGGAATTTGCGCCAAGTGTGGCGAAGGCTTAAAAGGCCACTGAGAATTGAAGCCAAAAAAAGGATGAAAAATTATTCCCTTCGTTCGATTCCTACGTAAGACAAGTGAACGTGTCTAAGGAAAACATTTAAATGTGTGCATTTATAAAAAATGGCTTCACAAAAAAGTTACGTTTTTTTTGTACACGGAATCTGGACATTTTATAATCAGTTTCACTAACACTAGGTAACAACGAAATAAATGCCTAAATAGGTAATACCTAGTTAATAGGTTTTCTCGTCGCGGGACTCTAAACAGCCCCCCTACCCAAGTCACAACAAATCGTAAATGTTCTGTTCTCCCCAATAGATTTTCAACTTTATAGCCTAGAGCCTAAAGCAGAAAATCTTTTTAAGATATCTGAGCGTTAGCGACAGGAAAGGTCGAAAACGATAAGCAAACTTCACTAGATCTTCAACGTTATACCTAAGCACATAAAGTTGAAAATCTATTAAAGCCTACTATGCGTTTGCGTTTATCGTTTGTGACATGGCTACAGGGCCAGGTAACCGTGACTCTAGAACGGAAAGGACTATTAAAGGAACACCGTGGATTTTAGTCAGTACGAGTCTAAGGGTCCCCACATACATCAGTTTTTTTTCCGAACGGAATTCGAAATGATGAATGAAATACGATGAAATGTGAACAACACACATAAAACATGCACACACACTTGTAAGAATTCACTGTGTTCGTATAGAAAACGGATCAGGATTCCTGATCAGGAAAACTGATGTTTGTGGGGACTCTAAGTGCTCATGTACACGACGCCGCCGCCGCTCCACCGCCGCCATTCGCTATTGTTTGATTTTCGGCGACGGCGGTGCGGTCGCGGTGGTATACACATCATAGCGGCGCGGCGGCGGCGTCGTGTACATGAGCACTGACAGTCACAGCCGCTCTGCTCAGGGCGAGAGGACTCTTGACGAATTTACCACGCTAAAAAATATGTTTTCTCCTCACAATGCGACACTTAATGCTAACAGCACACATCATCAGCCTGTATTAGTCCATATTTAAAAGCGCACTTTTATTATTGAGATATAACCTAAATACTTGAAAAACATGAAATTACAGCCTATTTATCCTTTATCAGGAACAAAATAATAAATGTGATTTTAACAAATAAAAACTTGGGGTCGGCGCAACACGTTTTCTTCTTCCATTCTCCCCTATCAGACGTCACAGTATCATTTACTCCTTTTTCTTTCACATCATTCCTTAGACAATCATCCATCCATCTTTTCTTTGGCCTTCCTCTTCCTCTCCATCCATCAACATTCATACTCATCACTTTCTTAGTCACATGGGTGTCATCCCTCCTCATCACATGTCCATACCAAGATAGACGATTCCCTTTCATTTTTTCTGCAACAGGCGTCACCTTCAAACTTCCCCTTATAAACTCATTCCTTACTTTATCCATTCTTGTCACTCCACACATCCATCTCAACATCCTCATCTCCACACATGCAATCGTTTCTCATCCATCTTTTTCACAGCCCAGCATTCCGATCCATACAATACGACAGGTCTCATCACGGATTTGTATATTTTCCCCTTTAACTTGGACATCCGTGGGTCGCAAGTTGTTCCGGTGACCTGTCCCCATTTCATCCATCCCGCTAAATGTTCTGCTATAAGTTTTAATTTGTCTGCAAAGAGTTTAGTCTTTGGCTGCATGTAGCATACAGCCAAAAATTGTATACTCGTACAGACAACATAATTTATAGCTTGCATATAGAATTATTTAAATTCCTGCCTGAACACCCTGAAACGTAAAGGCCAACCGAAGAATAGATAGATGTTAGCTATCAAACTTATCAGTAAACTCATCAGCTATAATCCCAAGTATATGACTGAAGAAACCGTCATCATGCCTCAGCCTATACAGCGCTGTGGTGAGGTATCGTTGTATGGCGGTCGCGCACGATACCAGTGGCGCAGCGTCGGTACACACGGAGCGGGAGGCGCAGCATACTGTCACTGCTTGGCGCCAGATACGGGTACTTACTGGGGATTAGGAAATAAAGTTGTTTTAAAATGGTTGTTATTTGGTGAAGAAATAGGACATAAAACAATAAGCTAATTTTCAGCATCAACAAAATTACAAATCTTATAGTCCGTCAGTTAGACCAAGATAAATAGTCTTAGCTAAGCAACAGCTAAGCCAAAGTCAGTGCTTAGCAAATGAAAACATGACAGTAAAGTATCACTTTTGCTCGAACTGTGACTTAGCCCGTACTAAGCCAAGCAATGTCTAAAGAAACATTTATTTATACCGAATCAGATACTTGGCTTAGCTAAGCCGAAGTAGTACTACCTGAAGTAATACTTTTGACAGATACTTTGTAACGAGTATTTATATTCGCCCAGTGTTCTTGAAAAATAATAGACACGTATTTTTTCATTTTTTAAATCAACGCACAATTACAAAGTTATTACGCATCAAAATTCGAGAATGGGAGCTTGTGACGTCAGAAGCAAGTAAAAACTGTACGTGTGACGTATTGGCAATTTTAAAACTGTCATAAATCTTCGTCAATTTTGGTTTTTGTAACAAAAGGAAAAATATGTGTCACATATTTTTTGAGAATCTAACTGTCGGACTTATTAAATTAATTCAGTCAAAGCTACACTATAATACAGTGTGATACTTACAAAAGTGTTGCATATCTGCGTCACAGTGCTGCAACAACTGCTGTATTGAAGAGGAACCTTCAATGACAGGCACGTTGTTCCCCGTCACCACTAGAGAGCCTGGTATCACTGCTTTACGAACAACTTCTTCTATTTCTGCTGTCAATGCCTGTAACATTTACGACTTTAGTGTTGCTGTATAGATAAGCAATGAGAGAAAGAAATGGAAACATATTTTTCCTACTCCTTCACTATTCTTTTCTGATTAGTTTTGTTGCAGGATCCATGACAGGTAAATTCATTCTCCGGGACACAGCTTTTCTGGTGATTGCCACTGTTGATTCTGGCTTTCAGGAGTTGCAGTGGTTTGGGAATAGTGTGGTGAGTTTGTCCCAAATTAAAAAGCAGTAAGAGTAATCGCGACTTAAGTGGCCTTGTAAAATGAATTAGACAAAGTATCAGTCATGTGGTCGGTCTTTTTATGAAGTCGGTTAAAAAAAAGTAATGTTTAATATTACCTGAGCATCAAGGGTGCCACTTGCAGTCTTTTTGTTATCATCTTTTATAACATGCAGCCTGTAAGATGTGGGAATATGCTGTACGAAAAAGAAAAAATGTTATGAAATAGAAAAACTAATAGTTGTTGAGTTTAAAAAGTAACAAAATAATGCCACATAAAAAAGGGGACTGATTTAAAACAACCAGATAAAATAGATGGATACAATATACTTTATGGTACACAAATGTATTTTAATATTGCGAATTCTATGGTTACAATTGATCTTATCACTAATAGCGATATCTTGCAGACAACTTGTTAATGGTCTAAAGATTTCAAATAAAAAAGGGTAGTCAGTGGTGCACTGAAAAAACGTATCTACTATTCAAAATTGTGACTTACGTTAGTGTCAGCAAGCATCAGTATCCTATGCACATGTGGCTGTTCTGTTGTATCTGGAGATAGTCTGTTTACACAGTCCGGGTACATCTCTGCTAGTACCACGCTATTCTCGCCGCCCAGCATTCGTTTGTTCTGTTCCTTTATCGCCAGCTCATCGAGCCGGTCGAAGATTTGAAGAGCCACTTTTGGTTTAACACCTGGAAGGAAATAAGGATGAAATACGGGTAAGCTAAGAAAAAAATTGTATACAGTAAATAAATGTGAAAGTGGCAGAAATAATACGAAGACGAGAAGAGGCAGATACATTAATAAGTTAATAACAAATAGTAAACCTGAAAAAAGGGATACAAGTGTTCAGTTATAAAATCACTTAGTATAGGTACCTGTATACCATATAAAAATAATAAAAATAATTTTGTTTGGTTCAGTAGTTTTTATTTTATGAGCATTTTTAGCCGGTGCTACGGATAATAAAATTCTAGTGAATATGTAAGAAAAATATGTATTTAACAAGAATTTGGGTTGAATATTTAAACTAAAAAGGCTAAAATTAGGCCAAAGCTATAGTTACTGGAATTCATGTTTGGTCCGGCTTCCCTTTCAAGAATATTTACCCTGCGCCACTGATAGGTACTTCCTAATCCAATATTATAGCAAGAAGGTCGAAAAACAGTTGGGAAAAGGCCCGATGATGCTTAAACATACACAATTCACAACATCAACTTAAGCTTACCTCAACCTTGTAACAGATAGCATGAAAAATTTAATAATATTATTAGTTTTTTCACTGACACACCTTAAAAACAAATATTATCATGACATCTGTTTCCCGAGTTAAAACAGAGTGTTACCTACAGCTAGCGCACTCATTTTACCAGTTTATCTAAGTTCTGCAGCATAGAAAATGGCATGCCCATTTGCAATCTCAGCAGAGCCCACAAATGCCGAGTTCAAAAATCAAAATAAAAGCATTTATTTCAAGTAGGCCAGTTACAGGCACTTTTGAATTGTCAAAGACAAATAAAATATTATTAAACACTACAAAATTATGGTGCAACAGTCCCAGTCACAAGACATAAAAACTGTGAAAGTACCGTAGGTGCCTGTTCCAAGAAGTAGATCTCTATGGAGAAGAACGGGCAAGAAACTCCATGAACGCTCTTTTTAGATTGCCAAAATTATTGCAGAACCTTTGTTACATCATTCATTGAATCGGGTGTGAGGGTGGTGGTTTTCGAACGGCCCTGGAGTGGCAGTCAAGCTGGTAGACTGTCGCTGGAAAGCACCAGGAAACGCCGATTTTGCGTACGCCAAGGGAATGTGGACCTTGGCTATGGGCGCCCATCACCAAGTTTCTGTCTAACGTCCTCGTCGTACACCCTGGAAATACTGTGACTCATCAACGGGTTCCACATACTCACATCCTCCCCGGAGTCACTGTAGCCGATAGATGGAAGCGAAGGCGAACCACCGGCGCCTTTAAACCGGTCCCCCAGCCACCCCACACTGCAGCTCAGCTGTGGCTATACAGCTGCGGGCCTGTCATCACAAAAAATGGTTGATGGCAGGTAGGGGAACTTAGCCACCCGCGTGTTTGTGCCGTGCGTGGAGACCCGTATGGGGGGATGAAGGGGTCCTGGATGGTTGAGCTGCTCAGTGGACCGGAGTCAGTGTCCGCTGACGGCAACACGCCTCTTTGGCCTGGATTTCACCCAAAACGGGAGGCCATATGCTAGCCACATATGGTCAATCGGCTGCGACATGCCCGTAAGAGGGATGTCTGGCGAGGTTCCTGAATCTGTTCGAGACGAGACGGCTCACCCGCGGTGCCCGGTGCGACCTCGTGTGGTTACACCCTTCCACACGGGGGCTTATCGTACCAGGGTCCTTCGGACTGATGTTCGTCCTCGTCTTGTTGAGGAGGGAACCTATATTCTCAGGGTAGTTCTGGCGTTTGTGCAAACAGCGTCCCCTTTTGCGGGCTCCAAGGAGGGTGGAACGCCGCTGAGAATGAACATAAAACTATCTTGTACCTATGGGTAAGAAAAAGGTACCTAGAAACCATCAGGCTGCATCCAAGGAAGCGCCGAAACCAAACGCGCCGCAAGGCGCGGAGGCAAAGTCGCCTGCCGCATCCAATGCGCTGCTTTTGCCTCCTCAGGCTGCACATGCGCCTGCACCATCAACATCAGCACAGACACAAGTGGAACCTACCGGATCCACAGGTGTCGGTGCCTCCACCACGATTGACCTCACGGCTCTCGGAGACGCGATGCCCAGGATCGTCTCACAGACGCAAACCCTGTGGAGCGCGACCCTGATAACCAAGCCGAGGAAGATCGCTGCCCCTCAGTCCGACGCGAGAGCACCGTCAAAGACGCGTCGCGCTAAGTCGCGTGCTGAAAAACGGCGAGCCCGCCGGCAGGCCGGCGCGGGGGGTAACCTGAGGACAACCGCTGGCAGCAGTGATCTTGATAAGCACAGCCCGCAAGGGCCTGCTGCTGGTTCGATCGATGCTGATCCAGCCAAGCCGGTTAAGCGCGGGCCTACAGAGCACGCTGCAGGACCGGCTGGCACGACGCAGGTAGCCCAGGACCACCGTGCTGGCCAGCAGGCGAAGGGCGCCAAGCGGCCTCGCGGTAAGCGGGCGGGGAAGAGGTGGCGCTACATGGGTGCCTCTGGTGCGGCCGACGGCCAAACCAAGCCCGCTAAGCGGACTCGTCCTGACGACACTATGTCGCCCCGGGACGGAGGCAAGCGTGTGAAGCTAGCCGCCACGCCCCGACACATCCCGCCAACAGCTGGACGTAACCACCATCGTGGAGGGGTTAGTTACGCGGACGCGATAGGGTCCAACGACCTAGCCGTGGCCGTAACAACGGAACCCTTCCATGAACTCACCGAGGAGCACTCGACTACCATCCAGGCTGCCATTGATCTGGCGCTAGATGAGGCGATTTTCGCCCCGTCATCATCGACGGACGTCGATCGTGCTCCCTCTTTCCGCGGCAAGCTCTTCCTTAGTGATGGCGTACTCAAGCTCTGGTGCGAGGACGACTTCACCTTGGAATGGGTTCGCCGTACCATCAAGGTACTTCCCTCGCCCATCGATGGGACCAAACTGTTGGTTCGCCGACAGTCAGAGATCCCTCGCAGAATTAGGGCAGGGATGTTCCTTCCAAATTTCACGGACGGGACCGTGGATAGGCTGCGCATTAGGCTTCGACGGCAAAACCCATGGTACAGCGTCGATTCCTGGAGCCTCTACCACGCCGAGAAACAGGACAACAAGGACGGTGTCTACATCGTCCTTGGAATCCCGCAATCGGAGACCGACCTGATAATCAAGAGGGACCGCCGCGTCTGTTACAAGACGGGGTCGGTATACCTGATGCTCCAGCAGGAGGTGACAGCAAGCGGACCCAAGGGCGAGCAGGCCGAACCTCCTGCCCCTCAGACCACCGGACCTAGTGCCAAAGGCGAGCAAGCAACCGCCTTAGTCAAGACGGAGCAAGCTCCTGGAGGCGTAGGTCCGGCTATATCAACACCTTCCTCCACGGTGAGCCAAAACAACCCTGTGCCGCCACAGGAGTCTGGAGATAACTCACCGCCCAGTCCCATGGCCGTCGTCGACGCTTCTGCAAAGACCACCAGGCTGGACTGGTTCAGTGGAGAAGGCCTGGACGATGAGGAGAAACTGCTCGGGAACAGTAGCGATGGCCCAGGCAGCTCCCCTCCTCGAGACCATTAAAATCGTCCAAACCAACCTCCAGCACAGCCTTACTGCTACGACCAACTTGCGTAAGGCGCTGGAGGTACCTATCAAGACCATAGCCCTAATCCAGGAGCCATGGATTAGGAATGGCAGAATCTGTGGTCTATCCAACATCGGGGGTAAGCTCCTCCTGAACACTACCGTAAGTAAACCAAGGACTTGTATATTTTTACCAAATAATGTACCTGTAGTTCTACTAACCGAGTTCTGTTCCAGGGACCTGACTGCCATCAGGCTCCTGAGCAATCCATCCCTTAGCTTACCCGAGGTTGTACTCGCGTCCGCCTATCTGCCAGGCGACGAGGAGGTACCCACACCGGAGCTCACAGCACTGGTGGCCTATTGCGAGAGGGAAGGACTGGAGCTTGTTATATCAGCCGACTCCAACGCGCACCATATCATTTGGGGCAGCGAGAAGTCGTACGCACGAGGTGAGGAACTTCTGAACTATCTCTTCACCACTAACTTAAGAATTATGAATCGGGGCTCTGAACCGACCTTTGTCACTAGACGAGCCCAAACCATCATTGATCTCACTCTTGCAACAGAGAATATTTCGCGGCACATCTTGAACTGGCATGTTTCCCAAGACTTATCTTGCTCTGACCACAGGTGGATCATATATACAATTAACATCATGGTAAATCCCGCGGAGCCGCGAAGGAATCCCCGGAAGATGGACCGCGTTAGGTACCTTGCCGAAACGGCGGAAAATCTGAAGGGACTTCCAATTCCTAGTTATGACAACGCCGCGGTGATTGACACCCACAACAATCAGCTTACCAAGACTCTACTGGACTGCTTTGAAAAAACATGCCCACTTGTGACGCCAAGAAGGGTCCCCGCAGGTGAGACCAGCTGGTGGGGCCCAGAACTGGAAAAACTACGTCGCAAGGTAAGAAAGCTGTTCAATAGAGCTAAAAACACCCGACAGGATAACGATTGGGACAAATTTAAAGAAGCCCAACATCAATACAAGAAGCGTATCCGTCTCAGGAAAAGCGAATGCTGGAAACGCTTCTGTTCAAACATAGAATCCAACAGCCATGCCACCAGAATAAAAAACATTCTGATCAGCGAACCTGAGCGCAGCATCGGTTCTTTAAAAAAACCGGATGGCACGTACACCAAGTCGGATGCGGAGACATGCGAACTGCTGCTCCAGACTCACTTCCCGGGTTGTGTTATTAACTCCTCAGGAAGCTGGGAAGCTGAAACCAGCAATTCAGCATCCAATACCGACTGGAACCAAGCCCAGAGAATTGTCACACACGACAAGGTGAAATGGGCTATCAACAGCTTCCTCCCATACAAATCAGCTGGCCTGGACGGTCTTTTTCCAGGACTACTGAAATGGAGCGATGACAGTCTGGTAGTGCATCTCGTGAACCTGTTCAGAGCATGCATTGCTTATGGTCACACTCCTCTCAAATGGAGGGAAGTAAAAATCATATTTATTCCCAAGCCCGGCAAAAGTGACTACACGCAGCCGAAGTCCTTCAGGCCAATCAGCCTCACATCCTTCCTACTTAAAACCCTAGAAAGGCTCTGTGAAAGGGATATTCGAACGCATGCTCTGTCGTGTAAGCCACTCAACGCTAACCAACATGCCTACAGTATGGGCAAATCAACAGAGTCCGCCTTACATAGCGTTGTATCACGAATTGAGAACGGACTATCATCTAAACAATCAACCTTAGGCGTCTTTATAGACGTTGAAGGCGCCTTTGACAAAACCACCTTTAACAGCATTAGCCGAGCCCTATCCAGGCATGGCGTCGAACCCACGACTGCCGGGTGGATAGACAATATGCTAAGACAAAGGGCTATTCAATTTACCGTAAATACCACGACCAGAGGTGTGGTAGCAAAAGGCTGTCCACAGGGAGGAGTTCTCTCCCCCCTCCTATGGAATGTCGTGGTCGATGAGCTGATCAGCAGACTCACCGACCATGGGTATTACACGGTAGGCTATGCGGACGATCTAGCCATTCTCATAACGGGACCTTTTGAGAATGTACTGTGCAACCTGGCAAAACAGGCTCTGAAGATCGTCGAACAATGGTGCTTGGAGCACGAACTATCAGTGAACCCGTCAAAAACGGAACTTATCATGTTCACTCACAAACGCAATCTTGGCAGTTTACAACTACCTAAACTGTTTGGCACCGAGCTGTCCCTAACAAATGAGGTCAAATATCTGGGTATCATAATTGACAGCAAACTGTTATGGAACAAACACTTGGACCACAAGATTGACAAGGCTAGCATAACATTTTGGCAATGCAGAAGACTTCTGGGGCAATCCTGGGGCCTTTCGCCGAAAATAACACTATGGCTCTATAAGTCCGTAATCAGACCAATAATCACCTACGGAGCGGTAGTTTGGTGGCCCAGAACTGAACTCATAACAACCCGTAAAAAACTGCAGACATTCCAGAGGTTGGCTTGCTCAGCCACCACAGGATGCATGCGAACAACACCAACTAATGCCCTGGAGATAATGCTTGGTCTGCTGCCACTGGATCTCTTCATTCAGCAGGAGGCCAGTATGGCGGCAATCAGGCTGAGACACTCCGGCATGTGGAAAAACCAAAGGGGCAATCACACCATAATATGGGAAAGGGCGCTAAACGATGTACCATACATTGAAGCGCCCTGTGATAGAATCCCCAAAACTCACGTGTTCGATAAGCTCTATCGAATTCAACTAACAGAGACCGAGCGAGATCAATCAGGAGCTAACGAAGTCCGTATTTACACGGACGGCTCTAAAACCAATACCGGTACAGGTGCTGGTGTATTCTCCATGGATCTCAACATCAAAATATCTCTACCGCTAGGGGAACATAGCTCCATATTCCAATGTGAATGTGTAGCAATCACCCAAGCTGCCATCGCAGTCATGGAAAGGAACATCTCTAACTACGGGATTAGAATCCTATCCGATAGTATGGCTGTACTAACGGCGCTGAACGGCAATATTGTGTCGTCCAGCCTAATCTATGAATGTCACTTAGCATTGCAAAAAATTTCGAACCGCAATAGGGTCACCTTGCAATGGATAAAAGGACATAGTGGATCATTGGGTAATGATGCAGCAGACGAACTTGCAAGGAGAGGCTCGGGTGTGGATGTGGCCGGACCCACACCCTTTTTGCCAATCCCATCCGGTCAACTCAGGACCTGGATACGCCTGCAAACCCAAACAAAACACAATGCCAGATGGGCATCTACAACCGACTGCAGACAGTCTAGAGAGGCGGTACCTGCACTAACACCGCGACTGACCAGCAGACTTCTCAGACTCCAACGAACAGACTTACGAGTTGTGGTGGGTATGCTCACCGGCCACTGCCCACTCAACAAACATCTGTTTACCATCAACGCGACAGACAGCCCGTTGTGCAGGGGCTGCCTGAACGCAGATGAAACGGCAACCCACGTAATCCTGGAATGCGAGGGCGTTGCTAACCAACGGGCACAAAACCTTGGCACTCCAAGGTCGCTCCAAGAAGCCTGTGAACGTCCCAGGAGACTTCTGAGCTTCTGGAAGGAGCTGGGTTGGCTCACATAGCCAATCGTCCCACCTCACGCATAACGGACCACCTATGAGTCCAAATGCGGAAAAGGGAGCCCTTAACAATAACAATAACAATACATCATTCATTCTTAGATGGTACATTATGTAAGAACGATGTAGCAAGTTAAAAGTGTCCATAGTAAAAATTAAAACAAAGACAATTCAGAAAAAAATATCAATAATTAAAATAAACCATGGCAGCTAAAAGATGACCAGTCCCAACTGACAGCTCCCGTTCATGAACATGACACATGTAACAGCCATTCAGCTCAACCATTTTGAAGGGAGCTAAATGATCCGACACACACGCTACCATCAGCGAGATAGTTGAGTGAGCATGACACACTCTCACCCGCCAGGGTCATTCAAGTCAACAAGAGACGTAGGTGCCCAGTGAATCACAGCTCTAAAGTACATGGTACTCACACAATGCCAGGTATGAAACTATATAAAACAAAGAAGATTGAATCAAAATTAAAAGGAAAATTAAGTTTAGCCAGATACTAAGAATTTGTTTATGGTAAAATCCCATAGCACTGCCTAACCTGAGGCTCAAACTTAAGTCCACATACTTCACAGTTGCACTTGTAAATACTGGACCAATAGTCTGCACCAACTTGAACCTAATTGCTGTTCTCAGGTAAGATTTTGGGAGTAGTGCTGTGTTGTTCACACTCTTTCAAGAGAAAAATTTACTTTCAGTCTCACATACTGATTTTGCTCCATTTTGTTCAACAGTCAATAAGTAAAATTTTACCAAAATGTGCAGCAGCCACATCCATGTCAGCATCCTCACTCCACGCCAGTATGATCTGCAAAGTTTGCAGTATGGAGCACTGCAGGCGGAAGAAGAAAGAACCTGTCCTTATAGGCAGCCTCTTGCTGCATCCCTCGCATACCCATTGCACTCTGAAATTAATTGATTACAAAAAAATTAACAAATATAAACCCAGACTCAAGCTTGAAATTGAAATATTAAAAATTCTAACTGAAATTATGTATGTATATGAATTGTTTACTCCCTAGTGCCTTCTTAACCATTTTTGTCTTGTGAACAACATTTTGTGGATCCTAAGTTAACTAAACTTACATTTTGTAGATCCTAAGTTTTACCTCTTAAAATTTTAGTCCCTAATCTTAATGAGCAAGCTATTGTCTTTTGAAATACTACAGACTAAACAATAAATCAACGATTTTAAACTCCATTTTGAACAAGAAACTTATACAATGTTTAGTAAACGGAAAATGATAGGTAAATAAGTATTTTATCAATAACTGTTAAGAATAATAACTGCTTACCTATCTATAACTCGAGCAGTCCTCGAAACAACATTGCAGTCAGGAGATTTTGAGGTACACTTCATCACTTTGGGCATCAGACCAAATGTTTGAAGCCTCTCCACCAATTGACACTCCAATCTCTGGTCTCCATGGCTGGTTGTAAACTCCTTGTATAGATGTAGATTACTGGAAATTGAAATAAAACATTTATGATTACCTACCATAAAGTTTCATGTGTGGCTAAATTAATAACAAAATAATGTTTGGTTGTATATTTTTTTACAAAAACCATACTATGTATTCAATTATTGGGTACATATTCAAGTAATAAATACTTGAAATGTTTCAAAGTCCAAAAGAAAAGCAACTTTCTATTCACAATTTGTAAGACACACAAATATTTTTATTTACCCAGGCAATGTGTTGAATGGTAGCGTTGGTTCGGTTACTTCAGTCTTTGCACTGCTGTCGTACGTCGTAGAGTCTGCTTCCATCATTGTGGTGTCTTAAAATGTTAACAATTTTAACTTTAGAGCATCTGTAATTAAGTTTTTGTTTGCTGATTAATGCGTGACCAAAATAGGAATATTTCAGTAGGCAGATAAGTTAATGTGGCTATCCCTAAAACAAAACATGAATACATTAATGACTGTATTCACCTTTTTCGCGGCAAAACACAAAGCAAATTATAATTCTTTCAATGTTTTTTCAGAAATTGTCTAATGTCTTGCACAAGTCGCACACTCTCAAAAGTGTCAAACAAAAACAAAACACATGTCATTCATAAATCATAACATTGAAATTGGAAATCTTGCAACACCAAGCTTTAAAAAAATGTTTGTGAAGAAGACCATGGATGTATTATAACAATCTGGATTGAGTACTCATGCCGAAAAACGTGCCAGCTGAGAGAGCTAATTTGGAGGTAACCGTCTCTTTTTAGTAGGGTGACCATAAGATTCTGTAACAAAATTTGTAATTTTTTCGTTATTTTTGCGACAGGACACATGTTTTGGAGATTTAAACAAAAGAAGAGAAAAATATACTATTGCAATTGAAGTCAAGTCAACTGGAGTTCCACCTTGACTGTGAGTCTGACCATAATTTCCACTCGACCTTGACCTTCGAGGTTTATAAGTAATGCCCTCGGAATCATTTGATTTTAATGTCAAAGTCATTTTACCTTAACTCTAAGGACATTTGACCTTGACCTTAACGTGACTTTCAGATTTGACTTTTAGAGCCTGCGCGCACTAGCGATTAAAGTTGGCCGATAGTTCAGTCACAATCATACAACGATTATGCTCAAACTGTCGCTCGATAGTTCAGTCTCGTGGTGGTGCGCGCACTACACGATTGAATTCCACGTTCCGTATCTCCCGCGCTATGAATCGGATCGACTCACAAGTGCGCGCACACACATACTGCGTCATACTGACTGTGCGATCGGTCGATAGTCGAGCGACAGTTTAGTTGAATGTAATGCGCGCACTCGCATACAACTTCATGCACATATGCAATCGGCCGATAGTCGTTCAATAGTTTGATTGAATAGGGATCGGGCAGTCGGATTCGATAGTTCGGTCGTACAACTTTTAATCTTCAAGTGCGCACACTGCCATATAACTCTATACTGATCCTCTGACCGATCAAACTATCGGCCAACTTTAATCGCTAGTGCGCGCAGGCTCTTACCTCAAGATCAATGACCCCCATGCTGTTTCACCACCCTACTATTCGAACATCCCACAGGATCCCGAAGGTTTGATTATGCGATTATTGATTAAAGTGAAGAATTTATTAAAGTATTTTCATTGTACCCAGTATAGTACCTACAGACCGCAAAAACATGATTTTTTGTATTTGAGCCTCCCTTAAATATTTGCTTTAATTAAATGATTTATTTTTATAGAGAATTTATAACTCAATACTTTGTGAATAAGTATTTGAAACGTCTACTTGTTGCCGTTATCGAGTAAACAAGAGAAAAACCTTTTGGGCCCTCTTTTTTATCGTGGTAAATTCATCAAATGGGTCCTCCCATCCCAGGCGGGACGTGAAGAGGCTCTCAGTCTTGTACTGACTAAAATCCACGGTGTTCCTTCAATAGCCCTTTACGTTCTGGGTCAACTGATAAGACAGTCCCGCAACCCCGGCAGGCAAATGCCCTGTAAGATTGCTGACAGCTGTTTGAGGCGCGTATGGACCACGCCGCGCTGTCGAAACAGGCATGACTTATGCGAACGGGCGCGGGTATTAAAGCCGCTTTAAATATGTTTTTTTTTTCTATTATTTTAGTTAGTTAGAGCGGCAACAAAAATGAATCATCTGTGAAAACTTCAACTGTCTGACTATCACAGTTCATAAATACAGCTTGGTGACAGACAGACAGACGGACAGCGAAGTCTAAGTAATAGAGTTACGCTTGGCTTGAAATGGAGTCTCCACACAACATTTTTTGTCACGTCTAAAAAATGTAACTAATCTATAAACTATTGCATTAATGTGATAATTACTCGTAGGTTCAAATTATATTTTCCATATTTTCCTTAGTTTTCCTCGCAAAGTCACGAAAGAATAAGTAGATTTGTCTTCAAAACTTCTGAAGTATTGTCACACTAATCAACGTTAGGTAACAAAATCTTAAATATTCCTTACCTGTGAAATGATATGCCACAACCAATATTATGAATCACTTCTATATGTCTTAAAACATCATATTTTACTATTTTCACAATAAAAATAGAAGATACCTTTAGTTAAAACGTATTTTTATTTATGGTTTACAAAAAAATTAAGTGTTGTCAGAATAATTACGTAATGGGGAAGGCCGCTCAAAGCTAATTGTAGATGGCGCCACCATAGCTAAGTCCTAATCTGACCAATGAGGTAGTACTATTTTGAAGTACCTATAAGATTTTAGCCAATGACGATGCTTGGAACAAGCTATACTAGCGCCATTAGTTAGCCAGTTGCCATCCCCATTACTACCACATAGTCATACAATAAATATAACTTTACAAAAAAATTAATGATTACTATTTTCTATGTATTATAAAAATATGGTAAAATACATTTTTAAGCAATCTCACAAGCTTATTTTACTTGTAGCTTAAAAATAACATAAATAAAAATAACATAAATTACAAATAAATTAAGTAAGCTCCAAACTATAAAACTTTCTACCAATGCTTATCTCCTGGCAACTGTGGAAAAGAGATAGCGACCTTCAAAGTTAACCTCTCATTTCTCTCGTTAGTTTTGCCAGACAAAACAAGAAATCTAATTCGTAAGAAATAAGACTCATTTTTGTGTGACAAAAAACTTGAAGCGCGTCGTCTAGATTATTATAATATGTCTATGGTGAAGACTAAGTGAAGGTTTTCCCAATCGACTAAGCGCTAAATAGAACAAGCAGCTTGGCAAAAAACAGTAGAAAACCGGAAGTCGCCATTGTGCTCTCGCACTTTGAATTGTATTTTATTTATTTTCACTTATTACGTTAGTTTCATGGCACAATAATAAATCTAACAAACCTGCGTCTTTGTTTAGATCAAATATTTTAAAACGTTGTCAGCAAATAAAAAGATTAGTTCCGTTTCAAGACGTTCTGGCCAAGCTGTTACAAAGAATTTGCTTGATTGCTGATCAAAAAACTCACGAATGGATTTAATATATATTATGTACATAATTCCAATGGCCTTCATAGAACTTTATCAGTTGACTGAAAACATAAATGAAAAGAATCTGTTTATTTGCTAGAAATTATATTTATAATTTTAAATGTCGTTTATTACAAGAATAAAGTCTTTTGTGTCTTTTAGTTCCCGAGTCCCGAGTACTTTAGAACAATTTTTGAATATTGTAACAACAATTTTAGGCCCATTGTTTTTTTTAATAATTTTTCAAAAAATAAATACTTATATCAAAATGGAAACGTGATTATTAGTTTTGTGCCTGCCCATGGCCTGCCCCCCTGGCCCCTGTGAGCTTCAACCGCTTCAACTTCAAGTTCCGTTTTGTTGTCAAAGTAAATGTCATGTTGCTTGGAATTTAAGTTTTTTATATTTACACACGCTGTGAGATTTATTTTTCCTCTTATTTGTGTTAAACTGTAATCGGCACAATAACCAAAGGAATGTATTTGGAATTCTTCATTCATTAGGTAAGTATTGTTTAATTTCTATAACATTTTCTGTCAGCTTAATCAAATTTTTGGTTTCTTTCTTTTCGACACCCAGTTGGACAACTTGAATTTATCTTCAATTAGATCGATTGATGTGTTATTTGTGTTTATAGTAATAGTTAAGTAACAAAACTTCGCTATCAAACAGTTGATTTGTAGAGTGTTTAACTTTTAAATCAATTTATTAAGATAAACTCACCCTTGTACTATGCAAAAATCAATACTTCTCCCTTTTTCTTCACATTTTTTTCAGCAATTTATTATTTTTCTATAGGTCTATGCATTCAAATGGAATTTTAAACATATATGTATTATGATAATTAGAATAAGCAGCGTTTAATAATTAGAGAAATAACTAAAAACAAACTCAACTCAGCAACTGAAAAATGAATAGTAAGTGGTAGTAATGAATAGTAAAGGTATTTGTTCATTTAAGCACGCCAATTTCATTTTTTCTGATCTTTTTGAAGTGCTTTATTTTTTAATCTTATTTTTGGGCTACCCTACCTATGTCCCATAAAATTATCCTAGTCCTTGATTACTAGCAGAATCAGAAACTGCCTACCTATAATGTTTCCACTGCCAGGAAGGGCATAGGCCTGCTCAGAAAAAGGCTCATAATCTACCACTAGCCATATCCTATTCTTTTTCCTGTTTTAACTGCTGTTTACCAGATATGATGCCGACACATACATTCAAAGATTTTCCACCCAAGGGAAAAGCCATCTTACTACTCCAAAGGTCTCCATATTTAAACTAACTTTAACTCTTTTAAAACAAATTACTTTCAGTTTGTTGGGGCCATAAAGAATACCACAATAAAATTAGTTAATTGAAACAAAAATATTATACAATTTTACAGTCTAACATAATTTAATAAAATGACCTTCATTAAAATGAGTCAGTTCAAATAATAATTACTATAAAATACCTATGTTTAAACAATTAGAATTACTATTGGTAGCTCAGCATAGAATGTTATTTCCTGTAATTTGATGTTAACAATATAATTATAGTTCACTTCAGTATCAATAATTGCTTGTTATGATGTAATTTAAACACCAATTTAACAAAAACATAATCTGACATGGCAGATTTTTAGAAGAAATAAATGAGCTCAACAAATATAAAGATGAAGAGTTTGTTTGGTTCAACACTCTAATCTCTCTGGAACTCATGATTTGAATTAAAAAAAATATATTTGATAGTCCATTTATAAGTGAAGGCTAACATCACGCTGTAGCCAATAGGAGCTGAGCAGCAGGTTAAACCGCAGGGAACAGCAAGTACTGTATGAATTTATTAAAGTTTCAATATGAAAAATACTAGTTCTATTCTGTTTTTTGTTTGTCATACAACCTATTATGAAAATTGTAATTAATCTGTGACAAAAACTTACCATTTCTGACAAGTCATAAAAAATAACCACCCACACGATTAGGTACATCAGCTAATTATAACAGAATATTTTTATCGCAATGCATACTATGATGTTGCTAAAGTGGCCTTTCTAGACCCGCAGATCACTCTTAGGAGTGATCTGAGTACTTTAGAGTAAATCACTACATAGTATAAAACAAAGTCACTTTACTCTGTCTGTCTGTCCCTATGTATGCTTAGATCTTTAAAACTACGCAACGGATTTTGATGCGGGTTTTTGGAGAGATAGTGTGATTCTGGAGGAAGGGGTATATGTATTAAACATGTATAGTGTAGTAGAGTTTACACCCGTGCGGAGCCGGGATGGGTCGCTAGTTATATAATAGCCATAAATTGTCGCCACGAAAAAAACCGGAATAGAATACAGACAGGACTGTCTCGAAATCATTCGTTGTTACCGCCAGACGACCACTTTAAAGAGCATAATGGTCTATTCACACATATCAGGGCCGTGTCCGGGACATGACAGGTCCGTGTCCACGACATGAAAGGTCCGTGACTGAAAACTTTGCCACCTCTGAATCTCCGTCGCCGGCTCGGACACGGATTTGTGTGAATGACTTCATAATATATAAAATGTACGCACCGATATTTTATTGAGCCCTTGACGGGTACGGTCACAACCCGGATATGTGTGGATAGACCTTTACACTTTTCGCAATTCTAAAGTTCAAAGTACAGTCTCATAGACGAGTCTAGAAGTTCCCATAAATGTGACACAAACCCAAATAATACCATAAGGAGAATAAAGCAACATTATCAGATCTCCACAAATGTGCTTTCATTACCATCTGTACTAACTGGGAAGTAATAAAAACAATGTAAACTACTATTACCAAGCGAGGTTCTGAAATGATAAGTTGGTATACGTATTTCATGTGTGGTTTCCGCGTGGTGTGCGTGATTAAGGGCAATAGTTACAGTGACGCAACACGCGTATTTTCGGCGTCAATTTTAACGAATTTCGTCCATAACGGCCGTGCTGAAATGCGAGCCGAGACTGCTACGCTGTAGTGCCGTCCCCAAGCGAACTAACGCTACTAATTGAGCTATTAACAGCTTAAACTTATACGTAGCGTACACATGGATATTTAGTTCAGAGCTATTTAGAATTTTAGAAATAGGCCATTTACGAGTTATGTATAAAATGACTTTTACTGCGTTTCCTGGTGTACCTATTTAAAGTTGGGTTCTAGAAAATCGTATAACAAACGGACATCATCATCGTAAAGAAGCGTATGGCTTAAACACGAAGCATAGCAGTCCACGTAGGTACGTATCGTAGTGATTTATCGAGGGTTCCCAGAAGCTGTTCTTCTTTTGTCTCTCCAAAGTGAATGGTCGCAGTTAATTATGCGCATCTGTCTTTCGTTCGCTAACTGCATATTACTCGGTAATCGCTAGTAGGACATTTCGTCGTTAGTTAAGCCTAGTCTTCGGGCAATAAAATCTCAATCGTAAATTCTTGCTCTGATGGATGAACCGCTTTCTAACGCTCATCTCTTTAGTGTCGTGTTTCAGACCATATCCATCCGTTTATCCTTCCTGGTAATATTTCCAAATAGTCCTGCTTGACTAAAGAACTTTGTAGTTTCGAAGCTGAAAAGTTATCGCCTTTATAAAGTATCAACTGTCACAGTCCATGAATTAATACCACCATAACCGTGTTATAAGCAATTGGTAATTGCTCTAGGAAGCTTTATCTGAGTTTGAGGAGATAGCTGTCCATCTTGATAAATGACGATAATACGGACATGGGTACTACTACAACTTCTATTTATGGCTAGGTTCAAATGAATTTATACCAAAACAGAAATTCCAAAAGGTCCAATTTCCCAATGAGTATCTGGGTCGAATTTAGTAAGTGTTATTTTCTCAACGTTGTTCTAATCACTGCGCTGGCGATCCATGACTGTTTTGGTTGCGATTCTTTTGTTTTCTCATCAGCCAATCATCGGCAGTTTGCAAATTATTGTCAAGGTTGTACAATACCACAAGACGAAGGGTATTTTTGCTCGTTTTGTTTGTCTATTGTTTACTGTCATTAAATACTTAATCGGTTTTTTAATGGATGAATAACAATTAACATACTGTACAGTTTCGTCATCGTGAAATTAAAATTTATTTCTGGAGAAGACCCATAACCAAACTGACTGTCTAGTAGATTTGGAAATAGGTACGTTTTTATAGCTACAGCCATGCTAAAGCAAAAGATGCAAAGATGTACGAAATGGGTCACCACAACTGTTAACATACCTACTTTGTCACAATCCCATAGGCTGTGAATGAACCCATTGGCGAAAACTAGGATCATTCACCTACTTTGAGAAAGTGCGATATTTGCAGATTTATGCCCCAAGCAGTACAGTATCGTATTTGCTTCCATAACTCGTAAGCGGCATATTTCCCCTACAGAATCAAATGTACATGTCGTGGCCGCATCGTAGAATTGCCCATTTCATGAAATGATCGGCCATTTAATGAAATGGTTGCATTTCATGAAATATTTCACTGTCCATTGGCCATATGATGTGCCCAGGCCAGATCAATGATAAGAAATCGTTTGACGATAGGGTCAGCTGGACGCACTGCTATTTCATTATAATCAATCTTAATCGATCATATCGTGGAATTGTTTCTTGACTACCGGTAGAGGCGCTGCTCAGTTGGATACGATGACATTTTCCCACTTACGATTTGAATGAGCTTTTTCATTTTCTTATTTGGGATACTGATGACATGGAGATGGCGGGGTCTTCCAGACCCCGCCATCCCCTTCTAACCTAACCTATCCGAGTCGGGGTGCCCCCAATTAAACAACTAAAAATAAACAATTACGTAATTTAACGATATGGTCAAACGTGGGTGACCAAATCGCTAAACGTTTATCGTTTAATGATTTGGTTACCATTAGTTGGCTACTTAATGTAACGTAAACACTTCACGAAATGGTCAACCATTTCATGAAATGATCAATTCAGCGATTTGGCTTTGGCCACGACATACACGCAATTGTATTATTATAATTTCACGTGTTGAGATTGAGATGTCGCAAAATGTAGATCTGTGCCATTTTCGCTCCACGCAATTACATGGAACATTAGCAGTGAGATGCCAAGTTACTTGTCACGGTGCAACCATCTACTATGTATAGTGATGGGTTTTTATCCGGATAAATACTCAAAATGGATAAATACTCAATAAATTTCCATTTTTACTCGAGTTTTTTTCCAAAACAGTGGATAAATACTACTTACAGTGTAAGTTACATTGTTCATCGTAAATTTTGTTATTTTACAAGAAAAATGATTGGAATACATGAAAATCTGTAAATATAGATTTGTAGTAATTTTTAAAGTGATTAAAAAAGTACGTTATACTTTTTTAATCACTTTAAAAATTACTTTTACTATAAGCGTTAATCAGGTCACTTCCAACCGGTATATGTGGAGATCTAAAGGGGAGGCCTATGTTCAGCAGTGGACGTCCTATGGCTGAGATGATGATGATGATGATGATGATGATGATAAGCGTTGAAACGCGCAGTAAATATTCCCGTTTTTTTCCAAATCTGTTGTTTCTTTTTTTCAATTTTCCAATAAAAACTTTAAATAAAACATAATTTTCCGTTTCTAATTAATTATAAAGTAGAACTGACGCGGACGCGCGACCGCAATTTGTCTGATCAAATCTAACCGAGTTTAACTGAATGTAACCGTCAGACTGACTCCGATTCTGATTGAGTCTGGCTCCGAGTCTGAGTCTGACCGAGCGTAATTCCGAGTATGACTGAGTCTTACCGAGTCTAACGAGCATGACTCCGAGTCCGACCAAGTCTGACCGAGTCTTACGGAGTCGTAGCATGATTTCGAGTCTGACCGAGTGTGACCGAGTCCGACCGATTCTTACTGAGTCTTAGCGAGTATGATTTCGAGTCTGACTGAGTCTGACTGATTCTGACCGAGTCTGACCGAGTGTTACGGAGTCTTAACTGGTATGATTCTGTGTCTGACCAATTCCTACTGAGTCTTACCGAGTCTGACTAAGTCTTACCGAGTCCGACTGTGTCTTATCGAGTCTTACCAAGTCTGACTCCGAGTCTGCCTAACTCTGAGTCTGACCGATTCTTACTGAGTCCGACCGTGTCTTACGGAGTCTTAATGAGTGTGATTCCGAGTCTGACCGATTCTTACTGAGTCTGACCGAGTGTTACGGAGTCTTAACGAGTATGATTCCGGGTCTAACCGAGTTTTACCAAGTATGACCGAGCCTAATAATAATAACTAATAAGCCTAATTCCGGGTATGACTGAGTCTTACCGAGTCTTACGGAGACTTAACGAGCATGACTCAGAGTCCGACCAAGTCTCACCGCGTCTTACGGACTCGTAGCGAGTATGATTTCGAGTCTGACCGAGTGTGACTGAGTCTGACCGATTCTTACTGCGTCTTACCAAGTCTGACTCCGAGTCTGACTAAGTCTGACCGATTCCTACTGAGTCTTACCGAGTCTGACGAGTCTTACCGAGTCTGACCGTGTCTTATCGAGTCTTACGGAGTCCTAATGAGTATGATTCCGAGTCTGACTGAGACTTACCGAGTCTGACCGAGTCTTACCGAGTCTGACCGTGTCTTGACGATCTTACGGAGTCTAAATGAGTGTGATTCCGAGTCTGAACGAGTCTTACCGATTCTTACTGAGTCTGACCGAGTGTTACGGAGTCTTAACGAGTGTGATTCCGAGTCTGACCAAGTTTTACCAAGTCTGACTCCGAGTCTGCCTAAGGCTGACCGATTCTTACTGAGTTTTACCGAGTTTGACCGAGTCCAACCGTGTCTTATCGAATCTTACGGAGTCTTAATGAGTGTGATTCCGAGTCTGACCAAAACTGACCGATTCTTACTGAGTCTTACCTAGTCTGACTGTGTCTAATCGAGTCTTGTGGAGTCTTAACGAGTATGATTCCAAGTCTGACAGAGTCCTACCAAGACTGACTGAATCTGATTGAGTCTGATCGATTCTTACTGAGTCTTAAAGAGTCTGACTGAGTCCTACTGAGTCTGACCATGTATGACTGAGTCTAACCGAGACTTACCGAATCTTAGAATTTTACCGAGTCTGACTGAGTCTAACCAAGTCTTAGTGAGTCTAACCGTATTTGACACCGAGTCTTACTCCGAGATTTGATCTATTGTTTCATATTAAACGGTTTACCTATTAAAAAACATGACTACAAAACTTGTTTCCAACCCTACCTAACAGGGCTTTGGCCTTGTTGACATCATTTCAAGGCCTAATTGCCGGATCTGTGGCAGGATCTGTTTAACCCCTGCCCTGCAGTTACCAGTAGTGACTAGTCACGGTACGTCCTCCCCACGTCGTTAAGAAGAAAGAAAAAATATTTATTTTACAATCAAACATGTCATTGGCGTAGCAGACAACGCCGATACCATGGAGGATTGTACCACGTAGCGCTCGGTCAAGCCGAACAGTGTGCCAGGTTCCGATGGCGACGGTGCACCATCTAGGTTTGAATTCGAAACTTCGTAATAGCGGAGCGCCTCCTTAATTTAACTCTAGGGCAAAGCCTGACAGACGTTTGTCATGACGAGAGACACTGCCAAGATGTCCTCACCCCGAGCGGTAGCATCCTCCGCCAAAGCCCGTAATAGCGGAGCGCCTCCTTAATTTAACTCTAGGGCAAAGCCTGACAGACGTTTGTCATGACGAGAGACACTGCCAAGATGTCCTCACCCCGAGCGGTTGCATCCTCCGCCAAAGCCCTTTTTTTTAACGAGGATAAACTGTCAAATGAGTTGTCAAGACTTGTACTGACTAAAGTTCACGGTGTTTCTTCAATAGCCATTTACGTTTCAAAGTCACTGTTACGTGTTTAGACAGTCTCGCGACCCCGACAGGCGTTTGGCCAACCATGGGGGCCTCGCCAGTCAGTCAAAACACTCACATGCATTTGGCAGAAGCCAAACAGGATATCTACAGATTCAAGATACGCAAACAAGATAAACTGCATATAAAATGTGGCCGAGTTAGGCTACAGTGGGAAACACATTGCTTCTCCTTGACTGGAGAGACTTCTGAGACCTAATAATACAATAATGACATTTTTGGAAAGCCCAAATAACAATACTTGTCATTGAATTTGTAAAAATAACCATTCTATTCGCAAAAAATATAAATATCCATCATTTTGAGTAAATATCCGATAAAAACGGGAAAAAACGAGTATTTATCCGTTTTGGATAAATACTCGAGTATTTATCTTCTGAGTATTTATCCTCCGCCCATCACTAACTATGTAACGCAATTTGCTAGCAAAAATATTTTGGGACAAACTTGTGCACTCAAAATGCGATTACTTTTGCTTGTGCAATGCGTTGTAGCGACTCGAAATGACAATGTTTAGGGCACGCCAGTGTAGAAACCAGTGTGGTACTAATTTCGGATGGGCAATAACCAGGGGATCTACTCTCTTAGTCCATCAACGAAAATACGGGCTCGTACTTAAGTAACTCGAAACCTTTGAGTGAACCCCTTCCCCTATAAGTTCTACTGTGCAATCATATTGTCACCAATTTTTTGTTCGTATTAATAACTAATTTTATGTCCGTAAGTGATAAAGAATAAGAAACGCCCGAAACGTCAGCCGAAGCTACGCACAGTGTGCAAAATCTCGGCTGGACCAGACATCATGAGTGAAACTAAGCAAGAGATACCTTATAATATTCTAAATTCATTCATAATTTTCCGGCGTAGCAATTCTCTTTAGTTTCAGAGAAATTAAACTCCAAAGTTATTCCATTTTCGGTATTAAAAAAGTACAAAAAGTACAATTTCTCTGAAAAGAAAACTTTCAATCTAAGTTTCTAAGCCCAGTTAAATTACGCATTTAAGACGATATTTATCAAGCTTTGTTACATCTCCGAAATACGATGGACGATGGAGTAAATTCAAGATTTCATTAAAAACGTTTCAATTTTTTTTATCGTTCTTGCTGCGTGCTTAGCGATCAAACTTATTTAATATACTTAGCAACTTATGTTGTCTATAACTCAGAAAAAAATCACTTGTTAATACTGTAAAGCAAACGAGATAATCGTTTCTAAAGTTTGTAATGCCAATAGCGCCTGTGATTTTGTTAAGGCGAATTTACTTAAGGTGGTTTGCTCTTACATTTTCTAAAGGCACTATGGCAACTTTGATTTGCTAATGATAAACAAGACGACAACGTCGATGAAATTTTTTAGGAAAATGTAATTCCACATGACATGCATGACAACTAGCATTTTTGAAGAGTATACCAGTTTCAAGTGACAACTCTATAAACATATTTCTTTCCTCTTAGTGCCTTTAGAAAATATAAGAGCAAACCACATTAAGTAAAATTGCCTTAACAAAATCACAGGCGCTATTGGCATTACAAACTTTAGAAACGATTATCTCGTTTGCTTTACAGTATTAACAAGTGATTTTTTTCTGAGTTATAGACAACATAAGTTGCTAAGTATATTTAATAAGTTTGATCGCTAAGCACGCAGCAAGAACGATAAAAAAAATTGAAACGTTTTTAATGAAATTTTGAATTTACTCCATCGTCCATTGTATTTCGGAGATGTAACAAAGCTTGATAAATGTCGTCTTATATGCGTAAAATAACTGGGCCGAGAAATTTAGATTGAAAGTTTTCTTTTCAGAGAAATTGTACTTTTTGTACTTTCTTAATACCGAAAATGGATTAACTTTGCAGTTTAATTTCTCTGAAACTAAAAAGAATTGCTACGCCGGAAAATTATGAATGAATTTAGAATATTATCAGGTATCTCTTGCTTAGTTTCACTCATGATGTCTGGTCCAGCCGAGATTTTGCACACTGTGCTACGGTTTTCGTGCATAGATTGTAGTACTTACCCCAGATACGATCTTCGTTATGCAGTAGCTAGAATGTCTAATGCACCATCCCAGTCTTCGAAGACTTCTATAAAACAAGCAATGCTGACGTCAGCTATTCACGTTTCCAGTTAACCTTTCGCCATTCGCCACGTTTGCTTACACTGACGAAGCGCAGCGAATTTCGAGGTCGCCAGTCATGGACTCCGCATTCTAGACCGAAGAGGTCTGAGGACAGCTCTCCAAGGACTTGAGTTCAAAGTACTCGATGTAACAATAGGCATGTTTACAGTGTCGTAGTGTGCCGTCAGTTAGTTTTGAAAAATAATTGGTACGTATTTTTTCTTTTGTTAAATCAATGCATTTTCGCAAAGATATAAGTAACGCATCAAAATTCGAAAATGGGGGCTCGTGACGTCAGAAGCAAGTATAAACTGTATTTTTGACGTATGGACAGTTTTAAAAGCGTCGTATCTTCGTCAATCTTGGTTTAGATTAGGTACAATAGAAAAATGCGTGTCAATATTTTTTTGAAAATGTAACTGACGATGACGAACTAATTATTAGATTTTTTCAGTCAAATACCAAATACCTGTTACTTGGTAATCGATTACTCTGACTCTGACACAAAAATGCCAACTTGTCAAGGAAACTACAAAGCTTGTTTATCTAAATAACTGTAGAAATTGTTCTGTTGTTCCTAAATTAGGCTTGATTACAATTCAGGCGTTTCTCGGGTGTGGGCGAATTGTGATTGTTTACGGAGTGGCTCGACTCCTAAAGGCGTCTTAACGACGCACGCACTTTCTACATGAGCACAAGTTTAAATCACGTTATTGTTATATGATTCGAATAAGAGGCCATTCGTACAAGCGCTTTTTATGGGCGTTAAAAAAGCACCCAAAATAGAACAAATGCATTCCCACGTAACTGTTCATACGTCAGCGCTTTTAAAACGCGGATTTTTTTTTACCTGTATATTTTGGAATTTTGATTTTGAGTTGTGGTTGGTGACATTTAAGTTCAATTTACCTTTTTGTTCCAACTCAGCGATTTTTTAACGCCCAAAAAAAAGCGCTCGTGCGAATGGCCTCTAAGCTTTATTTTCGTTGCCTCTAAGCTAAGGCATACAGAAATGGTTTTAAGACGATGTTTTGCCCTTTTTTCAGTCAGTGATAAGTCGACAACCGGCATGAAAAGATTATGAATGATATGGTGTATTCTTGTGGCCTTGAACTGAAATACGATGTGGAGTCAGACACAACACGCTATGTTTCACCAAACACGTAGCGTGCGGGCCTAAAAAGGCCTCTTCAGTGGAATCAGAATACGAATTGCGCTCTTTATCTACTCAATTGCTGGAGGAATAGAATAGAATATTCCATTTTTCGAATTCAAATTATGATTCTGTTATAGTGGCCTTTTTAAACCTCCTGAACAGACGTTTTCGTGTCTTCCAGTCATCAGAGAATTCATGACAAATCAAATTTATTGCGTTTCCGAAACTTATGTTTCGCCTTTCTGCGAATAAAGCTCATTCTTATGGCCTACTTTAGATTTGCTCAAATTGTTTCATAAAGGTAATTTATTTTTGCAATCTTTCCTTGTGTTGTGAAATCTTCTATCTAATGCGTGTCTCAATTGTCAGGACCTTTCTACTTTGTGGGCGTCACCAATGTGGGTGTCAGTACAATTTTTGTTGACCTAGATTTTTAGTTTATGGGTAGAAGAAACTTTTTTTTTCTTTAACATCGTATCCCTTAAAAAAAGCTACCTACTCTAGACCCCTTTTCTTATTCACTGTTACTAATAACGTAATTAAAATTAGTTTATAGGTACTCTCAGACCACTTTAAACCACTTCCTTTCCAACATGTCAGTTTGAATCCCAAAAATGTAGGCCGCGTCTCAAACTTTGTTCCAGACATATTTTCATCCCTTTGACGGCCTTTCACTCAACTGCAAATCCCTATTCAGACGCCAAGTTATTATCTAAGCCCCAACAATGTTAAAAGTTTGTTCATTTCAAAGAGAATATTAATAACTAACCAGTGGTGGACGAGAAAAGTTTATTACAATATCTACAAATAATACCTGTATCTATTTCACTTATGAACACGTACAACCGATAAACAGAATAATAACACTTGTAACACATTCTACGTGTTCGAACATCCCAATCACGTATTAATTGTTAATTAAATAACAATCTTTAATATACCGTGTTGTTAATGCCAATAGCCTTGGTACAATCCGATGTTTCTGAATATAGAAACATGAACTCGAATAAATCAAACACGTAAATAACTTTGTATCGACATAAATCTGCTTTAATCCCAACAGAACAACACGCATTAGTTTCTTGAACACAATCATATCGAATATGCATAAATCATGCATTGTTTATAGTGTAGTTACTATCTTCAAAGGGACACTAGATCAACGGCCTAAGCAAACAGGGAAATTGGGATGGAGAATCAATCAGTTATCCAAAACCTTTTGAACTGTTTCACAAGCCAAACTAGCTCCAGAACTGTCAGCTTTGTTGGAATTTCCTATAGAAGTTTGAACCCAAACTAATGTCATAATATACCAGTATCCAGTAAAGATATTTACAACAAAAAAACCATTTAAAAAACCAATAAACACATCTTAATACATCTTCAATTGCCTAACCCACGACTAGCATTAATAGTGGGCTCCTGACAATTGATTTAAAACACTCTTCCTACGATCTCTCGGCTCTGAAGTGACTGTAAGATTGATGGTTCATTTGCAGCTCTCTTGATTTGAAAGTTTATCAGACGTGAATAGATTCGAGTTGTTTTGTTGTGTGTCTGTCGGCTGGAGCTGCAGGTATGTGAGGAACATCGCCCGCCGCGTTATAATTAGCAGTCTTTTGACACTCTAGCACTTTCTACAGCAGTCTTCCTGGAATATCAGTCCAGTTGACAGCGATAGAGGGAATATTCTTGCCAAAAACATCAACTGTATTTGATTTACAAGCTCTGTTATAACGTGTCTGTCAGTAGTCCATAAACGATGTGGAATTGACACTCTCTTACTAATTATTTTGTTCCACATATCAACACGTTAATAGTATAGTTGCCATTTCAACATTAACCTGAAAAAAAACCCACGTTTTTAAATGTCCTAAAAAGAAGAAAATAACCGGGGGAAGAAAATAAGAGGGGCCACTCAAAATGTGGGGGCGTATATTATTTAAGGGATTATTTATGGGATATATTTACATGACGTGAGATCGTAGGTGTAACTTGCAAAGATACGCCCCCACGTTTTGAGTGGCCCCTCTTATTTTCTTCCCCCGGTTATTTTCTTCTTTTTAGGACATTTAAAAACGTGGGTTTTTAGATTTTTTTAAATCTATTAATTATTTTATTATTTTTATCATTGTTCATCGGGTTTGAAGCTACCCTGAAAATTTCAGCCTGCTAGCAGCTTATCGGGAAGTTCCTCAAAGCCTGTCCGCCATCTTGGACGTCCGCCATATTGGATTAATAGCCTAGCCTAGCATAAGCCACATCACTATTTTTTTCGTATTCCTGACAGCAAACCCTTTCATTTGATACCCATATCACGGGGGTGGATTTCAAACAGCCAGTCTACCATCTTGGACGTCCGCCATATTGGATTTAAGTCACGTGACTATTTTTTTCGTACTCCTGGTAGCAAACCCTTTCATTGGTATCCATATCACAGGGGTGCATTTCAAATAGCCTGTCTGGCATCTTGGACATCCGCCATATTGGATTTATGTCCCGTGACTATTTTTTTCGTATTCCTGACAGCAAACCCTTTCATTTGATATCCATATCACAGGGGTGCATTTCAAATAGCCTGTCTGGCATCTTGGACGTCCGCCATATTGGATTTATGTCCCGTGACTATTTTTTTCGTATTCCTGACAGCAAACCCTTTCATTTGATACCCATATCATGGGGGTGGGTTTCAAACAGCCACTCCGCCATCTTGGGGAGGCCGCCATATTGGATTTGTTATGACGTTTCTTAGCTAGTCATGTATTGTCATCAGAACTCAAAGCGTGTACAAAATTTCAGCCTGCTAGCTTATCGGGAAGTGCCTCAAAATTGAGTTGCAAAAGTCCAACCGGAACGACAAACAAACAAACAAGAAAAGTGAGTGTATAAAAACGTGGGAAAAATATATTTACGTAATCCAGGCATGTATGAAATTGAAAATGCTAGCTTTTGTATATCAGACCAATTGGTATTCAGTGCACCAAATAATTGCAATTTAGAATCCTATCGAACGCCGCCTCCGGAGCATTGGCCGAATGTTTCCTCGTCTCGATCTCGTTATAAACATATCTCATTCCGGAATACTTGCTATTACTTTTGCAATAAACTAACCAGTGAAGCCATAAATCTTGTGCACTAAAAACACTTTATTTTTAGTTCCAAGAAGATGGCTATCACAAACACACATTACTTAGCTCACAAATGTGCGTGCTAATCAGCAACCAATCACGAAATAAAGACGTGTGAAAAAGTATGTTGACATAGCCCATTCAACTTCAATTTGTTTAGCTCACTTTGATGTTAGTAACCATTGTCAAGGTTATTTCGATTGAAGTTCATGTTCAGGACACGAAAGTAATGAATTTGTAAGTTGTATTACATTTTATTTTGTCATTAGTTACCTATTCCTTTTCCTGAAAATGGTCTCGAACTTGGTAATTCATGACTTCAAGACCTCGACTAATGAAATTCCCGGGCAGACTACCTGTGTAGTTTGTACTGAACTTACAAGCAACTGCTTTAATAAACCCGTTCACAAACATTTATATTGTTGAATATAGGCGTAGCATAAGTTACCTATCGAAATAATCTTAGCTTTTTTTTTTTTTATCGTGGTAAAATCATCAAATGAGTCCTCCCACCCCGGGCAGGGCGGGAGGGACTGTCAGACTTGTACTGACTAAAATCCACGGTGTCCTTCAATAGCCCTTTATATTCCGGGGTCACGGTAATGAGATAAGTCCCGCGACCCCGGCAGGCTTCGGCCCTCTAGAGGGGGGCCCCGTCATCTTGCTGACGCTCTTTGAGGCGCGCGTGGAACACAACGCGCCGTCGACCCGGGCATGGTCCATGGTCGGGCAGCGAGTTGCCCTTTACTCGCCGCCCGCATGCCCGCGCCTACGGTGGCCGGAGATCGTCTTGCGACGTCCGTCGCCGTGGGTGTCCACCACTGCGGGTGGGGCGGAGGGAGGACACTGTCCTCTCCCTCACGCGGCCCGCCTCCTCCTTCGCGAGCATGACTGCTTCGCAGAAGGAGGCGACCGCTTCCCACTCCGTCTCGCCCCGCAGCATGGCCGCAACCAATGCCGGGCGCGAGAGGTCTCCGCCTATCGCCGCCGTGAGGACACGTCGATGCTCTGCCCAAGCTGGGCAGTCTTGCACCGTATGCTCTACTGTGTCCTCCGGGCGATCTTCGCAGTGGTGACACCCAGGCGTTTCCTCCTTTCTCCTTAGACACAGGTACCTCCCGAAACTAAATAATCTTAGCTTAGGAATTGGTTTTCTAAAGATTGCCTAAGATTTTTCATGGAATACGATCTACTGGGTTAGAAAAGTGTGGTCAGATAGTACGGATGTAGAATGCTGTCTCAACCTAACTCAGCAGGCTGATTTATAATTCCAGCAGCAGCAAAGATTGCATATCTTATTCCTGAGAAGAAATTCTTTAAAAGTTTTGGTGAAGTGTTGCTTTAAAATAGAAAGCATTCTATTGTTTTCTGTGGGAAAAACTATGTGAAGACTTGTCTAATCACTCGCTACTGTCGATAATTTTCCATGGAGAAAGACGGGCAATATGCGTGTTTTATTCGATCAAATACTTTTCCTTTCAGTAATAAAAGGGTTCGCTAGAAATTTCAAATAGGATAAGATAGGATTCAGATAAAAAGAACTTTTGTTATCTAAACCCGAAGTTTTGCCAACTAACTGAACAGTATGAATAAAGTTTAGCCGAAGTTATAAGAAGCGATAGCCTGCCGAAATCGCACAATACTGAATAATTAAAAAGCAATTATTTACTCAGACAACTTTATTAATATCTAAACTTTTCAGACTGCCCGGAGTTGAACATGACGTAGCTGGTAAATGTAATTTCAAAACCGGCCAAGTGCGAGTTGGACTCGCCCATGAAGGGTTCCGTAGTAGCAAGCATAGATTAGGGATATAATTATATTGAGATTAGTAAGTAATATACACAAACAATAAAAATAACTTTGTTTTTCATAGTGTTTGTATGAATGGCAAAGTTATATTTGCGGTTTTAGAAAATGTACTGTATCTCAAAAACTGCTAACTGTATCTCATCAAAACCAATTTTCGTTGGAAGTTTTTGTTGAGGTCTACATTATATATTTTTTTTAGTTTTATCATTCTCTTATTTTAGAAGTTAGAGGGGGGGGGGACACGCTTTTTACCACTTTGGAAGTGTCTCTCGCGCAAACTGTTCAGTTTAGAAAAAAAAGATATTAGTAACCTCAATATCATTTTTGAAGACCTATCCATATATACCCCACACGTATGTGTTTGGTGAAAAAAAATTTTTTGAGTTTCAATTCCAAGTATGGGGGGCACCCCCAAAATTTGTTTTGTTTTTATTTTTGTGCAATAATCCTAATGCGGTTCACATAATACATCTACTTACCAAATTCCAACAGGATAGCTCATATACTTTCGAAGAAAAGTGGCTGTGAGTGCTGTGACATACGGACGGACAGACAGACAGACATGACGAATCTATAAGGGTTCCGTTTTTGCCATTCGGCTACAGAACCCTAAAAAGTGATTTTAGTAACCTCAATATAATTTTTAAAGACCTATCCATAGATAACCCACACGTAGGTGTTTAGTGAAAAAAAAATTTGAGTTTCAATTCTAAGTATGGGGGGCACCCCCAAAATATGTTTTGTTTTTATTGTTGTGTGAAAATCCTAATGCGGTTCACATAATACATCTACCTACCAAGTTTCAACAGGATAGCTCTTATACTTTCGACAAAAAGTGGCTGTGACATACGGACGGACAGACAGACATGACGAATCTATAAGGGTTCCGTTTTTGCCATTTGGCTACGGAACCCTAAAAACCACAACTTTTGGAACGAGTATTTACTTGATTAAAATTTTCCACATGGTCGTAAAATTTTGGGTCCATTTGGGTTACTGGATGCGGAAGACTGAGGACAGTGTTGTCAGTTATGACGCAAATTGGGATAGCCATATGTCCAGAAGCAGAAGTGAACTGCAATGTGTTTAGTTGAATTGGGCTATCAAAAATAAATAGAGGAGTCATATGGAGGGTAGATCAACAACCGAAACGTTTCCTGTGTATCATGACAGGAAGATGCGTACGCCATAAACACGTATACAAGTATATCCGCACTGGTTAATTGCCCTACAATCTGCAGCCGCCACCCGCGCTGATTGCGCATCAAATTGCACCAGTGAAAGCCACCAGTGATACATTTTGTGATGACTCGCTGTAAAAAACTGTGGGAATATCATTTGGACTTGTTATTCGTACTTGTTCACAGTTTCGAGCATACATTCAAGAGAACGCTACCTTTTATAACTGACAAATAGAAGAAGTATAATTACACACCTTCTTTATTATCAATTAACTGATGCGGATGTGATGCTGAAACTATTTATTAATATTCAATGTAACGAAGAGATTCAATCGCCACTCAAATTATAAGTAGATGGAGCACATGTAATTGGGTGTAACACGATTCATATGCGTAACAAGACATTTTTTATTTGAACTTTCACCTACACAATGGGGACTGTGTAACAAAGCATATAACAGCTAAAAAATTGATTTTTTATCCCGCGTGAGAATTATCAACTCTGTACCATTTGTACTTGCATGTTCACGTAATATCGAAGAGGTAGTAATCTATGGGACTTCATGTATTCGATTACGTATGAAATTAACCTATTAGCAATCGCAATTACTTTTACGTTATCTTTGAAAACATCAGTTGCATGCTCTACTAGCTCATTTACGACATTGCCCTGCTCAACCAACTATGTATATGCTCGTATAAATACAAGTAACGCGTTATTTTGGTGTCACGGACTGTGCTGCGTGCAACGCGCTGACCTCTCAATGCGGTGTACGCAGGCTCCGCCGCAGACCTCAGATCTGGGTCACTCGACCGCCGGCGCCACCCGAAAATGTCGCTCAAAATACATTAATTCTCAATTCCCGAACGTTTCTTACGACCCGCTGCCACGTAGACGTGAAACTGACAACATGTAATATTTTCCCAACATTTCTATGTTTCCTTTCCTCCCGTTTCCGGGTTCTCAGCTATTCTTAGCTTCTCCGGAATTGCGCAAACTCCGAGTAAAGTTTGCCGTAATGTGCAAATATAGGTCTATACGTTCAGTCACGTTGCGTTGCGTTACTAGTTAGATCACATGAGATTTAATATGATTGTGTGTCTGTGTTGTACTGTACAGTCAATGATATTATAAGTCATAGATATGTTATACACGTACAAAACAACAGAAAAAAGCGTACCGCGCAGAGAGGCAGCACACATACACACTTTTTATTCACACACATTACATTTCACTACAAGTAAAAAGGATAGCTTGATAAAACCAATATGAAAAAAAGTGACAGCTAGATGGTGACGCTCTCTCTTTTATCTCACTCGCACTCTTTCTTTTACGACGCCATATTATAGAACCGTAATGTTTTATTTGTGAAAATATTAAGATAAATAATATATTTACGAATGATAAGTGATTCTTTGACTTTTAGAAGTCTTGCTTGTATAATTTGTACAATATCTCATCACACACGACGGCACTTTCGGTGGTTTTGAGTCACTTTTACTTTTGACTCACTCTGTAGTACGTGAAGTGCATCCGTTGTCGCTGGCAACGTCGGACTGAGGTCAAGGTTTGTGAATCAACCACATTTGAGCGCGTCTGTTTTTGAGCGCTTATAACGTATCTACACCTTTTTTACTTATAATATCATTGTGTACAGTAATATCATGTTGCATTTGCATCCAATGTGGCGCGAATTCGTCACAATCTCACAATGCGTCCATTTACTTGCGCTAACGCCTTAGCAATTTCCTGTCATGTGCCACGTGTTCCGGCGTCACTTACTCACTGTCCTTATTCATTTTGTATTTTTGTTTCTGTCTGTTTTATGTTTCCTTCCAAATCAAGCAACTCAAGCTTGAAAATTATTCATTGTAGAAATACATGTTTTTTTATGATTATAGAAATCACTGGACTTGTCTAAAATCTAACATCGTTGAAAAAACTTGTAGTAGCAGAGGCAATTACTTTTTTAAGCCAAGCCTATCCGGCCCGTCGATCGTTAATCGCAGTTTTTACTCCAAAAATGTTTTTATTAAATATGTTTTATGTAACAAAAGGAACATGAGAGCTCGTTGAAAGCTTGGATAAGATCAGGTTCGGCACTTTCCAATATAGAGTCTGTAACAAAAGGAAACCAGAGCAAGCTTTACGAAAGATCACGATTGGTTCCTGTCACAAGGCGCAATTCACTGCAATTAAGTAATTTAAGGTTTTGTTTCACAAAATTGCCAACAATTGTAGATTCTATATACTGAAGAGTATACAAATTCGTGTTTGTAATAACAATTTAATATGAAAAGGAAACAAAATAAATGGCCAAGTTTATCAGCGTGCATGTGGACCGACGTTCAATCTAGATACGCTCCGTCAAACGTCCGGGTAAAATTAGCTTGGTGCTTGAGCTTATTCCTTTTCGCGGTCCCCTATCGGTTTAAACGATAATTTTATGGGAACTTGATAACGTATCAGTATTGTATAAATTCTACGGGTCATATCAACAATCTGCGATTCAATTTTGAATATTTGAAGAAGTTGATCAAAATCGTCCAAGACTCACTTCTGCTCCAATTTTGCAGTAGTATTTCTTATTATCTTTTCAGTCTACAAACAAATGTGTTTCATTAAATGATTAAACATCTTCGTCTAAGTTGCAGTCTAATTCTCTTTTGGTTGCATCGCTAGCTCAGCAGCAACCATGCAGTCACGTTCACCCTCGCGTCAGAGCTGGACGCGTGCGTTGTGGTTCTTACTTCACCTAATGTTTATAGTTTTTTCCGCTGTTCACTTCATGGACTTGATCAGCTAGTTTCTGTTATGCTGTGACTTTATTTATGAAGTGCTAACCGGATTTTGGACTGAACATTTGCTGTTTTCCTTTTGTATATCATGTAAGTACTTGGCGTTTATTTATGTTCCCAGCGTTCTTATTAGTCTTTTCTTTTGGCGGATATGGGGTTATTTTAGTAATTTTCCTTGTGTTTGTAGGTATTATTTGTTTAGCGAATATTAATGGTTCGTGTTTAGAGAAACATAATATAATAGGTTTGCAATAGTTAGCATAGTCGGCGCAAGCCGCCGTGCGGCGCCCGTTTTGAGACCGGTTCGAAAGTGAGTGTTTTGTTGACGAAACCGGATCGGTTAATAATTACAAACATAATGGAAGCATGCATCTGCTGCACAATGTTTTTCTACACTTCGGTAAACATATAAAATGTATATTCCAGACTTTTCAAAGTAACAATGAGAAACATCACGATGAGTAAAACTCCATCAAATATTTTTGTAGCCTTGAAACTAAATCAATTGAGATAGCACCAGAGATATCTTCAAGTAATCTTTACCAATATGAGACGATGTTGCAAACTTACAATATTCAGTAGGTATTATCTTTCACATTTCCAAAATTTTCTTGAAATCGAATTCTGATAGTTTATAGAATCAGGCGTTACTTTGCGGAAATCCATGACATTATATGTTACGAAAAATATCTAGTTTTAATTCCGCTACAAAAATCCAGGCTTCATGCAGGATGCAGTCCCACCCTCCCGCCCTCATGCATATGCATACGTGCAAGAAAAATGGAAAAAACATGCCATGCAATCAAACCTATAGAGCAGGGGCGGTATCTCATAGTACTGATTTAGGCCAAGCCTACCCTACCACAAATACGCATAATTAAAACAAACGCATTTATCGTAACCTTATAATAATATAAAACAAAATTAAAAAATAAACCATAACGCCTGGCATAATGCATTAGCAACTTTCCGCATCGTGTGACGTCATCACGTTCACTATAATACGAAGCTGAGGCCCACTATTTTCTTGCCTCAATTTTAGTCAATTTCATTCAAGAATGTATGATTTTTTGTTTCATATTGTCGTGTGTATGAACGGCACAGATGAATAAATAATGGGCGGGTCTTAGGCTCGCTGTAGCTGGCGGTAACCAATCAGTAATGACCAGCGTTTTTAATGAATGAAAGAAAACCTTAGTGGATTTTTTTTTTAAATGTTTTTTGGCATGGCTTCGAGGCTTTTATGCCAACCTTAGTGGGAACGCTCTGAACGGTGTTGCCAGTTCAAGAAACAAACTTCACACAGAAACGACACTAATAGAAACAATTAAAAATACGGGGTAGTAATATCAAATCTATACATTCCAAAAGAAATGTATAATTTTAAAGAATAGCAAAAGCGCTTTAGTAGTAATTATAAACTGTCGTTTAATTTTTCTCCTCAAATTTGAGAATTTGGTTTTTGGGAACTTGGGAAAATAAGGTAACCCCGTATGTTACTGTCAGTTTATTCCGGCAAAAGTTATTGTTTTATACTTTTGTAGTTATTGTTTATTAGATCATATTCAGCTTTAAGTAATACGTTTTGAAACAAAAAGGTGTGTAAATATTAATGAATATTCGTTTGTTTACTTAAAATGGTCCTAGTTTGTGTGATTTGTGCTGATAATGTGTGTTTATTACTGAATCTGATTACGATTGTTGTGAAAACTTACTTTTCACAACTATCATAAAAAGAACTACTAATATTATCGTACAAGATTCAAGTTGTGTCTAAAAATTACGAGAATTAACCCAGAAATATGATAATTCGTCTCGTACTCGTCATTTCAATCTTCGAGAGTTATTCTTGCAAGTGACGTGTTTTGTAACTAAGTATATTGGAGAGATATTTGAGATGGCCGAATCTTCTATTTGATTGTCAGAATATCGTGATTATTAATCTTACGTGAAGAATGCGGTGAGTGTTTTAAATTATACGTTTTGAATTGGGCCGAAGCTTTCTTCTATTCGCATCGTCAGTATCAAGTAATGTAGTTAGTTTTTTTTTATCTTTGGCTGGCCTAGCTTTACTCAGAAACCAGTGCACGCTGCTGCTATAGAGTATAGGAAAAATGGAAAAAACATGCCATGCAATCAAACCTATAGAGTGCATATGCACATGAAGCAAAGGTCGCACCCTCCCGCCCACATGCATATGCATACGTGCAAGAAAAATGGAAAAAACATGCCATGCAATCAAACCTATACTCTATAGGATGCCATGCAATCAAACCTATACTCTATAGGTTTGATTGCATGGCATGTTTTTTCCATTTTTCTTGCACGTATGCATATGCATGAGGGCGGGAGGGTGGGACTGCATCCTGCATGAAGCCTGGATTTTTGTAGCGGAATTAAAACTAGAAATTTTTCATAACATTTAATCGAATTCTGAACATTTTGCCAAGAATATACCGTTTATTTGGAACCTCTTTAAAGACTGTTTTTATAAACCTATCAGAAATATCTTCAATACAATATTATACAGTTGTTTATTTTTGCAGCACGTAGAAGTTTGTAAATGAATAAAGCCAACATTGGCGATCGGACGTCGAACCCGTTAGATCGTTTTAGAACGACGACCTTGTAAGACTCAGCTTTGATTAGATTTAAGATTCAAGGGACTTGTTTTCCTTCGACAGTAAAACTTGCTTCAATAAAACTTTATAACCCATGCAGTTGAAATTATATCAAAATCAGAATCAACCATGTCCCATATCTACTTATTCTATAAATGTTAAGTAAAACTCTATCTATTTTTTCTTCACGCCTTAACGTTTGAACAGATTTGGATGAAAGTTTAACGGATAGAAAATGACCTTAACACGACTAGGATAGTATTTATCCATTCCCGTGGCATAATTTCCTACCTCTACGCAAGCTAACACGCGCTACTAAAAGCTATTTATTCAATAAACCCAATGTGGCCATCTTCAAAGTAATCGATCTAACATGTGAAATGTACTGTCGAAATGCTATATTGAGTGATGACGCCATTCTCTTTACCACCAGCGAGTCTAGATTTAGATCCGTCAATTTTTTGCTAAGTACGTTACAGTGGCGTAGGGTAAATATTCTTGAAAGTGAAGCCGGACCAAAACGTGAATTCCAGTAACTACAGCTTTGGCCTAATATTAGCCTTTTTAAATATTCAACCCAAATTCTTGTCAAATACATATCTTTCTTACATATGCACTAGAATTTTATTATCCGTAGCACCGGTTAGAACATCGCCCATGTACACTATAAGCTAAAAATGCTCATAAAAAAAAAACCGGCCAAGTGCGAGTTGGACTCGCCCATGAAGGGTTCCGTAGCAGCAAGCATAGATTAGAGATATAATTATATTGAGATTAGTAAGTAATATACACAAACAATAAAAATAACTTTGTTTTTCATAGTATTTGTATGAATGGCAAAGTTAAATTTGCGGTTTTTGAAAATGTACTATATCTCAAAAACTGCTAACTGTATCTCATCCAAACCAATTTTCGTTGGTAGTTTTGGTTGAGGTCTACATTATGTATTTTTTTTAGTTTTATCATTCTCTTATTTTAGAAGTTACGGGGGGGGGAGGGGGACACACTTTTTACCACTTTGGAAGTGTCTCTCGCGCAAACTGTTCAGTTTAGAAAAAAATGATGTTAGTAACCTCAATATCATTTTTAAAGACCTATTCATAGATACCCCACACGTATGGGTTTGGTGAAAAATTTTTTTTTGAGTTTCAATTCTAAGTATGGGGGGCACCCCCAAAATTTGTTTTGTTTTGATTTTTGTGTGAAAATCCTAATGCGGTTCACATAATACATCTTTCTACCAAGTTTCAACAGGATAGCTCTTATACTTTCGACAAAAAGTGGCTGTGACATACACGGACAGACAGACAGACATGACGAATCTATAAGGGTTCCGTTTTTGCCATTTGGCTACGGAACCCTAATAAAAACTACTGAACCAAACTATGATTTTTTATGGGACCAAATGGCAGGCGTCTTCGCCATCAGACCCCTAATGACAGTTGCAACCCGTCTAGGTGAAAAGTTCTTATCAATACAAATTAATCAAGCTGAAACACAAGGTAGCTGCTGTGAATCGTTGAGGAGTTCCATCAGCTGTCTCTCGGCTCCATCATCAGATATTATACTCCAGACCTATATGAAATTGTGGTGCTTTGAAATACTTAATGAAAAAACTTACAAACACACTAGTCGCCCCTAAGATTTTTGAAAAGATCCACTCGATTTCTCTGGTCTTGCATCATCAAACTCTGATTTTCTTATCATGGGACCACATTTGGAATATCATTATCTTCTTTCCAAGTTCCAACAAAAAAAAAAGATCATCAAAATCGGTTCATTAACGACGAAGTTATATCGCGAACAGAGAACAAACAAACAAAAAAAACAACGTTGTACACCGGACGAGGTGTCCGAAACGGGTCACCTCTTTTCTTGTGGCCGGTTAACAAATTAAACGCTATTTCTAAACACTATTTCAAAATTCATGTTCACAAAACCTTATACTAATCGCCTACAGATCTTAACACCGCGATTCAGGATCGTGACGTAATTGCACAACGCCATCTAGTTTAAACTTCGAAACTAACATAACACCGTTTTACGGTGAACATTTACCAAAGAATACAATTGAACTGAACTAATCTTGTTATTACTGCACTCACTACGCAAAATTTTTCAATTTCAACAATAATACCAAATCAAATGCAAATGTACAGATGAAAACAATAACATACCAAATTATAAATAAGCGCGAAAAAAACTAATGTGAATCTGTCATCCAAATAATACTATCTAAACGAATTACGAAGTCCAGTATCATTCCATCTCATTCTGGCGTACGCATTACATATCTCTGTCCTTATCGTAAGCCGTAAAATCGCGGGTTATAACTTACTTAAACTAGCCGAGTTATGAGCTCACGGTCGCTAAAAGAGAAATGCATTGAATTAGATAGACTGAATTCCTGGTTCGCGTTGCGGCTTCCTTGCTGTTTTGCGCGAGTTGAAATTGCTCGGATAAAAATGGTAGGCGTTTATTTATTTCTTTGTTATTTTCTTAAGCAATAATGTTATACCTGCAAAGTAACTTGAATAGGTAATTAATTTGTTTTAATGATAATTGAAAAGATTAGTATTTGCCAAATTGTCATATTTCGGAAGGGAACTCGATAGGAATCGTTTTGTATTAGGGATTCGCTGCTGGTACGTTATTGCATTGTTAAAATTTTAATTGGATATCTGTAAAAACTTCTGACTATTCGGAAGAGCCGTTTGATTTCGAGTTTATAATGCATCACATTTTACAATTACAGTCGTAGATATCGGTGCTAAAAATTCCTCGTTTGTTACTATCGTGGGTTTCCGCAAGCTTTTTCCACACAATTTCCCGTAGCGAAGTGTTCTCGTCGTTCTGTGGCCTATTTTCTATTGAAGTGGTGTCGCGTCTAGGGTAACACAGGCGACGCCGGAGAGTCTGAAGCTTGTTCTACACTTACGAGCTTCGTCAGCAGCAACACTTCATTCAATGCCATATTTTTAAATGTCACGACTGAAATTATCTTCTTAAGATTCTTCAAATGGAAAGCCTTGTCATGAAGCTTCATTTTTCAACTTTTAAGTAGAATATCATTCTGACTATAATTTTTCAAGCGATTTTACGATATCTAGACAGAAAGCTGCTGAAGGTTTACTATGTATTAATTATAGAGAGTTCAAGTTTTGTATTTTTTAAGAACTGTGTTATCAATGCAAAAAATGCAAATTTACGAAGCACTTCTCGTCTCGGCAACCGTTAGCTTAATTTAATGATAACTAGCTTCTGCCCGCGACTTCGTACGCGGAAACGTCTGATGTCGAATTCTAAGAGCCCCGGGACGGGAAAACAACGGGATTCGCGAGACGATTCGAGACGTTCCAGATCTTTCATTTTTGTAAGACTAAAGAAATTTTGCTAAGACGTCATTCCTATGTTTTAGTGTCACAGGGCTTTGGAGTTCTACAACAGGAGTTTCCAGATCTTCGATTTTTATAAGTCAACAGAGAGTGCTCATCAGATTGAACAACTTTTGCTAAGACATCATTGCTATAGGTATATGTTATAGTTTCATCATTCTAGCTTCAAAAATGACAATACTTCCATACAACCTTTCATCCCCCCTTTCAACTCCTTAAAACCCTTTACGTTCCGGGGTCACGGTAAATCGTAACTCCCACGACCCCGGCAGGCTTTGGCCCTCTAAAGGGGGGCCCGTCACAATGCTACTCTTTGAGGCGCGCGTGGATCACAACGCGCCGTCCGTCGACCCGGGCATGGTCCAAGGTTGGACAGCGAGTCACCCATTATTCGCCGCCCGCATGCCCGTGCCTGCGGTGGATGGAGATCGTCTGCCGACGTCCGTCACCGTAGGCGTCTACCACTGCGGCTGGGGTGGAGGGAGGACGCTGTCCTCTCCCTCACGCGGCGCGAGTCCTCCTTCCAGAGCATAACTGCTTCGCAGAAGTAGGTGACCGCTTCCCACTCTGTCTCGCCCCGCAGCATGGCCTCGACCAATGCCGGGAGCAAGAGGTCTCCGCTCCGCCTATCGCCGTCGTGAGGTCACGGCGGTGCTCTGCCCAAGTGGGGCAGTCCTGCATCGTATGCTCCACCGTGTCCTCCGGGCGATCCTCGCGGTGGTGACACCCAGGCGTTTCTTCATCGTATGGTTGTATTGAATCTATGCAGTCGTAGTACATTTTTTGGGTATTCACCGAAATACTTTTTTAGCATTGAAGACCGGTGAGCGCCGAGCATGAACAATATTCTTCATGTTTTCCTAGTACTTTTTGTTCTGATCCCTTATTCAATTTCGGTACCAACACCTTCCTCTTGATCATGTTAATACGTTTTATGTCACGTTTCACGGAAACAGGATAAAAAATTGATCGTCTCGGTGGCGACATGGCATTGATAATTATAATAATATCGGCACAATAAGCTTACAAACTCAATAAAACACATCGACCGGTCAATTGATGTTTTGATTGATAAATTTTTTCGTTTTGCTGTCATTCCATGTCAGTTGCGTTTTATTATACCACGTTTTATGTCACATCCCACGGAAACGGGAGAAAACAAAACAAAATAAAAAAGGTAAAAAGTATCCTATATGTTTCTCCTGGTTCTAAGCTACCTCCCCACCAAATTTCAGCCAAATCGGTTCAGCTGTTCTTGAGTTATAAATAGTGTAACTAACACGACTTTCTTTTATATATATAGATTTATTGGAATATACTAAGTAATACCAGTATTCTTTTGTCTGCATCATTGTTTCAAACTTAGTCTGTGAGAGTTGCTGTAACATTCATTATAATAATGAACGCTGCCTCCCAGTTTATACTTTCTTGGTATTCTAAAAAAATATTTGCATCATTCGCTAAGTGCTCGTTTGAGGAATAGTGTATCGTTTCATATTGCACTGGAATGATGCCAACTCTGCAATGATGTCAGATAGGGTCTGTTTTTTTAATGCAACAATATTTTGTTTCTCCTGTTTCAAAGTCAGGTCGAAGGCAACTTTGTTTGAATTGAGGCGTTTATTTCTGTGCAGCATCTTGTTTTCCAGACGCACGGACGTGTTTATCGTCTAGTAATAGGATTCGGATCGTAAACGATAGTGGTTTACTGTCGAACTTTGGGCGTGTGTCTTTCTATACTTGATGCGGTATCCGTCTGCTTTAAGGAATAGCAGTATTTTTAGCTTCTACCTTCTTTGATTTGACTACCAACATGTCACATTTAGCCCCATTTTTCATCACGCGACGCAGTGTCGCCTCATCGCAACCGTGTAAGCTTTTTGCAAAAGTTGTATTACCTCAATAGGTTATTGTTACTCGACCTTTTACGTCGAACCTCATGGGAACATCCATTTTAGGTAACCTTTATTCCATAACAAAAGCACAGGTCGGCATTCATGTTGATATTTATGAGTCTACTAAGTTTATATTCGGTTGATTGCTCCGCCCGATGTATGAAGACATAGCTACTTAGTTGTTGGAACGTGCGGGTTAAATGAACCACGACGCTAATTCAATTTGGCCATTATCAATTGTTTTTTGTTTGTTGCATTATAATTGAGTGATAAAGACGTTTACGGCAGGTCAATTGTATCGTTTCTCCATCGGTCGCACTTTCCCGGATGTAGTTGTCTATTTTGCGCCTTTGGCACTTCCATTGTATGCAGTCCTCGTAACCGCCAATCGCTGTGATCGTTTGTGAAGTGATCTAACATTTAACGAGCTTAGGTGACCGATGGCAATTTAGACTGAATAAACTTCGTTCCTAACTTATATTTTGTGTGTGCCAAAAAATCATTTACAGTAATGCACATGATGGTCAGTAATAACAGGACATTACTCGGAAATCATCGTGTAAAAAAATCGGTGTAAAGAAATAAGAGAAACAACAATTATGTAACCGAATATGGTATGTTGCAATCGTCTGAGCTCTGCAGAAAGAAAAAGAATCGTTGATCAATATGCAGACTTGGTCGCGATACGATGCAAAACAAAGGAGCAACGAACTTGGAGGAAGAGTCCTTGCCATAAACGGTTCTCTAGCACCTTTTTCGAACAGGCGCGGAGTGATTCATGTGTCCGATAGTCTATTTCGGGAATTAATGGCTAAAGGAACTGTTACATCATTACTATTAACGATATAAGTAGTCAAGTAGTAGACAGCCAAATTAAGTTTCATCCATAGCTGCGTGATTAAAACTTCACAAGATGCAGAAATCATTTTCTAATTTGGAATCAGATCTGGAACATTAAACTGAATCACAACTGTACCAGGGAAAGCTCAGATATCCAGTTGAAATAGATGGGCAGAAATTAAACAAACATCTAATAAATTCCGACCACTATCCCGGACAATTTGCCCTGCTTAGCGTGATAAATGAAACTATATTTCTCGTAGTCATAGTTCATGTTGAGCATTAGCCTGCCTTTGAAACAGGGTCTTCTATACTCTGCAACTTATAGATATAGCTTTGGGATTTTACAAAGTACCTTTATAACGGCACAGTATAATAAAACTTGGGTCTTCGGTTGTCTTATTCACGTTTTAGCTAGGGTCACGATTCACGCGTGTGTTATGCATAAAATTACACTTATGATTCTGTACTACAGTATAGAAACTTTTGGTGTAAAAGGTAAAAGTTCTACTGGTCCAATACTTAGTCTAGAAATAAAATACTTTGTAAGAATCGTGGTTAAAAATTCTGGAATTAATTTGGAGAGCTGAATCCTGCAAGTTTTTTTTTGTTTCTTCGTCGTGAGGCTTTGAATTGTTACGGTGACGTATACCATAAGCAGCTTTTGCGTAATCCTCATCGTCTGCAAACAATTTCGCTTAACAAATCCTGTTTCCTTCTGCCTCCTACGTCTAAAACGTAAAAAGGGTTACTGCCTCAAATATTTGTAACCTTAATAGCGTTCCCTTCAACAAGATTGCCGGTTTTCTCGTCAATGTTTTATCCGGGGTCACACGTGTGTTGCCCTGGTTGTGTACAAAAAACACGTGCTCTTGACACAGCTGCCACTGCTGTTAGGCATCTATTTTGGTGGCGATAAATGAGTTTTTTCTTTCCTTGTGTTTATTAATTATGTTGGATAGGGTATACCGTTGCGTGACTTAATTTTGACCTGTTTTGGAGATTGTTCCTGCTTTACTGGGATATTATGGGCTTTGTTACAACAGGAAACTGCTAGTTGATTTGTTTCATTAACTTTTTAATTTAGCTTTCTTTTTGCATAAAAAAAATCTTCACAAATCTTCTATTTGAATAAAATTTTGCAATAAATGACTTTTCTGTAGAATTTTAACATAAGTCAAAACGTAATGCAGTGTTATAAATATTTTTGTGGCATTTGCGTGTTTAAAGACTACAAGAATTTCTAATGCATTATATTAAATTTTATATTTTATCGTTGCTCTATCAAATACTTGCATAAGATCCAGCTGAGCAATTTATGTTAGAAATTCTGTTGCAATGGATTTGTTTTGTTTCAAGCATGTGGAAAGTTAGCTCGAACATAAAAGTATCGTTTAAAGAAAATATTTCTGAAAGTTGCTTGTCGACATGCACTCTCGATATTACTTGGTCAGTTAGGTTATATAAATTAATAACGAGTTCATTCTAATTATATATATATTTATGAAAACTCGACATACTTATAGCGATCCTCGTGCGCTTGAGCAATCTTTAATTTCAATTATAATTCATATTTAGTATGTTCGACATTCGTTATTTCAAATAATACGAAATATTCGAGCGTGTGTTGATAACAGATGAATATTTTATGAACATTGTTATTTATTTAACAATTTAACTTTCCTGTTATTGTACAACTACGTCATCGTTTTATATTTAGCTCATTAACGATTTATGATTAGAGCAACGGTTATTGAACGGTTCATTCAGGGCTAAGGATTGTTGTGTCTTTATTAAAAACTAAAAAGTTTATTATAATGAATGACACACTTTTCAGGCGGTCTGTTTACTACTTGCTCCTTTTGACGTTCTGTTACTGCACTGGAATGAAAGACTCTCAGATACTTAATTAGAACAATTTTCATATTATTTCTTAATTTCACTAGAGGTAGTTCTTATCTCCCGATCAATGTCTCGGCAAGATCTCTCCCAATACCCAAACCACAGCCCAAACAAAATGATACAGAATTGTTTGAAGTGTACCCAATTGCATCTGGATTCCAAATTCGAATTTAAACACAGTTTAAAGGCTGATAGTAAACAATCGCTTGCACGTGGTTATTTACGTTTTCTCCACGTATAATATCTGTTAAGTGTTTGTAATGAATAGATATTCGCGTGTGGTCGGTACCGGCTGCTGGTTGGTCTGGCGCTAACGGAAGTCGGTTATTTAGCGAATCATGCGCATTAGGGTGCTTATAGACTAGTGTGTGGTAGCGTAGCCTTGTGTTCGTGTGTCGTTGCTGTATTAAGTAGAACGTGTAGTACGCCTTTGTCAGTTGCTGCGAGAACTTGGGACTTTGTGTCTCTTGTATCTTATGTTATCTTGTTGTTTAAGTTGGTACTAAGTTGTGTTGTGAATTTTGGGTGTAAGTAGGTAATACAAACTGTTATCTTACAATCATTTCGCATATAATTGATGGCAACCATTTTCTACGACCAGACTAGTTCATTGTAGGATTTCAATTTAGGTAGGTACTTATGCTGATCTAGATAACAAAATAACATATCATACATCCCTGGAAGGAAAAGCAAAGGTTTACCTACCAATACTCCCGCATTTAGCTAAATATCAACTAGTTACAAATTGATCCTAACCTTGGTACACTAAGCGGATAAAATAGGGTTATTAAGAGGAAAATAATCTCTAAAGGAAAGAGGAAAACACTGTTACCATGTACTTATCAAACTAGATGATTATGAAAACCAATGATATTTTAAGTAAAAAAGGTGTAGATACGTTATACGCGCTCAAAAACAGACGCGCTCAAATGTGGTTGATTCACAAACCTTGACCTCAGTCCGACGTTGCCAGCGACAACGGATGCACTTCACGTACTACAGAGTGAGTCAAAAGTAAAAGTGACTCAAAACCACCGAAAATGCCGTCGTGTGTGATGAGATATTGTACAAATTATACAAGCAAGACTTCTAAAAGTCAACGAATCACTTATCATTCGTAAATATATTATTTATCTTAATATTTTCACAAATAAAACATTACGATTCTATAATATGGCGTCGTAAAAGAAAGAGTGCGAGTGAGATAAAAGAGAGAGCGACACCATCTAGCTGTCCCTTTTTTTCATATTGGTTTTATCAAGCTATCCTTTTTACTTGTAGTGAAATGTAATGTGTGTGAATAAAAAGTGTGTATGTGTGCTGCCTCTCTGCGCGGTACGCTTTTTTCTGTTGTTTTGTACGTGTATAACATATCTATGACTTATAATATCATTGATGAAAACATTCCAATGATTTCGTTCTGGCTTTTAATCACTAGAGCAGATGCTCCAAATGTTACATTACACTCTAATCTGTATGAAGCTTTATCATATCGCAGCAAGTGTATTTATGTACCACGGCTTGGGAGACCGGCCTTCACCCGACCGTCACTGGCCAACGGCGATTATCCCATTACTACCAACTTCACCATCTAAATTCTAACTTCATAGCTCCTTAACTAGGTACTAGGTATCGAATGATCTGGTTATTAAATTTCTTATGTCACTTGTGGGTAGTGTTGCCAGGTCCGATTTGTTGTAAATCGGTACATGAGGTCAAAATAATCGGGATTTAGGGCTGCAGATCGGGACAGTAAACAAAAAAAACCAAGGATAGTTGTGGCAAGGTTTCGTTGAATGTTTCTTTGGCGCCGGCTCAAAATAGTTATTTATGATACTAGTGCGGTAAGTTGGTTTTTACAAACGAGTAGACGAATGTAAGCCCGAGATGAAATCGAGGGCTTACCATAGTCACGAGTTTGTAAATACCAATTTCCGCACGTGTGTCATACAATGTTTTTCAACACATTTGCGAGAAAACAGTACAATATGTAATTAAACAAACTTTATTTAGAAGTTTCTAATATCAAAATGGCGCGAATTTGCAAATGGCGCCACATGCACGTGGTGAAAAATAGAACTACATCTTTCGTCTCATTTACTCTTTAGTATTAAAATGAGACAACGTATTGAGGAAAAGCGCTTCCAAGGAGGTTCGATCAGTCAGGTTGTTTATTCTCATAATGTGAAACTCTTTGGTGGAGTTCTTATTTTTTTTTAATGGAAATTAAAAAAAACCGTAAAGAAAACGCACGGTGCTATACAACGGGGCGTGCCGTAAAGTAGGTACTTAGGTGAGAGTACCTATTTTCCCGCACGTTCCGTTGTATGGTGCGTAATTTTTAACTTTCGAACAATGTATACAGGCTTCGTAAACGCATTTTTCAAGCAAATGTGTTGAAAATTATTTTTTTGCCTTTCAGTTAGATGTTTCGTCGCCATCGGTTAGATTTTTTGTTAAAAAGATTTTTTTTTAGCTTTTTAGTTGTATAACAAGATTAGAGTATTTAACACATGGAGAAACCTGTCTTCACTTTTGTGATTGTCAACGTATCGGTCACAGTTGCTATCGCATCAACCGTTGAGGATCTCTTGCAACTGAAGTCTCCACTCTTAGACCGTCGACGACAATCAAATCCCAGGTATATCTAAAGTTCATCATGATGAATGAAATGAGTCCAAACTGTCCAAAGACGATATACTTAGTTGCTGTTAACTGTTGAGGATCTCTTGCTACTACCTTTTGTTTCCATCCTCAGACCCTCAATAACGATTATACCCCAACTAGGTAATTTTCATCAACACTAGTGAAATAAGCCCAAACATAATATAGCTGGTGCTGTTATCTATTATATCTCTAAATCTCTATCCTCAGACCCTCTATGGCAATGATACTCCAGCTAGGTCTAAAGTTCTCATCAAGCTTAGTAAAATGAGCCCAAATGCGATATAAGTAGCTGTTTTTAACTGTTGAGGACCTCTTACCCCTGCCTTCCGTCTCCATCCTCAGACCCTCGATGGCGATGATACCTCAACTAGGTCTAAAGTTCTCATCAAGCTGAGTGAAATGAGCCCAAACACGATATAGCTGTTGTTAACTGTTGAGGATCTCTTGGGCCTGACTTCACAACATACCTAACAAGGATCTGGAGTTGACCTGATGATGGTGACGCCATCATTTTATCTTCTCCACATTTTTGCTACATAGTAGTGTCCTCAGAATGGAACGGTTCACAACTGAAAATTCTGTAGAAAAATTGACAATGAATTCCTTTTTTTCTACCCTTAGTAGCCAATATAATTATGGCGTTCCGTGTTAAATACCCAACGTAAATATACATTTTTTTGTGTTCTTGTTTCCATTTTTTGATAAATCGGGACATTTAGCGTCCCGATCAGGTACAAATCGGGACGCGTCCCCAGATCCCTGAAAATCGGGACGTCCCGCGCAAATCGGGACACCTGGCAACACTACTTGTGGGTCTAGTTTACGGATTTGACTTTGATATCTGACAACTGGTGAATCTCTGTTCAATGACAAGAATGTTAACGACGGTAGATGACAGGCCATTACTCAGATATTTGCTTCGGATTTGGAAATGTCAGATTTCCGTTTCCCAATATTTTCTCCCAGTATTAAATCTAGTGACAAATTATAATGTGCTTAATTAATCAGGCATATTATAACACGTCGTGGACCAAATAAATGACTCTGCTCAATGAACTCGAGCACCAAATTTTCACGGCTGCCATGCCACTAATATATTAAACCCATTCAACTTTATGGCAAATGGCTAGTTGAAATATTAAAGTCAGTTGTAAATCATCTCCTAACACGACGCTTTTCAATATAGAGCGGCATGCGGAAGTGCAGCCGCATCCAACATGTTGGAGCATCGCCTTTTTAAAGTCCAGTCCAAACATGCCGAAATGAAATATCGGTGGAGCTTTAATCCACGTCGTATCCGACGTTCCATAATGTCCATATTTTATTAGTTCCCGGACTTGTCCTACTAAAATGTAAAGACAGCGCGTCCTAATAAGTACTTTACTCCAGGAATGTTGAACATGTGGGACGCTCCATGCTCTTTTTCCTTTAACACACACAACAAATTCCAACAGGTGACCGTTAAAATCGCTTGAGGCATCGTAATCGTAAAGTAATAAAACGTGTTGAGTGTAAAATTGCACGAGTGAACAAACGCAACGGATCGTAAAGCTGTGCCTAGGAGCAAATAGCAACTAGTCTTTCACAGCTGTCTTCCACAAATTGTACAAGGGATAAACGGTTGATAAGCTTTGCCTTTCATTCCTGAGAGAACGTAATACCAAAAAACCGGCCAAGTGCGAGTTGGACTCGCCCATGATGGGTTCCGTAGCAGCAAGCATAGATTTGAGATATAATTATATTGAGATTAGTAAGTAATATACACAAACAATAAAAAATTGTTGTTTAAACAATAAAAATTGTTTTTCATAGTATTTGTATGAATGGCAAAGATATATTTGCGGTTTTTGAAAATGCTATATCTCAAAAACTGCTAACTGTATCTCATCCAAACCAATTTTCGTTGGTAGTTTTGGTTGAGGTCTACATTATATATTTTTTTTAGTTTTATCATTCTCTTATTTTAGAAGTTACGGGGGGGGGACACACTTTTTACCACTTTGGAAGTGTCTCTCGCGCAAACTATTCAGTTTAGAAAAAAATGATGTTAGTAACCTCAATATCATTTTTAAAGACCTATTCATAGATACCCCACACGTATGGGTTTGGTGAAAAATTTTTTTTTGAGTTTCAATTCTATGGGGCGCACCCCCAAAATTTGTTTTGTTTTGATTTTTGTGTGAAAATCCTAATGCGGTTCACATAATACATATTTCTACCAAGTTTCAACAGGATAGCTCTTATACTTTCGACAAAAAGTGGCTGTGACATACACGGACAGACAGACATGACGAATCTATAAGGGTTCCGTTTTTGCCATTTGGCTACGGAACCCTAAAAAGGAGAGCAATGGAAATAAGAGGCAGCAATTTAAAGTTATAGAAAATGCAGTTAGGAAACTCGAAACTTCTGACGGCAATGCGGACTTTTTACATCTGCAAAATTAGTATAATGACATAGAAGAGTGTTCTCATTCGCGTCTCGCAGACGGTTCATAGGAAGATATAATTATGTGTATCTGAATATATTCTTGCAAGTGTCCCATCTTCAGGATTGGAACGCTAGGCACGCGACGAGACGCAAGATATAATTAGATTCACCCGTTCCTGTAAATCCTTCTTTTGGAACGAACGCTTTGCTTATTAAAGTAAAATGTTCATTCAAGTACTAGTGAAGAAATCAAGTGCTTAGAAATTACTGCGTTCTGCTACATTTCACATCAATTAACTAACATGACCAATTATATTTCTTTACTTTTCGGTGTTTAGTTTAACGCGTACTTGCGTATTGGTTTTATTTCTTGGGCAGGTATTTCGTTTTGAAATTCTGTTCATCTAATATTGCAAAGCTATTCAAATGAATCAGGAGGAAGCGAATTAAATATTTGATTATAAAATTCCGGACCTCTGCGCTGTATTGCGCAGTTTCAAAAAAGTCAAGAGCTTAGAAGAATTTCACTGGAATTTTTTTGAAGTGACTTAGTTATCAAGACGTTGTTTCTACTTACAAAATACAAAGTCGCAAAATAACTAAAGGCTTCTTCATACAAGACGCCTGACTTCGTCGTTGAGAGCCCTCGAGATTACTAAGCGCCTCAGAAAAGGGCGTTATGTAACCATTCCTGGTCTTAATTAGCGATATTTTTTTAAGAACACATTCAATAGAAGGAAATGTCTTAGTTAATTGTGGCTGGTGACATTTAAGAGCATCAAGAAAAAAAGAAAATGTCACAATATAAATTAGCCTTCCATCTTGACGTTAGATAGCCAGCCCTTAAAAGGTCGCTTGCTTATGCCGTTTAAATTGGAATTTCATTCCAAATTGTTCAGAAATGCAGGATAGATATTGCAGTAAAGAGGCGATAGGAATAATTTAGGTTATTATTGCTATTGTTGGCAAGCTTACAACAGTAACAAGCACTCACTCGACCATGACTGTTTTATTCACAGAAGCTCATGCATTCAAAAACATCTAGTGTTGTTAACAACATTAAACTTTGAACTTGAGAAGTATAAGGTGTATTATAACCTCGTATCTCAGCAACCTACTTCGGGAACTGTGGTCTTGCTTCTCTCATACTTTTTTCCCTTAACATGTTTGTGAACTAGAGGCAACAGTTACAAACGTATCTGAAGCACGCAATCGTACAATAGTACCGTTGCCTATAATATAAATTTGTAGTGCATAAAGTCATTTCGTTTTATAGTTGCAGTCCATGGCATTCCCGTGTGAGCTTGTGACCAATAATCTGGCGTATGAATCAATAGACGATTGAACTCGATACCCGTGAAGCTCGGTTCCGCGCTATGCCCAAGGATCTGATTGCAGGCGATGCTTTGCCCAGGTCACTTCACACAATGACACGGATGCAGGCCAGCAACTGGACCAACGTCTGTATGTCGCGTGGCGTTTGTATCGAGTTCATTCGCGAATCGACGCACTCGTTCCGCTTGCATGGAGTCGGTGACTCACTGGAGATTTGTTCTGTAACTAATAGCATTACTGTGGACTAGTTAAAAACTTTATATGAGTCCGGATATTCAAAGATATGTAGACCCTTATGTATAACATTCAAAAATTTCCTTGTATTTTCTAATACAGACGGTAGAAACCAAAATCGTAAACCGAAGAACATGCACGTTTTAAACGTCTTACAAAACAAATGAAAGAAAGAAGTTCCATTTGCTGGATGACAGATATAGGTACATTAGACAGATTTATTAGTCTGGACTGGAATAAGATAAAACCGTAAAGCCATTTTACAAACAACATTAAAATATTAAGTTACAGGAAAGATACTTGCAATAAAGTTCAACAAAGAGGTCGGTACGTTCTTTAGACTACTACTAGTACTAACATACCTAATAAGGTCATCTTTGAAGCAAGTTAATTATAAAATATCTTAAATGTTCATATAAATTATGCATATAACACCATTCTTGGCAGATGCAGTGCTAGTGTAAAAATTCTTAGTATTTAAAATACAAAACGTTCTATTAACACAGATGCTCACGTTATATAAGGTGCGGCTGTTAATTAGCTTCTGTAATAACTGCTATCAAATTCGTCTATCTTGCATCACAGTTAAGAATATTCATATGCATCTGCGGCTGTTATTCCATGGTCCTTATTATTGTTACGCGAATCTAGCTTGTAAAATCTTATGATGAGTTCGTGGTTTATAAATCTTCTCAAAAAACTCTGTTCTTGAGTTAGTTTCAGCATTGAAGCTTTTGACAGCGATGCAATGAATTTCATTTGCACCTAGAATTTATTGCAGCTATTGATATTTTATTGGACGAACATATTTTTGGTCGTTGTTGGCCCAAATTCACCCATTAAAAATACCGTTTCCGATTGCACTCTAAAATATCTCTCATCTTTTCACACCTGACCTTATTTTGGTCCGGTTTAACACTTCACGTGCAGCAAGGTCGTACTGGATAATCACGAGAGGCCTGCCATCTACGGCACTCGTCTCACCAGTCGAGAATCAAAGCATACACCATATGGCTACTCCGGCCGGTCAAGGGCATCGATCACTCCCAGCTAGCACTTGAGGACTTCAAAGAAAATTATCAGCTTTGATAAATAGCGTTTCGTGTAAACGGTGTGACCCAGATTGCCAATAACACTGCCAATGGTATTGCGTTAAGTGGCGTACTGAGCGTTTATTCTTGTATCGTTAAACGGTTAATAAGGTTTTACTCCATAAAAGTCTTCTATTAGGTTTTAATTTAACCGATTTATAACAGCCTCACAGAATCACGGGCGCAAAATGTTTCTAAAAGTTATGATTTTTCCAATCACGTTCGCAGGTGATTCGAAAGCAATTTGCGATTGATTTCAAATCGACACAGCTGCCTTTTCACGCCGGCGATTTGATTTCCCGCTCATTAACAAGATGAATAAGCTCAAAGGTAGACAAAATCGAAATTCAATCGCGCCATGGCAAACCCTTAATGGCTACGATAGGCAAGGAAAATTAAATTACCAGCTAACGTTATTTGCGTAGGTTCGACTGGACAGGATATTGCTGTCTGAACAGCTTAATGGACCTGTTTTAACACTGATTTTAGTTAACAACTCTATTCTAGTTAGTGATTTTCTAAGGAAAACTTATAGTTGGTCGATTGAATTGATGTGGGAAGATAGAAATGAGAAAATATTGGAACTCTAAATCAACAGTTTATTGAAATTGGTGCTACATGGTTTTCTTTTTATAGTAAACGTGAATCATAATTACCTAAAATGCTGAGACTTTATGTATTTCTTGCCAATGAGTTATAACTACAAACGTAAGTTTCACACAATATGGAAAACTATCCAACTTTCTAAACGATTCTTAAGCTTATTTAGACATTCAACCGCGTCACTGTATGGATAAGTATAGTATCAGTTATAATGTGCCTGATTCCCACGGTCGGGTGTTTATTTAGCATAATGCTTTTGTTTGTAGCTATGTACAAGTATAAATTGATGCCTCACTTTCATAGTAATTAATGTTTATACTATGTCTGATAACTGACAGGCATTCAAAACATTTCTATTATATTTCATCAGAACAATCCAAGCCAGTATATATTTATTTTTAAGAAATGTCATGCTTCTTCAGATATGATTGTTTGTACAAAAAGTCCAAAACTATAAATGCTAATCTACATTACTCAAATGTAGTCTCAATGTAAAAATGAATGAGTACGAGTATTTTAGATTGTTGTATGCAACTCTTTTACATAATCATGTTTTTGTTTTTTCACAATCATAATGCAAATGTTTGTAAAATATTACATGCAAATAAAGCTAGCGGCAAATCTGCTGTTGCATCTGAAGAGATCGTTCTGCGTATCCGATCAGTTGCTGCTCATTGTGCAGCACGATGCACGCAATTGAATCGTCCATGCACAACAGATTGCCAATTTAAGATCATTACGACTTCAATAGAATTACATTTTACGTAATGGCTTTGACAAGGTTAGAGTCCAACAAGTTTCTGAAGTTTGAAATGCCTCTGAAACTTTCTGTACTCAATTTTAAGTTCTTACGGCAACTTTTTTAATATTCATCATGCGTGACATGAAAATGTCACAAAAGTTAATCGTTTCTCTTGAAAAGTAACTTGGAAAGCTCCGCGGTTTTATCTACATCGATTAATATGGGATTCAAGCATCGCCTGCTTCGTCATTCTTTGCTATCTTGATGCGAATACTTGTTTTTATTTCGATGTCCACAGCTGCGAATCTGATAATCTAGTGTGGGGCGTGCAGCTATAATGATGCTATGTTATGTCTGCCTTCTGGTTATTTAAAAATGGTAATAGAGAAAGGCACATGTGTATTGTTGGGTTTTTAATAGTGGCTCCATGTGGTGACGCGCCGCGCCCCTCCGGTCGTCGGCATTGCTAGTCCGCGTTTATTTGGTAGTTTCATTCGCGCCCGTCTCGGATATTGACGTGTTTACGATAAGATTTTCCCACGAGCTTGCTTTCAGTTGACTACTTGAAACTTTGCCGTGGAACTGTGCAGTTGTTTGTTTGTTAAAAGTTTGGCTTGATAGCTTAGCAGGTAGTCTGGACTCGACTGTTTCTGTTCTATAAACTTTCGGGTAAGTTATGGTTGAATTTTGTTCCTCACTGGTACTTTAAAATTAAGTTCTTTGATAAAGTAAACTTCTTCAGCAGCCATAAAATTATTTTTTTCATTCATAAGGGGATTTATCAATAATCATAACTTATGTTATCATAGGGTTTTCTTTTTCAATAAAACTTGTTTAGGTATGACATCGAAATTCGTGTTATCTGATAAAGTGCGTTTATCATTGCCAGACCATTTAATTTGAATAGATACATTTTTATGAAAGTTTCAAGGTCAGCCTATTTATGATGGGTATAACTTAATTTATTAATACGAGTACATGCATTGAACATATAAGTATACGGTACCTAATAAGTTTCTGGTCCTAAGTCGTAAAGGATATCATTAAATTTTAATATCGTTTTTCTGCTGTTCATACAAAAAAAAAAAAAAAACAAACAAAACGATTGTATTTTTCAAACATTATATATATACGTGTTTTTATTATTCTTTTTATAAGTTGCAGTCACATGTTTGCTACATACGGAGAATGAGGATAACACTATCAAATGCTTCACTGCAAGTTATTTGTATGGGAATATTTCTTAATAAATATACATATTTAAAGTACATAAGTGATACTTACGGTCTAAACATGGTGATGTTCGATTGCTCTTCAAAGTACTTATTGCATTATTAGACAGTCATATGCACCAAAATGTAGGTACTTAGCAACTGTTAAAGCTGATTTGCTTCCACTGTATTGATTGGTAATTTCATGTTGTTTACGAATTACGATTATGATGTTTTTTTTTTATTTGTTATGGGTTTGCTCTTGACTCTAGCCTAGAGACAAACCTACGATCGTGCGAACTTACTCAGAAGAAGCCTGATCACTATAACTTTGAAGAGATTTGAATTGAATGCGTGCGGGAACAGACTCAGGTAGTGACTTCCACTGATATGCTTCGGAACTCACGTCATAAAATACCACAAAATTGCAGTTTCGAATTCTGACATATTGATGTTCGTAACTGTACAACATAAGAATATGTTTGTACAGCACACTTTTCCCTAAAAATCAATGGGAGTAAGCAATTTTGCATTCGCAGTGTGTAGTCAAAGCGAGGGTGACGAACTTAGGGGAATCACTGTTTATAGGGACAATAAAATTGTTGGCTAGGACAACATTCACAATGCTCCGTGGTAACACAAATATTTGAACTTGGCACGCTATGGTTTCGTCGATACAGCCTTCACCTTGTCTCTGTCACTGTCTACAATTCTCTACTTTGTTTATGGTTACTCGCGATTTCCGCATTTTTTTATTTATTTCTTTGAAAACTGTAAGTTCTCTTTTAAATTCAGACCATTACGAAGTTTTTGAATTTAAGTATATTACTTTTGCAATAAGCATGTCTGTAACTTTAGAGTCAAGTTTTGCAAGTGGAATGACTTGCTTGCTAATATTATTATGCCTGATTCCATTTTCATTTTACTTATACCTAAATATAGTCATTTGAATTTTTAATTTGTTTGTATTATTTTTATGTTAAAGTATTAAAATTCTGTAACTGTTGTGCACTCCTAATTGAAAAACTCATTATAATCTGGAAATTCTACTGTGTTTATTGAATTTGTGTTAGTGAATAAGCTGTTGGAGTGCCATAAATAAAATAAAATTAAAATAAATACTTTAGAAAGAGCGTAATTTAAATACATAATTATGATACATATTGTTTACTCACATCATACATTCCTAATAAAGAAGATGCTCATTCTAACAAAGACCTTTTCCTCAATCAATGTTGTTTATTTAACATTACCGATCACATGTTGAAAGTTTTGTCGTTTTTCTGGAGCCTTGCAGCCGACAGCCAGACTGATTCATTTAGGTACTATTTATTATTTAAGCTTAATCAAGACTTGTGTTAACACAATCATAACTCTACTTTATGCAGCTTGTTAATAGGATTAAAATCACTGAAATTTATATTCATTAGTTCATAGTTTAGATTATTTCATCTTTTTATTTCTTTTTACTTTTATTCCACATTCGATTTATTCAAATTTAGAATTCTAAATGTCATTTTAATCCTAGTCTTCAAATCAAAATCAACCTAACTTATTAACTGATAAGGTCAGTTCTTGAGAAATTATACATTGTAGTTTTTATAAGGGCAATATCAGATTCTGTAATAATGTCATAGGGGTCGTTAAATGACACCGCCCGGCCCTTATGGCAGGCAAGGGGTCGACGGAAAAGGACAAAATCGCAAAATTATGTGGGGCAACTGTCAGTTGTTAATTTACGTGAACTAAACTTGCGTGGGTTGCCAAAAGTATAGTAAATACAACGTATATTTGTATTTGATACAAACAATTTAATAATAGTAATTGATAACATTACGTATCACGCGATGAATATTAATATAATGTACGATAAACTGGCTTCCATAATATTTTAATATTCAGATTCCAGATAATGAATCCATTAATATTTATGAAATTTTCTAGTATTTTTAGAAGATTGTGATATAATTCACTGAATTTAATGAATATTGGCATGAATTTCAAATGTAACTTGAATTGATCAATAATGAAGAATAAAAAAAATCTTCAATTCTTTTCAGAATTTGTTCAAGCTTTCAGTCTTGTTTGTGATCAACGTCACGTCACTAAGTTTAAAAGGTTTTCGCGGAAGCTTGTAAATTGATGTGACAATGTTTGACACTCGCTAAAGTAACCATCGATTGTAATTTTAGCAGACCTATATTATTCTTTCTAAAAGTTATAGTTAGCTGTTTACATAGTATGTGTACCAAATAAAAGCAGCTGTACTGTCTCTTACAAAATTTCAGTAGGTTTTTAGGGTTCCTTAGCCAAATGGCAAAAACGGAACCTTTATAGATTCGTTCTGTCTGTCTGTCTGTTCGTCTGTATGTCACAGCCACTTTTCTTCGAAAGTATGAAAGCTATCCTGTTGAAACTTGGTAGGTAGATGTATTATGTAACGCATTAGGATTTTTACACAAAAATAAAAACAAAACTTTTGGGGGTACCCCCCATACTTAGAATTGAAACTCCAATTTTTTTTTTCACCAAACCCATACGTGTGGGGTATCTATGGATAGGTCTTTAAAAATGATATTGAGGTTACTAATATCATTTTTTTCTAAACCGAACAGTTTACGCGAGAGACACTTCCAAAGTGGTAAAATGCCCCCCCTGTAACTTCTAAAATAAGAGAATGATAAAATTTAAAAAAAATATATATAATGTAGACCTCAACAAAAACTTGCAACGGTAATTGGTTTGGATGAGATATGGTTAGCAGTTTTTGAGATATAGTACATTTTCAAAAACAGTAAATATAACTTTGCCATTCATACAAACACTATGAAAAACAAAGTTATTTTATTGATATTAAAATGACCCCTATGCACACAAGAAGGAATTTCTTAAAAAAAAACATTAAAAGTATATCATGGATAAGTTCATATCATCATTTGCATGAAACATGAAACTGATCAAACCCGTCTTCTCCGATTGTCCTGAAAGCCAGACGTCAGTCGCTCTTCCTAAAACCAGAAAGTCGTCATACCAAAGACAAGGTAACTATCCGGTATTGCTCGACTAGTTCCCTGGAAAGCAATTTCTGACAATAGACGGAAAATCTTGGAGACGTAGTCTTTCTATTAGCAAAAAAAAAAAGAAACTAAAGACATACCAAAGAGGGTTGACAATTTGACATTGAGAAGGATGTTGTCAACATTTGCTGAAACGAAAGAGACAGAAAACATTTTCTAAAAATGCGTACACACGCAAGAATTTAACAAAGTTCCGTGCATTTTTTTCCTGTCGCACTCAGGTCGTTTACTCATGTAATGGAGCTAGCCTGGCGTTAAACTGAACCCTATGTTTCCGGTCCCGCCCTGTCTGATCCGCTAATGGTGAAACGAAAGGGTTACCACAATCGATCCATTGTTGCACTTATTCATATACACTTGTAGGTTAGGTAGGTTAATGAGATTTTATGAGATAAAAAGAATAAGTACTCGACAGAGCTACTGGTCAAAACAAATATTTGTTTACATTGATTGAAAGCATCGTACCCATAATATTAAGCTTTCTTCTCAGTCATAAGCTTCTTAGAGTAACACTTTCTTAAGTGAATCTTCACTCACGTCCACTTTCCAATATATTTTCAGATCAATTCGAAGAATTTGTCTGACAAAAGATAAATCGATTGTGAAGCTTATGGGTCGGGCTTTAAACTTCAACAGCAAGATATCTGTTTTACATCAGCTCATAAAATGTACATTAAAACGTATCGGTGATGGCGATGAACGGCAAGACATTAGTTGTAAATGTGCCGAGCCCTAGGGGACGTGGCCAAGCCCCAGTCCTGTTATGACCGACATAATAATTTTATGCGTGGCAACAGACGCTGTTAATAAAATTAATTACCGGTATCGGTAACTAGCCCCATACCCAGGGTAGCATCCAAAAGGGTATTTTAATTAACCCGGAAAATATTTTCAGTGAACCGAAAAACTAAGTAAGTATATAAAAAGTGACAAGCTTGGAACGCTTTTAGTTTTTCTTTAAAAGCTTTTTGTAGACTGAAAATATCTAACTACAGCCAAAATTGTAAGTGTCAATAATGTTTTCCTACACAAAATTATCGATAAAATTGAGAATAGATTTAAAGCATCCAATTTGAATAGCACCTACTCGTATATTTTGCGATGATGTAGCATCGCTTAATTTTGCGGCCCCGGTTCATGGTTTATAAAAACTTTGCCAAATCACGCGTCCGCATCAACGCCGGAGTAACGACCTTGCCTCGTCCACCTATGACACGGAAGGACGTGGCAATTGCATGAACATGGATCGGACGCCATTTTGTAGTCTCTTAGTGCAATTTGATGTAACATAATGAATTTTAATTCTAGTATGTTACGTCTTTGACTTGTGACTCTATGATCAACGTTATGTAAGGTATAGGAAATAGCTTACGAATGATAGCTTTTGGTCTGATTTTAGAAGAAATTAAATCATTGAGCGCCATTTCAAATTTTCATTTGAGATTCGGGGACAATGTAGACGCACAACCATTCGTGCTAAAACATGCGATAGCATATTTATTAGTCTTGACTTTAATGAAACATTAAACTTTTTAGTGTAAAAGCCTGTTTTTATTGAGGTCTCCGGCAAGTATCTATCTGTAATTCTAATCGAGAAATGACGGACTTAGCCATTGCAATCAAGTTCTACAAGTTCTTTTTTACACACACGTTGCAAGGTCTATGCTATGTTGTTAGAATGATTTGTTGCTCCCATTTTGTCGTTGTTTTTGTTTCTACGCACGCTAACCTATCATTTATATACGTTAGTTAAATTATAGTATACATTTCAGCAAGAACTGTGTCGGAATGTAGATTTGTTACACCATTTCATTTGGCTAATGTAAAATGCTCTGCTTATTTATAGTAAACCTACATAAAACTTCGTTCATGATTCCCGATGGTTTAGCAGAACTGTGTTGCGTGCTTTGGCACAAGTTTTTCGAATGTAAGCACTAGGTAATTAAATGGCATTCAGAGCACTTGTAAGTTTTAATTGTTCTGTGTAGTTAATTAAACATCTAGCAACTAGCGCAGGGCTTTATTTCCTTGTTTTTACGACCCAGGATAATAAGCAGTTTCGATTTCCGGCCACGGATACGCGTGCTTGCGGACGATGAATAATGTAGCTCGCCGTCCGATCAAGGTCGCCCAGCCCGGGTCAAAGGCACGACATGTTTCACGCGTACTAAAAAAGGGATAATAAGTTAAATTCTATTATTCTTTTATTCCTAGACCTCTGTATTTATTCAATACGTGTTACTTAGATCTTCAGCCGATTTTAAGCACTGCATGGCTTTTTATGCTAAGTTAGTGAGAACCTCCGTGGAATAACGTGACATGATTGATGATGACATTATGTTTATTGTAGTGAACAATGGGAAAATGTTACTAGCTCTACTCTCTAGACTAGCTTTTTCGGAGAAGCTCTTGTCAATGTGTCAGCGGCAGATCAGTTCTGCTTATTCAGTTGTGGTTCAGTCTCCGTGTATGTGAGTTAAATGTTTGTAACACATTTCCAGTATGGGGCAATGTTTTAATTGAAAAAAATGTCGTGCTACTTGAAAACCACTTGTGGTTTCAAGTTTCTTTTTAGCAAGACTCCTTGTTTGCTTATCCTCTCAGAAAATTTCTACAAAAATAAAACATTTTTACACACGAACATACTCTGTTATGTAAATCTGTTGTGTGTAACTGAGATTACCATAACTTGAATAGCGTAAATGGAAAATCTTCTTTCTTTTAAGGTAGCATTGTCAAACGAGTTTTTGATAAATGGAAGCGGATAAAATTATTGCTTTGCAAAAAATATTTCCCATTGGTAAACGATGCCGCCTTTGATTATAAATTGTTTCTTTATATTCTGCCATCTGCCACATCTGAATAAGATATTGCTCGCAAAGGCTGAGCAGCAGTATTTACAAACCGTGCCCAAATCAGGAACTTTGATGTATTTTTAAACATTTGTTTTGAACTAAATATTTATTTGAGTAAACGTAAACTGTGCAGAGAAGAGAAAAAGATTTATTTTTAACGTTTCGTTTGTAAATGTTTAAAGATGCGACTACGAAGTTAAGATACGACTGTTATTAAATCGTGGCCAAGACCATGTAGCGTAGCTAAATTTATTTCTACATAGGTACAGTTTGCATTAATAAAAGCAAAGTAATCCTATATTGTACATTTGTTTATAGGCAGTCGATTTGCACGCGTTTACGAATTGCGTGCATTAACCTAGATTTAAGTTACAGCAATTGAACTACAGCGTCGTCGAACTGACGCCTAGAGATGGAATCTAGCCAAGTCCTTACCTGAACCTGAAACCAGACGTGGTTTGGATATATAAGCAGAATTATATATTGAGTATCGAGATGTATCGATTGATGTCTCGTTTGGTGAGTGAGACAGTTCCTAACGGAACCCATAACGGACTTTTAGTACAGTAGGGACCGTCAAATTTTACTACGCCACTCTATTGTAAAGGTTATGATCATGTGTGGGTTAGGCGTTCCCACGATACGCCATTACTTTCAACTCGGGGAAATATATGAGTTCCCACAATTTGGGCTAAAGAACGGTTGGCGAACAAATTGTAATCTACCTCAGCTGTAAAGTTTGGTCGGTCTTGATGCAGAATTTTAATTGTTAAGTCATTGTCCACAAATACTAAGATTAAATAAAGAAAATATGGGCGCAATAGCCAAAAAAGGAAGTGAAAATAGATCACCTTGGAATAGTGGTCAGTATGGTGACCCCTAATGCCAAGCCATAAAGTAAAGATAGTTTTTAGGGTTCCGTAGCCAAATGGCAAAAACGGAACCCTTATAGATTCGTCATGTCTGTCTGTCTGTCTGTCTGTCCGTGTATGTCACAGCCACTTTTTGTCGAAAGTATAAGAGCTATCCTGTTGAAACTTGGTAGAAAGATGTAATAAGTGAACCGCATTAGGATTTTCACACAAAAATCAAAACAAAAAAATTTTGGGGGTGCCCCCCATACTTAGAATTGAAACTCAAAAAAAAAATTTTCACCAAACCCATACGTGTGCGGTATCTATGAATAGGTCTTTAAAAATGATATTGAGGTTACTAATATCATTTTTTTCTAAACTGAACAGTTTGCGCGAGAGACACTCCCAAAGTGGTAAAAAGTGTGTCCCCCCCCGTAACTTCTAAAATAAGAGAATGATAAAACTAAAAAAAATATATAATGTAGACCTCAACCAAAACTACCAACGAAAATTGGTTTGGATGAGATACAGTTAGCAGTTTTTGAGATATAGTACATTTTCAAAAACCGCAAATATAACTTTGCCATTCATACAAAGTTATTTTTATTGTTTGTGTATATTACTTACTAATCTCAATATAATTATATCTCTAATCTATGCTTGCTGCTACGGAACCCTTCATGGGCGAGTCCAACTCGCACTTGGCCGGTTTTTCTTTGATAACGCCTTCGTTTTATCTTCATATGTTATAGACCAATAGTGCATTAAATAAAAATATTATTGTATCATAATCTCCGTATCGTAAACATTAATGGAGTGGTTATAAAAAGTAGGTACTTTAACCTCCGCCTTTAAAAGAAATCCAATGTTTTCTCGAAGAAAAAACGCGAAGTACAGCTTGGCAAAAATGTCCTGAAACGGTACTAAAAAATTTCATCGTTGGCAACTTCACCCACTGTCACGTCTAGTCAGTACATGTAATGTCATTGCATGTTATCGCTGGCTGTTTTTTGTGTATTTTTTATTACTGTGTTGAATTTGGTGACTTAAAGGACTCAAAATGAACACAAAACCATTCGCAGCTTCGCTAGAGCGATAATTTATAAGCTGTATACCAGATGTTTGGCGGAATTTGAAGCCAGACAAATTTTATCGAATATCAACGATGTTTATGAAAGAACTGCTGAAATGACAGGTAATATGTTATTTTATATAAGTAATTAGATAAAATATGTTTAATCAAACTTGCAATAGATAGTATAAACCATTATTATAACTGTTATTTACATTGAAAAACATTGATGAATTAGAGGTTATGTTTATTTGCAAAAGATGAACGCTCATATAATTTTGATACTTTTGTGTTACTTCCAGAATAAAAATAACTAAGTTTTTTTTTCTAGGAAAATCCGTAAGTACCATACGGCGAATTGCTAAGGAAGGGCAAACAAACAAAGGCGTGTTCTCCATTCCCGGGAAACATAAAGCAGGGCGACCCAAAAAACAATTGGATGATTTTGACTTGTGCGCGATCAGACATAAAGTTCAATTCTGTTACACTGTCAAAAAGATTGCAAGTCGAATTTTTTACCATTTAATAAATGATATAGGTATACCTAAAAAGATACAATTGATTTTTCTATTGTTGCTTCAGCAACAACTTACCTTCTGTCTTTAGACACATTTACTTTGTTATTCATAAAAACCACTTAAAAGAATCATTGACTTTTATTTTCCTCATAATGAAAATCAATATACACACGTACTTACTTGCGCATTATCATATAAAAGCGAGTGTGTGTAACGAGTAGAGAAATTTGTTTATTTGGTTTATTGTAAGTTTAAGTAATGTAAAACCGAAAACCGCAGTAAATGGCGACGCATGATAAGGAAAGCCGACCCCGAATAACGGGCCGTGGCGAGGCAGAAGAATGTAAAACCCGTCAAAGACATCATCATCTGCCTAGCCTTTTCCCAACAAAGTTTGGGGTCGGTCCAGTCTAACCGGATGCAGCGTAAACATTAATATGTTACATGGAGCGACTGACTATCCGACCTCCACAAGCAATTGAGTAATACAATACCACTTGGAAAGTCACGTTTTCAGATTTTTGAGTTTCTGACGCACAGTAAAAATCTACAAATAACATACAGGACAATCTTCAATCATGGCTTAACCTTGAAGATTGTCATGAGCGGTTGTTTTATTATTTAGCCCCGAGCTCCTCTAAAACCCGTCAAAAAAATATTTGAAAAAAAAAACAGAGTATCAAGATCGTTATTGCCGTGCTATATAGGGTTACAATATGTACGATAGAGGCGCCACCATTATTTTCACGACTTTTTTGCCAAGCTGTACGTGCTACGTTTCTGGCATGGCGCAATCAACTCCCTCTAGAATATCAAGTAAAGCAATAGATAGCTTATTTGTAATTTAAACGTGATCTACAAGAAAGTCGTTCAAATGGAAACTGACGATGGCACTTTGATAAATGCCTATATCGATTGTCCGTCTTTTATCGTTTTTATGCAACGACCATATAAAACTAGACGCCTCATACACGATCTGATTAAAGAAAATTATTCTGTCAAGTCGCTGAGGTACGACGTAAGCGAGGGAGACGGGGTACTGCGTTCTGATTGGCTAATACTGCGTTCTGATTGGCTAACTCAAGGTCAGTGCGACACGGGGACTCACAGGAGTGGTCGAGTCACGACGGTTATAAGATTTTCTTACCTAATGTGTTGACAGACATCGGTCGCCTGTGATTAGGAGTCTAGTTATATATGGTCGTTGTTTTTATGTCTGCAATCAACTTAACATGCACTTAGCATAAGAGCTGTTTTATTCATGCGCATTTTATTACTCATCTGTTTATTCTGCAGCCGCATTTTTTTTTCTAACGCGAGGCAACGACTTTAGACCTTCGCCGTGGCCTTTCTAGATTAATAACTGGCCAGCAACAAGTCTGTTGTATGTATCGTCAGTATAAAAATAAACCTTAGTAATGTTTATCGGTGGGTGCGTAGACGGCGCGTCGCGGACATGATTACCGTGACAAATTGAATAGTGAATACGTTGTATAGGTGGCCATAGCTTCGACTCAGTGTTTGAAGTGTAAGCCTTGATGCCCCCCAGCAAATCGCGGTACAATGACCCTGTTCCCGGATCCCCATTGGGTTATACGTATCAATACGTGGTATAGAAGGGAATGACTATGTGTAGGATGTTGATGTTGAGCAATACATTGTAGTAATAGTTCAACATTTTATACTAGTTGAATGGATATTCAAGTACAAAAGGTTTTACACAATTTTGACTTATCTATAATGAAAATAAACTTGATTTAAGTAGCCTCTTGAATATTTTCATGTGACTCAAGCACTCACTGCACCCATATTATTAATTTCCTTCCCATCCATATAAGTGTGTTGGCATTCTTGCAAAATCTACAGCCGATAACGTATCAAATCCAAGTGGCTAACAGCTCTACTTAGTATAATAAGTACGTTTCAGTATGAGCAATCACTTCATTGTTATCGGTTGACGTTTCTAATACTTCTACAATAAATTCTTATATTTGTATACTAGACATTGCCGTTATTGGCGATTTCCACGAAGACAATCCGTCGATAAATTAATTTTACCGCTGTTTGTCACGAATATTCAGGTATTATGTTATACCTACATAGGAAGATATTTCTTTCTGAAAAGCTGACGCAAAACGTTAGATTGCGCCCCCGATAGGTTTGAATAGGCGAGGCCGACTGGAGGCCCGTTCATGAGAACTATTCTTTACTCCGCATAGTTGCTACACAATACGTCGATAGGTTTTACTCATTGTTGCTCGTTTCACCATTTGTTATTCTGATATCTAGCTTTTTGCCGAGACCACTTCTCGGTTCTTAAACAGTTGAATGCCTTGTGCTAGTACAAGTATTAAACGTAGTCGGACAAGTATTTTTACGGACGCGAACGCAAAGTGAAGCCATAAACCTGTGTCGAAGCCGTGAACCTTGTCATATACGTAAGATGTTGTTTATGTAAAAGTTTTTGCATCATAATACCAATTTAATCGCAACAACATAATAATATGATATATTTATAGATATTTCAAGATTAACTCATTTAACAGTTATTTTAGCATAGACAGTACCGGAACAATAAGTTTAATCTCCCTCGGGGTAGCGGCAGTGCAGCCGTGCCCAAGGGCCAGCGCACAATGGACGCCAGTCCACAATACCGCTGCAGCGAACTGATTACTACGCCGATCACTTCGCTTAGTCTCATTCATTTCTCAACGGAGCTCTTTTGTTTCAGAACATGTGATATTAACTTGCCATGGACGAGGAGAGTACAGCCTGCCCCGGCGAGGCCGGCCCGCCCACAGTAGACGTACAGCCTAATGAAGATGTTCCTAACACAGACACAAATACCGAAGTAGACAACCTCGCTACTAGTGTTACAAATTTAGATATTAAAGACGGAAGTGATAATAAGGATAGTGGTAATGACGAAAAAGAAAGTGAAAATAAAAAAGAAGGTGCTGTTATTCTTGAAACTGTAAATACGGAAGTCAAATGCCCGGCACCATTAGTCAAGGAGCCTTTTGTTGAGCAAGAGCCCACTGAGCCGAACGACGACGCAAGGTCGCTGGGCGACCTAGACAGCTTGCCAGCAGGAGATGAACTTGCTCTTGGTGCAGCGGGTAGTGACAGCGGAGTGGAGGGCTGCGGTCGTGCCCTTAGCAGCGGCGGCGGCTCCAGGTCGTGTGCATCCAGTGTGGTGTCATGTGGCTCCGGTTGTGGCTCGGAGAGCTCGTCACTTGCCGGTGCTCCGCCGCGCCCGAGACGTCGCGTCAATGTCAACGTCACTGAGCCAAAACGCAGCTCACCTGTCGGCTCAGCAGCCCCGCGACCCGTGACGGCACCGCGCGGCCCCAACCTGGCCACCCGTGAACGTGCTAGGAGTCGGGAGAAACCAACTCCGCCAGAAAAACCCCGACCGCTCACACCGAAACCACGTATCCGACCTACAGCCGACTTGCCAAATCTCGTTCGAGAGAGCCCCGCATTACGCGCGAAACCTACAAAGACTTCGACGGCTCGGTGCAGGACGCCGAATTCACCGAGTGAAGAGAAGAGATGGCCGGCGAATGGACCGCGGTTGACTACTGTGGCGGACGCGAATGCGACGCGGGTAGCTGCTGACAAGTATGGGACGCTACCTCGCAGGAGACGTGATGCGGAGCCAGAAAGCGGTTCTCCAAAACACGAGGGTACTCCGCCCTCCTCACGACGACCAACCGTCACCCGGTCCGCTTCCTCTCGCTCTACTATCAAGACACGAGTACGCATCTATGCGGAGAAGACCTCGCAGACAGTACTGCTCGGGACTGACATCGAGTCAGCGCTGGCAGGGATTGTGCCAAACATTGAGAAGTAAGTCACTTATCTACTATTCATAAAAATAATGATGTCGTTTCGCAAAATAACCTAAATGATCGTTGCTCACCTAACCTAGCGTAACTACGAGCGGATGTATATTAGCTCATTTTTATGATGAAATACCTACGTTTGAATGTAATTCCGATGCAAAGCCATACCTATTATTTTACGTAAAAGTTGAATTTAGGTACATATTTTTGTCGTGTATTTCTCCTGCTGCGTCGTTCTCTGTTGATATGTCCAAAAAAGGAACTCTTTTGCTTTGAGGTCCACAAGCCTCCCAGGAGAAATCTCTTTGTAGAAGTGTGTCTTCCAACGCTCTTTGTCTAGAACTACATACAACCAATCACCGTAAAGAAGACCAGTTCATCAGGTCGTCTGTGCCTGCCGCGAAACTGAGTATGGCCCCACCAGACTAACATCGCCCAATTTCGTCAGAAACTTGGAAACTTTATTTACTTACATAATTATTCTTTGCAGTCGCGTGGAAGTAACTCGTTGCCACCGCGGCGTGCAAGCAAGCGCTCGGGACGCCGAAGCGACACGACTCGCTAATGCTTTAGCTGCGGCCGCCGAGGAGCGAGAGAGGCGACAGCGGGCGGAGGCCCAACTGGCAGCGGAGCGGGCGGCACGACTCGCTGCCATCGCGGAGTTAGACCGCAACTCGCAAAGGCTGTTGGACCTAGCCGGTGCTGGTAAGTCTCATCATCATCATCATCATAAAAAAATATAGGCCTCCCCCTTTTTTGCTATATCTCTCAGTTCTGTGGGTCTCTCATCCATTTATTCCCCGCCGTTTTGACGATATCGTCAACCCAACGGGCTTTTGAGCGGCCCTGGTTTCTTTGGCCGTACCTTGGCCACCATTCGGTCTAAACCTCACCTACTTCTAAATCATTTCAGTATTTCTATGCAATCAAGTGCATTTTATAATGTACTCAACCAGAATGATAACGCTTTAAATGAAACACCGCTGACATTGCCTATAGACCTAGTATTTGACCGAAAGAAATCATCGCCTTGCCGAATAGTCGGACGGTAGGTAATAGCGACAGTTCACCCATCTCTAATTCCCATTTTAATTAATAACAGATTGTGAGTTCACTCATTTTTTTAGAACTTTAGTCCGATGAGGTGAAGTAAATCACTGCTATTCATTCTTCGTCCTACAGCCTTCATTCTTAATCATTTACAACCTGTACAGAATATTCTGTTTCCACACACATTTATTAGCCAACACGTAGTACATCCCTAGTAAGACTGAGACACCCCTAGCCATATCAGCAGCCGAGCAATAGGCTTTTACAGACTCTGCGTACTATGTCTGATGTGTAGCGTGCTTTAGATATTTTTTATTGTCTTGTTTTTCATTGTAAAGAAACTGGGTCACATATTAATGAAAAAGAAAGGAACAGTAAGCATTTATTTCAAAAAAAAATGAAACGAATCTCATTTTACTTTTAAAAATATGAAAAGTAGCACATTTTTGTAAAAAATTCCTAGTTAGACCTTTGTGCAAAGAGGAAAGTGCTGCCATAGATTACGCTAAACTAAACAAACTTTTTGCTGCTGTTTTTGTTGCAACTGTCAGTTGTAACCAGAAATAGATTTAACTTGCGTTGCGTGTTCACGATGAGCGAATTCGACCTCATTCATTCAAATTCGTACGGTCTTTTGAATTACGAATGTATGATCTCCAAATTGGCGACCTTTCTGTAATAAGGTTGTAGGGGTCAACACCTCACCGCATACTACTGTTAATTTCTGAAAGTTGGCTTAACAGAGCCTTTTGTAAAAAAAAAAGATCCTTAAAAGGAATTTTTAGTTTTCTGTGGAAATTGTGTTGGAAGGCAAGACGGCTCAGATGATGAGAATAAAAGTCAAGATTTCGGAAGTATGAAGAAGAAGACTTGCTGTGTGACCCTTATGTATCCTCCTCCTATGTGTATATGAATAAGGGTACATAATTGTCATTTATGTGTCTTCCACTGATGCTCACATATTTGTCTACGTTGAATTTTATGCTTAATCGTAATAGTGTTATAGTCTTTTATAAATTGACACCGAAAAAGTCGTCGTTGAAAATTGACCCTTATAGGCATCCGTCAAAAAAACCGTGCAGCGAAAATGATCTGCGAACATTTTTTGCAACCTTAGTAGATGTTCGGTGAGGTGAACACCTCATGCCACCTTATAATAAAAACGTATACTCGGATATTTTTCGGTTCAATTCTCGCGTTAATTACCGATGCGACCTCTTTATATGTCATGGCAACCTACAGAAATCAGAAAATGATAATTACTTTTTGTAAACAGACTTTTAAAAGCAGTTTTGCTGTTATATTTTTAAGGTTATCAACCATATCTTTATCCTTTATTACAATTTATCGTTATCAATTGTGTAATTATAAACATAATTATATGTTCGAAGGAAATAACAGCTTATTGTATGTCATAATGAAGTGTATCGATAAGGTTTATCGAAACTGCGCCACCTGAATAAATATGTACAAGTGTACATTTAATATTTTTATCTACTCTCATATCGTTAAATTCAAAATACAAAACTCAAAACGAGTTTATAATGACGTACTTTACACACAGTATATCGAAATGAAATTAAAAAATTAAATTATGACACTATTTCTCTAACAAAATAATGTTATAATAAAAATTTTTTTCATTACGATACAGATAACAGATCATAGATGATACATCCATTTGATTTTTTATCTGTGGCTGCGCGCGCTGTGGCCCATGCGCGGTGATAACGGGAATTTTGGCGCCATATTACTGTGTCAATCTTTATCTTTTATTTGATAAATTCGTGTTCAATGAAAGTAGATAAAGTAGTGTATGAAACTGTACATAACTAGGTAGTATACACTCGTGTGATACTTTTAAAAAACTCGTTTTTTAAACTCACACTCGTGTATAATACCCCTCATTATGTACCAGTTTCATAAACTACTATTATTAACTTCTTGAGTAAGATCGATAATATTGAAATTCAGTGAATAAGAACTCCTGGATACTTTTAATTCTCTGGTCGGATCCTATTAGCCGTAGACATAGTGGATGAAGCAATACCCGTACAAAATTGTCTACTCTCTAGATAGAGAGAAAGAGATTCGATGGCACTACCTATCTCTTTCCAGTAAGACAGAGAATGATATAGAAACAATGCGACCGCCGTGTTCCTCTCTAACGATTCTGCCCGTTTTTTGATAAGGCAGGCAGGCTTAGTCCACTTTCTTTTTCTATGGTTCTATAAAATTTATTATTTTGTTTTATTTTATTCTTTATATCGAATCAGTTGCAACAAAAAGTCTAATAATATTTAGTTGATGGTATTAAGTGGGCCCACTTATTTATGGGACTTAACATTACAATGTAATGTGTCATATCTATCTACTTTATGTGCCTGCTCCTGTACCTAACCCATCAGGGCTTCCGGGTATAAAATATTTATATTTAAAGAAAAAAAAAATTGCCTCATACTAAGAATTTCTTTTGTATCGGGAGTGCGTTTACAAACATGGACACTCTTTATACCTAATTACCTATACCTGTAGGTATTATCTGGCTGTTGTTTATGTCGTTAACATCCAGATAATACCTATAGGTCATACTAATATTTTCTCCGTGCTGGAATCGAATCCGCGACACACAACGCAGCAATTGATCGCTCAGCCACTGCGCTAATCGTGCTGTCAATATGACGTCATTGATGTAACGTTTTGTCCTACAGGCGCCGGCGCAGGCGCAGACGGTTGCCTGCGTGCGTTGGAAGAACAACTGCGTTCTGCCGGAGAGTTAGCTGCTAAACAACGCGCCGAGATCGACGCGCTAAGAGAACAGTGTAACAAGCTACACGTGGTTAGTATATAACCTTCATTGATCGTAGGCCTTAGGCACACGGCGTATTTTAAACGCGCTTAAAACGCGATGCCAACCCACGTGGGAAACGCGTTCGAAACTCGTTTGAAGCACGCGCATGCAGAAAGTCGGACAGTGTTGTCTCAACCGACGCCATTGTACAACTGACGAGAAGAATCACTGTATCTACGCATAAAAGTGCAGTAGACGCGCGTTTCATGATCTTGTTTGAAGCGCATATACGTGCGCTATCTCAACATCGTCTGCGCGTTTTAAGGCGATTTCTCCGTAGTAGCCCGCAAAAAAGTTAGATTTTGGAAATTTTACGAACTTTGACCAAATCTTTGTGAGAGCGAATGGAGCGAATGTTTTGATCATTCTTATATTTAAAGTTATACTTGTTATTGTCGCGAATCATATTTTGATTAAGTTACAACTTGTCACTGTTACACAAAATGCAAAAAACACATGAAAATTTGAATTTCGCGGCCTACTACGGAGGAATCACCTTAAATACGCCGTGTTTTAGGGGCCTTACGGTCAATTCATCTGTCGGGGTCGCGGTACTGCCAAAGAGTGTGGACTCGTTTGATGACTCGTTTGGCGAGCATCAGAAGCGGACGATCCATCAGAATTTTTCTTACATTGTATGGTAGTGTATCTTATAAAAATGTAAACAGCGAGTGCTTTCCGTAGAAATTTCTTACCGTTTCCGGTGGTAATTAACCCTCCCTATTCTATCAGGAGTCGTGCGTGGCCCGCGAGCAGGCCCGTGTGGCCGAGGCGCGGCTGTGCGAGGCGGAGCGCGAGGCGGCCGAGATGCAGGACTTCCTGGCCGCGGAGACCGGCGCACTCAGCGACTCGCTGAGGGACGCGGAGGCCGAGCTCGCCAGGGTTAATGCTGATCTTGATAGACGGTAATTTTATATGCATTCAATGTACAGACGCCAGCACGTTAACCTACCTCAATCTATCCTACTTTAAAAGATTTTCGACCTTATCACAATAGTGGAAGGTTAATGTTTGATAGGTAAAATTTGACAGATTCGGGTAGGTTGATGTGCTGGCGTCTGTACTGATACCGTTTTTTTTTACAATACTTTTTCCGAAATACTATTATGGTCTATCAACACATATCAGGGCCGTGTCCGGAACATGTCTCAAAACTTTGCTAGATCTGAATCTTCGTCGCAGGTCCAGCCACGGATGTGAGTGAACGAATTCGTACAAAATGTACGCACCGATATTTTTTGAGCCCTTGGCCGGTAGGGTTGCCATCCGTCCGGGTTTCCCCGGATTTCTCCTAGTTTAGAGGGCATCCGGGGGGTGCTTCATTTGTAGTCAGGTTTTAAAAATTTAAAGTGTTGGGCCGCCCGCGACACACGCACACTTCACGCTGTGTGCGCACTTACGACTTATGTCCGGGTTTTGGACTCAAAAATCCGGGGTATCCACACAGACTTTTAAACGAGTAATATTTGTATATACAGGGTGAATTTTTCAACTGAGTGTTGGATGTCCAAATCCTGAGTCAGATCGGGTTCAAACCCCAGATTAAAATAGTTTTTTTTTTTTTGCTTTCGTTTTGCGAGTTGTTTTCAGAATATTTTCATTGTATTTTTTATGATTTTCTCTATTTACACCTTCAACCAGTTCGTATCGAAATAAAATGAATTGATCTGTCGGTCGCAGGCGCGCCGAGTGTCGTCAGCTAGTCCGCATGTGCGAGCAGCGGCGACAGGAGACGTTGGCGGCGGCGGCGCGGGGGCGGGGCGGGGCGCGCGCGCTGGCGGCGCTGGACGGCCTGGCCGCGCGGCTAGCTCGGCTCACCAGGGCCGTGCACCTGGCCTACCGCCTGCCCAGCGACCTGGAGCCTACCGTCTACCACAACGAGCTCTACAGGTAATAGCCATGTTCACAATATCAGCAGCGGCGACAGGAGACGTTGGCGGCGGCGGCGCGGGGGCGGGGCGGGGCGCGCGCGCTGGCGGCGCTGGACGGCCTGGCCGCGCGGCTAGCTCGGCTCACCAGGGCCGTGCACCTGGCCTACCGCCTGCCCAGCGACCTGGAGCCTACCGTCTACCACAACGAGCTCTACAGGTAATAGCCATGTTCACAATATCAGCAGCGGCGACAGGAGACGTTGGCGGCGGCGGCGCGGGGGCGGGGCGGGGCGCGCGCGCTGGCGGCGCTGGACGGCCTGGCCGCGCGGCTAGCTCGGCTCACCAGGGCCGTGCACCTGGCCTACCGCCTGCCCAGCGACCTGGAGCCTACCGTCTACCACAACGAGCTCTACAGGTAATAGCCATGTTCACAATATCAGCAGCGGCGACAGGAGACGTTGGCGGCGGCGGCGCGGGGGCGGGGCGGGGCGCGCGCGCTGGCGGCGCTGGACGGCCTGGCCGCGCGGCTAGCTCGGCTCACCAGGGCCGTGCACCTGGCCTACCGCCTGCCCAGCGACCTGGAGCCTACCGTCTACCACAACGAGCTCTACAGGTAATAGCCATGTTCACAATATCAGCAGCGGCGACAGGAGACGTTGGCGGCGGCGGCGCGGGGGCGGGGCGGGGCGCGCGCGCTGGCGGCGCTGGACGGCCTGGCCGCGCGGCTAGCTCGGCTCACCAGGGCCGTGCACCTGGCCTACCGCCTGCCCAGCGACCTGGAGCCTACCGTCTACCACAACGAGCTCTACAGGTAATAGCCATGTTCACAATATCAGCAGCGGCGGCAGGAGATGTTAGCGGCGGCGGCCCGTATTTCAAATTTCAGCCAAATCAGTTAAAAATCCCGTAAGTACTAAAATAAAATCCCGGGAAAAGGCTTATCCATGTTATGATTTCTATGACAGTTCGTGATACAAGAACATAAAATCAGCCTACCTACTCCGGACTATGTTCATCACATAGTCCATCAATCAGTTATTTTACCATCCTACCTATTTACAATGCTTTTCTCACAAGATGAAATTAACAACACACTTTAATTGCAGTCGCAGTGACAGCGGCGAAGCATTGTCCCCTGAAGAGGAGATACCGGGGGGTGGACTACTGGCCAATGTAGCACGAGCTCTACGGAGTGTACCTCCCCCTCCCAACCCCGCCGCCCCCGCCACCCCCGCCGCCCCCGGGAAGGACGACGACCGCTCGCACGTGTCCGATGACAACGATAATTCTGCTGACTTGTTGGATTCTGAGACTGAGCCTTGTTTAGTCACTGATCCCGGTAAGTTTACAAGTTGTTCTATGTCAGAAACCACTTAGGAGTATTATTTTCTTTTAACTAAGGGACCACAAATGCAGACGGCAAGTAATGGGTGACTTGCCGTCCGATGATGAACCATGCCCGGGTCGACGCGACGGCGCGTATTTCACGCGCGCCTCAAAGAGCTGCCAGCAATGATGATGACAAACGACTCGTCAGCTATCTACGCAATTTATTTTATCAATGTCAATTGTCTCCCACAGAATGCGCCGAGGAATGGTGGTCGGGTGCAGAAGGCGCGGGCGCTTGGAGCGGAGACGAACTGTCACCAGAGCGGGATTACTATGTGGACGATAAAGGTACGGTAACTACTCAATACAATAGGCTATTTTACTCAAAAAAAAAAATAATAATTAGCCCGAAAGTTAGATCATCAAGAACTATTTGACCCGTATTTTTTTCTTTTGTTACGTAAACCAAAAACAACGAAGATACAACGTTTCTAAAAATAACAAAACGTCACTCGGTCGGTATAATTTTACAGGCGTTATGACGTCACAAGCCCCCACTCCCTAATTTCGAAACATTTTATATTTGTCAATATTCATTGATTTAAGAAAACAAAAAACCGGCCAAGTGCGAGATGGACTCGCCCATGAAGGGTTCCGTAGTAGCAAGCATAGATTAGGGACTTTTTTTTTTTTTTTAGGGTGGCAAAATCATCAAATGAGTCCTCCCGCCCTGGGTGGGGCGGGAGGGACTGTCAGACTCTTACTGACTAAAATCCACCCGTGTTCCGTCGGATGCCCTTTACGTTCCGGGGCCACGGTATCCTGGATTAAGAAAAATCCGCGACCCCGGCAGGCATTTGGCCCCATAAGGAGCCCCGTCGTCGGTGACGCGTGAAACACGACGCGCCACCGACCCGGGCTTGGTCCTTGGTCGGACGGCGAGCATACCCATTACTCAACGTCCGCAAGCCCGCTCCGCCGCTGTGCCCTCTGCTGTTCAGAGGGACACGCGTTGGAGCGTCCACCCGACAGGCTATTTGCATACGGGCAAAGGGACCCCTTAGGCACACAGTGCCTAAGGAGAGTTTTTGCCCGCATCCCAGGGTGCACCGGCCCGAAAAACTGGTCTTCCCCCCGGACGTATCCGAGAGGGAACTCCAGTCCACGGACGCACGTGGAGGTTTCCTGTCTTAGCACCCCATAGATTAGGGACTTAATAAAATTATATTGAGATTTAGTAATATACACAAACAACAAAAATAACTTTGTTTTCACAGTGTTTGTTTGAATGACAAAGTTATATTTGCGGTTTTTTAAAATGTACTATATCTCAAAAACTACTAACTGTATCACATCCAAACCAATTTTCGTTGGAAGTTTTTGTTGAGGTCTACATTATATATTTTTTTAGTTTTATCAATCTTTTATTTTAGAAGTTACAGGGGGGACACACACATTTTACCACTTTGGAAGTGTCTCTCGCGCAAACTGTTCAGTTTAGAAAAAAATGGTATTAGTAACCTCAATATCATTTTTAAAGATCTATTCATAGATACCCCACACGTATGGGTTTGGTGAAAAAAAAAAATTGAGTTTTAATTCTACGTATGGGGGGCACCACCAAAATTTGTTTTGTTATTATTTTTGTGTGAAAATCCTAATGCGGTTCACATATTACATCTACTTACCAAGTTTCAAGAGGATAGCTCATATACTTTCGACAAAAAGTGGCTGTGACATACGGACGGACAGACAGACAGACATGACGAATCTATAAGGGTTCCGTTTTTGCCATTTGGCTACGGAACCCTAAAAATACCTGTCCCTTATTTATCTATCAATACTCTAACTGGCGGATTAAGCAGTTTTTCTATTTATTCCTTATTACAAACCACCTAATAGCCACCTGATAGCCATAACCTTGGGGTCTTCAAGTCAAGAGTAAACAGGTTACTTCTAGGCAAGCGAACTTCACCGTCAAAACTATCTATAAAAAAAATGGAAAGCGATATTTGCGCTACGGGCGGCTCGGTGGATCGTTGTGCCACGTATTCACAGTAGCATTCTTCTGCAGCAGCGGAACTCCCCAATCCCGCACCGCTGTCGTTCTTTTGTTCGCGCTTCTAGCACCGCGCGCCGCTAAAACCGCGTGAATTTTCGCTATGATTAGCGTCTCGTGACGTGCTACAAACATTTGCATACTTACATTAAATTTGATCTTACCGCTCAACGTCACGCGTTTCGTCGCCGCTCACAGCGGGAAGGGCAACGATGGGTCACATCAAAGCTTTTTCGATGAATATCTGTTAATTGTGTGTATGTTGTTTGTTGTCCTGTTTTTTACGGTGCAGGTCAAGGTTAAAGTTGCAATCTCGTATGACGTTTGTTTATTTGGTCAGTCATTTAAGTATAGTATAGTGTCTCTATTTGTATTTATTTTTAATAAACCTGATAGATCAGGCAGATCGCTACATTACACATAGAATTATTGTATTTCACTTGTAATAATTATGTAAACCTTTATTGTGGCCAAATTCTTGAATAAATTTATTATTTATTTATTTATCTCTTGTCTCATATTGTCCTCAGACGGTGAATCAGCATCGGTATCAGAACGCGAGTCTCTCCGCACACTATCAGCGGCCATCGCCCAGCGACAGCGGTCTGAAGCTGAAGCTGAGGCATGTGACGCAGCGCTGGAGGGAGAGCGCGGCGGAGTGCTGCAGCGCGCGCTGGCGCTGGACGCGCGGCTGTCGCGCCTGCTGCACGCGCTGAGACTTGCTGCAGCGCTGGCGGCCGCCAGGGGGGACCCGGACTCCACCAGGCTGGCTGCTGCACTCAAGTGAGTATCATACTGTCGCTGGAGGAGAGCGGGGCGGAGTGCTGCAGCGCTGGACGCGCGGCTGTCGCGCCTGCTGCACGCGCTGAGACTTGCTGCAGCGCTGGCGGCCGCCAGGGGGGACCCGGACTCCACCAGGCTGGCTGCTGCACTCAAGTGAGTATCATACTGTCGCTGGAGGAGAGCGGGGCGGAGTGCTGCAGCGCTGGACGCGCGGCTGTCGCGCCTGCTGCACGCGCTGAGACTTGCTGCAGCGCTGGCGGCCGCCAGGGGGGACCCGGACTCCACCAGGCTGGCTGCTGCACTCAAGTGAGTATCATACTGTCGCTGGAGGAGAGCGGGGCGGAGTGCTGCAGCGCTGGACGCGCGGCTGTCGCGCCTGCTGCACGCGCTGAGACTTGCTGCAGCGCTGGCGGCCGCCAGGGGGGACCCGGACTCCACCAGGCTGGCTGCTGCACTCAAGTGAGTATCATACTGTCGCTGGAGGAGAGCGGGGCGGAGTGCTGCAGCGCTGGACGCGCGGCTGTCGCGCCTGCTGCACGCGCTGAGACTTGCTGCAGCGCTGGCGGCCGCCAGGGGGGACCCGGACTCCACCAGGCTGGCTGCTGCACTCAAGTGAGTATCATACTGTCGCGAGCGGTGACATCAAAAGTATAGAAATGTTTGAAAGACGCCACGAGGCGCCGCCAGTGGCGGATTCGCGTACTTCCAAGTAATTAATGCCTTATTTGCGCCGCCCGTCGCTCCGCTCATCGCTAAAACCAAAGTCGTGAAAAGGTTGCTTGAACTCTCACCAAAATCGATAATACATAATTAAATATAAATGCCTATAAAACCCTGTATCATTCACACCATACCCCCGTATCGCTATTTCAGAGACAAAATAGACATGACAGAAAAGAACGTAGCAGACGTTGTAGTGAAAAAGCTAGCGGAGTTGGACGCCAGTAAGAATATGATGGAGCAGTACCGCCAGTCTGTCGAAGTAAGTATAAATCACATTTATCTATAAATAATTTGATAGGCTCTTTTATGTGAATGGTTTTTACTCTATCTAAAAAAATGTCAACTGTTCTATAGGACGGTTTATGCTCAATTAATATTGCAACGGACTGAATTCTTACAAAAGCATAATGAAGTTTATATCAGTTGTTAATTTTTATAAACCAATTATGAGATCCGAACTGCAAAAAATTCCGAGAATGCGTGAGAATTGAACCCGAAAAACAAGTCGCGCGTCTTCCGAAGAATTCTACAATTAGCCGAAGTTCATTAGATTTCGATACAAATAATCTCTTCCACTCCATATTCGCAGCAATTTAGGTTGACTCTTAATTTGACAGCTGATTTTTCGCAATTACTATGATGGATCCGTGGATAAAATTATTAAACTCGCACAAAGTCATATGTGGGTCTGGGAGAAAACATTTTCGAAATCGCTTCGCTCGCTCATGACCCTTCTTTCTCATTTTCATCGAGCAAGTAATTAACCCACTACTCTGTCTTCACGGGTGGTGAAATAACAAGTATTTAAGGGCCTGGGTGAAAAAATTTGCGAGCTCGCTACGCTCGGTTCTGATCTCACGTTCTTTTGTTACTGTATAACGCAACTCCCTATTCCGTCAATTGAATGGTAAAATAGCAAAAATTCTTGGGTCTTGGTGCAAAAATTTCCTAGGTCGATACGCTCGCTAATTATCCTTAATGTTTTTGTTTTACGGTCATTTTAGTACATACAAATCAACAAAGTAAATCGAATAAAAATAAGTTTTTTGGGAATTTCAGCAAATACCTAAAATTTATCTAAACTCTTCTTTACGGCTTGGCTTTAAATCAGTAATACAATAAATCAAATTATATTTAGTACAAACTTAGCCCTTTAATTGTTGAGGGGACCATTGGGCCCCTCAACAATTAAATGAACAATGGAAAATGGACGTCCACAGTACATAATTTAGTGTGAAACCTATTTCGAATTTCTTACACCATGCAAGTATCTATTTGTACGCCAATGTATGTATTTATTATAATATTTAACGCGCACGCTATATGTAATTGAAAACGTTTTAAGCACGTATTTTAATGTGGAATTTTGTACTTTCGTTGCGACCCATGCCCGTTTGATTGGCAATAGATTTGCTCCCTATTATATCTTATACATCACTATTAGACTATTAGGTATAGCTATAACCCTTTGGGGATTAGAGGGGTGAGGTTATATTATTGTGAAAAGTTATCCTCCGAAAATAGTAAAAAAAAGTTAAGTATTTTCAATATGTGTTTTTCCAAATTCAACAAAATGCAATATTCAAATAAATGCGAAAGTTTGTGAGGATGGATGAATGTATGTATGTTTATAACTCTTTCGCGTAAAAACTACTGAACAAATTTCGATGAGGTACCTACACAGGTAATTAATAATCCGGATTAACACAGAGGATAGTTTTTATTCCAATTTTATCTTCACGTGGGTTAATTTTCAAATTGCTGGCAACATCTAGTAATTCATAAAACAAAATCCTTATATTGTTAGTACCGTTAACTGTTTTAATATGAAACAGGTATTTACACCATTCAGGCCCTGCTTGGCGATCTCGAGTCAAGAATAAGGCGCCAAGGTTCTTAATTTTTCTACTCTACGCTGAACGCCTCCTCACGGCTTATATATAGCACAGCGCGTCTTATGTTCTCTCCTTAGACCATCAGTACAGGTAACGGGGACAGACATTGCACATAGACCAATAGAAAGAGACAGTCGGCTAGTTTCGGCTTCGTAGATATCTCTGTCGCACGAAGTTCATAAACTTCGAACCAGTGAGAAATGTCACATGGTAGTGTGAGAGGGACAAAGCTAAAACTGCTGATGTCTCTTTCCAAAGGTTGAGATGTGTTTTGTGCCGGTTACTTTTTTAATGACACTGATTATAATATAGCCTACATAGATAATGCATAGCGATAGATAGGAGCTTTGACAAACTTCATAATTATCATGCAGCTTTAAAAAAAAAATATGATGGGGATTCTTACTACCAGCGTAACTTTTTATTAATATTTGACTAAGTATGTGAATTTAAAAGTTATGCTGTATCTTGTAGGCTATATTAAATCACATGTAAATTATGTATCCATATAATCACGCAATTGGCCACAATTACACCAGAACACTATTAAAAAAACAAGAGATTTTGAAGTAGGAGAGAACGTACTGACTCCATTCTGCATAGCTTTGCAGCGATGACGCGACTTGAAGCACAAACTTCAAGCACAACTTGTATATAGACACGGCCCTGTATATAGAACTTGCTAAAAATATACATTTTTTACGACAAAAATATTTATGGGAATTTGGTGTTGATGAACAGATATTTAAGGCAAATATATTCATTTTTGTTGCAATGTCATCTGCAATATTATACTAAATGCCAAGAGTTGTGGCAATCACGGTCATAACACGTGTCAGTAGAACTTCGATCATATAAAACAACTAGATACACAATCAGCGACAAAAAACGTCCTCACCAAAAGAATGACCAAATCAGAGATCGGTCATCCTTTTGGTTTAGTACTGTTCTAACGCTCGGAACGTAAACATGCCTCCGTGCTCGTTTAAAAAGTGCAAAAATCACTCTTCCAGGACCAAAAAAAAGGATGTAATTTCATTTTTTCAGTAAGTACTAACATTACCAATATATAATATCACTGTACTATAAATACTGATATTTCGTTAAGAAATCGCCGTAAAACATTTATTTTAAAATTGACGAAATTATCAGCCGGGTTTATAAAGCACCTAAATTGAAAAGGCTTTTACTAAACGTAGTTCGTAGTGTCGCATGGCTACTTGATTTAGTCGGGTAACATGTGTTGATTCGAGTCGCGGTCGTAAAATTTAATATGTTTTTATGACCGTTCTAAATCCGACTTTAACTCATTTGAATAAGGTTTAATTTCTTTTGGTGTATTATGTTGGCCAGTTATGTTTCTTTCTGTTTTCTTTCTCTTTCTATTTTACGACCTACGTGAGGACAGTTTTTAGTTCGTTTTTGTACGGGATTGTGTATCTAGTTGTTATTAATGATCGAAGCAGTAGAACGACAATGCTCGTGTCTTTAATGAATTTTAAACTTTCTGAGAATCTATTAAAGACACGAACGAACGAAAACGCTCTGTAATCTTTAATAGATTTTCAACTTAAATGCTAAAGAATAAAGTTGAAAATCTATTATAGACTACAGAGCGTTTTCGTTTATCGTTTGCCACTTGTCTAATCTAAAACCTTTTGGTATATCAAAAGCAAAGGATGTATCATTTCTCTCTCTCTTTCTCAACATTTATGACCATGGTTGCCACATATAAAATATTGTTGTATTTGTGTTAATAATGATTGTTTCTGTGTTGTAGACGCTCAAGAAGCAACTGGCACAAGCCGGTGAGGACGATGATATAGAGGCCATCGAGGAGGTATGTGTTCTTTAAGAAATATTTTGAAGTTGTCATAGCATTCGATTCGTAGACCGTTTTTTGCCATGAATAATCTCGATGAAGTAATGAATTATATTGCTGAGAATTTTGTATCCAAGTATTAAATTATCACCATTCCATGCTTGTCAGTTTTCTGTATGACCAGAAGTCATTTTTACTCAATATGTATGAGGTGACATTTGCAACAGAAGTTTTTTAAACCGTCCTCTTCTAGATACCCAAATATCAATATTAACAAATGTCTTTTTTTTTTCACAGGAGTTATCAGCATGCAGCGAGAGTGAACGCCGCGCTTTGTACGTGTCATTGGACGCCGCACTGTCGGCCCTGGGAGGGGCGCCAGGTCGTTGGCCACGTCTGGCGGCTGTCCGCGCACGACTGGAGCGACTGGCCTTCGCACTGGCCGCACCCCCTTCCCCCTCGGCCGCTCCCCCCTCCCCGCCGACCGCTCCCCCCGCCCCCCCGCTGGCGCCTCCACCACTACAGAGCACGGCGTAGATATTGAGTCGCTGACAACTCACATTGCTCAACCTCACAACAACCAGAACCGGCTTAAAACAATACCAACTTTATCTACTGAGTTGTGTTGTCTAAGGTTCTCACTTTGAGCTTCCTCCTCTACATTTGTTGATCTACTTAATAGCAGCTGCCGAGCTGTCGCCGGATTCCGCGTGAACCCTGATAATACTTCCATTTTTGTCATAATTATTGTAGCTAAGGATAGTGAAAGACTAGTGTTCTTTGAATTGTTATATCGTATTGTGGAGCTTATGTTTGCCCTCCGCGGAAGTACGTCATCCGTCCTGCGTAGTCTATGACTAGAGTAAAGGACCGACGTGCAGAGAATATAGGCATAGAGGATGGACTAAGCCTAAGTCAAACTAAATTCAGCACTCTATAGAAAGAGAAAAACTCTTTTTTGACCATATATCTCTTTCCTTTACATTACAAAAGACATTATACAAGTCTTGTAAGAAAGAGATAAATGTTCTAACAAGTGATTTTTCTCATTCTAAAGAATATGCCAAAAAAGCAAATAATGCTCAGTCCATGTTTTATATCTATGTTGGAGAATGTTGTCAAAGTAGGTAAAGTGCTGAAATTGAAAAATATTGCAGTAGAATGATTGATGTTGCCGTAGCAGACGTTCTAGTCGTGAAATAGATAAGTATGTAGGCAAACTTTTAACAAAATGATGTGTATTCCAAATGGCCAAAATGTAATTTTTTGCCAAGCTTCTATAGTAAAAAAATACACAATCATAAGATTTGACATGTTGCCTGCGTACCTATCTGGCTACCGCGTGAACGGTAAAAAAGTAGGAATGTTAAACTAATATTGTTACAAGAATTGTATGTAGTAATCATGTTCGATGGATCTCAGTTCGCAAGGATAGCGAGAGTCTTCAGAAAGTTGTTCCACTAATAATACAATGATCAAGTCTTGACGAAAGAACAAGGTAGTGTCATACTTACATACTTTTGTTTCTGTACAATTTTTAGACTAAGCATTAACATTTTCATTCCTAATTGCATTTAACGTTTCGTCTCAATTCTTCAATCATTGCAGTTGGATTGAACTATGTGTAAGCTGAACTTTTCTAATGTTTTTGTCTGTATTATTTAAGTATTATGTTAGAACATTTCTTAATATGCTGCACTGTAAGCGAAATTATCGTTGTTTAAAACGTCGCGTCCGGAATACTGCTGTCATCCGTACCCATACCGTGACTAAGTATTTTAAGTGCCATTAGTGTTAGCTCTTGTAGTATATTGTAGTGCTGATCTTGGGTCTAAATCTATTTTTATGCGCTTATGCAAACCATATTTACGTCACAAAGCAAAACCAGGTCACATTTGATCTACCCACCTCTATGAAATACTTATGCACACATTACTTTTACAGCATTACATAGATCGAACAATGCTGTTAAAGTTATATACAGCTGCGACGTAACCGTAGCCACATCACATCCATGATTTAATGATGTTAAAAATAAATTGTAAATAATATGGATGATACACAAATATATCACAATATTTATTTTTCTGATCTAGTCAATAACATTCGATTTACATTTAATTAAATATCAGAAATCGATGGTCTTGTAAATTAAATATAGAAATTTACTTCGATTCAATCCATATTATAAAATATACAAATATTGTGTTGCCTCTTTTTATTAATATTGTAAATCTAGGCAAGCATAGACAACCATTGACAATTATTAGTATATAGAGCTGTACTAAATGTACACAGTTAATGAAATCAAAAAGCGTTGCAAGTTAGACAAAATTGTAACAAATGAGACTGATATTGTATTTACGTTGAACGAATCGTTGACGGTCGTGTTGAAGTTTGGTAAAATTGAGTGTTAAAATATTGTTTTAGATAAATGACTTATTATTGCGTAAATTCCTTGATATGCAACATTAGTATTGTGAACATAAATACAAACGCTTTTGTAAATAGTACAAAATCAGTTGAATCGCTTCGTCCATCCGTGTCGCTTGCTTCAGGTGCTAATGATACGTAATCATTAGGTATATACTTTAAAAAATAACGATATCGATACAGAATTTATTCCAACACCCTACTGCCCAAGTCAGTGGAATATCATAGGTGAAACTGAATTTATTTTGAATTAAATCGTGAAAATTATGCGATGTAAATACATTAGTGTATGTAAATATACATAAATAAAATATATTGAGCGTCATTTGTGTTCTTTTATTTATTTAAATATTCCTTCAAGAACAGTGAAACAATTCAACCACTTTTAACCCTTTATGGAGCTATGTTGTACTTCTGCAACATACCATTCAAATAGAAGTAAAAATATTGCAAATGGCGATAGACCGACTTTACTGGGTGTTGTACCAACAAAGCATTCTAAGGGCCGAGTCACACCGGAATGGCAGCGACGCGGCGAGCACTTTCAGTGTGAAATAATTTTAAACTTTAGTATCGCTTGAAAAAGTCGCTAGGCCGCCCGCGGACACGCGAGCGGCCGCGCTCCTCGCTCGTCTTGTTGGTGTTTCCGGCCGCGGCTGCCAGCGGCGACACGAAGTCGCTCGCGGCACCGCGGCGGCTGGCTGCGCGCTCCTCACCCCCGCCCCCGCCGCAACATTGACTGAGCGCACCATTTCAACTAGTCAAGAAGATACCAGGCACGCGGGGTCTGGAGGTCGCGCGAGGCCGCTAGCGTCGCCCGCGGCCACTGCCATTTCGGTGTGACTCGGCCCTAACGATTTAGTAACAAATGAGCTTACTAGATCATTTAGTTTTCATATACAGGGTGGAATTTTGTAATGCCATCTGGAGGGAAAGTACTGTTAATACTGCAGATAGAAAATTTTACTCAAAGGAAACATTCCTTTATTTTTGAATAGAGCAGGGAGCCGCCCGCGCCGAATTTCTGCCGCGTAAGTTCGGCACTTATGGTGTGTCATATCAGCCAAATACGTCGGAACGTGAAATCAGCCGCCGAACTTCGGTCGCTTAACTTCGGCATAGTGTGTTTAGACACTAACAAACATGATAAGTTAAATGAAAGGAAAACCAGGAAATCTTAAATTAATTTAATTATTTACAAAAAATGGTAAACTAACTAAACCTTTCATTTAATTTATTATGGTACGATAGTTTGGCGCAGTAGTTGATCGATCGTCTGCTGAGCGTAGTGTCGCGGGTTCGATTCAGAGGTGTAAGGGCCGAGTCACACCGGAATGGCAGCGGCCGCCAGCGACGCAGCGAGCACTTTCAGTGTGAAATAATTGTAAACTTTAACTAGGTACATACTTAAAAGACCAGTATTGCTTGTGAAGCTTGAAAAGGTCGCGAGGCCGCCAGCGGCGACGCTGGCGGCCGCTGCCATTTCGGTGTGACTCGGCCCTAACGCAGAGGTACGTTTTTTATTATAAAGAGGAGAGAAATTTACAAAACACTATTTTAAATTTTGTTGAGACATTTATTCGACGTAGTCCATTAATGTTACATTTTAAATAGTTAAACAGTTTCCACTGAAGATTAAATAATTAAATATATTTTTACAGACAACTGTTTACAGTGAATTCTGATAAAATAGTTATTTCTACTGATTTTTGAAATTTACAATGAAGTTCACATTAACGTTTTGATTTTTAGATAAGTTATTACAAATGATTGAAAAGTGATTTCTGAAATATTTCAAAATATACACACTGACATTATTTGTCATGTATTAAGTCTGTGCACTCTGAAAGTTGGCAACATTGCAAAAGACTGTCGATAAAACTTCATTTTTATAAAATGAACATAAAAACTGTATTGCACTGAAATATTGATAATTTATCAACTGATTAATAGTGCGAATTGCCAAAAACATTATCATAATTTCATTCAGTGATATTGAAGAAATAATAAACCATTTGCAAGTTATTTGTGACGTTGCCAGCTTACAAAACGCACCCTCTTATGAAACAAAGAAATTAATGTAACATCACGTACTTCAATAGCTACGAGGAGCACATTTACATTGATCAGTCACATATTCATGTATCTTAGCATCGTTTCTACAATGCTCAAATATTCGACTGTAGCCAAGTGAGTGCCAACAATAGAAGCGAATATAATTAGTTTAACGCTGTAACAGAGACACCTCTAACTATAGGTAGGAACAAATTTATAGAAAAATCGCGTGAAAAACCAGAACTTCGTTAATAGGCACGATGACAGCATAAGTAAATAATGATCCAATTATTGAAAATCTATTTAGTACGACAGATAAGGTGGGTTTTGAAAATTATTGCACACGTATTTTTTACATCTTTAAATATTGACAAAGATAAAACGCTTCAAAACTCGGAAGTCGAAGACGTCAGAGGTATGTAAAAAATATACCTAAAAGTGACGTAAAGCATCGTATTGTCGTCAATTTTGTCTTATGAAACAATAAAAAATACGGGTAAATAAAATGAAAATCTGAGTGACGCACTAATTCGATTTTTCTGTCATCTTGCCCATTATCGCATAGCAGTAGAAACTTAACACGAAGACTAAGGGACTTTACTTATGGCGCGATTCAACCGATTCAAACTAAAAGTGAAAATCAACTTTGCTACTAAGACATAATGATGCAATTCGATTGACTTGACGTCGTCGTGGCGATAGTGTTTTGTTTTTCATCTACCCGTAGATAACAAAGCGTTTTATGTCTTATGTCGTAGTGGTAAGGTTGATTTTCACTTGTAGTTGAAATCGGTCGAATCACGTCGCATCGCGCCATGAGTAAAGTCCCTAACACATCGATAAAGTGATCTATTGATAATTCATTGAATACTGTCAAATAAATTGTTCCCCTGCAATCAAGTTTACAACAGTAAATTAATATTTTATTATAATTAACCCATTACATTATCTATTTAAATTCCACGCTCGTGTAAAAGACAATTAATTAGATTATTTATTTTCTAGTTTCCTTTATGTTTAATGTTATCTTTATAAACAAAAACCTCCTTATAGTCGTATTTATATTAACCTAACAGAATTTTGAATATGCAGTTCATTTTGAAATTGTTATACGGCTGACTTATTTGGCTCTAGTATCGAGTGCTCGGCTTAGTAAAGCAGGAGTGTAAGCCCGATCAAAATGTTAAACTTAAAATATACAAATATATCAGTCAGTGGGCTGTAAGCTAAATTCTATATCCCTAACTACAGTACAAATAAGTCATCTTGCACTTTCACCACATTCACACTAACCTCAAGAATTTCTTTAACAATAAGTATATTTATTAATTACTAAATATAGATATATAAACTATATATCCACTTGTTCGATTTCATGATATTATCCTTAATATACAACATCAATAGAATTATGTATTCACTATACATAAGAGCGCGAAATGCAAATTCAAATTCTTAAGATACATTTACGCAATGTAATTCATATCTAACATGGAAAGCTATTTTTAATACAAAAATAACATGTATAGACAAGGAATGAACATTTAACATTTAATTGACGTGCATTTGAATTTTTAAAGTTTATAAATATCTTCAAAGCTTCGTCATTTCGTTAACCATTTTATTGCTATCAAGTTTTGTAATCATATATTGAGTTACAAATGAGTCACAGATAGTATACGAAAGATTTTGTCTTCTATTTTATATTATATATTGACTATCGATTGCCCGACCTCCTCTGCAGACGGCGATTTTCTACAAAGAATAAAAGTCAAGCACATATCGATAAAATGAGTGACATATAATGTCCGTACATAATTTCATCGATTCAGTAAGTGACCACGCTTATCAATGCGTAATCGTATAGGGCCTGACGATATCTTTTCTTTCTTAAAGCATATATAAAACTCTTTCCGACATCTCTTTGCTCAACCCAATTCGCGTCGAGAGGCACGCTCACTCACTAACTCACCAATTTGCAGTTAATGGGTGGCCCTCAAAATATGCTGTCTTTCCCTTAACACTGTCATGTTATTTAACGCTCAATGAAGTCAATAACTTAACTGTTAGGGTCGGCTCAGACCGAAACGTGACGCTGCGCGCACATTTCAATAGAGCTATTCAAAATCGAACTCTATTTCCTACACGAAAAGATACACCTGTCACAACCCGGCGCGGGGCAGCGCGGCGCCGCGCTGCATTTTAATAGCGACTCGAAATCTATATCCTTATCTCTATCCTTATTTACGACAAGAAAAGATACACATTTGAAGTATCGTTGCGTCACGTCGCTTCGCGTCGCGTCTCGGTCTGAACTGACCGTTACAACAACATTGAGCGTCGTCAATCTCAAAATGTTCAACATTTTAACTCGTCATGGAAGTTGGCACGTCTTAGAGCGATTACAGATTTGGGCATGTTTGGGACGTGAAAGCTTGTTGCACGGTAGCAAACCCGCGCTAAGGGGAACGTGAGCGCTATCGAAGTTGCAAATAATGTTGAAAATACAACAGCACACTTATTTCCCTTATTTTAAAATGTCCGTTTTCCACCGTCAAAATGACATAGTACTAAATATTGTACGAGCGGTTATATGTGGGTAGAAAACAAAAGGGTACGCGCGAACATTCTTGTTTACGCGCGTCGACGCACATTTACCGAAAAACGAGCTTGAACGCGCCGAACATACTGCCAATCTATGATAGCCCTACAAACGCACTCTCACAACCCTGTTCAATGAGAACATACATTTTGTTAAATACTGCTCCATCTAATACTTGCCATACTTTGCTACAACACCGTATTATCATCGGAGGTAGTCCTGAGATCATCCATCAACACTTTATCATTTCGGAAGGCGCCTATGTCCAGTAGATCAAAATAGGCTTATGCCGATTTAGATGTATAATAAGTCATAATTGCTACTTCAATCTAAATATTGTATAACACACGCAATTCAATATAAATAGATATTTATCCAATCAACATCATACAATATAACTATACTTTAAACTATAAGTTACTATTTAATATATTCGTGATACTTTATCTATATCTATAAAATATAACGTGTTAAATAGCGGTTTACAATTGTCTAATTAATAATACGGATTATTTTAACATCACGCAGTACCAAGCGGTGGAAGGAAGTCCGACTTTTCAAAGTGTAGCAAGTGTTAGATCTAAATCCGATTCTATTACAGAGATCCCGAATTAAGACATTTTTCTAGGTCACAAAGTGACTAATGGCTTGGCTTACTTTCATAACCAAATGTTTGCAATATCGGTTCATCTCGAACTAGCACTCACCGTCGTGAGTCTACAAAACATCTGATTCACCAATTTCCTTTGGCTAGGTACAATTGCACGTTTATCTAAGATGGCGTTCTGTTAGACAGCGCCTGTGATGAATAATAACAATAAAGATCTAGTCTGACCGATGCACGATGTAGTGATGTCAGAGACCTGTGTGTCTATGTGGACAGGTACAGTCGGTGGTAGTCGTTGGCCCCGAAGGCCGCGTTACACTTGGGACACTTACGTTGTCGTGTCTCGTAGCGCGTGCGCAGGCAGTCCCAACAGAACACGTGGAAACATTTCGTTAGCACGGCGTCCTTGCGTTTTACCTGCGAGAGAAAAGTTGATTTAGTAACTCTTAATTCTATATTCGTAAATTATAAATAATAATATTCTATAATTCTATATATGATAAAGCTGAAGAGTTTATTTAGTTGAACGCGCTTATCACATGAACTGCTGGTTTGAATTGAAATATTTTTCATTTCATTTAGATTGGATATAGGTTACAAATATTAACATCACATAAGGAGCTAAGCAGCGGGTGAACGACGCAAATGACTTCAATGGTTTGAATATCCTGCAATTGTGGGGGTGAGATTAAGCTCTCCATCAATAGAGCTACTCCTTCAGTTCGAATCAAGAACTTTTTTTTTAGCTTGGTAAAATCATCAAATGGGTCCTCCCACCCCGGGCAGGGCGGGAGGGACTGGCAGATTTGTACTGACTAAAATCCACGATGTCCTTCAATAGCCCTTTATGTTCCGTGGTCACGGTAATGAGATAAGTCCCGCGACCCCGGCAGGCTTTGGCCCTCTAGAGAGGGGGCCCCGTCATTATGCTGACGCTTTTTGAGGCGCGCGTGGAACACAACGCGCCGTCGACCCGGGCATGGTCCATGGTCGGACAGCGAGTTGCCCTTTACTCGCCGCCCGCATGCCCGCGCCTACGGTGGCCGGAGATCGTCTTGCGACGTCCGTCGACGTGGGCGTCCACCACCGCGGTCGAATCAAGAACTTACCACAACATTCATTGACTTAATTCGAGCTCGCGATTTGCAGCAGTTTGGCTAGTCACTAGTCCAAATAAAATAACATAGTGTGTGGTAGTATGTTTGATGAAGCTCAAACTATTAGTCCATACCTTGCAAGAGGGGCAGGTGAGGGTCTCCTTGTACTCCCGTATCTCCTCCAGCAGAACCTCGTCCATGCTGCTGCCAGCTTGCTCCATCTTCTTCATGCGCTCCGCCTTCCGACGAAGTATCGCTAACTCCTCCTATTAGAGGGAATAAAAAGATGTATAACTGAAGTTATGCCTTTTTCTCGACGCTATTGGCACCGTGCACGACTTTAGCGCCACCTAGCGTTTGCACTGTTGACGGCTCTGACCGTTCTAATGGAAATCATATTTCTTTACAAAACACATGGTTTTGGATTCCATGGCGATCCATCAGCTCTGAATAAAATTAAATAAACATAGGCAAAATGTATTCTATAAGAAAAATGTCAAATACAGGATTAAAATGAGGATTATGATATTATTTACTTTTTTCTCTTCCCGGCAGCTAACCATCTCCTGCATTGCTCATCTTTCCAAGAACCGCTTGGGAATCAATAATATTTAAATTTACTATTTCTGCTAGTATTCTTGCAGTTTACAACACAACAACTGCTGTGACCTATGTTTTTCTGGCGGAATAACGCGATTATAAAAATTACGTACAGATATGTCTGACAAATTGATTCGAAATTGACAGATGGCAGAGTTCAATGAACTCTGAGACAGAGCCGTCGTATTCCGACTGCTCCCCATCACCTGCCGTCGAAGAAACTACGATATCTCGTCAGATATTCATTGAAATCAAATGATGTCAAGGGAAATTTTGTTCAAAATTAAATGTTTGTAATGATTAACGTATTTTTTTGGGTAAGGATTAATATTATGGTCATAAAAATACCGTCGCAAGTAATGTATTATTTTAAAACCAATTTGATTTCCATAAAAAAGGTTATGGTGAGTTAACCTTAAAAGATAGATATATGCTGTCGCGGACTTTATTTTAGAACGTTTCATGAGGAAAAATTCCGTTATACATAATTTTTGCGTAATATAAACTGTTTACACAGCGCACGCAACGGAAGCTCTCAATAAGAATTTCCCGATTTGACAACATGTTTCATTGCTGCTGTGCTCCTATTGGTCATAGCGTGATGCTATATAGCCTATAGCCTTCCTCGATAAATGGACTATCCAACACAAAAAGAATTATTCAAATCGAACCAGAATTTCCTGAGATTAGCGCGTTTTTAATAGTTGGCAAAGGTGAATGTGCTCTTAGACAATCCCACATTAGTTTTACTTTTCGCCACCATGGGCGCTCCAATCGAATAGTACTACCCCCACCTAGTACTTCGCACCCAGCGAATACAATCTACTGCTAACCGGATTTTTATTTCAACGTCACAAAAACTTACTGGTTGTTTTTTTGGGTCAACATTTTGCAAGTAATTCTACAGGGATACACAGAAGAAGTCAGTTCATCACAATCGAATCAATAGTTCGGGAAGGTATAGAGGCTGAACATAGAAACATTCGTTATTCAATTGTATGATCATCATCATCATATCAGCCGTAAGACGTCCACTGCTGAACATAGGCCTCCCATATAGACTTCCAATAGGACCGGTTGTAAGCGGCCTGCGTCCAGCGTGATCCTGTGGCCTTCATAAGATCGTCTGCCCACCTAGTGGGTGGACGTCCTACGCTGCGCTTGCTGGTGCGTGGTCTCCATTCCAGAACCTTACAGCCCCTTCGGCCATAGGTTCACTTGGATAGACAGTAATAAATTTTCCATAAATACTTACATGAAGTCTTTTTGTTTTGTAAGCTTCTGCTTCCAAAGCACTCGTCTTCTCCGCCACCACTTGTTGCGCCTCTTTCATTTGTGCGTGATATTTTTCTGTAATAAATTATATTAAATTAGATAGGAGTAATAAATATGAACCCTGGCAGGCAGTACACACTATACTCAATATATTATTATTTCTAGAGTCCTATATCTGTACTAAAATTAAACATCGGCTCAGCGGTTTAGGCGCCTCGTTCACATTCATACGGTCGTATCTGGTCATACATTTAAATCTCTGGTTGGTTACGCTACGAAGAAAAAAACGGTTAAGTCTTTTATCTGTAGCTTCATGTCATTGAACGACTAAGTTGGTTGGCTGTGACGTCCTATCCCCGTTCCTTTCCCGCACATGCCTTCTCGCATTCGTACGAGAGAGAGGGATCACTTAAAAGCGTCCACAGCTGACTCTCGAGCCCAATCGGTTATTCACCACAACACGCACCAATATTCAACAGTCGACAGCCGCCCCTCGACCGCGAGGACGTCTCCGGAGAATCAAGGTACTGTGCATCCTTCCTTTTATTACGTTTGCATTCTTTCTTGTGTTCCCGGCAAAACGTAATTTCCATGTTTTCGTCACAGCCAATTAGCAATTAGCAAAATTAGCATAACCCGCGCTTCCATTTGGTCCTAACGAGCCTGGATAGTTATTGAAATCAGTGATAACCATTCGCCATTCGTAGTCGGAAAAAATACTCGTATTCTAATTAGTTTTGTACCAAACACTTTTCTCGCCGACAGGTGTGGGTATATCGTTAAATTCTCGGTAAAACCGTTGTAGATTTGTAACACCAGCTAGTAATCGTTACTATAACTGGTTATTTCGCTTAATCCCGCATTATTTTAAAATATTACCGTTGAATTACCGCTTCGAGCTCAATCACCGACGCATTATTGTAAAAATAAATACCCACTTAGGTAGATTATTATTATTCGCTTCAAATCGCTTTCACAACGTATTTCGTTTGTTACATATTTATTTAATTATCGTTATTAGAAGGTTGCTAGATGGCGCCTACAGATATTACTCTTAAACGATTATTAGGAAAAAGATATCGAATATTTTCTCGTATGCAACGTATTTGTGATAAATTGAAAAATATTGATTCGGAGGAACTCGATAAAGAATCGTTCTTGTGTGACTGTGAAACAATAGATTCGTTGCGTACTGATTTTGAATGTGCGCTGGATGACATCATAGCTCATGAACTTAAATTAAATCCCGATTATGTGGTAGACTATCAGGCACTTTCTTCATTCGAAGATTTACTGGGTAGGGTGAAGCGGGCAGAGAAAAAATTGCAGGTTCAGGCACCTAGTGAATGCAAGAAATCTCCTCGCTTGCCTACGATTGAAATACCCGAATTTAATGGGGATATTAAAAATTGGCCTCTGTTCATCGCCAGTTTTCGAAATGCCGTGCATAATAATAGTTCGCTAACAGCATGCGAGAAATTATATTATTTGATTGGTAAATTAACAGGCAAAGCTCGTTCGATATGTGCAGGAATTACTCCGTCAGCTGATAATTACCCTCTTATATTCGATTCACTTTGTGAAAGGTATGAAGATAAACGGCAATCGGCAACTTCATATCTAGACCAATTATTTGAATTTAAATCTATTTCGTCAGGTTCGCCGGCTACTTTAGAATCATTTCTCGATAAATTCGCAACGTCGGTAGCCGGGTTTAAAAACATAAAGGTCCATGACCACGCTGATTTTATTTTATTGCATATCGCTCTTAAAAAACTCGACATAGACACTGTACGGGCATTCGAATCTAATCATCAATTAAAATCAAGTAGTTCCGAAATTCCATCTTTTAGTGAATTAGTTGAGTTTGTTCGTGAGCATATAAAGGTGTTAGAACGAACTGCATCAACAGTCTCTAACAATAAGTCAACTGCAAACCGAAAATATACTAATACATATACCTGTGTAGCTGATAACGAACCTACCGCGTGTGTTTTGTGTAAGGAGAAACATGATCACGTATATAAATGTAAAGTATTTAATAGTTATAAACCCGATCAGAGATTTAAGTTTGTGAAATCAAACAATTTATGCATTAATTGTTTAAGTCCAGAACATCGTGTGTCCGCTTGTGGGTCAAAGTCCACTTGTAAAAAATGTAGCTCTAAACATCATACACTGTTATGTTTCGGCAATAAATTGAGCGACGCGCACGGTTCAAGGTCGACCGGCGCTCGCACGCCCTCTGCTGAGAGACTTACGAAGCAGACTGATATATCGTTATGCGCGACTAATGAAAACCGTATTAATTCTTACCGGGGCCCAACAACCATATTGATTGCTACCGCGCAAGTTATTGTAGTAGATTCTTTTGGCAAAGAACATATTGGTCGCGCAATATTAGACAGCGCTTCTCAAAGTAACTTTATCACGCGGGATTGTTGTCAACTTTTGGGTTTGAACATAAATAATAAACCTGCCTGTGCAACCGTCAGGGGCATAGGAGGTGCTAGTAAACAAATACAGGGTTCCGTACAAATTAAATTTTATTCTCGTTTCAATCGTAATATAAACTATAATATTGAGTCATTCGTAATAGATAAAATTACTGAACGTTTGCCAACTGCCACGGTTGACGTTTCGCTTTTGCATAATTTTAAAAATTTACAGTTAGCAGACGATACATATTTTTCTTCAAATCCGATTCAATTATTGATCGGTGCTTCGACTTTCCCGCACTTACTCTTATCTAACAGAGTTCAAGGTCAGCCTACACATGCGTCTCCAATCGCCTTGCAAACTGTACTCGGCTATGTAATTGTCGGTAAGGCGCCGGTTCGCATCGATGACAATTCGACCGTTTCGTATTGCTGCACCGCGGAGCCGTTAGACTTAGCGATACGGAAATTCTGGGAATTGGAAGAAGTAAATGTTACCCCGGTACTCAGCCTAGATGACAAATTATGTGAGGAGTTTTACGCCCGCACTACCACTCGAAATAGTGACGGACGATACGTAGTCGCTTTGCCTTTCAAGGGTGATGTCGAATCCCTGGGCAACTCACGTCAAGCAAGTGAACGCCGGTTTCTCTGCTTGGAAAGGAAGATGCAAGCTTCTCCTAATTTAAAGGCCGCGTACGACAACGTCATCCTAGAATATTTAGAGAAGGGCTATATTTCACCTACAATTCCTGATCCTTCGGAACCTTCGTACTACATTCCGCATCATGGTGTGATCCGAGATGATAAGGTCACAACCAAACTTCGTGTCGTTCTCGATGGTAGTTGTAAAACTACTACCCGCGTTTCGCTTAATGATCTCTTGTATGGTGGACAGAACCTACAAGGGAATTTGTTTAACATTATAGTTAATTTTCGTTTGTTTTCGATCGCGCTTTCATCAGACATTCGTCAGATGTTTCCCAGCATTGGAGTCCGAGAACCTGATCGGCGTTTCCAACGCATCTTGTATCGTTTTTCGCCGCAGGAACCTTTGCAAGTTTATGAGTTCAATCGTGTCGTTTTTGGACTCAAATCTAGCCCCTTTCACGCGCTGCGAACTATTAAGCAGCTGGCGGAGGATGAGGGTGACTCGTACCCTCAGGCTAAAGCCATTGTCGCCACGGGATTGTACATGGACGATTTTGTCCATTCCGTCCTCACGGAAACCCAGGGCATTTCTACCGCTTCAGAGATGATTGGTCTCATGAAGGCGGGTCAATTCGAGTTGGTCAAGTGGACCAGTAATTCACAAGTAGTACTGAATTCTATCCCGCTTTCGCATCGTCTGCCAGCTGACAAGGAGTTCGACGGGTCCGACCAACATAAAGTACTTGGTTTGTGTTGGTCGCCCACGTCAGATCACTTCGCCATGAGAGTAAACACTCCCACTCAGACTTGTACTAAGCGTACAATATTATCGTGCATCGCTAAAACATGGGACGTCATGGGATTTGTCGCGCCTGTCGTCTTGCATGCCAAGCTTCTTATCAAGAAGCTTTTGCTATGCAACTGCGACTGGGATGAGACACCACCTGAAGATATAGTCAGGCTGTGGACTCGCTTTAGGGAAGAGCTTCCTTTGCTCTGCAACATAAAAATCCCACGCCACGTTGGTATTGTCGCTGATAGTGTGGTCACACTCTTAGCTTTCGCGGACGCTAGCGAGAAAGCATACGGGGGAGTGATTTATTTCCACGTCCACAATAGCGATGGCAATACAGTCAATTTGATAACAGCTAAATCTAAGGTCTCTCCCAAAAATGTAGTTTCTCTCGCTCGTCTTGAGCTCTGTGCTATTCTTGTGTTATCCCAGCTAATAAGAAATGTCGTGGTCGCTTGTCAAAACCGAATAGTTTTCCGTGACATATTCGCATTTTCGGATTCGACGGTCGCGCTCTGTTGGGTACATTCGTCGCCCCATCGTTGGAATACCTTTGTAGCCAACAGAGTTTCGAAAATACAAAGCGATTTGTCACCGCAAAATTTATATCACGTGTCCGGTGCGGACAATCCAGCAGATTGTCTTTCACGCGGACTCACACCCTCACAAATTATAGACCATCCGCTTTGGTTCAGGGGACCCCCGTGGGCTCACTTGGACATTTCACAATGGCCTGTCGCTCCTTTCAATCCCTCCTCAGTGTCTGAAGCACCTGAAGCAAGCACGTTGGTTGCGAGCACTACAATCCTGACCTTTCTTAATATACAGAGAGAATTTTTCAACTGGGCGTGGATGGCTATATCCGAAACTATAAGGAATATCTAAAATGCATCATTGGATTTTGTAAAAACCAATAACATTTTCCAGAAATCGAACCCTCTGATATTGAAAAAAAAAATTACAGCCTGTATTATTACACCATTCGATAGTGTCGCTAACAAGTATCAAATTCTGGGAAGTAATGATATACAATGTGAAGCAAAAACTTTGTACCCTTTTTTGATGAAAACTACCACAACTTTTTGTAACTATACCTAAATGCAGCTTCAGATCAGCCGCGGACTGCGCGGACTCGATGGCCTTCCTCTTGTGCATCTCCATAGCTTGTTGTCGCAGCAACAGTTCCTTCTCGACGGCCGATAACGTCGCTTGTAACAGACGTTCCTTCTCTTCGAGGCGGCGTGCTACCGCGCCCATTGATTCTATCTGTTGGTCGCGGGTTAAGACCTGGGGGGAATACAAGCAATATAAAGGACGTATCAATACATAGATAGGCCCACTAAAATATTCATTTTTCATCGAGTTCAATTAGCAGCCAACCCGAACATTGTTACGAAAAGGCTTGGCAGATAATGAGGTAGTGTCGGTACCTATTGCTTATGTGACATTTATCGCTGATTTGTAACAGTTTTATGCGAGAGAAATAATGTTCTACGAAGCCGATTTTCTCATACTACAATATTTCTCGCCGGTAGAGCAGTGGTGGCTCAGTGGTATCGCCCCGACTTACGAGTTGCAGGTCGTGGGTTCGAATCCAGCCAGGCGCATCACTTGGCATGTCCTAGAACCAAAAAATCGAAGGCATGTGACATCTACCAACCCGTACTAAGGTCGCGTGGTGGATTATGGCTCACTCTCTCTCTCTCTCTCAGAGAGCAAGCTTAAGTCCCAGCAGTGGGTACATTATAGGCTGATGATGACAATGACCTTTTTTTTTTCCTTAGCCTGTGCTGTCCTACTGTTGAGCCAATTCCTTCCAGGAACACTTTTCCTGGGCCACTTTGAACCAGCCCTCATGGTAAGCGTCTAGGAAATGACATATACATACAATAATAATTCGGGGCGTTCGATAAACATACCTGCTCTTGCAATAACTGCTTTTCTTCCCTTAACAGCTTATGCAGCGAGTTAGCCTTGATCCGCTCCGACATGAGCTTGAAGTTAGCATCATCTTTCTCTCTCAGCTGCTGTATGAGCCTTGAGTTCTGCTCCTGCATGTCCTCGAAGGCCTGTCCCGTGACCTCCATCTCATTAAGGAGGGCTTCCTCCTCCTGTGCAGTGGAAAAATACTTTATTTTTTTATTATTCCGCCCTTTTAGTTAGTTTATTCCTGTTTTGGCAAGACCTAGAAGGGAAAATGGAGAGAGGTTTATGGATTAGTAAAACTTGTCGCTTCGTCGTATGTTAAGCTGGACCGTGCGTTAGTTGGGTAATGGAAAATCACACTTACTGCTTTGAAATAAAGTTATTTTTATGGTTAAACTGGCTGGCTTTTATGGTTAATTTTAGGCAGCGTAATACGCTTGGTCCGCCATAGAACGATGAAACGACGACTTATTTGGGATAGGCCTAACACTGTGTTTAAGAACAATATGAGTAAAACTGTTACATTATATGCGATACTGGTACATTACCGAGTACTCTTAATTTTTATTATTTTTTGCGAAGATTACACAACACTGTCTTACGCCACTCATACATAGACTATTTTTTTATTAGAAGGACCATCAAATAATTTAAATTATAACATAAATGTTTACCCGCTGCATACCATAGCTTACTGGAAGCCTAATTAAAATTCTGACTGGTAAATCTCGTCATTAACTCATATTTCAGAAACCTATGTATGTTTGCGATGACCCATAGATTTTGGATTGATTATTTTATTAAAAAAAAAGCTTTAAGAGTGCATAAAAGGGCACACCACACTAGAAATAAGTAAAAAATTAATATAAACAAAAAATTTAATATTTTTCATTTTTCGGTCCCTCCCGAACAGCGAACATTAAGACGCGGACTGACTACGATTTTAATCGCTTATGACCGCGTAAACTATTGTCACCACTATGGAGCGTCAATAAGATTGAAAATTGAAAAAATGACATTTGTGTTGAAATGTGACGTAAGCTGCGAATGGGCATTTATTTTACTGCTTTTCTTTAGATTATTTAAAATATAGACATAAAATCAAATAATGGTTCGGTTAAAGTTTTAAAAAAATGGAAAACCTACTAAATTCTTAAAAAAAAAAACTGTTGTTATCGCTGGAAATACAGAGATCTTCGACGTCAAAGTTTATTTTTGTGCTACAACTTCCCAATTTTTATTGGGAATATCAAACTCTTATTTATTATTCTGTTCGGTTTAAATTCTTCTTTATACCCTTCTCTGTTCACTGTATTTTTCGCGTTGCTTATTTTTATTACATTACGTCATACTCGACGTTCTAAGAAACCAATTTTTGGGAATATGAGATAAGACCGCGCCTTAAGTATGTTTTTCTCGAAAATTATCCACATTTGAATAGGAGTTACTTCTAGACAGATGCTCAGTATTAATTACATCAATTTGCTCAGTATTAAATACACTAATTTCATCAATCTGCAGGGTAGTTAAAAATGTCCATTTCGAAGGGCTTTTGGAAACACTGTGCGTCAGTGTCTTTTGAAAAATAATGGACAGGTATTTTTTTCTTTTGAATATTTATAAAGATAAAACGCATACAAATTCGAGAGTGGGGCTTGCACTAAAAATGCCACCACAGCATTACGTATTGTGTCCATATGCTGTGTCTAGTGATGGGTTTTTATCCGGATAAATACTCAAAATGGATAAATACTCAATAAATATCCGTTTCTTCTCGAGTATTTACTCAAAACAGTGGATAAAAACTATTTACAGTTTGAATTCCGTTATTTCACGGGTTTTTATTTGTTTTATGAATAAAAGGGTGGGAATAAATGAAAATCTGAAAATATAGATTTTAACCAAGGTACAAATACCGGCATGGATCTTGAGCGCTGACTTTCACCTGCGCAGAAGTGAGTTATTAGGTTCCTTTGGTAGATGAATGAGGAACGGGGGCGGGGAAAGTGTAGTGATTGGTCCGCGTAGCGTGCCGTAGCGCATCGCGTCATAGCCGCCACTCGGGATTCGTTGTTTTGTGAGTTTTATTTGTTTTATTGTGCGTTTCATTTGTCGATACGTGTACGATGCGCAAAGCGATCCCCACTCTTACGTCGAGCGCTCAAGAACCGTGCCGGTATCTGTATATTAATCGCTTTAATAAAAACAAAATTACTGTAAACTCAATAACGAAAATTTTCGTTAGTACTGACAAACTTCCCCGCGCTCGTCCTCGGGGACTTCAACGCCAGAAATGTGTCCTGGGGTTCCCGGTATACGGACGTTGTGCGGGGCAGAAGGCTCGAGCACTGGGCTCTGGTGCAGAGCCTGGTCATCGAGAACCGCGGGGTTCTGTACCCACGTGCGTGCGATGGGCGGGCGAGTAGGTGGTGGACGTTACGTTCGCCACCTCAGACCTGTCGCCGCGCGTCACCGGCTGGCGCGTTGTGGAGGAGGTGGAGACCTATTCCGATCACCGGTATATCCGGTTTGACGTCTCCGCCCAGGCCTCAGACGCGCCGGTCCCAAGTGAACGGAACCCAAGTGGTCCGCGATGGGCGCGCTGAAGCAGCTGGACCGAGAGCTATTCCTGGAAGCCTCGATCGTGCAGGCCTGGGTGTCACCACCGGTCAGGCCTGCCGACATCAACGACGAGGCGGAGTGGTTCCGGGAAGCCATGACGGATATCTGCGACGTGGCCATGCCCCGGGTCCGGCAAGGACGCGCCCGGCGTTAGCTGTATTGGTGGTCGAACGAGCTGGCAGCGCTGCGCGAGGCGTGCGTTGCCGCGCGACGCCGGTACACCAGGTTCCGCAGGCGCCGCACCCGACCTCCGGATGCGGCGTCTGTAGAGGCGGAGCTGCGCGAAGGCTACAGGGCAGCGAAGACCGTCCTCCGCGACGAGATCTGGCGGGCCAAGGAATTGGCCCGCAAGGAGATGCTGGAGTCTCTGAACGGGGACCCATCGGGCCGGCCCTACAAGTGGGCGAGACAGAAGCTCCGCCCCTGGGCTCCCCCGTTGACGCAGAGTCTCCGGCCTCAGTTCGTGGAGGAAGTGGTGAGCGCCCTGTTCCCATCGCGAGGGAAGCATACTCCCCCGCCTATGGCTCCATCTCCGACGGAATCTGACGGTGAAGCTGGCGCAAACGCGGACCACAGCGACGACGACATCTACGACGCTCCGGAGGTGACCGAGGTAGACCTGAGAATAGCGGTGCTACGGCTCAAGGCCAAAAATATCGCCCCAGGACCCGACGGCCTGCCAGGAAAAGCCTGGGTCGTGGCCTCCGGGACTCTCGGGCCTCGACTGGGGGGGCTCTTCAGCGCGTGCCTGGAGAGGGGCCAGTTCCCGCTTTGCTGGAAGACGGGGAAACTGGTCCTGATCCAGAAGCCCGGGCGCCCTGCGGACTCTCCGTCCGCATTCCGGCCCATCGTGCTGCTCGACGAGGTGGGCAAGCTCTTTGAAAGAGTAATTGCAAACCGTCTCGTCGGGCACCTGAATCGGGTGGGTTCAGACCTTGCGGAGAGCCAGTTTGGCTTCCGCAGGGGGCGCTCGACGGTGGATGCCATCATGCGTTTGAGAGCCCTCACGACGGGGGATGCAGTGGCCCGGGGCAGGGTGGTAGTGGCAGTGTCTTTGGACATCACCAACGCCTTCAACACCCTGCCCTGGAGTTACATCAGGGAGGCACTCCGGTATCACCGGGTGCCGACCTACCTCCGTCGTATAGTCGAGGACTACCTGACGGACAGAGCCGTCATCTACCCCGGTCACCGGGGAGAATGGAACCGGCGAGAGGTGTCGTGCGGTATTCCACAGGGATCGGTCTTGGAGTTCTTTCAGTAATCTTCTTCAGAGTTTCGCTCATATTTGAGTAATCACTAATTTTACTTGGTTATGACGTAAATCTATGCACTGCTAAGACATGCGGCGCGGGGGGATAGAGAGCAAGACAAACAAAAGAGACAAACTGGACAAAAAGATAGTGGGATAGGGCGCAGTGAGAGCCACGATGCTTGCGCGCTGCTTTGTCTTGATATTAGAACTAATAATAATGTTATATTGTTGTGTTTTGGAAAGTCTTATTGACATTACTAGTCATTTCGAATGAAAAAAAAACACCCAATACGCAATAAATATAAATATCCACCATTTTGAGTAAATATCCGATAAAAACGGATAAATACGAGTATTTATCCATTTCGGATAAATACTCGAGTATTTATCCTCTGAGTATTTATCCTCTGCCCATCACTAGCTGTGTCAATTCATCAATTTAGGTTTAAATAAAAAAGAAAAAAATACGGATCAAATATTTTTTGATAATCGTAAGTGATGGACTATAATTATGTACTTTTTTTTCTGTACAATCGACAAAGTTGAATCATGACCCATTTTGACATTAAATCGTTTGAATCCGTCAAAATAACAAAGATCAAGGTCGTTGACCATGGATATGTATGTTTACGCGAATGTCGACCTAATTGTATTTGAATGTCTGTAAGAAAATAAATATTATGGTGGTCATATTTCAAATGAATAAGTCAAATTTTACCAATCAAACATTAACCTTCCAGTATTGTGATAAGGTTGAAAATCTATTAAAGTTATTCGACAGATAGAGGTAGGTCGACCTGCTGTCTGTACACAAGCCTATTAGTATTGACAGTTTCCCAAAATTGTAAAAACAATGCCTATATCTAGATGCTGTCTATCATACCGGTGATCCAGCGAAGGGTCGTGAGAAGGCGTGCAGTGGGTCCGCGTTGGGTCGCGCACACGACAGCTGCTTCTGTAGCTCGTACTTCTGTTCTTCAAGCTGTTTGATCTTCCGCAGCGCGTCCTCGTCGGCGAGACGACGTTCGCGCTTGCTTTCCTGAATGAGAGATTTTTTTTAATGATGATCATACATGATCAGCACCGTACGCTGGGACGTAGCTAGGGCTGTATTTAAGGTAAGGCAGTGATGGTTAAAGGTAGGAAGTTAAAGAGACCGGTGGTAGTGAATGATTGTGACAACTGGTTAATTAAGATATCGCCGTTACTCTAGTTGTATTTTTGCGTCATATTGTATATTACAAACACATTTATAATATTTTTCGTTTCGTTTCGTTATAGTAGGATATTCATATTTTAAGGAAGAGTTTTGCCCCAAATGCCCTTCCCTAGCTACGGCCCTGCGTACGCGTCGCACATTTTAAAGTCATCTATAATGTGCAACGCGTACGTTTGGCAGGCCTGTTGGTCTAGAGGTTAGTGACCCTGACTGCTATGCCGGAGGTCGTGGGTTCTATACCCACCCAGGACAAAATGTTTGTGTGATGAGCACTATCATTTCTTCTGTGTCTGGGTGTAATTTATCTATAATAATGTATGTATTTAGAAATATATAAGTATGTTTATCAGTTGTCTAGTACCTACAAGCTCTGCTTAGCTTGGGATTAGATGGCGTTGTGTGATAGTTGTGGAATATTATTATTATCTATATTCCACTAGTAGTTTAGGCCATTATACACCCTTCTGAGAATTTACATGTTAACAGGATAACTGACTGAATTTGATTAGCTGGAAATTATAATTATGTAGGTATTTTTGTTGGATATGGGTGTTACCTGAAATAAAGGCATGTTAATCATTTAAATTTTATATTATCAGCATTCTTCTTTCAATATTTGGATGCTGACAGCATTTTTCAATTTCATACAATGAATTCTAAAATGCGGCTCGTGCGGGATTTTAAATTATGGAACAAATTTTCTAATTCTTAGGGACTTTACTCATGGCGCGATGCGATATCGAATTGCATCGATTGACGATATCGGTCAGATATCACACAAGCGTCCGGCCGAAGAAAATGTATGGACAATCGCTAGTGTTTGCTAATGGAGTCGCACATGTTGACGATATCGTTCACAGATCTGCTCGATATCGAATTGCATGTACGTTCTAATGACAATGCATATGATTCTGTGTTTGAAATTCGATTGCGCAGCTACTCGTCACTGGCTACATCTTTTGTCTTTTGTTTGCAGCGCCTTTATGTCGTAGTAGTAAGGTAGATTTTCGTAGTTTACGGTCGAATTGCATCGCATCGCTCCATTAGTAAATACGTACGACTTAAATCGGCAATCGACTCGATATCGCACGAATCGCGTTGCGTCGCATCGCGCCAAGACTAGAGTCCCTTAGTCAACTATACAATGTTGTCGGCATGGTGTAGTGGATGAGCGATCGATTGCTGCACTGCGTGTCGCGGGTTCGATTCCTCTGAATAAAAATGTTTGTAAACGCGCCCACTATGCGTAAATGTATTTTTTTAAAGTCCTGCGAAACTGGACAAACCGACCACACTATTCCCAAACCACTGCAACTCCTGAGAGCCAAAATCAACAGTGGCAACCACCAGAAAAGCGCCGAGACAATGAAGCTCGACGTGTTCCGGAGAATGAATTTACCTGTCTTGGACAGAAACGAATAGTGGAGCTGTCATTAGGGGTATTTGGAAGGGCCTACGTCCAGCAGTAGACAAATATAGGCTGATGATATTTTTTACGTGGTAAAGTCATCAAATAAGTCCTCCCACCCAGAGCGAGACGGGAGGGAATGTCAGACTCGCCCTTTGCTACGTCCTCGACCAATGCCGGACGCTCAAGTCGCCGACTATCGCCTCCGCTCGTACACGGCGGTGATCTGCCCAGACAGGGCAGTCCTGCACCATGTCAGGCTGATGATGATGATACAACTGACCTGCGCCATCTTGGCCTTCTGTCGATGGTCTTCAAGCTCCTGGCGTGCCTTCCGCTCGGCAGCCATCAACTGCACCTTATCTCTCTGCTCCTTACTGACACCCTTGTACATGTCTAACAGCAGCTTCAGTTCCTTCTGCTCGTTCACTGCCTTCCTGTAATGGAGAATGGTTTATTTAACAAATCTATATAATATATCTATAGCGAACAACATAATACTGAAGAGTTAGTTTGATTGAACGCGCTAATCTCAGGAACGACTGGTTCGAATTGAAAAATTGTTTTTGTGTTTCATGGCCCATTTAACAAGGAAGGCTGGAAGACCAATAGGAGCCGAGCATTGGGGTGAAATAAAGGTAAAATAACATTAACTTAAGCTTTGTACTCATGACGGTAGACAGAAAGTACAGAACTCCATGCTAAGATCCTTTATTTTAGGTGGTGAGCGTTCTGAGTGTAGCGGAAGGCCCTCTTAGAATCGTACTAACTAAAATCCACAGTTTCTTGAATAGCCCGTTACGTTTCAGGGTTTCCCGTTTGGACAGTTCCGTGACCTCCGTGCCAGACCTGGCACGATTCTTACATCTCCGGACCTAGGTCAGATGTAACTCCAACCTAATAAAGTGGCAATCGAAATGGCAGCGAGATGCGGATGTGGAGGTGTGTCGCAAACGATGATCCACCTTATATCCTGCCGTCTTATCCCAAAAACATGCAGAAGAATGGATTTCTTTGCTGCTACCGACAACGCCATCATCATCATCAGCCTATAAACGTTCCCACTGTTGGGACACAGGCCTCCTCTCTGTGAGAGGGAGTGGGCCGTAATCCACCACGCGGGCCCAGTGCGGGTTGGTAGATGTCACATCTCTTCGAATTTTTGGTTCTAAGACATGCCGGTTTCCTCACGATGTTTTCCTTCACCGTTTTGAGAGCAGTGGTGATGAAATAAATTACACAAAGTAATGCGCCTGGCTGGATTCGAACCCACGACTTACAATTCGTAAGTCGAGGCCGATACCACTGGGCCACCACTGCTCATCAACATGATAACGCCATGGAGGTGGCGAAATTTTGATCCAATCTCGCCAAAGGTGGTTTGGTTGAACGCGCTTATCTCAGGAAATATTGGTTCAAATTGAGAAATTATTTTTGTGTTAGATAGTCTATTTATCGAGGAAAGCTATTGGATATATAACATCACGCTACGTTCAATAGAAGCCGAGCAGCGATTGAAACCGCGGGTAACAGCTAGTAAAATATAAATACCATAATAATACAAGAATAAGAATAGACAAATGATTACAATGAGTTCATACTTGAGCTGTTGTTTGAGTTCCTTGATGGCCTGCTCCTGCTCCTGCAGCTTGGCGCGCGCGTGCTCCTTACTGCCTCCTGCACAGCCACCACCGGCCTCCTCTCCCTGCAAGACAAAATACTTAATGTTACTGACGCTGCAAGCCGGTTCCATAATAATATTCGTAGGGCTTGGTAAATGTTCCACAATTATTATGAAAATATTGTAAAAATAATGAAATAAGTAGCTTTACGCTAAAATTATCGCTGGGAACCGACTTTTATTTTTAGGTATCAAAAAAAAGTTAATAATTTTATTGCGCGCAATGTAAAGCAAACAGGTTTCGTGTCGTTATGTGCGTAGGCGGGTGGCTTGACGCTCACAACGCGCCTATGCTGGAACGCGCTGTGATAAGAACGTATCGACATGCGTGCGTAATTTTTTTAGAAAAATCAAAAATTCAGGTTTAGTTAGTCAGTTAGTTTAATTGGAAAAAAGTTTTGTAATAATACTTAGAATTCGATTTCGTAAAAAAAAGTTTTAAAAAAATGCAACTTTGACCTTCAATATCTCGAGAACCCTTTGAGTCCCAGGTACGGTCTAAAGGAAAAAAATGATCCAAATAATGGGTAGAATACGTGGCTTTCGGCTTCGTTAAGTGTCTTCTTACACCCTGTATGTAACGTAACTAGTGTAGTGACTACGTACCTCAGGGTCGGGTTCCTCCTTCTTGAGCGTGTGTGGCTTCTCGTCGGCTGCGTCTCCTCCCAGCGACACGCGAGTTCCCGCCTCCTCCAGCTCTTTACGCACCTGTCCCACCAAATTATTATATAGGATGATATTATAGAGCAGAACAGTTTAGTTAGTTTGCACGCGCTAATCTTGGTAACTACTGGTTCAAATTGAAAAAATATTTTGCGTTGGATATCTAGCTATTTATCGAGGAAGCCTATAGGCTATTATAACATCAATTTATAACCAATAGGGACCGAGTAGCGGGTGTGAAACCACGGGGAACAACTAGCATAGTTGAAGATAATAATCTACGACATTAAATTTACTCAAAATAAACTAAAATATTCTAACGATTAGTAATGTTACCACGTGTAAATATTTATATACATAATCAAAATCATTTTTAGCAGCTTAGTCTGGCATTTGTCAAGGTTTATGTTTTTTTTTATTCTACTTTCTTTATCAGACTTGTACTGACTAATAATGCACAGTGATCCTTCCCATTAAGGTTTAAGCCTGAAATGTGAACAATCTTGTATACAAAATTTTGTGTCACTAAAAATATTGCTGAATTCTGCAGACCAAATAATTGAAACCCCTTGAATATGTTGACACTAAACAACAATAAAAAAACGTACCTTATTCAATTCCTGACTAGTATCCTTATACTTCCTCTTGTAGCGATGCACCTCTCCCTTTAACTGTTGGTTATGGTTCTGCAGAGACGTGATGAGGTGCCTCATCTCCCTATTAATAGGTCCCGTCTGCTCATTAGCTGCTAGGTTTTGTTCAAACTCTATGCGCAACATCTCATATTCTTTCCGCAGCTGACCTAATACATCTTCCAGTTGAATCATCTCAGCTCGAAGGGTCTTTTGTCTCGATAGTTCTTCGCTCTGTAATCAATAGATAATATTTTTTTGACGACACGTTTGGCGTAGTGGCTGAGCAATTGGACTGCTGCGCTGTGTGTCGCGGGTTCGATCCCCGCACGGAACAAATATTTATATGATCTGCAAGTAGTTGTTTCGGGTCTGGGTGTTTGTGAGTTTCTATGTTTGTAAACGCACCCACGATACAGGAGAATTTATAAAAAAAAACTTGAGAGGTGCCAAGGGACACCCGGATGGAACGAATTTACTGTATACACTCAACAAAAATAATCCTCGCGACACCACACTGTTCAATGCGAAATAGAAAGACGAAAAGAAAATATCTGGCTTGCTTTCTATAAGAGAGACAGAGAAACATGCGCACGCCGCACGGCTTACAATAGCTTAGTATAGCAAAAAGTGTCGTTACAACTTTTCGTCTTAATTTTTTCCGTCTAGCATCTTTTCGCAACGCGCGATAAGGAACTTCGTTCCAAAAAGAAAAAAAAATAGGAAAGTTATCCATTGTCCATGAACTGAAAGTGGAGGGGAGAGGCCTTTGACCAGCAGTGTAATAGAAACATTGAAAACCAACCTCCATCATTTCAATCTGTCTCATATGTAAGTTCTTAGCGTTCTGCAGCTGTAGTCTCGTCTCGTCTAACGCTGTCTTCATCTGCATCGACTCGTTGTACAGAACAGAGAACTGACTCTGCAGGCATTTGTACTCCGTTGTCTCGACTATCACTGATTCTGGCAGTTGGCGAATCTGGGGAATAGGTTTAATTAGTAATGTAGCGGCACAATATACTTACGAGACACATACCAATAAGAGGAGCGCACACGGCCGTTCAATACCGTGCGCCCGCGCATACTGAGCTAGCAGAGGTGAAAGGAATGCGGCCCGGCCAGCTGTATCCTGACGCTCCTAGAATCCAGGGAGCTCGGCACATCCTGCCTACATTGCCGAATTGTGTTAGACTTAAGTTTGTTTGTGTACCTTATTTATTTTATTTTATTTTGACCAATACTGTATTTAAGTAGCATTCCTAAATAAAATGACACAGATCGTTATTCGCCTTCTTATGCGCAACTTGCTCCCCTAAAGTAATATAACAACACGATTTTTTTTAGCTTGGAAAAGTCATCAAATGACTCTCTCCCAGGGCAGGGCAGGAAGGACTGTCAGACTTACACTGACTAAAATTCCTGTGTCCTTCAATAGCCCTTTACGTTCCGGGGTCACGTAGCTCGAAAGTCCCGCGACCCCGCCAGGCTTTGACCCTCTAAAGGGGGGCCCCGTCATAGTGCTGACGACACTCTTTTAAGGCGCTCGTGGAACACAACGCGCCGTCAATTGCGCGCCATTGTATTATCATCATGTTCCTGCCCTTATCCCATTTTACTTGGAGTCAGCGCAACACGTTTTTTTCTTCCATTCTCGCCTATCAGATATCTCAGTATTCCAGGGGCGTTGTATACGTGTTCTATAACACGAAAAGAGTTGGTGACTTAACCCATGACGCGATACATGCGATTTGCAATTTCTACTAACTAAAAATGAAAATCGACTTTGCTATACTAAGAAATAATGATGCAATGGGGATGGCAACTCAAAGCTATTCGTAGATGTCGCTGCGATCGTTGTCCCATAAGTCAGATTACTATATAGCTTGTACAAAAAACAAACACGTATTTTGTTATAAAAATTGAGTTTATTCTAAAAAACAAATATGGGAAATTATTCGTCAATGCAAGTGCATATAAAAACCAGAACTAAGACGCCGCGGTGCATCTACAAGAGGAAAAAAAAGTGATTTAGTTGAGAGGCTAGAAATTTGATTCTACTACATTAAACACACATTTACTTGTAGTTGGGATTTAAAATTGTAATTTTTAAGTAGGTATTACATGTGCTAGCCTCTACAAAGAATATAGTACTGGTTCTGACATTCTATATTGAGAAAAATGTCATCAAGTTTTGTGTCTGTCTTCTTCATCTAATTTTACATCTATTTTATAGATTGGAGCAATATGATAAGAATTTTAACTTCCTAACACCACAACTATCACAAATCTCGGTCCCGGTGATAATTCTTCCACCAGACGAATCATTTCATGATATAAAGAGCGATGCAATACTTAACCTCCAATAGAAAAGTAGATATTATTTTGAAAGGTGTATTCGATTGTTTAGTTATGGTATAATCATAGAATTTCATTAATAAATTCAACTAACGGCCTGTCCCGGCTTCGCAAGGGTAGATATTTGTTTATTTATAGCTTTTCTTTATTGATAATACATTTTTTGGTCTCACAGCAGTCATAGCAGGTACCCATTATTTCTTGATAGTGTGAATTGTCGGAAATTTGTATGTTCCATCATTTTTACAGCCTTTTACACAACATCTAGTCATTTTACATCAATAAAACGCTTTTTTTTATCAGAAAATTCCTTTGTTTTGACAGTTATTTTGGGACACAAATGTCACTTTTCACTTTGACACTTGCCTTCCCCATTCGATTGACTTGACGTCGTCGTGGCGATCGTGTTTTGTTTTTCATTTACCCGTTGATAACAACGTGTTTTATGTCATGTGTCGTAGTGGTAAGGTTGATTTTCCCTTGTAGTTGAATTGTGTCGCATCGCGTCAGGGATAAGTTCCCTTAACAAAAGTCGAAAAGCCCAACTCACATCCATCTTCAGTTTCTCAACTTCCTTAAGCGTATCCCGGTGCTGTCGGTGCAGTCGGTCCAGCTCTGCCAGCCGGTTGTTGGCCAGTTCCCGCTGTTCTTCCAGTTCCGCGGCCACGTCCTCCAGCACGGCGCTGTGTCCCGCGCCCGGGGCCGCGGCTGCCGGCACCGCGGCCGCGCCCGATTGGTGGTAACTCTTCAACTTCTCGATAGCTTCCGCTAGATGATTCTCCAGTTTGTCGTTGCGGGATCGCACCTGTACGACAATGATAATGTTGTTGGTTATTCCATACTGGCTGTTGAAAGCGGCTGCGCCCGCTACAATTGTAGAATTATCCCATAGAAAGATAAAATCGGGATAAAAACTATAGTTATGAAATATGTATTTTACATCTATAATATTAGTAAGACTAGCTGCTGCCTGCGACGTCGCCGTCGTCTGCGTGAACGTTGTTACAGAATGCGTTGAATAAATAAAGATTCACTGCTCGTTCCTCGTAGGTAATAGCGTGATAATATGTAGCCTATATATTATGTTGACACGACATCTTAATAATATTCATGCCAAATTTGAAGTAAATCCATGCAGTACTTTTTGAGATTATCCTGGAAATACAGACAGACAAACAGATAAAAAATCTAAAAACGTCAAACGATTGTCGATCACACTCCAAGTATTATTTTAAAAAATATTCAATGTACAGTTTTGACTTTCCTACCATTTTATTATACGAGTATGTGCAGACGCCAGCAGGTCAACCTACCCGAAACTGTCAGATTTTACCAATCGAACATTAACCTTCCACTATTGTGATAAGGTTGAAAATCTTTTGAAGAAATTTGGCAGATTGTGGTAGCTTGATGTGCTGGCGTCTGTACCTATAGATAAATAACATAAGAGAGAAATATGTTTCATGGAATTTGGCCATGCTAATCAAGAGAATAGTAAGACATACACATTATATTTTAAGCTGCCCAATAACGGCAGCCAGCAGTGTTTCTAATATTACTGACATATCGGAAAATCTAAACAAATTATAAGAATAATACATGTCCCAGAGTACACTTAAGTTTATCAGGACACTATCTGTTCCCCGTGGTTTCACCCCTATTGAACATAGCGTGATGTTTATAGCCTTCAGTAACCGGACTATCCAACACAAAAATAATTCAATTCCAACCAGTAGTGTCTGAGATTACCGCATTCAACAAAACAAAAAATCACCTCAGCTTTATAATAGAAAGTACAGATAGTAAGCCTTACATACCTTCATCAATTCATACTGCAGATCATCGATCTGGTTCTTCAACTCTGCATTCTCCGTGTCCCGACTGTTGACGGCATCTTGCAGTTGAGCTACTCTCAAGGTCATGGCGTGATGGCTCTCATGCAAAGTGGTACAGAGTGCTTGCAGCCGCCGGTTCTCTACTGTGACCTCTTCGTTGGTCGCACGGATCACATCGTCTAGTACAGGGGCTGGGGCAGACTCTGAAAGAATTTTAATATTATGAGTAGTTGTTAGGGATTTTCTCCCCTACCCTGGCAAGAGCCAGCTCGGGATGCTGAGCCTGTAGTTTTAAATTAGCCCCTAAATAATGATATCATTCAGACCCAGTCTGTCCTCCCTCAATGACGCCCTATGCCGAGGTTCGTACCCCACAAGGGGTGTCCTTAGCGTGTGGTCACTTAGTTTGTAGTTTTTAGTCATAAGCTCCTGCCTGGAGGATTTACGAGTTATTTAAGGATCCACAGAAAAGTCCGGTTAAGCAGCTCACAGCCTCCTCTAGGTTGAACAGCAAGAAGCCACTCAAAAAAAAAAGTTTGCGATTTTGACATCAGTTGCCACTCAGAGAATGGTATTTGCATCACCAATAAAACCCAATTCTTTCATAGAATTTGTGTGACAATAACAAGTCTTATAATTATTTAACTCAATTATCTTACTTAATTTCAGAGCTACTAAAAATCTAATTTAACAGTTTCTTTTAAAGTAAATCAAGTTTTTGGACTCAAAATCAAGTAAATTTTTGTTCCTACAGAATCCATTGAAAAGACGTAAAACTCACGGAAAACTTTAATGTCGCGATTCTGGTATTTATTATGTCCACGGCAATTCGCCATCGTTACATGGTAGACATCCCTCCGGTACATACGAGTACAAAGCGTTTTCCAATACTTATATTGTGCGCACACGCACAGCTAAGGAGTGGAATTTCCTTCCGGAGTCTGTGTTTCCTGATAGCTATAACTTTGGGGTCTGAAGAGTGAATAGATTACTTTTAGGCAAGCGTCTTTCACTGTCGACCAGATCATCGCTTATCATCAGTCCAGATAGTGGTCGAACGCCAAAACTTCCTTAAATTAAAAAAAATGAACTTACCCTCACTTTCTCCCTTGATGGCGCGCCAGATCTTGTCATTCCTCTGCTGCAGCCGATCGAACGCTTGCAGAACTTTGGCGACCGCTCGCTTGCTTACTTGCACTCGATTAGCAAGCTGGGCGTCCAGTTCTTCCTTGTCCCAAGTAGACAGCTGCATCAGGAACGAAGTTGTTGCTTCGTTTTCATCTGTTGAAAGTAAGTTTCCTCGTGAATTAGGTTCTCTCGGAAAGGCCAGGGTGTTGTACTAGCAACCGGCGAACTTGTATGCAAAGATGTAAGAGCGTCGTCAAGGCGAAAGGGGTATATGCTATGGCGCTCTTTAGTTGCTGCTTGAGTGTAGGCGTAGGAAAAAGGCTTGAGTTTATGTGTGTATGTTTATGTTTAACTTAGTCCAAAAGGCCTAGAAATACAGTGAAAGTGTTTCGTAGTTGGGACAATTCATAGAACAGGATTGATGTAAGTCTTTCGATTTTCGGCATGTTGAAACTTTCCCCTACTCTCATATTCCGATGGGATGGTAGGTTGTTCCTGCCAGAACAGATATTTTATGTTCCGGCAGGAGCAACCACTAACACTAGCTAAAGTTTCTGGTAAAAACTTTTGAGGACTATTAAAAGCGCTTATTCTGAAAGTTGGCAACGTCGCACATAGTTGTCAAATATTAACAAGTTTTAATTAATTTAGCAATGTTACTGTATGAAAATAAGAAATATGGCTCTGTAGTGCACTAGAAAATTGATAAGGTAATGCAATAATTAATATCGTAACACCATACACACACATATATAGTTTTAGATGTACAGCTTGGCCAGAACGTCTTGAAACGGAACTAATATTTTTATTTGCTGACAACATTTTAAAATATTTGATATTTGATGTAAACAAAGACGCCAGGTTTGTAAGATTTATTATTGTGCCATAAAACTAACGTAATAAGTGAAAATAAATAAAATAAAATCATTCAAAGTGCTGGTAGCGAGAAGACAGTGGCGACTTCCGGTTTTCTACTGTTTTTTGCCAAGCTGTAAAAAAGTATTTTTGGAAACTTGTCAAATGCATTTTTTACACCTGAAACGATTACAACATCAAATTCAATGTTTTAATTGCATTCCTATATCTATTTTTAGTGCACTACAGAGCAATATTTCTTATTTACATACAGGAAAATTGCCAAATTAATTAAAACTTGTAAATATTTGACAGCCATTTGCGAGGCACTGTAAACAGTACCACAGCCCCAGAGCGTAAAGAGCAACTGAGTGAACAAGGTGGTGTTTATTCAGTAAAAGTGTGAGTCCCTTCATCTCCATTAAGGGGGTTTATGATTTTCTTTTTCGTGGAAAAATCATCAAATGAGTCCTCCCACCCAGGGCAGGGCGAGAGGGACTGTCAGACTCGTACTGACTAAAATCCACGGTGTCCTTCAATAGCCCTTTATGTTCCGGGGTCACGGTAATGAGATAAGTCAAGCGAGCCCATCAGGCTTTGGCCCTCTAGAGGGGGGCCCCGTCATCATGCTGACACTCTTTAAGGCGCGCGTGGAGCTCAACGCGCCGTCGACCCGGGCATGGTCTATGGTCGGACAGCGAGTCGCCCATTACTCGCCGCCCGCATGCCCGTGCCTACGGTGGCCGGAGATCGTCTTGCGACGTTTGACGCCGTGGGCGTCTACCACTGCGTCTAGGGTGGAGGGAGGACGCTATCCTCTCCCTCACGCGGCCCGCATCCTCCTTCACGAGCATGACTGCTTCGCAGAAGGAGGCGACCGCTTCCCACTCCGTCTCGCCCCGCAGCATGGCCTCGACCAATGCCGGGCGCGAGAGGTCTCCGTCTATCGCCGCCGAGAGGACACGGCGGTGCTCTCCCCAAGCAGGGCAGTCCTGCACCGTATGCTCCACCGTGTCCTCCGGGCGATGTTCGCAGTGGTGACACCCAGGCGTTTCTTCCCTCCCTATCAGACACAGGAACCTCCCGAAAGTTCCGTGTCCGGTGAGGACCTGCGTCATGCGGTAGGTCAGGACGCCGTGACGCCTTTCCAGCCACTCCTCAAAGAGGGGTCTTACCGCCGCGATTGCGGCGTGCCAGTCCATTCAGGGGGTACTCCTGATTTGATGAAAAAGCAGGACTATTATAGCTGATAACTATCATTTTTCTAGCGAGCAGTCATCATAAAACACCATCATCCATGACCTAAATTCACTCAGTGCCAGGTATATGCCTCTGCTTTCATTGGCCAATCTCCCAAGTTCCTCAACAAGGTTGATACGTCAAACATTCCCAGGCTGGTACAGAAACAAACAGTTCCACGTTGACTTGGGTTTAATTTTGCAATCCGCTATGTTAAAACACAAACAGAATGTTGGTATATTATGCCAGAGTATTATTAAGTAACTACTGAGAACAAAGAGGCCTAAGTTAATTAAAAACTAACTTTCAAGCTAACACAATAGCTTTGATCTAGCGAATAAATGATTCTGTTTTATTCTTAACTAGCAAACCCGGCGAACTCCAATCGCCACCAGATGGCTTCGTTTTATGTAACATAAATTATTTTTTTTCCTGAATTTTCTTTGCTATAAACCTCACGGAGCCCGAGACCTTTCCAACAAATCGGTTCGTGCGTTCTGGAGTTATAGCGTCAGGAAAGAAAACCCGACTTATTTTTATATAGTACATGACATGACAAGCCTTGGCCTTTTTAAGGCTCGTTCCCACAGACCATTCATATTTGCAGGAAAACTTTTAAAAAAGGTTAGATTCTCAGAACTGCCAGAAACTGCATTGACTGATAAAAGGAGGCATTTCTGCAGAGTATGAGCCACCCAACACATGAGTGGGTTACAATAGGTGTGGAATGTGTGTGTTATGACATAATAATGGAGCACCTATGTCCAAAAGTGGACTACAACAAGACAGAGACCGTGTGGTTTAATAATAGACATTACTCTTCGACTTACTTTTATTTTCTGACTCGTCTGCCGTCTCTGCATCAAAGCGCTGCAGCAGTACTCTGATGTCTTCATTAAGTAGATTCCAGTAGCGATTGACAACACACAGAACTGCATCATCTTGTGTCTGCCTCTTCTCCAGTTGTTCAATCCTGGCACGAAGTTCTGCTTCACATCTGTGTCGTTGTTCTATTCTCTAAAATATTTAATGTGAATTTACAGGCAGAGAAGATAAAATAGATGTACATTACATAGTAAGTTTATATATGGCTCATAATAATATATATAAATTATTATTACAATTCAAACAATGAATGTCACACATAAGAAATATGCACGAAGGACAGTAAATATAATTGTTAAGACCGTGAAGCTGAACCATGGAGAGAATGGATTGTGAGCAATTGCCTTACAGGTTAATTAAAGAAGTTTGGCTTATTTAAAGATTGTTGAGGAGGTTGACAAAGACAGTAAGAAAATATGAGGCTTTGGTCTTAAAGTTGGACAAGCACTTGCTAATGAGGATCGATAAACAAATTAACCAAATTATGAGCGATTTTTGAGAAAGATTTATATTTAAGCCTTTATGGTTACCTTGTTTGATTTATAGGCAATTAATAGCACAAGATAAAAATTTTGCTCAAATCCAACATAAGTATTACAAATGTCAAAGTTTAATGTTGATGGTTTGCAGAGTAAACCCAAAGTCCACATTGCAATATGTTATTGTAGTCTCTAATAATATTATTATTCACAAATGATACAATTCTATCAACCAATGAACAGCAAGATTGAAAAACTATTCAGTCACTAAGAAGTTTGTACAAATGGATTGTATTAACTATGTTTTGTGTATTTTAAACATAGAAATGACCTTGTACTAATAACAATATTATAATTTTGTGGCTTATTATATTATCTTCTATAATACTGACGGCCCTCTGGCCAACAATTCTTTCCCTAGAAATGTCTTAGCCATGAAGTATCAACACAAAAGACATCTAACAATGGTCTTATGTGAAAATGGAAGATGATGATTATAATGATACCAAAACAAGGACAAAATGACTACTGTTGAAAGTTAGCAACAGTAGAAAACTCTTCAATCCTATAAAACATAAAACAAACATAATAACATTGTTGTCATGGTACATAAATGTATGTAATTAGGTGTTGATAAACAGCTGATTATGACATGTTTCTCATACATTGAATCTGAAAAACGAGTCTTATAAACTTAAATAAGCAATGGAACATGCAAAATATTTCACGTTAGGTACCTGGGCCAATTTTTTATTCTGAAACTGAAGAACTTTAATGTCCATTTCCTCCAAAGTCGACACAGGGCCGATAAGATGGGGCTCAAAGTGAACTTTTTTGATAGGTGGCTGGCTACTGCCATTGCCGCCGTCGTCTGCTGTACGTTTAGACATTATGACCTAAAAGATAGGAAAAGTGAAATTCACAAATCTCAAAAAACTAATACTGTAGTCATTACGAAAACTATTGATCAATATAACCCGGTCAAATAAGAAAGAGGTTATGATGGGTGGTAAATAAGAGGTAACTGTGTCCTCTTTAATTTGTCTGGATTACATACATACCTGCTTGTCAATATTGACACCCTCGCTAATTGTTGTTTTAATTCAAGTACTCGAGCAGAGAAACCTTAATTTTACAATAATCTATAATAAATATCATTTTGCTAACGAAATCAGAAGAAAACAAATTAAAAACGCCAAGCTCCGCCCGAAATATTGCCAACCTACTCGTCTCGCACGTCCTCGTCCATCCGAGTGATCCGAGTACAGTGTTGCCAGTATGATTTCCCAAAAAAGTACGGTTGGCTTTCTGAAAAGGTACGGTTTTTAACTTCAAGGTACGGTTGGGTCGGGATACTTCTGCAAAAACTATTTTTTTCTTGAAGTTGGCTGTCTGCGACCATAGGTTGGAAAATAAGCGATAGGGAATCGAATATTCAAAGGGATATAGTAAAGTATAATATTACCGGATGCCAATATCGAACACATTTGTAAATCAATTAGAGAATGAAGTAAAGTCATTAAATTCGTTAATGGTGCAATGAATAAAACATTTTTTTGATAATAATTTATCATAGGAGTAATGTGATGAGGAAATTCAGATATGAAGCCATTTTATTCTCTATTTTTAAAGGATATTCTATTGTTTTTACACAAGTGTGCAAAATTCTGTTGTTTACATACCTGTCAGAAACTTGAAACTATTTTGAGGTCTAAAAAGACTTTGTAAATCGAAGTTCGAATAAATCACAACTTGAAGAAAAAAATACTGATCTAGTTCTTGCAGAACTATTCCGCCCCGTACGGTTTTGTAAAATTTTAAAAAATGCTATAGTTTACTCATATTCTACAGCGAAATTAAGTTGTTTGTCAAAAAAAAATATGAAAATAATGTTTCAGAACTGAGAAAATTCCATTTAAGTCATTTGTGTCCATATTTTAGTGTCAAATGAAAGATAACCCAAACAGCCAAGTCTTATTGGGTTGGAAGAAAAAAGTTTTTTAACGCAAATTCAGAATTTTGAGAAAAACAGGAGAAGGCGATTTTTTGCTTTTTTTTACCCTTGGTAGTGAAAAATAAATCACTAGTATAGAAAAGGTACGAAAAAGGTACGGTCTACACAGAGGTACGGTTGTGGTACGATTGTGTGATAAATAGTACGGAAAACCGTACTTTTTGGTACGGTCTGGCAACGCTGTCCGAGTAGGCACTAGTCTAGTGATGTAGTGCGTGCCATTCATAGTTGGTTTCTGATCGACACAGAGCTGATCGATAAAGATTTTGAGCTTTTGTACTTCAAATTTTTTAATTTTTCCCCTTTTTATGAAATGGGAACAGATTATTAAAAAAACAGATGTTAAATTTAAATTATTCAAGTTTTTAGTCGATTATTTTCCACAAAGGGCTTTCGCACAAGGTTTCAGTATTTTTATCTTGATTCCCAGTAATGAAACTGGAAATATTAATGGCATTACGTAATGCATCGACAATTATGAATAACTAGGTTCTGCCCGCGACTTCGTTTGCGTGTAGTTTAGGCCCTTTGTCCAACCCATCATTTTTTTCACACATCCAAACAACCAGAGCGCCATGGGGTGAGGACGGTTATAGCATAGCATAGTATTTCACACACGGATCCACTTTTTTTTTCATTAATGTGTGGGTCGGAATTATATGTCTATGGTCGGAATGGCGACGCTTATCGTGTTCTCTCGCTCGCACACTAGTGCCGTCTGTACTCACTCCCGCGCGTAGCGTAAGCAGAAAAAAAATAGTCTTGACGCGCTCAGCCGCTCAGTGATCTTTTTTACGAATATTTGCTATAGTTTTCTGATATTTTTCCGTTGTTACCTGTTTATTATTGAGTTTTGTTTTGTTGTTAAGTTTGAGAAATTATTGTGCCCCAGTCTCGTTTTTATTATTTGAAAAAAAACTTTAATTTACTTTAATTTTATATGCTGACTGTACTATCCACGAACTGTATGACCGCGGACTAGCAAGCGCAGCGTAGGACCACCACGAGATGGACAGACGACCTTATAAAGGTCGCCGGAAGATGCTGGATGCAGGTCTCTTCCAACCTTCATATGTGGATCTTAAGGGGAGGCCTATGTTCAGCAGTGGACGTCTTATGGCTGAGATGATGACTGTACTATCTGTCAACGCAAGTACAAGCCGCCATTTAAGATTCCTTTCTTCAATGCACCGGCTTATATTGGCTTTTGCATTTGCAATGAAACTGATAAATGTAAATGTTCCCTAAAATCAACTATTCTAACGCTCTTGAGGCACTCCACTCCTCAACTTAGCCTCTTAACAGGTATCAAGCCATCCAAGTTCAGCGGGCTTATTTGCTAATTTTAACAGATGAAAGTGATCAACACTGAAGTGATTCAGTGACCAACCGAACATTCCGGTGTTTTGGTATTCAGTAACGCTTCTATGTCACGAGATCGTTCAGTGAATAACTAAAACTAGCGGTGCTTATCGACTTGAAATTGTTCTTGCACTAGTTATTACCCGACTTTAGGGAACTTAGGGAATACGAAATGTCAGTTTTGACAGTTGAAAGTTGGAAACTATACTCGGTGATCATCATTCTCAACTTTCATTAGAGATAGCGAATAAATGCCCGCAGATTGACAACTGCTGGTCAGTGACTATCAAGTTAGCCAATAGCTCTGCTGGGTGAAGGGGAAGGAACTGTCAGACTCGTGGTGACAAAAATCGGTGTTCCTTCAATGACCTTTAGGTTACAGGGTTACGGACTTCCCGGTACAGTTCGATTCAAACTTAATGGCGGTTCGGAAGTTAGCTGCGAGTGCAGTGGCGCGCAGGTACAGTTAAGTTGACAACAAACTATACGTAAAGCACGACGCGTCGCGCGAGTGAGACAGAGGGTGCGCGGGACGTGCCCCGCCCGTCTACACCCCGCTGATACCCAAAATTGCGTTTTGCGCATCGGAACGCACGATCGATGTTCCGAGCCGCCATTAATTTTGAATCGTACTGTACCCCAGCTGGCGTTTAGGCCTATATGGGGACCCTGTCAGATTGCTACAGGTTTTTGTGGCACGCGTGGAACATCGTCGACCCGGGCATGGTGCATGATCAGACGGCGAGTCCCAGAGGCGTAGCGTGCCTTTGCGGGGCCCCGTATAAAAAAATGTCTGGGGGCCCCCAAACAATTTTTTAACCTTAGGTAGGGTAAAGATTTATCACTCAAGAAAAAAAATGCATTCCTCTGTATCTGCGCCGAAATATAAAAAAAAAATAGACATAGGTCATCAAAAAAATTCAAGATGCGACTGATCAGTCCAGAGGTCGGAATCAGGTAGAGTTAATTTTAATACTTGCATCGAAATGTTGATATTAATATGGATCTTCCCGGGATTTTTAATAGACAATCACGTGCTTAACACAGTATTACATATAAATAATAATAATAAATAACAACAGAGATAGATTACACAAGTAAATTGTGTAAAAGTAAATAACTATTTTATTTAATAAATCATTAAGTTTTTATTAATTATTGTTTACGCACGTTGGGGGCCCCTGTGGCCCGGGGCCCCATATAATTGATACGGCAGATACGGCGGTAGCTACGCCCCTGGCGAGTCCCCACTACTCGCCGTCAGCATGCGCGTTATAATAAAACCAGATGAATTTATATTTCTACAATATTTCTATTTGTAATTACTTAATGTAGGTATCTACTATGTAACAATAAAAAATAATGAATTTAATAAAATTTCATCTTAAATACTAGGTACCGTAAAATGGGGTGAATAGAGAACGCATGGGTGAAAAGAGAATAGACCCCGAAAAGGATCTTACGTTGAATATACATATTATGGGCTGCCAGTTCAAAGTCTCATAATTTTTAGGTATAAATAAGTTATTTATTCGTATCATGTCATAATTTTTTATTTGAAGTTAAAATCCCTTTTTGAGCTTGATCTCAATTCACCCCTGCGTTCTCTATTCACCCCGTTTTACCGTACGTAAAATTCACCCTGAAATCCGAAACACAATCAAAGAAAACAAATTAATCTAAAGATTTGAACTCATCACAGTTCTATACTTCAACTGATCTTGAAACATTCTCAGGAAAACTCTGTATTTTTTATCATGGTATGATTTTGCGCTTATGTTAGGTGGTATGACGTCTGCTGTTCCCCCCATATTTTCTATAGCATCCTGAACACTGTTGAAGTACTGGGAGGCACAAGCTCCTAGGATTGCAGATCCAACTAGAACAGAGTCTTTCTCATGAGGCCTTAGAATGGGCAGACCCACGGCATCAGCTTGTATTTGGACGAATAGTGGATCTTTAGTGATTCCGCCACAGATCAGTAGCGACTTGAATGGCTCGTACCCCGCCAGAACCAGAGCTTCTATAATGTGCCGCGTGCCATACTGAAACATTAAAAAAATAAAACTATAATTTGGGCGGGTTTCTTATGTCGCTTAATTTATATTGTTTTTTCTTTAATTTTCAAAACTTTGTCCCCACCCTAGGCATTTCTACTAGGTCACACTAGGTCGTTTGAGCGTTTACGAACATTTAGGCCGCTGCCTCGAATCTTGCGGGCAGCGGGGCGGCGGCGGCGGCGGAGCGGGAGCGGCAGGATGTTATGCGTATAATCAAATGGACCGACCCTCAAAAACAGCGGCGCGGCAGCGGGCAGCGAGCGGTGTACTTTGACAAGCGGTGACCGCCCGCGCGCCTGCGCTTTAGTGTTTTGCCCACAATAAATCGAGCGTTAGGAATAAATTTGAATCAAAAAGATGTTGCCGCCATTGTTCAGACATTTCATTCGCGAATAAAAACAAATATCTCGACGACAAAATCACGAACACAACATTACGCGGCTATAGTGACGCGCGATCTGCCCGCTCGTTTCGAGAACGTCTGCGACGGCCGCGCCGCTCCCGCGCCGCCGCCTGCCCGCTGCTGCCGCTGCCCGCAAGATTCGAGGCAGCGGCCATATAGTCGTTTACAAACATCCAGACCCAGAACAACTACTTTTCTCTATGTTTCCTGCGGGAATCGAACCCGCGCCACGCAGCGCAGCAGCCAATCGGTCAGACACTGTGCCAACGTGCGGTCGACGGACATACATAACTGTGTATAACTTAACTTTCATTAATGTTTCCAAGGTTCGCAATAAAGATATGGGTATTAAGTATTAATGCTAATGTATTATCAGTATTTATGATGTTACTATTGTAATCTAATTTTTTATATCACTATACCGCCTGTATTGTTAGAAAGTCAATCAGGATTTCTGAAATTCAAGCCAAGTTATTCCACTCACTAGGTAGTCAGATTGGATGGCAGGTTGGACCTATATCTTTGGGTGGACTGCAATAGTATAAATTTATGGTCCACTTACCGACAGTGCTTGCAATGTGGCCAGGTAAAGTAGCGCCAAATTGGCTTCGCTGTTATTAATTGAAAGCCCACTGATCATGCCTCGCATGGAAGGGTCTGCCAGCGGAGAGCGGTTGCCATGGAAGTCTGGCCACACATGGATATCTCTAGTCAGGTAGCTGACGTCATTGTATCCTTCTAGTCGCGCCATTTTTGTCAATAAACCCCTTAAGTGGTTACGGGCACTGGAATATTCAATAACATAATCAGTATGTTAGAAAAAAAGAAAAAAAAAACTTACATTATTTCTGGTCAATTACTTACTTACTCGAGCAGTGGTGGCCCAGTGGCATCGACCTCGACTTACGAGTTGTAGGTCGTGGGTTCGAACCGCGCCAGGCGCATTACTTTGTGTAATTTATTTCAACACCACTGCTCTCAAAACGGTGAAGGAAAACATCGTGAGGAAACCGGCATGTCCTAGAACCATAAATTCGAAGACATGTGACATCTACCAATCCGCACTGGGCCCGCGTGGTAGATTACGGCCCACTCCCTCTCACGGAGAGAGGAGGCCTGTGTCCCAGCAGTGGGAACATTTATAGGCTGATGATGATGATGATGACTTACTCGCCAGAAGACATGCTTTTAAGCAATTCGGCACCAGCAGGATGACTTGATATTATGTGGTCTAGTAACATCCCTGAAGCACTCTGTCCTGCTTCATTCAACCACATACTGGGAACCATTGCACTGAAATATGGACCCCATACACCTTCAACTAGAACAGCTTTTTTATTAACAGCCATATGACAGGTAGAAGTCCCACAGATTAATCCAAGGCGGGAGGACATGTCTTTATCTATTCCTTCACCATGTGTTCCTATCATGCCCAAGCCTCCAGCATGAGCATCTATAATGGAAGTGGCTACTGGAGTACCCGGCCTCAATCCCAAACATTTTGCAACTTCATCTGTTAAACCTCCACAGAATTCTCCCGGCATTAAAACCTTATTGCCTATTTTCTTAAAGTTATCTGCAGCCAAGTCTTCCAATCCAATGTCCCGCAGAAAGCCAGTGTTCCAACCTTGTTTTCCATCAATAGAGCATTCATAGTTCCATTTACAGACTAATGAGCATAGTGAACGGCTCAATGAGCCTGTTGCCATCCATGTAAGGAAATCTGGTAGATCAAAGAAGTAGCCATATTCATCCCATTTATTTGGCAGATGTTTTTTTAACCAGAGTAGTTTGGGCATTTCCATTTCAAGACTAACTTTGCCACCAACATATTTGAGTATATCATGGTTAGTTTTGTTTATGAAGTCTGCTTCAGCCTGTGCTCGGTGATCCATCCACATTATTATATTTTGGTCATTGTTGTTTGTGCTGACGGAAAGTGGTTTCCCACGTTTGTCTAGGGCTACTAAGGAACATGTGGCGTCAAAACCAATACCTTTCATATTTGCTGGGTTTATATTTGCAACAACATTCTGAAAAGTTAGTTAAATTATAATCTTAATGTTGAAATGAGTTTTTTTTTATACTCATCTAACTTAACAAAAATGTATCCATCAGGTTAAAAGATTGTTAGCTAACTTAAACAGAGACACTTACCTTAATAACAAATTTACAACATTCCCAAATGTCTGTTGAAGACTGTTCATAGTAATCAACTTTAGGTTTCCATGTTTGAATTTCTTTAACAGACGCATTTAAGACATGACCTCTATCATCAACCAAGGCTGCTCGTGCGCTGCCTGACCCCACATCTACACCAATGAAATAAACTTCTTTACTCATTTAGATGCTCTCTACAATAGGAAAAAACCAGCAGTAGAAAAAAGTCAAAATATACCTACTCGTAAATTGGTATGGAAATATTTTTTAAATATGTATTAAAAATTAACAGATTAAAATCAGGAAATGCATATTGAAATTACCTTGGGAGTCTGACAATGCCAACAGTGAACGTGACGAATGAATGGCGCGACGGCGACAAAAACAAATTGATAAAACGGCCTTGGTGTTGTAGATTTATCATATCATATCAAGTAATAAAACCAAGCCTCATGAGATAACCTTGTTGTCCTTTGAACTTTTCTAACTGTACAGCTATCATCTGGATCTGTAACGCGGTAATGGTAAACACGGTCACAGAACACGGTAATGAATCAGCCCTGTGTAACTTAGAACATTCAGGTCAATGTATGGAATTTATTCCCAATCCATTGCCAACATTCAAAAACACGTCAGAAAATCATATTGACCAACATCACAGTACTAAATAATGATACCACGTGACTAAATTATGGAGACCGAAACAAATATGTCTGCCTTCGTGTTGTGTTTTTCAGTTTGTTTTTCCTTTTTCTGTATGATTTGGGAATATAACTTACAAGAATAATTTCTGTGATTGTGTTAACGTTACGTTGAGTGGAGTGTCTAGTCAGTGCGTCGTCTTAGAAGTGGTTTGCTTTTCAATTTCATCCTCACATATTTTTAACGAGAAAATGAATAATTTAGAACTGTTGAACATAAAACTAGACATCGACTCGAAGTTTGTGGGATTAGGGTCATAAAGGAGTCCTGGCATACTGGAAATAACTTTTTTCCAAGGTTTCCCTGTATCCAAACCGGTGAGTACATCTGCTGATGTGATTTTGTTCTCAAACTCTCACAGCACTAATTTGAAATTAAAAGCATCATCAACATCTGTAATACAACCCTCACCAATCAAAATTAGCTGAAACTAGTGAAGAAAAGTTTTAAATATTTTTCTACATACAAAATTATAATTTTGGTTCATGTTGGTCGAGTCTAAAGACATTATCATCCTGTGACACCATTATACTGCGAATCTGTAATTAATCTTAGAATTTCATGTTCCAAGCATAATAATTTATATATTCATTTAGTTATTCTGATAGTGTAAAGAGTGCTTTCTTTAAATCACACTTTATTTTGCAGAGAAACAGCCAGTGATAAGTAATGTTTTATATTTTTTATTCCAGCTATTAGGAGAGGCTAAATGCTGTTGGTATTGAAGAATCGGTGAATCTACCAATAGTAAAACAACATGTGCAGTGAAATGTATGTGCTTAACTCTTCGGAAAAAAGGATTTCAATAAATATGGAAACCGTTGGAAGGTATGCAATCCCAACTTTGAATTTTATCGCTTTACCTCTCACTGACAGACAATTATCAAAATTTCCACATCATTACACCTATTCAGAGTCAAAAAGTAAATAATTATAAATATTATAAAAGAAAAACGTGAGTTTTATTAATATGTAAAAAATAACAAACAGACTTTCAAAGATATTTTAATAATAAATATGTTTAAAAAGCTGAGTTTCTGTAGCACATTCATAACACTTGTGAAGCCTTACCGCATCACCACATAAAAATAAACAACTGTTGAAGTGTTTTCTAAAAAAAGAGTTGAGTTCCAAAGCAACCCGTAGATATCAACGTGAAATGTTGTTTTGATGTTGACAATTATTTTAGGCTTTAGTTTTCAAGAGATATTTATCTTTTTTTAAGACGGTTTGTTTTTATTTTGTTGTAAGTCTTTTATGATACTTTTCGTTTTCCCGAATTATTATCAACAAATTCTTATGTTTCATTTCAGATACTTTCTACAAGCCAGCTATTGAGGTGTTTGCTGCAAAGTTGTGCCTTCACTCTGAAGGCTTAGGAGCGGTTTGGTAACGATCGGTTTACCCTTGTGAAGCAAAGGCGGGTCGATAATAATTTATATAAATTAATAAATGTTGAAATTATATAAATCAGTGTTTTATTTCACCAAATTTTATTTTAAAATCAATAAATTTTGGAACCTACCTACTACCTGCGTAGTATGCATTTTATCGATATCGATAAACTGAATATCGATAAGGTATGACAACTCTATGATGCGTTGGGCATCCCTATTTCTGTGTATGTGAAACTTTTATGTTGGTAGCCATGTTTTTTTGTTGTGATTGGTACCACTTCCGTTATAAACTCGTTATGACCTAAATGTTCTAAGTTCCGACTCTTAAAATTACATGCTCTGTGTAATGAATGTCGACATGAATAAAAGTAAACGATTTCAATAATTGTAATCGTAGGATAGTTATCAAAATTGGTATTTTAATATAATATAATTTAATGAATATAATTGTTGCAATAGTGATGTCTGGCTAATTCAAATGAAATAAAATCAAATAAAATTCTGCTGACGAAATTACAGTTTTCAATTTTACCGCTTTGAAAACCTGGCAGTGTCGGTGTCATTGTCAAGGGTCATTGGCATTTCCATTTTTTGTGTTTCTGGAATGGCCTCAAGGCTTTCATACAAACATGTTATAGTCCCATATTGTCGATATAGTCCCTAGACTCATAGACTGTGATATAGTTTCAAATGTATGCAGTTGTGATGCAGTTATTGGCTAGGGAAGGCGCAGAATTTGTGGGCGCAGTCCATCTTTTTTAAGTCTGTGGTTGAGCGCGGGTTCACATTAGGTCGGACCGACAGTTTTATTGGACCAATAAACATGTCGGATCCATATTGGCATATGGATGCCTATAGCGCCGTTCACATTAGGGCGACTCGACAAAACTAACGGAGCCGACACTTTTACCGTACGTTCAGCCACGATTTCTTTCGGAACGGACATAATATTGGCGTACTGGCAAGTACGGCACCGTTCACATTTGTCGGCGTGCAACGGCTCTCTGAATCTTGTGCTGTTACACCACCTTTAACTTTCGCGATTAAGCCGATACGAATAGAAATTGTAAAGTAATTTTAAAACTTTAGCTCCTCACTTATTAATTCGCTTATTAAAGTTATATAATTGGAAACACCCAATATTTCCTTTTTCATATTTTTTAACCGACTTCAAAAAATAAAGTAGTCTGCCTTCTATTTAATATCACATTGCAATTAAAACGTCATCGTCGTCCATCGTGTACAAAAGCCAACTCACAACTGCTTTGTGACGTGACGACAGTGAAACGTCCGTAACGACGGTTGTGTTCACATGAGGTCGGATAAGCAGCGTCTAGTGTGAACAGCAACACCCGACAGTCGGTCGATCAACGGTTAACTGTCGGTCCGACCCACAGGTCCGACCTAATGTAAACCCGCTCGATGCTAAACTAATTTACATCGGATTGAGTTAAAATAAAACAAAAAAAAATACAAATATTACGAATTAGTAAAAAAAGAAAAAATCAAACGCAAAAATGTTGTTCTGTAACAGTCTGTATCGCTAATATCATATTTTGCAAAGATTATAAACTAGTAACGCCCTCTACCAAGCATGCATTTGAAACATTGAGATTAGGATTATAACACAGGATTTTTTTTTTTTTTTTTTTTTTTTTTTTTTTTTTTTTTTGGCATTAGTAGACTTTATGCCATTTTCAAGTAAAAATTTGGGAAACAGGAAATTAAAGAACGGAACGGAAAGAATTACAATGCTAGAAAATACGAATCAGGTAAGTCAATAATAAATCTAGGTACAATAAAATACATAAACTAAAGTTTAATATCATTTTTATACAGAAAAGAGGCGATTATATCATAATATATTATTGGATTATGTATTAAACAAATCATACGAGTGGGGAAAGGGGTTTTTATATTAATAAGAGAATCAAGGAAATCAGAACGGTCATGACGAGAACATGAAAAAAAAATATGATCCAAGGTACCAACATCTTCCCCACATTCACACATGCAATCCTCTACAATACGGAGTTTGGCCAGATGGTAAGGAGTACATACATGACCCAGACGCATACGAATGATTTGACTAGCAATCAATTTGGAACACTTAACCTTGAAAAACCACGGCTTAATAGGAACATGAGGTTGTATAAAGTAATAATATTTTGCTTTTGTTTGAGTACTCTCTTCCCATAAAATACTCCAGTCATTGCGAAGGTATGACTTGGGTAAATTCATGATATCATGGGAAAAATTTGTATAAGGGAAAGTGTCTCCATCATTGACAGCCTCCTTGGCTAAACCATCCGCTTTGTCATTTCCCTTTATGCCACAGTGGCTAGGAACCCAAACAAAATGTACAGATTGCCCCCTCAACTTTAATTTATATAGTAAATTTTTAATATCAAATACAACAGGATAGAAAGCCTTCATTTTAAATGGGAACTTCTCAATTGCCTGCAATGCACTCTTTGAGTCAGAAATTATAACAGTATTTTGTAACTTAGCAATCAAAATATATTCCAATGCCTTAAATAGACCAAAGCACTCCCCAGTAAAAACTGAAGACTCAGGAGGAAGTTTAATTTTTTGAATAAGTTTATACTGAGCATGATAAACTCCTACACCTACACAACTATCCAGCGTTTTAGAAGAATCTGTAAATATTAAGTGCCAGTCTTTCCATTTATCATCAATATTACTGTTAAATTTAGAATTCGCTCCAGAATCAGTTTTGGCGATACCCATATCATATGTTATTTCAGGCGCTAAAAGTAAAGAGTCAAAATCATTATCATTAAATATTGCTAGCTTTGGTGCATTATGTACTGGCGATTCAAGTAACTTAAACTTCCTGTAACTAGTAATTATACAAGGAACAGATTTGCATCTCCAATACTTGGAGCTTTCAATCAAAGAATTTAGTTTATCTAGTTTACTGATCAATGGATGGTTGGAGAATTGCATGATTTTAAATACAAACCTATCAGCTAAGAATTGTCTTCTTAAATATAAAGGGGGATCACCACACTCTACTTGCAACGCATTCAAAGGACTCGAAAGCATTGCACCCGAAATGATTCTGAGAGCTTTAGATTGAATATTATCTAACTTTTTGAACTCCGTTTTACTACCACCTAATAAAAAGGTACCATAATCCAAAATACTACGAATTATAGAATTGTATAACAATTTCTGGTTATAAGGGTGAGCACCCCACCACACACCCGAGAGGCATCTCATGATGTTCAACTGCTTTTCACATCTGTCCACTATGTAACTTAAATGAGATTTACCTGTCATTTTCTTATCCAAAATTAAACCCAAGAATTTAGCTTCTTCCCCAACAGCTAAAATATGATTGTTATAGAAAACTTTAGGTGGCGGAAAATCCCGTTTTCTAGAAAAAACTACTACAGAACTTTTGTTAGCTGATAAATCCATCCCATTATCATCCAGCCATACCTTTAGTAACATGAGGGATTCTGTTAATGAATTACATGCAGTTGGGATAGACGTGTTTATTGAATAGATAAGTAGGTCATCAGCATATTGTAAGACACTAACAGTACCATTTAAAGACACTTCAAGATCATGTGTATAAATGTTGTAAAGTAACGGGCTAAGTACAGACCCCTGAGGCAATCCCTTATAAACTGTACGTGAAAGTCTTGAACCTTGATTTGTTATTAGAAATATAAAGCGAACAGATAAGATATTAATAATAAAGTTAACTAAAATTGACGGCACCTGCAATTTCATTAGTTTATTTTTGAGTACTTCTATGATTACATTGTCGTAAGCTGCAGAAACATCTAAAAATGCAGCAACCACTGATAAATTATTAGGAAAGGCCAAATTAATGTCTGTGGTAAAGATACTTAAACTGTCTATGGTACTTTTAGATTTACGAAAGCCATATTGAGAAATCGAAAGCAAATTATTTCTTTCGACATACCATTCAAGACGGTTCTTAACCAGGTGTTCTGCAATTTTAGCAATAACCAAAGACAAGGCTATAGGACGATAAGCTGCAGGATCATCTGGAGATTTTTTAGGCTTTAGTATAGGGACTATTTCCTGAGTTCGCCAAGAAGTAGGAATGTTCCCAGAAATCATTATGGGATTAATTATTTCTAAATAATATACGAGTGAGGAATCGCCCATATTTGAAAAGAAAGCGTAAGGTATTCCATCTTCTCCAGGACAAGAATCTTTAACACTTGACAGTACCCCTTTAAGCTCGTATAAAGAAAAGGGTGAACTTAAACTATTCGATTCTTTTATGCCAGGATATAATGCGTAACAGGGCATCAAAGAATTTTTTTCAGGAGCTGTTGCAGGGGCCAATCTATCAAGAAAATCATCAGCTAAAACAGGAGACAACTGAACACCACAACGGTTTTGATTATAAGCATTCCTAAAACGCTTAATGTTACTCCAGACCTCTGAAGGGCAAGTTCTAGGACAAAGAGAGGCACAAAATGATCTCCATCCCTCAAATTTCCTTTCTTTCAAAAAAGCTCTAGTCTCATTAATTATATCATTAAGTTTATTTAAATTTTCTTCCGACATATCCTCACCATACTCTCTTTCCGCTTCCTTTCTTCTTCGTACTGCATCTGAACACTCAGTATTCCACCAAGGTGGCATAGGTAAATAGTTTGAGCGGGAACTTTTTACAGGGAAAATCTCATCCGCTATTTCAAGCATGCAAAGGGCTAAGGCTCGGGAGCAATCATCTTCTCCTCCATGACATATTTCAGGTAACTGTGACACTTTGACATCAAGGGTCTGTTTAAATTTTTCCCAATCAGCTCTACCTAATCTGTACATTAATCGAGGGGGACGTTTTTCACTGATAGGGTATTTGTCAGGGGATGCTATTATTAGGGGAAAATGATCACTGCCTAGTGTAGAAGAAGAGAAGACAGACCAAGTGAGTGATAAGGCCAAACTAGGGGAACAAATCGACAAGTCCACAGCACTCGGCAATTCATTGGGCTTGGTACGTCTGGTCGGTGTCCCAGTATTTAATACACATAAATTATTGTCATCTAATATTTGTATCAAACGTACACCATCACTTTTATTTACACCGCATCCCCAAGACTGATGATGACAATTAAAATCTCCCATTATCAAGACAGGGCTTTGCAATGAACAAAAAATATCACTCATCTCTTGTAGAGCAGCAGAAGAAGGCTTTGGAATATATACAGAGGCATAAGTTACATTATTTACACGTATAGCAACGAAGTCAACTAAAGAATATTGATTCGGTAATATAATTTGGGAATATGCAACATTGTTTTTGACTAAAATGGCAACACCACCGTAGCCATCAGTTCTGTCATTACGAATGCAAACATAACCTGGAATATTAAATACTCGACCATGTTTAAGCCAAGTCACAGAGCATGTAATTTTAAGAGTCGGAACTTAGAACATTTAGGTCATAACGAGTTTATAACGGAAGTGGTACCAATCACAACAAAAAAACATGGCTACCAACATAAAAGTTTCACATACACAGAAATAGGGATGCCCAACGCATCATAGAGTTGTCATACCTTATCGATATTTAGTTTATCGATATCGATAAAATGCATACTACGCAGGTAGTAGGTAGGTTCCAAAATTTATTGATTTTAAAATAAAACTTGGTGAAATAAAACACTGATTTATATAACTTCAACATTTATTAATTTATATAAATTATTAGCGACCCGCCTTTGCTTCACAAGGGTAAACCGATCGTTACCAAACCGCTCCTAAGCCTTCAGAGTGAAGGCACAACTTTGCAGCAAACACCTCAATAGCTGGCTTGTAGAAAGTATCTGAAATTAAACATAAGAATTTGTTAATAATATTTCGGGAAAACGAAAAGTATCATAAAAGACTTACAACAAAATAAAAACAAACCGTCTTAAAAAAGATAAATATCTCTTGAAAACTAAAGCCTAAAATAATTGTCAACATCAAAACAACATTTCATGTTGATATCTACGGGTTGTTTTGGAGCTCAACTCTTTTTTTAGAAAACCCTTCAACAGTTGTTTATTTTTATGTGGTGATGCGGTAAGGCTTCACAAGTGTTATGAATGTGCTACAGAAACTCAGCTTTTTAAACATATTTATTATTAAAATATCTTTGAAAGTCTGTTTGTTATTTTTACATAATAATAAAACTCACGTTTTTCTTTTTATAATTATTTACTTTTTGACTCTGAATAGGTGTAATGATGTGGAAATTTTGATAATTGTCTGTCAGTGAGAGGTAAAGCGATCAAATTCAAAGTTGGGATTGCATACCTTCCAACGGTTTCCATATTTATTGAAATCCTTTTATCCGAAGAGTTAAGCACATACATTTCGCTGCACATGTTGTTTTACTATTGGTAGATTCACCGATTCTTCAATACCAACAGCATTTAGCCTCTCCTAATAGCTGGAATAAAAAATATAAAACATTACTTCTCACTGGCTGTTTCACTGCAAATTTATAAAGTGTGATTTAAAGAAAGCACTCTTTACACTATCAGAATAACTAAATGAATATATAAATTATTATGCTTGGAACATGAAATTCTAAGATTAATTATAGATTCGCAGTATAATGGTGTCACAGGTAGATAATGTCTTTAGACTCGACCAACATGAACCAAAATTATAATTTTGTATGTAGAAAAATATTTAAAACTTTTCTTCACTAGTTTCAGCTAATTTTGATTGGTGAGGGTTGTATTACAGATGTTGATGATGCTTTTAATTTCAAATTAGTGCTGTGAGAGTATGAGAACAAAATCACATCAGCAGATGTACTCACCGGTTTGGATACAGGGAAACCTTGGAAAAAAGTTATTTCCAGTATGCCAGGACTCCTTTATGACCCTAATCCCACAAACTTCGAGTCGATGTCTAGTTTTATGTTCAACAGTTCTAAATTATTCATTTTCTCGTTAAAAATATGTGAGGATGAAATTGAAAAGCAAACCACTTCTAAGACGACGCACTGACTAGACACTCCACTCAACGTAACGTTAACACAATCACAGAAATTATTCTTGTAAGTTATATTCCCAAATCATACAGAAAAAGGAAAAACAAACTGAAAAACACAACACGAAGGCAGACATATTTGTTTCGGTCTCCATAATTTAGTCACGTGGTATCATTATTTAGTACTGTGATGTTGGTCAATATGATTTTCTGACGTGTTTTTGAATGTTGGCAATGGATTGGGAATAAATTCCATACATTGACCTGAATGTTCTAAGTTACACAGGGCTGAGCCAAGTTTCACTCAATGCAACAATAAGTGGTTTATATTTGTTAACTAAATAGAAAAGATCAGTTTTTTTATTAGTCACTGACCTGACGTTCCATTGAATAATCAAATCCATAATCGTTTTTGTCTGTCAGTAATTTACAAATTAGGTCAGCGTTGTTCGGTTTTATGTACTTTTTATTTTGCAACATCTTAATAAGACTATTAATTAGATCCATAATCTGTTCATGATCTTCTTTTTACCCTGAGCACGAGTTTTCAGTATTTGAGACGTAAAGTAAACTGGAACTTTGACAACTTCAAATTGACAATTTTCAAGGAAAAAATTAGTTCCTACTTCACACACCAGAGGCGCTGTTCCATTTTTTCATACAAGAAACGCTGTAAATACTGGAAAAACGCTGTAAAGTAAAAGAGTGAAAACTCGTGCTCAGGGTACTGTACCCTGATTCTGTAGTGCACACCCATTCCTGAGACTTGTTGAACTGAACTCATTTATTATCGCATTGTGCGCTGCTCTGTCATATCCAGACGCAGATGTAGGAGGCAAACGTGGTTTTTTAAATACTGTTTTTTTGTATGAAATTGTCCTAGGATTATTATTGGCATTATCATTAGTGTGAAAGTATGCGGATTTGGAATCTGATTGAGAAATTTTACTACCTGAAACAACTTTGTCTGCATATGACAGAGAGGAAGATGGATGCAACTTACTAGCCTCTAAATAGGAAATACATGAATGAGCCATAGTGTTTTTGATGTCTCTTTGCCTCTTAAACTCAGGGCATGCTTTATTTATAGCAAAGTGAAAACCAGAACAATTTATACAAGATGAACAGTCCTCTGTAATGCTACAAGATTCAGCAGAATGATTTTGACCACATTTAAAACATCTTGGCTCTGCAGCCCTACATTGTAACTTTGTATGTCCGTACCTACAACATCTGAAACACTGAATGGTGGGGTACACATATGTGTCAACATTTAATGCATTATAACACATGAATACTCTCCTTGGTAGAACCTGCCCATCAAAAGTAATAACAATAGACTCTGAAGGTTTCCAAACAGGACTGCCGTTAATCTGTACTTTATAATTTAACCTCCGAAGTTTAATGATCTTTCCACACCCAATTGGTGTAGAAATATTTGCTTCAATTTCTTCTAATGACCACTCTGAAGGAACACCACGCACAATACCCATTCTAGTAACATTGAACGTCGGGATAAAGGCTTTAAACTTGTTAATACTTAATAAGTTAGAATTTAAAAAGTCATTAGCATCAATGAATGTAGAAAAAGCAACTGCACACTTGTTACGGCCGATCCTTTTAATGCTTCCAGTAATTATATTTTTAAATCCACCCCGTTTCATGAAGTTGCCAAAAGTAATAGGATGCAACACGGTTCCATTATTTGGAGAGTCAATAATGCGTTGTACATGGATTGTATATGGAGATATATCTGTATGTATGTACTCCTTCCTACCAACCGGCTCAAAAGTTGCTTGACTAGGGTTTAACTGTGTCATCTGTGAATTAGACTGAAGATGGGATGTTTCTTGTTGATCAATAGTATGAATATTTTCAAGTACAGTCTCTTGGGGATTGCAACTACAATCTGTAATAACGAGTTCATTCTGGGCATGGCCATTTTTACTACGTTTTCGTATTCTGCAGCTTTTACAAATTCTCCTACGTTTGCGAGCAGATTTTTCGCTACTATCAGTGGCCACTGAACCATCAGTGTCCATACCACTTTTATCTACAAAATTATCATTTTGTGACATTACAGTCACATAATTAGCGACATCCACGGGGGGATTTAGGCCGCCACCTAAATCCCCCAGCAAGTTATTAGGGGGATCGTTCATGCGACCCGGACTTAGGGACTAACCATACAAAAAGAAATATATACAAAACTTACCAAAAAATCAGCTACAAACACTACAATACAAATATATACAATTATTACACAAAATTATATACAAAGATAAGACTCAACTGATCAGATTTACAATAAAAATTAAAATTCAAAAATTTTAAACAACCGCGCGCAACCGAAGTTTCCCGCCTTTTCATCTAACACAGGATTATAGGTCTATGTTTTGAATAAACGGTTTAGTTCTTGCTTAGATAAAGAAACCCTAGATTGTTGTTTGGCGTAGCCACACGTAGAAAGAGAAAAAGTATAGAACGCGGGATAATTCCTTCTCTTTCCCTCAAGAAAGAAAAACAAATTGACAAATCGCATAAGAAGAAAAGGGACAGAGCATAGCTATCGCCATCCCTCAGCGCGTAGCCAGTTTTTTCAAGGACAGCCATAACATTTCGCGGATTTTAGGGATACCAGATTCGGGCAATATATTTCCCGGACAATTCGGTCTGTACAATAATACTTATATGAAAATTGATAATTATTTTTTAACAAACACTCTACATGTTATACAGGATACAGGAATTTGAATCCGTAATAAGAGATATAAAAATACATTGGTAGGATACTTCAGCTCTTTCTCGATGTGTTTTTTTTGTGTTTTTATTTGTCCGCGAAAATGAGTGAGATAATATGTATTGTTGTTTCCCCTATTCATAGAGTCTGACACACGAAACATGAGCCTGGAAAATAGCGGCAAATTCAAAAAATCTACATCTGGTATCACTGCATATAGTAAGAAAAATACATTTTGATACTTGAATTTACATCATGGATTACTAAGTAATCCATGATGTAAATTCAAGTATCAAATGACGATGAACGATGTAGATTTTTTGAATTTGCCAAAATTGAAATGATGAAAAAGTATCACTCTTTTGAACTGGAATTTTTAGCGATAATTGTTGCACTTCAAAAATTCCGTCACTATTTATTAGGGTCCACTTTTAAAATTTATACAGATTGCAATGCTGTTAAATACACAATTAATAAACAAGAAATTAATTCTAGAATTGGTAGGTGGGTTTTACTTACTCAAGAATTTACGTTTGAAATAATACATAAACCAGGGACTCAAATGCAACATGTGGACGTTTTGAGCCGGAACCCAGTCGATGCAAATTCCACCCCCATGTGCAATGAAAGCATGTTGGCTATAACAGAAGCAGATTGGTTATTATCGGTCCAGTTGCAAGACCCAAATATTTGTGCTATTAGAGAAATATTACAGTCAGGTCAGGCCGAGCCTAGTAAGAAAGTGTATAATGAGTATGAGTTATTAGGGAATAAGGTGTACCGTCGGACTGAATATGGTAGACGATGGGTTATCCCTAAAAGATGTATTTGGCAAATAATAAGAGCTAATCATGACGAAATTGGCCATTTTGCCGTGGATAAGACAATTGAAAGAATAAAATCTTGTTATTGGTTTCCTAAAATTAAGAAAGTAGTATCCAAATATATTAAAAATTGCATTAACTGTATTTACTATAAAAATATCCACGGTAAAAAGGAAGGCAAATTGTTTCCGATACCTAAATATGCAAAACCCTTTCACACGCTTCACATAGACCACCTGGGTCCATTTGTAAAAACCACGCGTAAAAATTCCTACCTCCTGGTTACTGTTGATTCTTTCACAAATTAACAAAAATCCATTTATCCATCCAAACAAACTTTCACTTTTATAATATTACTAGCTTTTCCCAGCGGCTTCGCTCGCCCCCCCATTGCCTATGTCACTCAGGACCAAAGCAGCTTTCAACTGGTGAAAGAATTTTTTAAATCGGACCAGTAGTTTTTGAGTTTATCCATTACAAACAAACAAACAAAAATACAAAGTTTTCCTCTTTATAATATTAGTGTAGGTAGATGATGATAAAACCGTTGGAACTTTGACTTTCAATAACTCCGTTACCGTACAGCGTACATGATGGATTTTATATATTCAGACCACAAACTTTCAAGCATTAGCCTTGTGATTTCTTAATGGTCATGGCGAATGTAAGACGGATCGGAAATTGGGGTCGCTTAAACTCAAACGGCATATCGTTTGGGATCCTAGAAATAAGAACTTCCTCACCTTCGAATTTTCCTTTGAGTGTCGTCGCGTAAATCACATTGTTCTTCAATTTACTTGCCACCAAAGGCGTTCTGTTGCACAGTTTTGGTTGGTTTATGTTTCAAAGCATGATTACTACGAAGCCAACCTTTGCTCGTAAATTGTGCGCTGGTCAGCCAGGCATATCCAAGGGGTTTTAATTCAATTGGAAAGTTGGTGTCTAAACGCAACTGACATTTTTTTTAGCGTGGTAAAATCATCATGTGAGTCCTCCCACCCAGGGCAGAGCAGGAGGGATTGTCAGACTCGAACTGATTAAAATCCACGGTGTCCTTCAATAGCCCTTTACGTTCCGGGGTCACGGTAAATCGTAAGTCCCGCGACCCCGGCAGGCTTTGGCCCTCTAAAGGGTGACCCCGTCATAATGCTACTCTTTGAGGCGCGCGTGGAACACAACGCGCCGTCGACCCGGGCATGGTCCAAGGTCGGACAGCGAGTCACCCATTACTCGCCACCCGCATGCCCGAGCCTACGGTGGCTAGAGATCGTCTGGCAACGTCCGTCACCGTAGGCGTCTACCACTACGGCTGGGGTGGGGGGAGGACGCTGTCCTCTCCCTCACGCGGCGCGCCTCCTCCTTTCATAGCATGACTGCTTCGCAGAAGGAGGCGACCGCTTCCCACTCCGTCTCGCAAGGCCTCGACCAATGCCGGGTGCGAGAGGTCTCCGCCTGTCGCCGTTGTGAGTACACGGCGGTGCTCTGCCCAAGTGGAGCAGTCCTGCACCGAATGCTCCACCGTGTCCTCCAGGCGATCCTCGCAGTGGTGACACCCAGGCGTTGTTTCGTCGTATGTTTGTATTGAATTTATGCAGTCCTACTTAGTACATTTTTTGGGTATTCAGTAGGTATTCACCGAAATACTTTTTTAGCATTGAAGACCGGTGGGCGCCGGGCGGCATAAACATTATTCTTCATGTTTTCCTAGTACTTTTTGTTAAGATCCCTTATTCAATTTTGGCACCAATACCTTCTTCGTGATCATGTTACTACGTTTTATGTCACGTCTCCACGGAAACAGGATACTAAGATCGTCTTGGTGGCGGCATGGCATTGATAATTATGATAATAACGGCACAATAAGTTTAGAAACTCAATACAAACACATCAACCGGTCAATTGATGTTTTGATTGATTTTTTCGTGTTGCTGTCATTCCATGTCAACCACGTTTTATGTCACGTCCCACGGCAACGGGATAAAACCAAAAAAAAAAAAAAAAACAAAAAAAGGTAAAAAAGTATCCTATATGTTTCTCCTGGTTCTAAGCTACCTCCCCACCAATTTTCAGCCAAATCGGTTCAGCCGTTCTTGAGTTATAAATAGTGTAACTAACACGACTTTCTTTTATATATATAGATTAGTAGGATAATTAGTAGAGAGCCACTTCCATTGCAATCCCGTTAGTATTATTATACAATAAGTGCAGTGTCATCAGCGTAGGTGAATATTTTCAATAGAGATAGACATTTAGATAATACTTATTAAAGGCACATAAATATTTTATAAAGTTACTGTGTCATGATGACTTGTCTCTCTACCTGAGAAATGGGAAATTTTATGTGGTCAACAGTACGTCACGTAGGCGTCTTCTCTCCAGTCGTAGACGAAGTCGTTTCCTCTCTTCTTCATTCAGCAAATCCCAGCAATACCATACGCGCCATTCTCCAAAATGTTTCGCAAAATAAGCAAAACAATGCCCGCGATGAAAAAAATATTTGATATTGTGCATAGACTTATAGGTATGACTACTGTATGGCCAATTTTATTCAGCTATTGCTCAGTCCATCTTTTATATCTACGACACAGACCGCTCGACCGGTGGCTAGCTTAAAACACTGCTCATGAGCAGTGTCTTAGACGATTGCCACTTTCCACCCGTTGGTTATAAATTTGATGTTGAGCAATCGGAATGCAGCGAAATGAACGCATCAAATAGCTGTCAAAGGCATGTCAAAGGGTCAATAAACAAAGCAAATATTCTAACGCTCTAGAGCATTGAGAGTCTATGCTCTAGAGGCACTTCTCAACTTAGTCGCATAACAGTCGATAAAATATAGAGGTGTCCAGTAACTATCCACTTATGCCACAGTTTCCCACCAGTTAGACAATCGCCCGGCTGTTCGTAATACTAAAAGTCAAGTTGTTATAAGCGAATTGGACAAAATATTTAAAGTTTTTGGCAACCCGAGGCGTCTCATATGTGACGCTGGTAATTCTTTTACATCCAAGCTATTCGTCAAGTACTGCCAGGATAAAAATACACGACATCATATTAAAGCGACTGCCGTTCCACGCTCAAACGGTCAAGTAGAACGGTTTAACCGTACCATTCTTGACGCGTTAAGAAGTATGGGTGCTAATACGAGCTATGTATGACAAATGGGACACTCATATTACTAATATCCAACAAGGTATTAACAGTAACATTAATAAAACCACTTCAGCCATTCCTAGTGAAGTGTTCTTTGGATATCGACTCCAAACAGATGCTGACAAATTTGTGCAAGAAGATCAAGCTATTGATGTTACATCGCTAAGAAATAATGTAAACAGCCGCATTCAGGCAAGTGCAGACAAACCGAAGCAGGCTTTCGATTCCAAAAGAAAAGAGGCTCACAAATACAATGTCAACGATTTGGTGGTCATAAAAATTCCCAGTCAATCCAATGACGGGCAGAGTACCAAGTTATTACCGCTTTTTAAAGGACCTTTCCAAGTGACTGAAGTATTGGGCCATGACCGCTACAAGGTAAAGGACATCCATGGCGCTGAAAGAACATGTAAAAGCTATGAGGGAACCACGTGTGCTGAAAATATGAAGCCTTGGATCCAGTTGGCAGATCTAGATGTTGATGGCTTGGAAATGGCCTAAGATGTTGTCAGGTATTTATTGAAAGTAAAGGCTTTCAGTTATTTAAAGTTTATCTTTACATTATTTACTTGTATATGCTGTCTAGTGCATTTGCTTCAAACATATTTTTGGTATTTGGAGAGTGTTTGTCACAGTATTTATTCGTGTAAAATAAGTCTGTGGTATTTGGGTTTGGGGTTTGTAGTGACATGCAACTAGGGTTGGCCAAAGGCATCGCCTAGGGTAAACTACAAGCTCCTTACATACCAATGACTGACCGCTGATGGAACAGTTATGAAAACAATGCTCTAAATCCAATAATATGTCATGTTAACGGGTCTTTCTAATTGTGGCCTTTCTTCTGCTGGCCGTTGATGGAATAGTAGAAGTAGACGCTCAGTTGGATTGAAAATACGTGGTACTTACAGCGTAACTGTATAATGTTGGGACTTATTGTTTGTACTCTGTTCTCAGCAATTGCACCAGACTGGGACGCTATCCGGGGACGGATGCGTGAGCAGGACGGCCGGATGTTGTCGCCTCGAAGCCGGACTTCCATACTTTTGCGTAAAATTAGTCGTTTTGATTATGTTTTCATTATTATTGATTTATTTGTTATAATCATACTATATTATAACTATTTTTATTTAAATAGATTTAACGATTAAAAGTTGTGAATACGATTTATTAAGTATTTAAGATGGCAGCACTGGTGTCGCGCTGTTATTGGTCCGTTGTAAACTTCCGGTAATGGCGGGGCGACACGTCACTTAAGGTTGATGCTCAAGGGTAGCCCGCGAAATTCAAAATTTCTTGGGTTTTTTGCAATTTGCAGGCCAGTGCTAGGTTGTATGTTGATTAAAATATTGATCGCGCTTGTAAGACGTATGTAGTTACAGAATTATTATCATCGAAATCACCAATACAACCCTCCAAGTTCATAAAGCTTCAGTAACAAAAAAATAACATAAAAAGTCATTCCTGAAGCTTTATGAACTTAGACCGTTATATTGATGATTTTGTTGATTATAGCTCTGTAACTACATACGTCTTACAAGCGCGATCAATATTTTAATCAACATACAACCTAGCACTGGCCTGCAAATTGCAAGAAACCCAAGAAATTTTGAATTTCGCGGGCTGGTTGGAGCATTCCCCTTAAATAATCTGAGAGACGAACTCGTTCAGTTGGTTGGCGAATGCAGAACAAGCAACATCTCTCTAACAGTTATAAAATAGTTTGGATTTAATTCAATTATAAATGTGATTGTGAATTAAAGTTAAAAATCAAGTGTTGTGGTATTTGTGTAACAGTGGCTCATTATTTAAATAAACATATATTGCTGTGTATTCGGTGTGTTTTGTGGTCATCCTTCTACAGTGCTAACAATCGATAATGTATGTAGTAATCGATGACGAAACCAAAATGATATAGGCTGATGATAAAAACAAAATTCCTTGAGGAACATTATAGGTATTTATATAATGTAATTTACCAAATGCATAAAATACGCATAGGTTCACGCGTGATCGGTAATGGTCGATATGGGTGACCATTACCGATCACGCGTGATAATAATGTACCCGCTAGTCGGGTAAAAAGTTTGCAGTATGACAACACTCCCCATTTAAGACGTCAACATTCTAATCTCATGTTGCCTTTTGGCGAATTTTTTAAACAACAATCTAATCTCATGTGGCTCCGCCAAACAAGAATCTAGGGATTCTAGGGTTTCTTTATCTAAGGCAAAGATGATGCAAGGAATGCACATTTTTTTCTGAATAAAAAAGATTTAAATCTCTATTTTTTTTAGACTGCATGGGCTTCGGCTTCGCCTTTCCCGTGTGAAGGAAAGAAAAATACGGTCGTAAGATTATAGCTTTCCCATCTGTGTAAAAAAAGAGGCTGCATGGGCTAGATCCCTTTGCCTTCCCGAAAGGGAAAATGTAAAAAAAAAAAAGTGTCAATTCTGTCAAAAATTATCAATAGTGATAATGTGTTGATAATGCCATTTTGTTAGACTTTGATTTGATTTCCTTCGTCCGTTTTTCTGAAATAAAAACCTGTAATATTGATACAACCACATGATATTAAATAAATAAATAAATATTCTAAAAAAGTCCATGTAAAAATGGTTCGTTTCAAAAACAGGTGCGTTATAGAATGCGGTAAATTTTGATTATATATTGTGGTTTCTGTTTCTACGGCCAGCCATAATTTAAAAACAAAACTTCCTATCTAAACAAGCAATGAACTAATTGTCCGATTGAATTGCTAGAGATGAATAGATAAACAACTACTAGTTACTACATTCTTAGGAATGGACAGCAGTATTACCACAGCTTCAAGCTAACCTTATAAAACATGCTTTATAAATTTTGTTCATTGGACTAGTGATCGTAAGCGCAACTGCCGGCTATGAGGTCAAAGGTTCGATTCCCAGGGCAAGCCAGGTTGTGCTATTTCACCTGGAAAATCTAGCAGCCAATAGTGGCTGGATTTGTGCCAGTTATCTCTCTGCCACTACAATGGGGTCTAGCTGACCGGGCAAACTTCGTACCGCCTCACCTTTTAAACCTTCCCCTTCCCTTCTGGACTTCCACAAATAATTTAAGACCAAAATTAGCCAAATCGGTCCAGCCGTTCTCGAGTTTTAGCGAGACTAACGAACAGCAATTGATTTTTATATATAAGATATCATAAAGTTTACCTCTGCTTATTCTCAAAAGCTTTAGTTTTAAGTTTATCAACATTTAGGGTATTATTTTGCTTTCAGATACATAACTGTTGAAATAGTTTGTCCATTTGTATCTGAAGATAAACCGCTACATTTGAAGCCAAAGATATTCCATGACACACTACTGCGTAAAATACAGCTGTTGCATGGTGACTTTGGTGTTGCCGCTGTATCAAATGGATTTTTAACAAAATATTGTAATGAGAATACCAGGATAGCCATAATACGATCTAGACATGGGCCTCATAGATTTGTAACTAGTAGTCTACCTTTTATTAATAAGATAGGTAATTTAGATGTTAAGCTGAATACACTCCATGTTGGTGCCACACTGAAACATAGTTTTAAGTTCATACAAAAACATCAGAGGTCTTATTTAGATTCAATGTGGTCTAGACTTAAAACAGAAGAAGAAAGACAAAAGTTAGAAGCAGCTGTGTTGGATTATACAAAAACGGATGTTGCGATAAATATAGAAAATATTGCCTAAGTATGTGTTTTTTTATGCTAATATGAGTACAAGGACAAGGTGCCTTTGATCTTTTAGTAAATAAATCAACATGTTTGATTATGTATAAAATATATTGCTTAATAAAAAAGATTTCAGTATACATTGCACACAATGATTGTCTTTATTTTATTTACATTATCAACTTTAATTTGTAAAAGCTCTTAGTTTAGTATAATATATGTTTATTTTATTAAATTATCACAAGTTCCTAGCACATTTATCACAATTTTATTTGCTGAAACCCTCAACAACAACTCATCACTAAAATTCATCAAAACATTAAAATTAATACAAATGTTTTTCTTTCATTCCAAGATACATAGAATTGATAAAGTTATTATCAGTATTATTGAAAACTTTTTAAATAAAGGTTCTGAAGCAATGTGACTTCAAATTTTGGTACTTGTTTGTATCCAAATCTTAGACAAATTTCTGTTACTCTTCGATTAACTCGGGTAAAAATATCAAGTAAATGTTCTTTGTTGGCATATTTACTAATGTATTCACACAAATACTGTATGAATACAGATCCGCACTTCACATTTCTGTAGGCTTCTAAATCAGGTGCTGTTGCATAGTAGATGAGAAAACCACTTTTCTTTGGATGATTGTCTGTTGGGCCATCAGACACCAGAGCAGGAGCATCTTCATCAACTTGGCAAGCTTGAACTATCAGCACCTTGGGGACATGGTGTATTTTCACTGCTTTATCTGAATCTAGCATTTTTTCAATGTCGTCCATTTTAACCTTGACTGAATCAGCTGCATACACTTGACCTCTTACTCCATGAGACAATATACACAGCATAAAAACACTGTCATCTTCACTAACTTGGTTCGTTACAACATCCATAATAAATTTTATCATTTCCTTGTGGCCTAAATCTGTACGACTGATCACTGTAAAGTTTAATGATCTCATGGTCTTTTCTAGAAGCATTAAGTCTTTGTCAGAGCCAACACGCTGTTCTAATACAGTACTTTGATCAGTAAGATCAATACTATATTTAGATGGGTAAAAATTTTCTTGATTTATAATAACACAAGTTCCAACCTTTTTGGGATTCTTTATTACATAGCAGTCTTTATTTGAGTTTTCCCTGTCAGATTTGAAATTTATTCCCTCCATTTCTTCAAGTAAATTAAAAGTAGAACCAAAGTCTTCTGGTCTTAAAATGTCATCACCTCTCCCTTGCCGTGATTCATCCACTTTCATGTGTTGAGAGAGAGTGGTTTCTGAAATGGTTACACTTGGTTTAGGTTCGTCATTCATTGAGTGTTGCAACATTTCAATTTCTAAAACCAATTTTCTTAATCCTGGTAAGTGCTCCACAATTCTGACAAGTTTGTTTACATCCACTTTGAAGCCCAACACCTTCTTATTGTACTGATATTGGTTGATTGTGATGAACTTGTCACACATAAGCTTCAGGAGAACTAGTTCACAGGACTCGTATTCTGTTGTGTCAATATCATATGTCAAAAGGGCCTTTTTCAGCTTCAAAAGGTTTTCCGAGTTGATATTCTCACACAATTTATACAAGGCTTTCTTCATAGGGTTTACAAACATTTTCACAGTAGTGTGGTCGGTCTGATAATGCTGGCGTGCAGAAGGCACATTAAATCCTAGTTTCCTTACTATGTTGTGAAGTTGGCAGATCAAAAGGGCCTCAACGAATTCGTGTTTCCAGTTGGGGTTGTGCTTAGCATGTCGGAACCACTCGTGTAGCATGTTTAGATTAGTGGAGGTGGCGGGATCGTTGGAAACTCGCTGGAACACAATCAGACGTTGCAGTGCAGTATCTGGTACGTCATAGAGAAGAAACACAAGGGATACCATATCGTAGGGATTGTCCAGTAGCTCTTTTTCAATTTCTGCCATCATATCAAAGTTCATCACATCGCTGTTCCCGATGATATTTTCAACACATACTCCGCTTACTACTTGTGCTTGAGAGTCCGGTTGCATCATTTTTATCAGTTTAAAATTCACATAAAACCAATAAATTAAGTAAAGCACAAATAAAAGCTTTCGATTGAAGGTCTCAAGAAGTAATTTGCACAGCTAATTTGATTGTAATTTAACACAATAATCACTTTTGTCTTCGTCGCCACCATTGAGATCAAGATGTTTTTTAAAACAAATACTAGTGTTGTGCTGTTGTCTTATAATCGAAAAATAGATTTGTTGGTTTCGAGTATAATCAGTTCCTAAAAACAATCAATGTTGAGCGAAATGTTCATTAGTAATAAGGTGGCCTACCATGATCTGTTAACGCGATCCAGTTTAGGCTGTGGGAAAGAGATGGCGCTAGACGACTTGTATAGCTCTGTCTCATTCCCACAGCCTAAACTGAATCGCGTTAAGAGCTCGTGGTAAGGCCCAAGATTAATTAATTGAATAGGTATGGAAAAAATTATAATTTGTGCACCACGGTATGCCTAAATTGAATAGAGAAGTGAGCTAGATTTTTTTAACACACTATTTATTTTACACAAGATAAGTTGATTAAAAGGAACTCAAAAATTAAAGCTTCTACAACAGAACTACAGACTGAAGTTTCAATGAAGAGCGAATGCAGCGAGTTAGATTTTTTGTATTTTTGGACTGCAACAAGTCAAGTATTCACAGCTGTGCGTGAACCAGTCTGTGATTCACAGTATTCATTAAAGACAAGTGAAATATTTGGGTGTTACAAGTGCCCACAAGCACAAGCAACGGTGGATCCGTGCCTGTCAAGTGTTGCATGTAATGAGGACCTTAGATGCATAAGCCACGTGCTATTATATTTTATTATGGACAGGCCTGTTGGTCTAGTGGTTAGTGACCCTGACTGCTATGCCGGTGGTCGTGCGTTCGATTCCCACTCAGGACAAATGTTTGTGTGATGAGCACGATCATTTGTTCTGTGTGGTGTAATTATCTTTAATAGGTAATTTATGTATTTAGAAATATGTTTATCAGTTGTCTAGTACCCATAATAAGGGTTGGCATGTTTAAAACAAGTTGTTTTAAAACACCTGTTTTGAACAGTGTTTAAAACAGTTTGAAATTAAAAAGTGTTTTATTTATTTATACCTTCTTTCTAGAACTACTTTTAATTGTGGATGTTAAATGAAAATAAATTAATGTTCAGGAGTCTAAAGCTTGACATTAAATCCTTTGAGTGTATGCCCTTGCTATGTCACACTTTTTTTACTTTCATTGGCACTGAAAAAAAATTAATAATACTTCAAAATATTAGAACAAAAACAGTAGATGTTTTTTTTTCATTGATAATTTTTTGTAAATATTTCATTAGAAACAGCGCATTTGAAAATATCTAGTCTAGAAATGAAACATATAATTTATTTATAAGTCAAGACGTCGACCCATAGTAGAATTAATTTGAAAAAATGACCGAAACTAAAAAAAAACAGTAAAAACACTTGCTTAAAACAATTTGAACATTTTGTTTTATAAAATAAAATAAAAAAACTGTTTTTTTCCAACCCTGCCCTTAACACAAGCTCTCCTTAGCTTGGGACTAGATAGAGTTGTGTGATACGAGTAGTTGTGGAATATTATTATAATAAAAAATCCGCCCCTAAGGGTCAGTTCAGACCGAGACGCGAAGCGACGCGACGATGCGCGCACTCTTTTAAGAGCCATTGAAAATACGACTTTACTTTCTACACTAAAAGATACACATTTCGTTGTGAGAATTTAGGATACGTTGAGATGCGCAGCGATGCGCCGCGCGACGCCTCGCGGCGCAGCGCGGCCCATCGCGACGCCGTGAGGCGTAGCGCGGCGCAACGTGAAATGACAGGCCTCTTCACGCATCGTCGCGTCGCTTCGCGTCTCGGTCTGAACTGACCCTAAGATGACCCACTGACCAAAAAGTCTGTCTACATAAGAAAATTATTATAATTTACATAAACGGGAAGACTTTTTTCATTCATCTCTCTCCACAGCTCTCAACATGAAGAAAAGTATAGTGAAGAAACCGTCATTAAACAGCCCGAGCAAGCCCGAGCCCAATTCCGCTCATAGATAGTGTTCCAGCAATAGGAATATTTATTATAGGTAGAGAGTATGTGTATGACCATTCTCTGAATCGAAATTGAGTGAATGCAAGATTCTTTCCACCAGAAAGACAACAGGTATTTATTCACTTGGTATTTTTGTAGTGTAAAGTAATCCGATTCTTGTACTCATAATAGTTTCTAAGTTTTCCCATCACTACCCTCAAATTTACGTCACTTACGGGGATTCCCCACTTGTTATGATGATGGGTATTTCTATAACATTCTATAATTAAACGTCGTCAGTGACATGTGGTGCAGGGGCGTAGCTACCGCCGTATCTGCCGTATCAATTATACGGGGCCCCCGGGCCACAGGGGCCCCCAACGTGCGTAAACAAAAATTAATAAAAACAGATAATAATGATTTATTAAATAAAAAAGATATTTACTTTTGCGCAATTTATTCGTCTAATCTATCTCTGGTGTTTTTATTATTATTATTTATATTATGTAATACTGTTTTAAGCACGACATTGTCTATTTGAAATCCCGGGAAGATCCAGATTAATATCAACATTTCGATGCAAGTATTAAAATAACTCTACCTAATTCCGACCTGACTGATCGGTCGCATCTTGAACTTTTTTTGATGACCTTTGTCCAATTTTTTGTTTATATTTCGGCGTAGATACAGAGAAATGCATTTTTTTTCTTGAGTAATAAATCTTTACCTACCTAAGGGGCCCCCAAACAAATTTTTATATGGGGCCCCGCCAAGGCACGCTACGCCACTGATGTGGTGAGATGTAATTTATGTCCGCGAGTGGTGCAGAGGGTCCTTGTATTGTCCTAAATGTCCCCAAATGGTGGAGTGGGGTGGGGCAAAATTACATTGAATTTAGGAACAAAACAACATTTAAATTGCAAACCATAAAATGTTATCTACTTTTTTTTTTTAGCGTGGTAAAATCATCAAATGAGTCCTCCCATCCAGAGCAGGGTGGGAGGGACTGTCAGACTTGTGCTGACTAAAATCCACGGTGTCCTTCATTAGCCCTTTACGTTCCAGGGTCACGGTAATGGTAAAAGTCCCGCGACCCCGGCAGGCGTTGGCCCTCTAGAGGGGGGCCCCGTCATCTTGCTGACGCTCTTTGAGACGCGCGTGGAACATAACGCGCCGTCGACCCGGGCATGGGTCGGGGGGCGAGTTGCCTATTACTCGCCGCCCGCATGCCCGCGCCTACGGTGGCCGGAGATCGTCTTGAGACGTCCGACGCCGTGGGCGTCTACCACTGCAGCTGGGGCGGAGGGAGACCGCTGTCATCTCTCTCTCACGGCCCGCCTCCTCCTTCGCGAGCATAACTGCTTCGCAGAAGGAGGCGACCGCTTCCCACTTCGTCTCGCCCCGCAGCATGGCCTCGACCAATGCCGGGCGCGAGAGGTCTCCGCCTATCGCTGCCGTGAGGACACGGCGGTGCTCTGCCCAAGTGGCGCAATCCTGCACCGTATGCTCCACTGTGTCCTCCGGGCGATCTTCGCAATGGTTATACCCGGGCGTTTCTTCCCTCCCTATCCGACACAGATACCTCCCGAAACTTCCGTGTCCGGTGAGGACCTGCGTCATGCGGTAGGTCAGGACGCCGTGACGCCTTTTCAGCCACTCCTCAAAGAGGGGTCTTACCGCCGCCATTGCGGCGTGCCCGAAATGTTATCGGCTAGCTATATAATCTGTGACTCTGTGTTGTTTATTAGCTGATATCTTGGCATAAAGACCACAGAATACTTAATAGTACTACAGAAGGACTACTCCAAAAAAAAAATCAAACAAATGTAAAATCTATATCCGAGAGAATAAAGTACATTTTAACTGGCAGCCGTACCGCCCACCTACTTTTATAATAGCCTAAACTTCCCGTGCGCAAGCAAAAATGTACTGAATGATTACGCGCGAGAGTTTATGTTGGTTTATCTGACGCCAACGACATTAAAAGGTTACTATGGGTCAAGCTCAATAGGGTTGCGACTTGCGAGTTTAGGCACAAATAGGTAGGTACCTATGCGTGTTTTATGCATTTGTTAAATTACATTATTACCATAAATACCTATGTTCCTCAAGGAATTTTGTTTTTATCATCAGCCTATATTATCTTTTTGGTTTCGTCATCGATTACTACATACATTATTGATTGTTAGCACAGAATGTTAATAGTAGGTACGAGTACCTACGGCACCTTACGTGAGGAATAATATTTATAATAATATTATCTTTTCTACATAATATTGTTACATTTTTGAACATGTATCTTACAAAAAAAAAGAATAATATTTAAAAGATTTTTATCGTCTATGGCAAAATAGCCAGTCCTTATTATTTTGCACTCAACCTAGTAACCGACCAATTACTATCGCATACTGTCACAGGCCCCGCGTTGCGTGTCTTTGTAGGTAGGTAAAAAAGTGGCGCGCGAATTACGGCCGCTGACCTTGAATGCGTAGTGTGGCCATTTTCTGAGTTAGAACTTTTAAACAACAACGCAAACATCTTTCTACTTTCTACCGATCTTAATTCTTAGTACTCAGCTTAAGGTGAGTGAGAGTGTCGTCTTTTTATCTTGGTCGTCCAGTAGGCTCACACACCCCCCCCCCCCACTTAGTATCTCGCCTCATTTCTAAACTTGTAACCTACCTAATCATGATCAGTTAAGCCCATACTTCACAAGCAGGGAGATAATTTTGTTGATCATTACTAAATATGATTGTACTAGGTATATATTTTTTTCTTCATAATAATATCGTGTTATTAATTTCCCAAAAGCACCTAAAGCAAGAAACTTGTGCGTAACTACACGTAACGTAACAAAAATATTATGGAGACGGAGCGCGTGCGTAACGGGTGGCGCGTGGCAGCCGTAGTGAATGGGCCACGACATAATGGCCCCGCAACTACTTGCAGTTTTATGCCTACACCGCGGAGTGAGACAGGCCTGATAAAGACCTAGAAGCCATGCCAAAAACATTTTCAAAAAAAATATTAGCTGATATCAGCTGTCAAACTGTCAAATTTCAGAATCAGAGGTTATTTTTGTATCAAAGCGTGTTAAAACTTTGAATTAATGCTTTAAATGAACAATTTAGGAGTCAGAGATTGTCTTTTAAAAAATATCGAACATGCAAGTTACAAGAACAGAGATTTTAAAGCTGTACAAACATCTTATGTTGTATTCTAAGTCGCTGACACTGACCAATCCCGCATACTTTAGAAGCAGAGTTGCCACCGAATTTAGAAAAAACAAAGCATTGACTAAAGATAAAGATATAAAGTTCGCCTACGAGGTAATTAATAATAAATTGATCTATTATATTAGTACCCTTTTGTAAAATCTAAAATCATGCGACACCGAGTTAGTTTTTTTCGGATTCTATACGTTTGTAGTTTGTAAGCGTAGTAGAATCTCTTAATCGGGAATAACCTTGATCAGAAATCAATGTCAAATCAACCTGAATTAATGCCAATTTGGAGTAGTAGGTACATTTCTATTGATACCATTCCCAAAGTTTACCATACCACATGAACTGTTACTGATTTAACTAAGCACGCATATTAACGACTTCTTCTTGAATTGGTCTAGTTAGCATTTAATGATAAATAATACATTTTATATTTTCGCGATACTGAGCCTCCTCCTTCTAGTCGTACGGAACCTCTCTAGTTCGCCATGGAAGGAGTGGAGGGAGGCCTTTGCCCAGGAGTAGGACAGAACATTCATGGCATTCAAACATTACTATGGAAATATCATTGTAGATTTACACCTCTGCATTACATTTCTATGATCTCAGATGCAATGTCATGTACCTATATAATTTATTTAATAATTTCAGAAAGGGGAAGCACTATTGAAACGTGGTGCTGTTGTTTAAAATGCTCCTCAACCTGCTGCACCGCCCGTATGCTGGACTTGTGTCCCGCATGTGTGTCGCATTCAAGCATACCATAGATTATTCCAAAGTACCCAAGATCAACGAGAGTGACTTGTCTGAACAGTTCATAAGGGGCAGCGGACCTGGAGGGTCAGCCGTTAATAAAAATTCTAACTGTGTTGTACTTACACATATCCCCACAGGTATGTTATAAATTTCACCATCATGGCTTTATGTAATCAAACTAGAGAATTCAAGGCTGTTATCCATGACAGGAATCCAGTGTAGTAGTCAATACCATGTCAATCAATGAGGAAACAAGGACTTAATTTAGTCTAATTTATATTTTTTTAATTGCTTTGTAAGTGTAATTCATCACCCGAAATTCTGATTCAATAGAATTGTATGGTATTGACTAAAGGCTTTGCCAAACAATGAGCTAGGCTTTTCAAGCAAGCAGGTTTGTTGTTTACCATAGGCTAAAAGGTAAATTTAAATAATAATTCTCACATTACAGGCACAGTAATAAAATGTCACACAAGTAGATGTCAAGACGATAACAGAAAGAGAGCCCGAGAGCTATTGATTGCCAAGTTAGATGAAGAGTTGAATGGTCCAGACAGTGTTGCTGCCCAACAAAAACGACTAGACAGTAATAAGTACAAAAAAACAGAATATAAGAAGAAAAAGATGGCTCAAATGAAGAGTGAATGGAAGAAAAGGGAAGGCTTGGCTTAGAAATGTATTGTAATTAAAATTGGTGTATCTATTTAATTAGATTTAGATTAAATAAGTGATTATTGTTAAAGTTCATTTTGATGTTATTCAGCATCTCTGTCCTTTTCTCAATTACCTCTTATGTTAGGATAACAGCAGTGATGTTTCTAATTATATGGCTTCAGCATAGAAATTTTAGTTTGACTATAATAGATTTTCTGAAAACCGTGAGAAGTGGAAAGAGTGGAGGGAGGCCTTTGCCCAGCAGTGGGACACTATGGGCTGATGTAATAATAATAATAATAGATTTTGAACTTTGTTCTCTAGATCGTGAAGTTGAAAATCTACTAAAGACAAACTAGTTTCGTCGACGACGTAGCATATAGCATTGTCGGTGCACGTCGTAACCATTTGCTGGTTGTGTGACGTTGTCGCTAGTTATTTGTTCCTTAGTGATTGCTTAGTGCTTCGTACGACAGAAATAATTCCATAAATGAAGTCGAAAATTGGCGATATCTCTGTAGCATCCAGAAAAAAGTACCTATTCCAAAATTGTCAGTTCAAATGCACAACCTTTCAGTTATTTTACTTCGCATTTTGCATCAAAATGATCTTTAATCTCATTGCTGTAAGGTTGTATATAGATAGATTTTATAACTGAGAGAAGACTTAATTTCTAGCGTGGGATTTTCGAAATGGAGACCCCTTTGGAAAGCCCAAATTGCTTCCTAGCTTTGTTGTCTTGAAAAGATGCTATATTTTGGCTCAGCATATTTTGTATAGTCACCAGTTCTGTGCAAGTTACTGGTAACAAATTACCATCCAAAATTACTTTCAAGAGACCACACGCATCGGGGTTACTGTTTTCTTTCTGGTACTCCATTACTGATAGCAACTTTCTAACACTCAAGTATGTTAAGTCATTGTATGCTAAATTCAGATAACATAATACAAAATTGCCTCTACAGCGAGGGTAGTCTTCGACTCTTACACTACTGGGACAAAATGGGTCCACAAATGGCCCTAAAAAATCTTCAGCTATTGAGTCTGCCTTCTTGGGCAAGTTTTCAATCAGAGACACAGAGCTCGGAGTAAAGCTTTTCGTGCTGGTTTTTTTCGATGGTATACGTTTTATTTGAGAACTTCTAGAGAGAGAACTTGGTGTTCTTTTTGGTGGTAGCAAATGCGTCTTTTCATTTGAACGCAATTTACTAGTGCTGGAGTGAATGCTTGCCGCTGATTTTTGAAGCCCAAGATTATGTAAATTCTTCGTGTTTATTTCGTTCTTGTTTTTCAAGTAAACCATGAATCGTTGTCTTCTGTTATAGTCTTCGTCTTTTGTCAAAGGAAATTCTGTTAAAATGTTAAGTATAAGACTGGCGCCTTCGTCACTGATATGATTATCAGCTAAATTCAAATACCTCAAATGTCTGTTACTTCTGAGAGCATCTGCAAGATATCTGACCCCCTCGTCGCCAATGCAGTTTGACGATAGATTTAAAGTTACTAAACTATTTTCTGCAGATTTCAAATAGTGTAACGTTTCAGCTAATCGCTCACACACTTCGTCGTTAATGTTACATCTGCATAGAGATAGATTTTTAAGACATGTGTTACGTAAAAGCTCTTCATAATTCGCTTTTGTTAGTGGGCAGCGGTCGAAGCATACATCGGTGATTGTGGTAAAAGGAAGCATCTTTCCAAGCTCGTGTACTACATACATGTCGATGCGACAATTCTTGATCGTAAAATTACTCAGATGTTGATATTTAGGTAGAATGAGTGCTAGTAGTTGCATCGTGACTCTAGGCAAAGTATCTCTTTGTAATTTAGTTATCAGTATCTCTGAAAGATGATTTTGAGTGTCATATATAGTTGTTAGCGGTATAGTGATATCGTTAGTGGGATCTTGTGGGGTGGTTTCTTTTTCTGAGGCTGATCCTGAGATGACTTGGGCAACACTAGAAACAGTGACGTGTTTGCTCATTGCTTTCATTACACCTGTCTTCTGACCTTTGTTATCTAGAAAAAGAAAAGAGTTTGTATATTATACACTAGTCCAGTAAGTTGGTATTTTTGCCCTAAAAAAGGGGTGTAGTTTTGTCTTCAATTTGTATTGCGCTCATGAAAAATGTAAGTTTTCGACCGCGAGCGGTAGGTCAGACAGCCAGTCAGTTTCAGTGTCGATATACATAATTAAACTGACCTGAATGATTGGGAGTCTGTAGGGGAGGCTTATGTTCAGCAGTGGATGTCCTGCGGCTGATAATTATGATGATGATGAAGCAAAACAAAAAAAAAAAAAACTACTACGTACTTTATGTAAGGGAAAGCCTCTTTTTCCCTACACGCCGCGCGCGCCGTACACGTCAATACCTGGGATGTAAACATTTAGCTTTCTGTTATTAGTCCAGTCAACGGGCGTTTTGCCCTGCAAAAGGTGGTGTAGTTTTTTTTTTTTATTTGTATTGCATAAGTATATGCTACCTGCTCATGAAAAATGTAAGTTTTCGACCTCGAGGAGTGTCTGCATTAGCTACCATAGTAATTTATATTTGGACAACACAAATAAAAATAAAAACTACACCTAGTGCAAGGCAAAGCCTCTTATTTTGTCCCACTTGACTGGACTGTTGGCCATAATTCATACTCGCACGAAGTACCTACCTATCTTACCACGATTTTCTACAAGGATAGTAACAGGAACTGGAGTGTAAAATCTGCTGCATAAGTCCATGAAACTTGTGATAAAATCATCGTCAATGTCAGGCCTAATTTGAATCGGTATTACTTTTGGATTCATCATTAAAATGAGAACATAAAAAAATATACGAAATAAAGTATTCTCAAAATCAATAATAAGTAATTTATCTAATTGAAACTAAATTAATATTCTAAAACGAGGTAAATTGGTATTTATCAAACACTACCTTTGATGTCTTATTGTCAGATAGACAGACAATCAGGCAGGCTTTGACTTTCCATGGTCCAGATCAAAAGATGAAGCGATTCAAAGTCAAAGGTGGTAGGTAAATTCAGACTGATCAACCATAGTAATTTGCGGACCCCAGGGAGGATCCACCAAGTGTCGGGTTTTCACGTTTCCTCAGTAAACAGGATGATTTATTCCAACTGGGCGTGTATGAGAGCAGTGGTGGCCCAGTGGTATCGGCCTCGACTTACGAGTTGTAGGTCGTGGGTTCGAACCCCGTCAGGCGCATTACTTTGTGTTATTTATTTCAACACCACTGCTCTCAAAACGGTGAAGGAAAACATCGTGAGGAAACCGGCATGTCCTAGAACCAAAAATTCGAAGACATGTGACATCTACCAATCCGCACTGGGCCCGCGTGGTAGATTACGGCCCACTCCCTCTCACAGAGAGGAGGCCTGTGTCCCAGCAGTGGGAACATTTATAGGCTGATGATGATGTGTATGACCAAATCCGAAACTATAAAAAGTCTAGAAACATATTTTGAAAACTCCACGACCTCATCCCACCAGCCCCCTTCTATCATCACACATCTAGACGCACGGCAAATTACCATCCTTACCTCATTGCTATACCACCAATTCGCACTAAGCGTTTCCAAACGACTTTTATAATGCGGACAGCGAAGGAGTGGAACTCTCGGCCTGCGTCTGTGTTTCCGAATACATACAACCCTAATCTCTTCAAAGTTAGAGTGAACAGGCTTCTGGGTAAGCTCGCTCCAATCGTCGACCTTGTCTTAGTCACTCCTGACCTAGACTAAGGTCAAGAGCAAACTCATCAAACATAAAAAAATATTGCACAATTGGATTAAAAAAAAAATCTATATTCCTTGCCAGGAATCGAATCCATTGCTTTTGGAAAAATAAACGCACGCTGTACCTATTATTAAACCGTCCGATAGTGTCGCCAACAAAGGTCAAAATCTGTATTGTGTTTAATGAGTAATCTGTAATGAGGTTTAGTAAAAAGTCTTCAAAAGATTTTTGAGTAAACTAACCAGGAATCAAACCTGTTGATCATTGATTATTTTTGCATAAATCTTTAAGAAAGAAAGGTCATTAATAAAACAAAAGTATCAGCAATTCGGCATGTATGTACAAATAAAAACATAAGTAGTAGCAAGCATAAGTAGATTAGGGATATAATAAAATTATATTGAGATTAGTAAGTGTCTCTCGCGCAAACTGTTCAGTTTAGAAAAAAAATGGTATTATTAACCTGACCTATCCATAGATACCCCACATGTATTGGTTTGGCGAAAAAAAATAAATTTGAGTTTCAATTCTAAGTATGGGGGCACCACCATTGTTTTGTTATTATTTTTGTGTGAAAATCCTAATGCGGTTAATAGGTACATCTTACTTACCAAGTTTCAACAGGATAGCTCTTATACTTTCGACAAAAAGTGGCTGTGACATACAGACGGACAGACAGACAGACAGACATGACGAATCTATAAGGGTTCCGTTTTTGTCATTTGGCTACGGAACCCTAAAAACAGCATTACTGAATGAAATCCGCACCAAACTCATTTATCACAATGTCGTAACTACGGAGGTCTGTTTCATGAGGGTATTATGATTGTAAAATGTCTGCAATGTATCCTTGACCTAGTTAAGCGGAGGCTATGTCCCCTACCGCTGGCTAGAGTAACTCCAATCGATATCTTAAGACTCCTCTCGGGTCGGGGTTGCGGGACTGTCTCTCATCAGGAAACCGTGACCCTGGAACGTAAAGGGCTATTGAAGGATCACCGTGGATTAAAATCCACGGCATTTGTACTGACTAAAGTCAGTACAAGTCTGACAGTAATGGGTAGGAGGAATAAAGGATCGGAAAAAAGGTTGAAGTGTGCAGATGAAGCAACTTTTCTTCGGCATTTCTAGAGAAATTGTGTCTGAAAAAAATAGTAGGTAATTTACAGGATATTACACGTAACTTGGTTTAGTCATATATTTTCAATCGGTATCAAATAATAATAAAAAAAACACTAAAACACTTTTACACTTCCAAATATTGAGATGAAACCGTTTTTGCGCAAAAGTTTTTAATTTCGAAGAACGATTGAATTATTATAATATGTTATAAGTATTCTAAAAATCTTTATTTTTAAATAAAGAATCTGAAAAGAAGAAGAAATTATAACATTATCTACCACGGCAATAGAATATTATTGTTATGTAAATAAGAAAACAAAGCATTGGTAGATATTTTTTATCTCGAACATGTGTAGGTATACGAGTAGGTCCGGGTAAGGGGTAGGAGTAGGAGCGAGTCGACTGGGTCACGGTCGCTGACGTCACTGAGCGCCTCATCCTCCCCTATGCTTTTCACAGCAAACACTCGTAAAACTGGTGATAATGAACAAATTAAATAAAGAAGGAATTATCTCAATCTCCCACGCGGAGACAAACTTTATATTTTTTTTATCGTGGTAAAAATCATCAAGTGAGTTCTCCCACCCGGGTGTGACTGGAGTCACTAGGGTCCCAGATCCCTGGAACGCAAACGCGGAACTGTCTTAGCAGGATACTACGGTATCCTGCGAAAGACTTTCTGGCTGCCCTGTGGGAAATACAAGCTTTATATTGAGTTGCAAATTAACCCTGCAAACACAATCAACAGATACGAAGACAAGCATGGCACTGAATTTATTACTATCAATGTTACCTTTAGTATCTGGTTTGCAACGGAGCGTATCCCGGCACCTCACAATAACACTAGTAAGTCAATATGACCTGGATCTGCCTGTTAGGCATAATGTTCTGTGCCTGGAAAATGCCTCGCGAGGCTGCGCGCTCTGTGGGGACGCACCTAATCACTTAGTATGTGTTCAAAAACTAACTGGGCGTATGGAAATAGTTTCAACAAAACCTAATAATGTAAAGTTTTTTTCAAACTTTACATTATTAGATTCGATTAGGTACTTGATAAAAACCTATGAGATTGTAGAAAAAAAAAACAAAAAACCCGACTGCGTGAAAAAATGTGAAATAACTGAAAAGATAAAAACAAGCTATAAGAAATATATTTTTTTGGTTTCTAAGCGATCGTGGTGGACAATTTTCACAAACGCAGTCGGAGGCATCAAATATACACAATACGTTCTATCATCGGCCGCATGTCTTTCTTTGTAAGTGTAATCCATCATCTTCCTTGCCTTTTATTTGTATATTCTTACCCCAATTTAATTGAGCTTCTTCTTCCTATGATGGATAGGACCTATCCTAATTATATCCCATTCAGTCTTCTATTCATTCACAGACACAGTGTACACGATGACTCAGCAGTGGTTAACTCTCGACACCATTGTCGTGGTGTGAACATTTGATGCCTCCGACTGCGTTTGTGAAAATTGTCCACCACGATCGCTTAGAAACCAAAAAAATATATTTCTTAGCTTGTTTTTATCTTTTCAGTTATTTCACATTTTTTCACGCAGTCGGGTTTTTTGTTTTTTTAAATATTTTATTTTATTTTACTATTTTTAGTTTTTGCATAGAATGAATTTATCACATATGGGAATTTCATAGTTAAATAAAATAAAATAGCCATTTATTCCATATCTCTTAGGGCTGATTTTTCAATAGACAGATATCTTTTATCTGAGGAATAAAAATGGCGGTTTGACAGCTTATCTATAGAAAATATGTCAAACCGCTATTTTTATTCCTCAAATAAAAGTTATCTGACTGTTGAAAAATCAACCCTTAAAAAGTAAACATCTGTTAAAAAATTATATCTATGTTGTTGTACTCGTATGTCTTTATTTTTTTGAGATATGGATCCCAGATTGGGTAAAGGCCTCCTCCAATTTCTTCCATAAGTTCCTATCTTTAGCTTTCTCTATCCATTGTTTTCCTGTAGTTTCTACTATCTCATCAGCCCACCGTTTTATTGGTCTGCCTACATTTCGTTTTCCTGTTGGTCCCTTCTAACGCGTTGTTTCTGTGGTCCATCTTCTATCGTTATATCGTGCAATGTGTCCAGCCCATTTCCATTTTAATGTCAGTGCATGTGTTGGTGCGTCGGTGACCTTGGTTTTCTTTCTTACCCTTTCACTTCGTATATATTTTCTGTATTTTTCTAATGTTTAAAATACTTCTTTCCATTGCTCTCTGATTGCTCGTAATCTTTTGTTTCGATTTTTCTGTAAAGGTCCAGATTTGGCAGCTAAATAATATACATGGTAAGACGCAAGTGTCCATTACGATTTTCTTCATTAGTAGACTGTAGTTACCTTTTAAGATTTCTTTTAATGAGCAGAATCTTTTCTTCGTTCGAGATTTTGTCTTCGTTGCTAGAGTTGTTAAAAGATATCTGCTTTCCTAAGTAAATGTAGTTCTCGACGTAGTCTATGGTATTGTCATTTACTCTAATAGGCTTCTTGTGACTATTGGTCATTATTTTAGTCTTTTGTGCATTCATTTCTAAACCGATTTTTGTACTTTCTTGGTCAAGTGTCTGTATCATATCTTCCAAGTCTCCAGGTGTTTCAGCTATTATAGCGATGTCATCGGCGAACCTTAGATGGTTTAGGATGCGATCACCTATTTTAATACCTTTATGTGACCAGTCTAAATTCCGAAATATGTTTTCGAGCACGGCAATGAACAATTTGGGTGATAACGGGTCACCTTGTCGTACACCTCTTTCTATTATAGATTATAGATTTACTTCTAGTTACGAGTTTCACGCAGGTTTGATTTTTTCAGTAAATATATGATAAGATGTTTATAATGTTTGGTTAACTCCGAACATTTTCAATGCGTTCCAAATTGAGTGATGGCTAATACTGTCAAAAGCTTTAGAGTAGTCTATAAAAGCCACGTAGAGCGGTTTGTTGAACTCACGATATTTCTCTATGACTTGTTCTAAAGCCTGGATGTGGTCGGTAGTACTAAAACCCGAACGGAAGCCAGCTTGCTCTATTGGCTGAATGAATTTCATTGTTAGTTAGTACAATTATGAAATTCTCGTATTCGAGTTCCCGAACACTCGCTGCATGCTCACGCATTTGTTCGAGCCGCATAGAGCGCGACAGTGGAAAAAACAAAATCAAAATTTTTTATTTCACATAGGCCCATGAGGGCACTTATAAAACGTCGACAACAGGTGCTCAGGTGCACAGGTGGAGATTCTAGGTCTCGAACAATTTTTGCATGCTCACGCATTTGTTCGAGCCGCGTAGAACGCGACAGTGGGGATTCGATATCTCGAACATTTTCGGCATGCTCACGCATTTGTTGGAGCCGCATAAAGTGCGACAGTGGAGATTCGAGGTCTCGAACAATTTTTGCATGCTCACGCATTTGTTCGAGCCGCAAAGAGCGCGATAGTGGGGATTCGACATTTTGAACATTTTTGGCATGCTCACGCTTTTCTTTGAGCCGCATAGAGCGTGACAATGAAGATTCGAGTTCTCGAACATTTTCGGCATGCATCGCATTTTTGTAATCGCTGATATGGATGGACGGCAACTCTTTGTCACGATTATACTTAGCTTGTTCGCTAATACTTTTTATAAGCTCTTTATGAGCTTCTTGTGGAAGCTGACTTTAATATTGAGATGATCTCTCTCTTTGTTTTTTTAGGCGCTTCTCGCGTTTACTAGGAGTTTCCTTTTGTAATTTAGAGATTTTAGCTCTGTTATTTTTTTGTTTTACGGGATAAAGCCATTTTATATAACTAAAATAAAGAATTTAACCAAAAATAAAATTTACCTATCCTCAAGTGATTCTAATATTGATACTAAAAGTAAATAGTTTAAAACACAAACGTTCGCTAGATAGCTGCCTCCCTGCGATACCGGGATGCGTATTTCCAAAGGCTATACTATTTTAGTCACGAGTCAGACTCTAATCGATTAGCTTTTGTTTGTGCATATTACTCAACAATACCTAATCTATCTCAGTAAAAAAAGAAAAACACGGAAAAAATCTAGCTCTATACAAGGTGTTAAAAAATCAACTGCAGGAATTTCGTGTGCGTACTCGGTATCAAAAACCAAGTATATTCCAAAGAAAAAAATTTTTTTCGAGCATTTTTTTTCAAAAAAAAATTTTTTTTCAAGCATTTTTTTTTGGTCATGTTAATGAATTTGATTGCTCTTTGAGGTCGTTCACCCGTGTGTAGCGTTCACAGCTGATTCCAACTTTCCCATCGCATTTTACAGACTTTGGACTGGCAATTTATCGAAATACTTACAAATAACTTATTTTATTGGCCATATTAATAGGCCAATAGAAATATGCTTGAAAAAAAATTAATAATTTTGTAAAAAAAAATTGGATGGAATGGATGGAGAGGAAGAGGAAGGCCAAAGAAAAGATGGATGGATTGTCTAAGGAATGATATGAAAGAAAAAGGAGTAAATGATACTGTGACGTCTGATAGGGGAGAATGGAAGAAGAAAACGTGTTGCGCCGACCCCAAGTAGAATGGGATAAGGGCAGGAAGAAGAAGAGTAAAAAAAAATTGAAAAAAAAAATTTTTTTTTGAAAAAAAATGCTAAAAAAAAAAAACCAAGTACATTTTTTTTTGGAATGTACTTGGTTTTTGATACCGAGTACGCACACGAAATTCCTGCAGTTGATTTTTTAACACCCTATATAATTCATATCTTTCATATCTTTTGACGAGTTACTTTTAAACATTACGTACGAACAAAACCTTGTCGAGCAGAGGCTCACTAGCTATTATGAGTAAAACCTCGGAATTTAACTTTTCTTAAATTTTATAGTACTTGAATATCGTAAAAACGAAACTAAACTGAAAGACCCCGCCATCCCCTTGGTGGTTATTTTTTTTTAAACCACCCAGATGTTTTCGACGTTTTCTGACATTTTACTAGATTTAGTTTAGTGAAATGACATAATTATCTCTGATTTTATGTTAGTATTTTGTCATAATTATCACTAGATACTTTTCTCGATGATTGGATTTCGTGAAATCCCTGATTTCCTCATTTCACTGCGACATGCATAAACAAAACCTCATCTTTTAAGTTTGACTCGTGCGTGACTAAAATGGTACTAGATTTTGTCCTTGAATTTTCTTTGAAAATATCAAAACAAAAGGCTTTTCCATTTGAGTCAATTTTATTACTGAGATAGATTAGGTATTGTAGAGTAATATACAGAAACAAAAGCTAATCGATTAGAGTCTGACTCGTGACTATAATAGTTATAGCCTTTGGAAATACGCTACCGGGATGGCAGAGCCAAATAGGAAGTTCCAAAATACACAACAACTAAACACCCGAAGGCATTAATGAGTTTAATGGGAGTTTTAGCCAGATAAACTGTTACCGCCTTCACCGCGTCCCAGCTTATGTTATTAATATTGCTGTGCACACGCTGCACGCTTGTTGTCAGTTGCCCAGGGTATATAAATGTTGTCTGCTCACACGCAGGGACAACAACAAAAAGCTCGGCAATATTGGTATATTTTTATCTTAGGTTTTTGTTTTAAAATATTTTGTTGTTTTTAGCATTTATCTGTCCAAATTAAATTGAAACATATAGGTTATATATATTTTGGTAAACCATTTTTAAAATCCTTTATTTTGATACCCCACTTGATAGAATGTGAGAGATTTAAAAAAAATATTTTTAGTTCGGAACCCTTGCACGCGAGTTCGACTCGCACTTGGCCAGTTTTATGTACCCAGTGACACTCTCACGTTTAAGACGAATCTATCGACACCTCTCAAGTTAAAATCCATCAAGCCGTTTAGGCTGCAGAGCGTGCCAAAGAAATATACCCACATACATACATACATACACTCGAAAAACATAACCCTCCTTCTGGCGCAGTCGGGTAAAAAGGGGCTTCACTTGTACGATATTTCGAATTCTTGTCTCAAGGATTTGGCGCCCCCATGAAACTGCCACCCGGGGCAAGTGCCCCGGTTTGCCCCTCCTTAGATCCGGGGCTGGTAGACACTATGTTTGGCTTGGGCAGGTAATATAATAATATAGTACTGCGAATCATCCAGTGTTACCAAGGGGTGTCGTATCTATACTAATATTATGAAGCACAAGTGTTTGTGTTTCATTGAACGCGCTAATTTCAAGAGCTACTGGTCCGAATTGAAAAAATCTTTTTGAGTTTTGGATAGGCATCTTTTTTTTTGTTTTATCAAGAAGGCTGCACTAAGAAGCTAGTTACCCAATAACTGGGTTGTTTCTGGAGTATAGGCAGTCAGTCCACGTAAAATATGATACAAAATTGCATCCGAATCGACTAGAAATCAACCCCAATATAGTTGGGAAAAGGCTAAGCAGATGATGATGAGTGCTGCAACATTTTTTTGGCCAGCATTGCAAAACTGTATCAGTATCCCGTTGCGTTGTTGGTAAGGCTAAATACATATATTATGTGATCTTTTTATTTACTTAATCTATTATATAAAAAATCAATGCCACTTTTCGTTGTAATGTTATAAGTTTATAACTCAAGAACGGGCTAACCTATCCAAACCAAATGTTTAGGCTTTGTTCAAACTATTTAGTAGATGCTTTATGTGAAGTTTGCACAAAATTGGACGAACGGTTCTTAATATACCCGTGCGAAGCTGGGACGGGCCACTAGTATTTTATATAAGTTTTTTTTTAATTAGAGAAAATTATAGCTCCATTAGGTTATAGGAAACATGTGTGGTAATTTGTCTTAAAAATAGGTATAGTTAGACAGAATCAGGTAATAAATAAGATTTTAAACTATTTAGAACCTTTCTCATCAGAAGATAGGTATAAAAAAATGTAAGACGTCCAATTTTAAACAAAATATTTTACAACATAATTTCTATCAGAAAACTTTATGCTCTAATATAAAATCACTTACATCAAAGCGCTCCCTTGTCCAGTCAAGTTGAAATATTTTTAGATCACTAAAGACTTGAGTACGTACTTCTAGTTTTTATTAAAAAAGGCTTTTCTGAAGAATAACCGACATTTTCGCAGTTTTAAGGACTTTTACGAAGTCACAAACTTACATTATTCTTTGGCCATCATCATAAACTAGTCTGCAAAAAATCAGAACTACCTGTACCCTGAGCACGAGTTTTCAGTATTTGAGACGTAAAGTAAACTGGAAATTTGACAATTTCAAATTGACAATTTTCAAGGAAAAAAATTAGTTTCTTCTTCGCACACCAGAGGCGCTGTGCCATTTTTAACCGACGAAAAAACAGGAGGAGGTTCTCAATTCGACATGTATATTTTTTTTTTTTTTTTTTTTTTATGTATGACCACGCATAACTTTTCCCAGCGTGGTCCGATTTCAAAAATTCTTTTTTTGTTGGAAAGAGTATATCTCAAAGTTGGTCCCATTTTAATTTCAAAACTAAAATCGGCCTCTAAGGGTAGAAAAAAAGGAATTGATTGTCAACTTTCCTACAGAATTTTCAGTTGTGAACCGATTCGTTTGAAATAAAGTTAACATATGTAGTTCTGAGGACATTACTATATAGCAGAGATGTGGAGAAGATAACATGATGGTGTCACCATCATCAGATCAACTCCAGATCCCTGTTATGTTGTGAAGTCAGTCCCAAGAGTTCCTCAACAGTTAACAACAGCTATATCGTGTTTGGACTCATTTCACTCAGCTTGATGAGAACTTTAGACCCAGCTGAGGTATCATTGTCATCGAGGGTCTGATGATGAGGACAGAAGGCAGAAGCAAGAGATCCTCAACAGTTAACAGCAACTATATCGTATTTGGGCTCATTTCATTCATCATGATAAGAACTTTAAACATAGTTGGGATTTGACAGTCGTTGACAGTCTGAGAGTGGAGTTTTTAGTTGCAAGTTACAGGTCCTCAACAGTTAATACTAATTACTGTGACGGTTACGTTGACAATGACAAAAGGGAAGACGGGTTTTTCCATGTGTTAAACACTCTAATCATGGTATACAACTAAAAACCTAAAAATAATAACTTTTTAACAAAAAAATCAAACCGACGAAAGATTGAACTGAAAAGCTAAAAATAAATTTTGAGGCGGCGCCAAAGAAACAATCAACGAAAAGCAACCTAGCTACAATAAAATTATGCTTCGCTTCAAATAATTAATTTAGGTACATGTTTGTATGTTTGTTTGGCGCCGCCTCAAAATTTATTTTTAGCTTTTCAGTTCAATCTTTCGTCGGTTTGATTTTTTTGTTAAAAAGTTATTATTTCATACAAGAAACGCTGTAAATACTGAAAAGACGCTGTAAAGTAAAAGAGTGAAAACTCGTGCTCAGGGTATTGATTTGACACAAACTACCCCGTACGAATTATCTACGGACTCGGGCGATTATTACTTATACTCAAATATTTTGACAGACGGCTTCCATTCAAACCGGATGCAGCTGAATATCAGTATTTATTATATGGAGCGACTGCCTATCGAAATTCCATAATCCAGTAACTGGGTGTATACCCAGTTTATGACTGGGTGTATGGAGTTTCGATAGGGGATCGTATGATCCCCGTGGTTGGACTGGTTGTCAGACTTAGAGCGTATGACCAACAGTTACGACTGTCGAAGATCTACAAATGAAAGCCGGGACCAACGGATTTACGTGCTTTCCGAGGCATGGGGGGAAACTCGGTATGACAGATGGTCACTCATCCACAGACCAACCTCGGCAAACGCGGCTTAACCCAGAAGTTCGGCCTATGCGGCTGTAATTATGTATTAAGCCACGAGCTCCACAACTGTAAGAAATATCCAGTAGAAAAATTCTGATGCTCGCCGAAAAGCACTCGTTGATTAAGTACATCTTGTTTTATCTAGTTACCGCACACTGCAAAAAAAATTCTGACAGATTTTCCGCTTCTGATGCTCTCCTGGCGGCACACTTTGTATTGAAAAAGTACCCGGATCTGACCCGCATGGAACTGATAGTATGGAGGTTGCATTTGACGAACATCAGAATTTTTTTGACAGCTTAAAGTTTCCAGTCGCGGTGACGGGTGTACATTCTGAAGGTTGGCATCATCTCTAACCATCTGTCAACTATTAATCAGCGGCTCGCGCTGGTTTCGAACGGTTGCATCTCCTACTTATTAAAGAAAATGAGAAACGTGTTAAAACCGTTCTTTCATACAACTTTTTCTGACAAATAGGTACCTACAACAAAACGAGGTTTGGATAGACTTTGGGCGCTTAGGTAAAATTTATCGTTGTTACCGTGTACGTTTATTTTCATTGAAACACAGCGGGTACGGAAATTTATTATAAACTGAGTAAAATACATATTTATGTTACCTACTCATAAAATATGGGATATTAGCGATCCGCCTCGGCTTTGTGCGGGATTTACTTTTGTCATAAAGACAAATCTGTCGAGTTGCTCTTGAGGATTTATTGCAATTAAATATCATTCTGCATTGCATTTAAATATTGATTATGCTATCTAAGGGCCTATGCACACCACGATTTTTAAACGCACCGTCTCGTCGACGCGTGTTCTAGAAACGTGCGTCGACGGCGCGCTTTTGTCAAACAGAGCAGTTTGAAATTAGATGTGAGATTTGGGGCTTGTGACGTCAGGATGCACTAAAATATCACTAACGGCCAATGATTTCTTTTTAAAGCGTCCCATCTTCGTAAATTTTGGTTTATGTTACAAAAGAAAGAATGAATACGTGTTAATTTGCGTCCGTCAGGTCATCGTCCAGGTCCAGTTGAAAACCAGCGTCGAGTACTAGCTACTCGACAATTTGCTGAACTGGACTTATTTGGCGTAGCCGTGGGACACACAATGTTTGTTATTTCGTTGTTGTTTTGTACTATGTAGTAAATGATTTCTTTGTTATCATGTTCGTTTTTGTTTTTATTAATCTGTTTGTTAACATTGTGTGTACCGGTCTACCGAATAAACGTTTTTTCTTTCTTTCTTTAATTATTTTTTGATATTCTATCTTTTTAAGTGTAAAGTCGATTAGGGAAACAAAATATTTAGTGCGATGCTATTAGTATCTCTATGATATTGATCCTTGTGTCAAATCCAACCGCCATTAATGCTGAAAATGAACATCTTTACAAGATAGAGCAAACAATAAATAGTTATTTAATTAAATAGAGCACTGAGATGGAAACTAATCTATCCATTGTTGTTGTGAAGTATTCAATCAAAATGTTTTCTCATTACTTCCATTTGTGTAATGAACAAAATTTTGTTCATCTAAGGGGAAGTTCACACCAAGACACGACGCCGACGAGACGTGACGGCTCAAAACTGGAAATGTGTATCGTTTAGTGTAGTAAATAAGGTTAGATTTTAGTCGCTTTTAAAATGTGCTGCTTTGCACTTGTCGTGTAATCAGTGAAATGTGTATCTTTTCGTGTAGTAGGTAAATAAAGTTAGTTTTTGAGTTGCTCTATTGAAATGTGCGCGTACCGTTGCGTCTTGGTATGAATTGACCTAAGCGACCTCAGGGTTCCTTGAAGCCGCATTGACTTTTCTGTAAACGGATTTTTATAAACGGTTGAGTTAAAGAAAAAATGACTTGCTATTGGAGGAAGCTGACACAGTAGATAATAGCGAAATCCCTTTGACATGATGACGTTATCACCGGGGCGACCAATCGTGGCGCGTTTTGTACGTCAATTTTGTTCAAATTTTAATTAATTTTATTACTATTTAACAACTTTTGAAATTGGTCATAATAAAATTAATTATTAAAAAAATATTTGTGATGGACATAAACAATACATTAAAAAAAATCTTAATTCTAATACCCAAATTAGAGTTCTATATTTAAAAAATGATTTTACATATCTCTTGCTCTGTAAGTACACCCTTACACCCCTGAATGCCGGGGTGTATGACTATCATTACAGCATAGGTTTTGGAATTTGAAAAAAGAACTGTCATACTCATACTGCACGAAGAATATTTTTAAAAAGTTAATTTTTTTTTTCTCGGTATCTATTAATTACTCGAATCGGAATCTAGACAATTTATTTTATAAAGATTTTATTTTAAATATGGAACTATTTGTTTCCACATCGTATGTTAGATGGAATCGATTTAAAAATCAAACTGGCCAGCAAGATTTGAAGCGCTTGCGTGCGTGAAAAAAAAAAGGCAGTCTACTAGTAGGCGCGAAAGCATCGCGAAAATAATTAATTTTCTTGTTTGAGTTCTTTTTCAAAAGTTTTAAACATGTCTAGTGACGAAGACATAGATCTAACGCCCGATTTTATTAAAGAAAGGGCAAAAACAGTTGTCGAAAATATATTACCGCCGAACTCGAAAGAAAGATATGTAAAGGCATACGACGAATTTATGAAATGGCGGTCAGAAAAAAAAGTGAAATCTCTTTCTGAAAGTGTTTTTATATCATATTTTCATGAATTATCTAAGAGGCTACAACCTTCCAGTTTATGGTGCTTTTATTCCATGCTAAAATCTACAATGATGACAAAACATGACGTGAATTTGAAAGATTTTTCTAAACTTACTGCTTTCTTGAAAAGGCAGTCTGACGGCTTTAAAAGCAAGAAATCGAAGGTATTTACTGCAGAAGAAGTACAGAAATTCTTTTATGAAGCTCCGGATGAAATTTATTTAGCAATAAAGGTACCTACGTATTTACTTGCCCTTTTTAATAAGTTACCAAAATATTTCACAAAAATACTATGCGAATTTGGTGCCTTTAATACAACTTATGTCTTTTTTACAGGTTGTTCTAATTTTTGGGATATCGGGAGCCTGCAGAACCGTGGAATTGACAAACTTGACAATAGAAAATGTAGAAAAACATAACAAATTACTACTCATAAAACTGCCTAACACGAAAACTAAAATTGACCGGTCATTTGTTGTGCATGAAGAATTTGCAAATTATGTTGAAAAATATCAAGCTCTTCGGCCTGAAAACGTGGATACAAATCGTTTTTTTCTTAATTACAGTAAAGGAAAATGCCACAGATAAGTAATAGGAAAAAACAAATTTACAGGCATGCCAAAGCAAATAGCCACATATTTAAAACTGAGTAACGTAGAGTTATACACCGGGCATTGCTTTCGCAGAACATCAGCGACTCTATTGGCTGATTCGGGAGCCAACCTCGCTCTGTTAAAAAGGCACGGCGGCTGGAAGTCCAGCAAAGTGGCCGAAGGTTATATCGAAGATTCGATGGCAAACAAAAGCAAAATTACTTCTAAAATAACAGAAAATATAAACTTAAAATCACCACGTCAAAGCACATCATCGGAGCCATTTTTTAATGAAGAAAATAGTACCAGTCAACTGCCGCCATTTACGATGCAAGAACCTCAAGTCACTCAAACTCAAGTCTTATCATCACAAACTCATATTCAAACTATAAATATACCTAAAAAGAACGTGACCGTATCTCTTACAAATTGTAATAATTTTACTATTAATTTTAATTAAATACACATTTTTTTCTTCTTAATAAATGTTCATTGAAACCTGCTGTCTTGTTGTTTACTTACCTCACAATCGATATGTAAAGCAGAGTATTTATCTCGGGCGTAAGCATCAATTGCATACTCGGGTTAATTAGCGCCTTCGCTTCGCTCAGGCGCCAAAAACCTCGTATGCAATTGATGTCATACAGCCCTTGGTTAATAATCTACTATTGTCAAATAAAAAAATTTGGAAAGTAGATTTTCAGTTTTTCAAAATCTCTGCTCCTTATTTGCTACATCTGTGGAGTTCGAGCTGAGTACTTCGTGTTCACAAATGAAGAAGCTCTTCGTACTACAATCTAGGTACGTGGGTCAGACGTCCAGTGTAGAACATTGAGCCGCTCTTCTCGTTATCATCTTTTTCTGGTTGGTAGTTACCCCACCAGCCATTGGGATAGTTCAATGGTGTACCTTGAAAACAAAATATTGTTGTCTTTATAACAAGTCATGCTCAGACGGTAACGTTCGATGTTTATCTTGAAAATGTAAAATAAACATTGAACAAAAAAAAGAAAATTGGTTCTATCATAAAGCCTCCTGCAGACACACGCGATTAATCGCGCGGGGCGACACGTCGCGGTTCATTCACAGTATTTTTAGAGTGGAAATTAGCTTGACTCGTTGTCGCAGCGCGATTAATCGCGTGTGTCTGCAGGAGGCTTAATTCAAACAGAATTCAAACTGATCAATCAGTGATCAGTTAATGTTGTCCTTGAAGTGACCGTGGTCACCATTGGTCAGTGCGACCATAGACAAACTCTAGTGTCTATGGGCGCGTTCGGAAACACGCTACTTAGGCTTCCGAGTAACGCCGTGCCGGAACACCTTTGCCTCTGCGAGAAGGGAGTATCCGACCATCCGCTATAAGGATACTTTTCGAGTTGAAGCGGGCAAAGCCGCTGGCAACAGCTAGTATTGTATTTATCTGAGCGGCTAAGTGGCAACAAAGCGCCGCGTCCATTGTATTTGCACGCTTGGTTAAACGTGAAACCGTTCAGCACAACTTTTCTTGTGTTTCATCTTTCATCAAAGCTGTAATCGCTTAGCGTGAGTAATTAAATTGTAGAAGTTTTTTTTATCAAACATCTTTCACAATAAGATTTCTTTTTTTAAAGGCAGCTTTTAGCGTAATACTTTTATTTACTTTTTAAAAAGTTTTGCTTCAAATAGTACCTATTATTACTCGTCTGCAAAAAGTAAACTTCCATACATAAAAATACATCCTTCTTTTAACTTCATAAGTAACCTAGTAAAAGGATTTTTTTTTTAATTTTTAGCAGTACCTATAAAGTAGATCTGGGGTCATTCAGGGTCTACAAAGCGTAGTCGTAGTACGTAACAGCTCCGTAGCACCCTCTTTTACGGTCAAAATCATTATCAAATGAGTCTCCCACGCTGATTGGAGCGGAAGGCATTATCAGGATGACTAAAAGTTTTGTTGCCCTCTATGTTTCAGTGCCGCGGTTGCTTTTGAAGCCTGTTCCGCGAGCGTCATATCACCCTTCCACGTTTTTGAAGTGCTGAAAGCATATTGTTAGATCCGATTTATTTTGATCGTGGTAAAATCATCAAATGAGTCCTTCTAAGACCCCTCTTTGAGGAGTGGCTGGATAGGCGTCACGGCGTCCTGACCTACCGCATGACGCAGGTCCTCATCGGACACGGAAGTTTCGGGAGGTACATGAGTCTGATGAGGAAGGAAGAAACGCCTGGGTGTCACCACTGCGAGGATCGCCCGGAGGACACGGCGGAGCAAACGGTGCAGGACTGCCCCGCTTGGGCAGAGCACTGCCGTGTCCTCACGGCGGCAATACGCGGAGACCTCTCTCGCCCGGAGACGGAGTGGGAAGCGGTCGCCTCCTTCTGCGAAGCAGTCATGCTCGCGAAGGAGGAGGCGGGCCGCGTGAGGGAGAGGACAACGTCCTCCCTCCACCCCAGCCGCAGTGGTAGACGCGCACGGCGTCGGACGTCGGCAGACGATCTCCGGCCACCGTAGGTGCGGGCATGCGGGCGGCGAGTAAAGTGCAACTCGTTGTCCGACCATGGACCATGCCCGGGTCGACGGCGCGTTGTGTTCCACGCGCGCCTCAAAGAGCGTCAGTAGAGGGCCAAAGCCTGCCGGGGTCGCGGGACTTATGTCATTACCGTGACCTCGGAACATAAAGGGCTATTGAAGGACACCGTGGATTTTAGTCAGTACAAGTCTGACAGTCCCTCCCGCCCTGCCCGGGGTGGGAGGACTCGTTTGATGATTTTACCACGTTAAGAAAAAAAAAATGGAGATACGCATGAAGTTACAGAATACTTAGACTGTGATTTTTAACTTTGTTTTGAAACTTTCTCGAATTATAGTCTGTGTTCTTAACAAAATTCAAGACAAGTTAAAGTTATTTCATTTCACCGAAATACTGACAAGATTTTTTCTTCAAAATAATATTTTTTCTGAATTTTCTGACTAGCAATACTGGGTCTGGAGTTTCACGAAGTAGCAGACAGTGTGATTGGCAATTCAAAAGCTGATTGGACCGAATTATTAAAGTTTTTGTAACACAGAATTACGCCTACTTCCCCAGAAGACATGATGAAAAATTGTAAGTATGTATGCCTAAAGTATTTTAATAATATAAAGCTCAAGTTTTCTAAAAAAAATCCCGGTTTCGTTTATGGATTCGGAATAAAATATTAATTTAAAAGGCATTTTTATTTTAGGCAGCGGTGTATCCCAAATGTTGCCAGATACGTTTAGTTTCCTAATAATAGAGGGAATTAAATTTAGGTTCTTTAGTAATAGAGGGCGACTTATTACCATCAACACAAACGCAGCAACATGCTCTTTGCAAGCTCTTTCAAATAAAATAAAAACATTCAATTCAGTTATGAAATGGCGGGGATATCTGTTAATCAAGGGAGGGAGAGGGAGAGGGAGAGGGAGAGGGAGAGGGAGAGGGAGAGGGAGAGGGAGAGGGAGAGGGAGAGGGAGAGGGAGAGGGAGGAGAACTTTTCTTGACTATTCACTTGATTGACACAAACTAATCATCATCACTCACAAACTCATACAAAAAATGGAATTAAGAATCTTTTGACATAATTCGCACCTCACGCGTACGAAGTCGCGGGCAACAGCTAGTAACATTATTAACGATAACTTTCTACTCAACAGCACACTTTGCTAGTTAATTTGTAAGTTTCAAAGCAATTAAACTCATTTAGAAGTTTACTCACTGAAAGTTTGAGGGACTCATTAGTCACACTCATAATTTTATCACGTCTCCTTTTATGTTCAACTAGTACTAGATGTTCCCCGTGGTTCCATCCCCGCTCGGCTATTGGTCGTAGCGTGGACTATCCAATACAGTAAAGAAAATTGTTGTGGCCGAAGACGCTGGTACTAATTATAATTCATCAACATCATCATATCAGCCGTATAAGACGTCCACTGCTGAACATAGGCCTCCGCAGGCTCCGCTATCGACTTCCAATATGATCGGTTGGAAGCGTCTTGCATCCAGCGTGATCCTGTGGTCTTCAAAAGATCGTCTGCCCACCTTGTGCAGACGTCCTACGCTGCGCTTGCCGGTGGGTGGTCTCCATTCGAGAACTTTAATTATAATTTACAAATACAAAAAGTAAACAATATATTTATGTAAAAAAAAAGTGTAACAAACTTAGACAATATTCGAAATTCGACCATAATTGATTTATATAAGTTCATTCTTCTTCATACTTCTTTTATTATACCAGAGAATTTTTGTAAAAGGCATACAACATTTTTTACCATATTTACAGACAAAACGTAATAAAAATATGTTCAAGTATCAAAGGGGAAAAGAATTACAGGGGCGTCAAAGTATTCGTTCACATCAGCAGTGGCGTAGCGAGACCTAACCTGGGAGGGCGCAAGATTCATCTGCGAGGCCCCTTTCAGTTCCCAGTAACAAAAAAAAACCAAGTTATCTTGCAACATGGGGCATCGCGCAAGCAGTGGAAACGCTTACTGATACTGACTAGTAGCAAACTTGTGATCACTTTTGTCAAGATTTTTTTTTCTTTTTTCTAAACGCGAGGCCCCCTCCCAGAGGCGTCTTTACCTATAGTGCAGGGTGTGCGGCGCACACGGGCGCCGGGTCAAAGGGGGCGCCGAGCGCCCTCTAATGCGACACCTCCAGAAATGCGTCGATCGATGGCTCAGGCGCAAAATGTCGCTTTCGCAAAATGTCTCCTGGTAGTAAAATGTCTCTTTCGCAAAGTATCGATTTCTCTTAATGTCGCTTTCCCAGAATGACTCCTTCTTAAAAGGGCTCAGGCGTTAAATGTCGCTTTCGCAAAATGTCTCCTGGTAGTAAAATGTCTCTTTCTCATAATGTCGCTTTCCCAGAATGACTCCTTCTTAAAAGTTCGCTTTCTCACAAAGCCTCTTTCGCAGAATATCTCTTTCGCAAAATGTCGCGTTAGTAACTTTTTTTGTTTTGCGTGGTAAAATCATCAAACGAGTCCTCCCACCCCGGACAGGGTGGAAGGACTCATTTGGACAACGTTCTCCGATGAGAAGAGATAAAATGTAAATGTTTATTCGAAGGCAACTGCTATGTGAGAAACGCTCTCTACGCAAAAACTCGTATGTACTTAGGCATACAAACCAATAGAACACATGTCTTATCGCTATCTGCTAATGGAAGTTGAAATTAGGATTAGCTCTCAAAAGATCAGTACCTATCTAACTAAATCATAGAGAAGAAAAATCGATTACATACATTGCCTGTACTTCAACTGGCATTCTATACAATGCCTAGGTATTTTATACATTTCCTAGGTAAAGAGTAAAATAGTTTAAACATTGAACGTCGTTTCATACATTGCCTGAACGACCCCGGCATTCTATACATTTCCTAGGTATTGTATAGAATGCCTGCATTGTACACATTGCCTATAACATATACATAGGTATAATAAAACAGTAAAAAAAAACTGTGTCTGTATGAATATAAAAAAAATAATACCACTCTACCAGATCTTGTAAAGGACTTTTTTTTATTTCACTTTTTTTTTATTTATATCACTTTCACACACATTTTGCGAAAGAGATATTCTACGAAAAAGGCATTGTGAGAAAACAACCTTTTAAGAAGGAGTCATTCTGTGAAAGCGACATTATGAGAAAGAGACATTTTACTACCAGGAGACATTTTGCGAAAGCGATATTTTGCGCCTGAGCCATTTAAAATTGCACCATTTGCATCCGAATTTCCGTTTGAAAATGTTAGTATTCCATTTTGACCCCGCTCCTACTAGGCTAGAGGGCGCCAGGGTACTGGTTGCACACGGGCGCCACAAGGGCTAGAGACGCCTCTGCCCCCTCCTTCAGGTGCGAGGCCGGGGGCTACGGTCCGCTTAGCCCCCGCCTATATAGCTACGCCACTGCACATCAGTGTCACCTTCAACAGGAAAATTGCGTCTACCACGCGTAGATAAGTAGAAGATGAAAATTTCTTTAGTGCGAGTCACAGAGTACTACAGAGGGGTCTCTATGCGGTGTAGGTATGAAACGGCACGCACACACGCGCACACCGTTCACGGTGCCGTATGCCGGGCCGCCCGTCTCGCACGCGTTCCGTATCTTAATATTTTTGTTACGTTTACGTATGTGAAAGAGAAAATAACCAAAATAAAAAGTAGTATTATTAATTAGGTACTCTGTGAAATAACTTTATATATATTTTAGTTATAAAATATAAGGAAAAGCAAATACTGCATAGCTTTTGGTTGCTTAAACGACAAATAGTGATAAGAGCCTCACGTTTCATAAACTACCGCGTCACGTCGAAAGGTGAAAATATCGACCACGTTCAAACTCAGAAAATAGCAGCTACGCATTCAAGGTCAGCAATCGTAATTGGTTGCGCGACTTTTTTACCATTTACAAAGACTCGAAACGCAGAACCTGTGACGTAGGAATGGAGATCTGAGATCGATTAATCGAAGAATCGATTGTTGGAGCCAAAATATCGATTTTTTTTTTAATCTATATATAGTACTGAATGGATTCAGTGAATCGATACTTCACCCTTGAAACGCGACATTCGATTTTAGTTTTTGCTATAAACCATAAAAGTATTTACAATTAACTGAATGTACCCATATTATAAGAGTGCTGCCGTGCTGGTTAAAGGGTTAATTATTCAAAAACTCGCGAGATGGCTGTATGTTTGGATTCCTTCGCCTCTCTTTAATAAAAAAAGTAACGTTTGTTTGTAATCTTTGACTTTCTTTTTGTATTCTGTGACTGACATTCACATCTTCAGTCAGTCATTCTTGTTGCGTCATCATCATCCATTAAAATTCATTTGTTTGTTGTTTTAGAATCTGTGTGTCGTAAAGCAAAATAAATACTGATTTTTATGTAGTGTTTTTTGCAGAATAATGACTAAGTAATTGTAAAACAATACATTTAATAAAGCCTATAAACAACAAAGCCTAACATTTCAAATATTTTTAAATAATATTCTTTTTTGTTTTTGTAAGATGAAATGTTTAATAATATTACAATAATAGGTTCTAATGTAAGGTGCCGTTGGTACTATGTATTAACATTCTGTGCTGCCAATCGATAATGTATGTAGAATGTAGTAACGAAACCAAAAAGATATAGGCTGATGATAAAAAAAATCCCTGAAGAACATTTATGTTAATAGTGTAATTTAACAAATGCATAAAATACACCTACCTACCTTATTGTGCCTCCTAAACTCGTAAGTCGCAACCCTATTGAGATTCACGGACAGCAACAATGTAATCACATTGTAATGTCGTTAGCGTCAGATAAACAAAAATAAACTCTCGCGCGTAACCATTCAGTACATTTTTGCTTGCGCATGGGAAGTTTAGGCTATTATAAAAGTACATGGGCGATGCCGATGCTAGTAAAAATGTACTTTATTCTCTCAAGCATAGATTTTACATTTGTGTGATTGTTTTTGGGAAGTGACCCAACTGTTCTAAACTGTGGTGCGAGTGCTATTGCGTACGAGTTTAGATGTTGTCTGTTGTCTTGTCTTTTAGACAGCAATCTGTCTTCTACATATATTGTTCCTTTGTGATCTGTGACAACAATTATATTGCCTCAACAATTATCTACTAAAATTATTTAAAATAAATGCCTACATACTTACATTTATTTATCCCTTTTATTTAATCATTCGTTGCGTGATCAGAATTGATTAAGCCGCTTCTAGGAACCCCAAAGGCCTGATCATGGCTTTGGACTTTTGGCTAAATAAATCCAGGTCAGCCGCCAGCACATCAACCTACCCCAATCTGTAATTTTTTTCCAATCGAAAATAAACCTTCTAGTAGGTATTGTAATAAAGTTGAAAATCTATTAAAGAAAATTGACAGAAAGTGGGAAGCTTCATGTGTTGGCTGGCGTTTGTAGATAAGAAGCGAGTTGTTAACCTGTGAAAAAATACCTAGCTATTGCAACTCGCACAGCATATCGACGCAAAGCGAAATAAATCTTGTAGTATCTCCGAAAGTGGAACTTTACACCAGAGCCAAAACACTATTTAAAAAATTAATAACTCGTAAACTAGCTGAAGTCGAGAGGTAGTTTTTGGAACACATATTTCTTATAATGAAAATTAGATAACTTATAAGATAGTGTTCTAAAGTTGGTATAACATGAGTTTTTGCGAGTTACAGCAATTGGTATTTCAATTTGAATCATCAATATTGCTGTATCTTTGTAGTTGTTATGTAAGGCACAAGAAAATAGTATTAAAATTTTAGACAACGGTTATGATGTAGATTTTGTTGTATCTACTTGTTTTTGTAAAATAGCTGATTTTATGGTACTTACAGCATTTTGAAGTATGTTTTCTTAAAAAAGTTAAGAAAAAGTCTACGTCGTATCATAAAAAAAAAACTCCTAGGAAAACATTGATCAGACTGTCCGACGCAGTATTTTTTTCTGAATTCAAATATGCATTAAAAAATCCCATTTTTCGAGATACGACAAAATCGCTTTATATGATAAATGATTAAAGATAGTTGTATTTTGTGAGACTTACAAGAATTTCTCTCTCCGCTAACTACTGGTTATAAAACGAATAATAAACTATATAGACTACTACGAAAAGCTTTTGCATTTCGAAATGACAAAAGGTACCCCGGGTAATAAGTAAAATGGAGTGCAGCTCGTTTGAGCAAATGGACTAACAGAAGCAAACAACCTGGCTTTTGAAATATTTAAATAGTTTTTATACTAAAAAGTTAATAAATAGTCTAACGTAGAACAAAAACCGGCCAAGTGCGAGTTGGACACGCGTGAAGAGGGTTCCGTACGATGTTACCTATCACGTTTTTTTAAATCTGACCCAAATTCGTACGCACAAAATTGAGTGATTTACCATGTTATTTTAATATCATGGACTTCTTATAGATTTTCCTATAATCTATAAGTAATTAACTTTCTGTATTTTTTTCAAAATTTTAGGTTCAGTAGTTTAGGAGATAATGGGAGGGGGGAATGGTCAAATTTCGTCTATTTTCTTGAATAACTTGGAAACTATTTATTTTAAAATTACAAAAAAAAATACATTTAAGATTGTCTCAACAAGACCTTTCACTTGATGCGTCACACGATGCAGTATTCAAAACTTTTTTTTAAAATTTTCCCCTTCCTCCCCAAAAATTACCTCCAATATACAGATTTCATCTATTCACGTCACACCTCTGTGCTTGGGTCACAGGAATTGATATGTGTACCAAATTTCAACTCAATCGGTCTAGTAGATTCAGAGATAATTGACTGTAAGCGACAGACAGACGGACACACGAGTGATCCTATAAGGGTTCCGTTTTTGTATTCGGACGTACGGAACCCTAATACAGGTTCAGTTTTAAATAAGTTTAATTATTGTAAAAAAAGAACAAGGAACTCCTATTTCTGTCGAACACTACAAGTAATACGGTTAAAAACAACAGATTTGAAAAGGCATACACAAAAAGTAGAAAATAACTATCTTTTCCGGTAACTATTGTTTGTTCCTCTCCTAAGCTGAAAAACTGGAACGCATAAATAAGAAGTTAGTACCTACATACACTTTTTTTATTTTTTTACACACAACGCCATCTAGTCCCAAGCTAAGCAGAGCTTGTGTTATGGGTACTAGACAACTGATAAACATACTTATATATATATTTCTAAATACAATACATACATATTATAGATAAATTACACCCAGACACAGAACAAATGATCGTGCTCATCACACAAACATTTGTCCTGGGTGGGAATCGAACCCACGACCTCCGGCATAGCAGTCAGGGTCACTAACCACTAGACCAACAGGCCTATATAAATACATGACACGAAAAAGAAGAAACCAGCAATATTTCATGCATTTTGAAATTTTATTAAGAAACTCGAACTTAGTCTTCAATATTTAGTAGCTCAAACTTATCCGATAACTTCGGTAAATGTTTTACAGAAGTCGAGAAGCTGAATACCTAGTTTACAAAGTTAGCCTCATCGTCCGGCGACAATCTAACTTCGAAGTGAATTCAACTACCTTCTTTGATCTCTTGGGGCAGCTTGTTAAGTTATGTCCATTTCAACCACGCGGCCTACTCTTAAAACTTGATGAAACTTTGCCAGGAGTTAGTAACGATTTGTTACTACACACTCCTCATTTCCTGTATTTGTTGCAAAAAAAAACTAAGACGCTATGACCAAAAATATTTGGCCGCTAGAACCGCCACTTGCCGTAGTCACCGCCTGTGATAACACAGAAACTTGATAATGCAGATAGGCGAATGATATATCAAAAGAAAGGTCTTAATCACTTGTATTTGTTGCAAAAATAAAAAAATATCAAAACGTAAAGAAACAAAAAGTTATGCTATATTAAGTTTCCAGGTTATGGGTAGGTAGGTATTTTACCATAAATATCGAATAAATAAAGGTTTATGCTTATAGACAGTTAGTTGCTGATTTGTTGCAGCGAATAAACAAGAAAAAAATACAAAAACTTGGTCCAATATTTTTTTATGATCGATTTTACTTGGCCGCTCGGACGGCTATATGCCTAAAATACAATGGCGTTTATTTCGTTATTAAAAGTAAGTTCAAGCTTAGTTATAGTACTAATCGACAGGTAACGTAACCTAGATAGGATAAATATGGTCAAAATAACTGTAAAATTCATGTTTTACGAGATATTCACTAAAATGTAGTAGTTTGAAACTGTATTAGTGTAGGGTGACCATGATTACATAAATACGAAGACATGTTTTTAAATATGGGAGGTAGAAAGGTACACTATTTACATAGGGTACCTACTTAAATTAGTTTAAACTAGCTATTACATTACACAACACTTGCATCTATATATCAATCTATTTTTTACCGACTACGGCAAAGCCAAAAGGAGGACTGTGATTTTGACCGGTATGTATGTATGTTTGTCTGTTCCCTCATAACTTCTAAACTACTTATCATTACAATCATGACAAATGAGGTGTCGTTAGAAAAGTCTCATTTGTCCGCTGGTTATAGGGTAATTATCCAATATGGCTCTGTCCTCTAGGGGAGGATGTAAAGACGTAACCGAAAAACAAAATTTTAGCGCGCTAACGACATCGGTATCAAATTAAAGGGCTTGATGAGCACATTTGAAATATACATATATAAATTATAATATAGCTTTTACTAGCTAATTTGCTGTTTCTAACAGTGTCAACATGAGTATCAAATGAGAAATAAAAATGAGAAAAAATATCAAATGATTTTTTAAAAACAAAGGTGATGTGCTGGAATGCAATAATTATAGAGGAATAAAGCTAATATCACACAGTATGAAAGTTTGGGAGAAAGTTATTGAAAGGCGACTGAGAGAGGAGAGCGAAATTTCACAGAACCAATTCGGTTTTATGCCTGGTTGGGGTACGACAGATGCCATCTTCGCTATCCGCCAACTGTGCGAGAAATATAGAGGTGCGCATAAAAACTTGCACATGGTGTTCGTCGACCTGGAAAAGGCATACGACCGGGTGCCCCGTGAGGTTCTGTGGTGGGCCCTTAAGGAGAAAAGTGTACCTGGAAAGTATGTACAGTTGATCCGTGCAATGTATAGCCGATGCAGTACCCAAGTCCGGTCTACAGCGGGCACTACCGGCAGCTTCAATGTAGCGGTTGGCTTGCACCAAGGGTCGGCTCTTAGCCCGTACCTCTTCCTGTTGATAATGGATGCTCTGACGTCGGACATCCAGGAAGAGGCCCCCTTTTTTTTTTTTTTTTTTTTTGCTATTGCGGGCCCAATGTAACCTTGGCGACACTCCGACCCTTTTGGATCTATTGTGTCTTGCCCTTAGCCTTTTCAATCTGCCTCTTCGGCAAAAATATACCTCATAAGCGATATAATTCCCTCTGTTGGCAGATTCCTGTAGTCCTCTGGGTCAGGGTAAGCTTGGCCCAGAAGTCCCATACGCTTTCCAGCCAGAGAGTCGCATTCACATAAAAGATGTTTCATGGTCTCCTTTTTGACATCTGTCATTGGGCAAAAACGGCAGTATGGGCTGTCCTCTAACCGCATTTTATACAGCAGGTCATTTGTCTGGTAATGTCCTGTGAATGCTGCCAAGATCAGCCTTAGCTGTTTCCTACCATGTGAGATTATTTGTCCATTCCACCTGGTGTCCTTTGTGTCAATGAATCTCCTCGAGTGGCCCATTCCCGTCGTCCTAGACCACTCCAATTGGTGGGCCTCCCTGGCCATCGCCCTCATGGCCATGTTCACGGTACTAATTGATAGTCCCACGAATGGCTCCGGGCCGATAAGATCACTTTCTGATCCTTTTCTGGCTAGTTCATCAGCTTTCTCATTTCCCAGGATGCCCACGTGGCCTGGAACCCAGACTAATCTGACTTTGTTTTGCCTCCCCAAAGTATTTAGGGTTTTGGCACAGTTCATGATTAGTCTGGAGTCCATTCGGTAGGAGTCCAGGGCCTTGAGAGCCGCTTGACTGTCACTTAGTATGTAAATAGTCTTACCTTTAGTATTCCTGTCTAGGTTTACCTGGGCACAGGCACATATAGCGTAGACCTCCGCTTGGAAGACCGTAGCATAGTCTGCAAATGCCTGCTCCTGTTCCGGACTTCATTTTTGAGCCGTCCGTATACCATGTGACTTTCAGGTTGTCTGTGAATTGCAGGCCCTCCCTCCAGTCGTCCCTGCTGGGCACATGTATCTTGTACTTCTTCCGGAACATGTGCGTGGGTCGCATTTTGTCACATCCCATGGACATGACCTTTTCGAGAGTGGTTGGGATCTCCATTCTTGTGTGATCCGTCCTCGGCATGTTGAAGTTCCACATGTCATTTACTGATAGTCTGTGGAGAGCTTTTGCAGCTTCCGACTGTATCACAATATGCAGTGGGGGCATGTTAAGCATCATTTCCATCGCTGCCGTGGGCGTTGTTCCGAACGCTCCCGTTATGGCCATGCATGCCGTCCTTTGGACTTTCAACAGTGTCTGTTTGCATGTGACCAGTCTTGTTCTCGGCCACCATACTAGGCTGCCATATGTGAGAATAGGTCTCACAATCATAGTATAGAGCCAATGTAGAACCCTTGGCTTTAAGCCCCAAGTTTTTCCATATGTTGAGCGACACATGCCAAAGACCCTAAGTGCCTTCGTCGTTGTGTTCTCCAGGTGTGTACTCCACGTCAGTGTATGTATAAGAGGCCCCCTGGTGCATGCTGTTTGCCGATGACATTGTGCTGATTGCCGAGAGCGGCCTAGAGGTCCAGAGCAGATTGGAGGTGTGGTGGCGAAGACTGGAGAACGTTGGCCTGAAATTAAGCAGAACCAAAACAGAATATCTGTTTTGCGATTTTGGCGGTCTCTCCAGTCCTGTGCCCATTACTCTTGCAGGAACGCCCATACCAGTCTGTTCCGACTTTCGGTACCTCGGGTCGCTTGTCCAAGGAGACGGCGATGTAGACCGGGACATAACACACCGGATCAACTCGGGATGGATGAAATGGCGACAGGTCACCGGAACAACTTGCGACCCACGGATGCCCCTCAAGTTAAAGGGGAAAATATACAAATCCGTGATAAGACCTGTCGTATTGTATGGATCGGAATGCTGGGCTGTGAAAAAGATGGATGAGAAACGATTGCATGTAGCGGAGATGAGGATGTTGAGATGGATGTGTGGAGTGACAAGAATGGATAAAGTAAGGAATGAGTTTATAAGGGGAAGTTTGAAAGTGGCGCCTGTTACAGAAAAAATGAAAGGGAATCGTCTATCTTGGTATGGACATGTGATGAGGAGGGATGACACCCATGTGACTAAGAGAGTGATGAGTATGAATGTTGATGGATGGAGAGGAAGAGGAAGGCCAAAGAAAAGATGGATGGATTGTCTAAGGAATGATATGAAAGAAAAAGGAGTAAATGATACTGTGACGACTGATAGGGGAGAATGGAAGAAGAAAACGTGTTGCGCCGACCCCAAGTAGGATGGGATAAGGGCAGGAAGAAGAAGAAGAAATCTTAAATTCGCAACTCAAAAACTATACCTACATATAACTCATTTGATACTCATGTTGACACTGTTAGAAACAGCAAATTAGCTAGTAAAAGCTATATAATTTATATACACCGTGACTTTTTAGTCGTCTTACAAAAGAGGTCCACTTAATGTATCCGACATAAAATACCTCTAGGCGTGATTATTTTATTTTTTTTCATTAATAATAATTTTTATCATTAATAAATAGGTACGTTAGAAATATGAAACACCCTGTAAAAATGTATACGTATCGAACTGTAGAGTATACCTACCAAGCGCACGAGTCGAGCAGATCATTCCATCTCCATTTTCTATGAGACAAGGGTGGGTGACCAGCTAAACTATAAGAGATACAAAAATGGCACCATAGCAGAAATTGTTCCAGGTGATGAGCATTTTCTGCTGCGAAAATAATTTTGAAGATCTGGAACACCTGATGTGGAACTACAAGAGCCCAGCTAAACTAAAACATATAAAAAATTGACGTCTTAGCAAGAGTTCTTCAGCCTGATGAACACTCTCTGTCTTCGTATAAAAACTGAAGATCTGGAACACCTAATGTGGAACTCCAAGAGCCCAGCTAAACTATAGCATTTATAGGAATGACGTCTTAGCAACAGTTATTCAGCCTGATGAGCACCCTCTGTTGACGTATAAAAATTGAAGATCTGGAACACCTGTTGTGGAATTCCAAGCGCCCAGCTACACTATAACATTAACACTATAACGTTAACACTATAATGTTAACACACAGGAATGGCGTTTCAGCAAAAGTTGTTCAATCTGATGTGCACTCTCTGTTGACTATTAAAATCGAAGATCTGGAACACCTGTTGTGGAACTCCAAGAGCCCAGCTACACTATAACATATATATAGGAATGACGTCTTAGCACGAGTTGTTCAGCCTGATGAGCACTCTCTGTTGACGTATAAAAATTGAAGATCTCGAACACCAGTTGTGGAATTCCAAGCGCCCAGCTACACTATAACATAAATGTGGGAATGACGTTTCAGCAAAAGTTGCTCGGTCTGATGGGCATTTCCTGTTGACCTATAAAAATCGAAGATCAGAAACATCTGATGTGGAAATCAAAGCTATCGCTAATTTCACTGTATAATTATAAAATAACATAAGCTGGGAGTACCTCCACGCGGTGAAGGCGGTAAGACTTTAGGACTGATTTTCGATGACGATGATATATCATTAAAAATCTGACTCTATTGGCCAAAACTCCCATTTTTTTTACCCGGGCTCTAGGTATTGGACATCAGACCAGTTGCAGATCTTCGATTTTGACGACCCCGTTGTCGCTGGCATAAGCAACAGGATCCGCGTACGAAGTCGCGGGCAGAAGCTAGTAATGAATAATATTTTTATTTTTAAATTATTAAAATCTCATAAATCCCTATTTTTTTATTATAAACGTGTTCTAGTCATTGGATACATGAACTGGGCTCCCGTTGTAAGACGACTAAAAAGTCACGGTGTATATTTCAAATGTGCTCATCAAGCCCTTTAATTTGATACCGATGTCGATACCGCGCAAAAAAATTGTTTTTCGGTTACCATCTTTACATCCCCTAGAGGACGCCATATTGGATAATTACCCTATATCCAGCGGACAACTGAGACTTTTCTAACGACACCTCATTTGTCATGATTGTAATGATAAGTAGTTTAGAAGTTATGAGGGAACAGACAAACATACATACATACCGGTCAAAATCACAGTCCTCCTTTTGGCTTTGCCGTAGTCGGTAAAAAATAGGTTGATAAATAGATGCAAGTGTTGTGTAATGTAATAGCTAGTTTAAACTAATTTAAGTAGGTACCCTATGTAAATAGTGTACCTTTCTACCTCCCATATTTAAAAACATGTCTTCGTATTTATGTAATCATGGTCACCCTACACTAATACAGTTTCAAACTACTACATTTTAGTGAATATCTCGTAAAACATGAATTTTACAGTTATTTTGGCCATATTTATCCAATCTTGGTTACGTTACCTGTCGATTAGTACTATAACTAAGCTTGAACTTACTTTTAATAACGAAATAAACGCCATTGTATTTTAGGCATATAGCCGTCCGAGCGGCCAAGTAAAATCGATCATAAAAAAATATTGGACCAAGTTTTTGTATTTTTTTCTTGTTTTTTCGCTGCAACAAATCAGCAACTAACTGTCCATAAGCATAAACCTCTATTTATTCAATATTTATGGTAAAATACCTACCTACCCATAACCTGGAAACTTAACATAGCATAACTTTTTGTTTATTTACGTTTTGATATTTTTTATTTTTGTAACAAATACAAGTGATTAAGACCTTTCTTTTGATATATCATTCGCCTATCTGCATTATCAAGTTTCTGTGTTATCACAGGCGGTGACTACGGCAAGTGGCGGTTCTAGCGGCCAAATATTTTTGGTCATAGCGTCTTAGTTTTTTTTGCAACAAATACAGGAAATGAGGAGTGTGTAGTAACAAATCGTTACTAACTCCTGGCAAAGTTTCATCAAGTTTTAAGAGTAGGCCGCGTGGTTGAAATGGACATGTTAAGTTGGCCTGTTAAATATTGTTACTTGCAGTTGCTGCTAGCCTCAGGGTTGTTTCTGAACTTAACCTCAACTTTACAACCCGTAAGTATTCAAGACAGTGGTGGAACACTAGCTATCTCATTTTAGGTGTTGCATCTAAACTTCCCAGGTACCGTTGCCAGGCGTTCGGATAAAGCCGGACACAGTCAGGTTTTTTGTGTCCGTGTCCGGTCTGTCCGACTTTTGACTTGTGCTATGCTGCAACTGAGCCGACAATAATGCTTTCATTTTAAAAAGAAATTGTGGTATTTTACTAGGACTAAAAAATTAAAGCAGTGATGAAATTGAGAGCAGTGGTGGCCCAGTGATATCAGCCCCGACTTACGAGTTGTAGGTCGTGGGTTCGAATCCGGCCGGGCACATTACTTTGTGTAATTTATTTCATCACCACTGCTCCCAAAACGGTGAAGGAAAACATCGTGAGGAAACCGGCATGTCCTAGAACCAAAAATTCGAAGACATGTGACATCCACCAACCCGCACTGGGCCCGCGTGGTGGATTATGGCCCACTCCCTCTCTCAGAGAGGAGGCCTGTGTCCCAGCAGTGCGATCATAGGCTGATGATGATGATGATTTTTAAGACCTGTCAACCTTATTCCCAGGTGATCCCATGATCGTCAACCTATGCTATTCTCTGTAAGTAATCTCAATGTTGGCGTTGGACTCTACGATGTTCTTTTCGACGAGACGGCGTTGAGATCATCCGTACGTGAAGCGCGGTGAGGGCTAGTGTTGCCGTAATAGCTTAGTAAATAGTAAACTTTAGTCTCTCTCTCTTTTCTCTTACAAGGCTGTGTTTATAGAGAATAGCACTGCAGGTCGGGATATAATGGTGAAATACTAGAAAAACCAAGAAAACTGTTCAATAAATAACAACAACAATATTATCGTGTCCGTTACCCAGGCCAGATGTTGTCGAAAATGGTCATTTGAATCTTATAGATAATTAGTTTTACGGCTTCTATAATTGTTGCGCACATTTTTAAATTTGTTGCGCTTATAGTTTTTTAATTATTTCACAAAAACATTTCCTGCTGGGGTAACGTTACCCCAGCCAGACCTTTTTCTTTCTAATGGGAATATTTAAATAAATACTAGCTATAAAATTAGTTGTCTAGATGAAGTAAATGTTGTGCCTTATTTTGTATTTATTCTTTCTTCGGTTGCGAAGTTATTCGAGATTTTGCTGGGGTAACGTTTTTAGTTTTGCTAGATCTTTGAAATGGATAAGCGGATTCTTATCATATTTTGTACATGACTTCTTAGGAATCAGTTTAAATTTGTTCTGCAATAAAAAAAACCAAAATAATGCATAGCTTAAAGGTTATTTCATTAAATAGAAAAACACTTCAATTGGTCCCAGCACTCTCAATAAGAAGTCTAAAGACTTACTTTAGACGTTATTTTAAAGCTTGTAACTGCCTTCAAATGTATGTGAAGTTTCATTAGTATCCTGTAAGTATTTAACAAGTTATGATGATATTCAGTTCTTCACGAGCACGGTCTTGATGCGCGCGGTGTTATGTGACCACTGGATTGGATATATGAACTGAATGTTATGTCAATTATTAGTTTTTTAGTTCAGCTGTATATCAGTAAAATTTCAGCGTAGTACATTGGATAATTAATGAGATAATACGATTAAAGTCATTAGGAAGTGAATGACGGTGGTAACCCGACCAAGTTTAGGTGGTTACGAAAAAGCGAAAACGCAGAACATTATACTATCTTTTGAAATGTTTAGTATAATACACCTTACAATTTCGGTACAGACGCGTACACTGTTAAATAATAATACAATAATATTTGTACTATGAAAACATTATTATTATATAATAATAAGTGTGGCGAATTACTGCTAATGTGGAGTGCTTCTATTGATGATCATAATTATGGTGCGGGCTGCTTGATGAATTCACGAACAAGGTAAGCTTGCATAATGTAACTACAGAAATAGTAGCAAAATTATTATTAATATGTACACGTTGTTAGGTACTTACTTATCTAAAACTGTATTTTTTAAGGCTTAAATATTTGAATTTAGGAACTTACTTGTTATTTTCATGTTGTTAGGTACTTATCTAAAACTGTATTTTTTAAGGCTTAAATATTTAAAGAACAATGCCCAAAACGTCCCCACCCTTGTAGCATCTTAAAACCTATGTTAATCGAAGGGCCATAACCATCTTATCATTTTATTGTACTACGGCGAAACTGAAATGTGCATCCGAAAAAAGTTATATCGACATGAAGGAACCGGAATCAGTCACAAATTATTGTTCCCGATTACGATGGTTTTCTTCTTTAATTATTACCGTGGAATGATTTTGTTCATTCGTGGTTAATTGAGGAGCTCGTGGCTAAATAATTACAGCCGCACAAGCCGATTATTCGGGTTAAGCGGCGCTTGCCGAGGTCGGTCTGTAGATGGGTAACAATCTATCATAGCAAGTTTCCTCCGTGCCTCGGAAAGCACGTAAAGCCGTTGATCCCGGTCACCATTTGTAGATCTTTGACAGTCTTTACAGTCAGATGCTCTAAAATCTGACCACCAGTCTTACCATGGGGTATCGTATTACCCAGTTGCTGGGCTGTGGAGGTCCGATAGACAGTCGCTCTGTATAAAATACTGATATCCAGCTGCATCTGGTTCAACTGGAAGACGACCCCAATATAGTTTCTTTTTTTAGCGTGGTAAAATCATCAAATGAGTCCTCCCACCCAGGGCAGGGCGAGAGGGACTGTCAGACTCGTAGTGACTAAAATCCACGGTGCCCTTCAATAGCCCTTTATGTTCCGGGGTCACGGTAATGAGATAAGTCCCGCGACCCCGAGGCTTTGGCCCTCTAGAGGGGGGCCCCGTCATCATGCTGACACTCTTTGAGGCACGCGTGGAACACAACGTGCCGTCGACCCGGACATGGTCCATGGTCGGGTGGCGATGAGTTGCCCATTACTCGCCGCCCGCATGCCCGCGCCTACGGTGGCCGGAGATCGCCCCGCGACGTCCGACGCCGTGGGCGTCTACCACTGCGGCTGGGGCGGAGGGAGGACGCTGTCCTCTCTTTCTCTCGCGGCTTGCCTCCTCCTTCGCGAGCATAACTGCTTCGCAGAAGGAGGCGACCGCTTCCCACTCCGTCTCGCCTCGCAGCATGGCCTCGACCAATGCCGCGCGCGAGAGGTCTCTGCCTATCGCTGCCGTGAGGACACGGCAGTGCTCTGCCCAAGCGGGGCAGTCCTGCACCGTATGCTCCACCGTGTCCTCGGGGCGATCTTCGCAGTGGTGAAACCCAGGCGTTTCTTCCCTCCCTATCAGACCCAGGAACCTCTCGAAACTTCCGTGTCCGGTGAGGACCTGCGTCAAGCGGAAGGTGAGGACGCCGCCCGTGGTGCCTCTCCACCCACTCCTCAAAGACGGGCCTGACCACCGCGATTGCGGCGTGCCCGGAGTGATGAGGGTATGCCTGGGCCGGCGAATTGTACAAATACGCGATGGATCGTATCGGCCGATGCAATGAGCGTATTTAGATGCTTATCAGCAGATTCAAAGAAATGCTTGGAAAGGGGAAAGGCGTTTCATGAACTTTAGAATTGTGGGGATACACACGGTAGAGCATACGGTGCAGGACTGCCCCGCTTGGGCAGAGCACCGCCGTGTCCTCACGACGGCGATAGGCGGAGACCTTTCGCGCCCGGCATTGGTCGAGGCCATGCTGCGGGACGAGATGGAGTGGGAAGCGGTCGCCTCCTTCTGCGAAGCAGTCATGCTCACGCTATTCAAGCATATTACTGCTAATGTTTGACGGGTATGAGGACAGTTGGTGCCTGCGCGCATGTTGTCAGTAATTCAGTATCGTGTGGTACTTGGAGTTGGAAGACATTTAGAGAATTTCGTTGGACCAGCCAGTGCCTGGGACAATATTGTAATAAACACTGAAAACACCGAATAATGTAATTAAAAAGATATTTTTATTTAAAATAAAAACTCCTAAAAAAACGTCAAAACTTCACAATCACGATATTTAACAGAATTCTTCATTGAACTTTTTTCTGCTCCGTGAGTTGTTCCCATGCGGAAGTCACTAGTTCCAAAGAGTTGTTTGAAAACTTCAAACGAAATCATCCACCATCTTCCTAGTCTTTTCCCAATTATTATTATACTGGGGTCGGCTTCCAATCGAATCAGATACAGCTGATTATCAGTATTTTACATAGAGCGACTGTTTATCGGACTTCCATAACCCAGCAACTCGGTAATACGTTACCCCATGGTAAGACTGGTGGTCAGACTTTAGAGCTTCTGACTATAAAGACTGTCAAATATCTACAAATCATGGCCGGGATCAACGGCTTTACGTGCTTTCCGAGGCACGGAGGAAACTCGCTATAACAGATTGTTACCCATCCACAGACCGACCTCGGCAAGCGCGGCTTAACCCGAATGATCGGCCTGTGTGGCTGTAATTAATTAGCAACGAGCTCCTCAATTAGCCACGAATGAACAAAATCATTCCACGGTAATAATTAAAGAAGAAAACGATCGTGATCGGGAACATAAATTGCGATGATTCCGGTTCCTTCATGTTGATATAACTTTTTTCGGATGCACATTTCAGTTTCGCCGTAGTACAATAAAATGATAAGATGACTATGGCCCTTCGATTAACATAGGTTTTAAGGTGCTACAAGGGTGGGGACGGTGTCCATACAATTTTGGACCTTGTTCTTTAGGAACTTACTTATTATTTTCTTTTTTTCGTACTTAGTTATTACCTAGACTGGAATTCTCAACAATGATAACGACATATTTATCCTTCGCTACATAGTGCCTATAAAACAAAGTCGCTTTCCGTTTGTCTGACCCTGTTTGCTTAGATCTTTAAAACTACGCAACGGATTCTGAAGCAGTTTTTTTTTAATAGATATATTGGTTCAAGTGGAAGGTTTTTGTGTATACATTGTCAACATATGCCTTGAAACTTGATTAATAAAATTCATGACTTAGCGACCGATTTTTATCGTTATCAATGTCGGGAGTCGGGACTACCGCAACAGGTAGGTAGGTACTTATTTCAAACTCCTTGGACACGTAGACTTTAAGAAATCCATAATTACCTTGTTGCGATACTGGCGTTGATATAAACTCGCAAATAGATGACGATTCGAGTTTCAAATATGTATCAATCATTACACATTCCAATATGAGTGTATATTTAAATAAAAACTGTAACTGTGTACTGTGTATACTGAAATCTATAATTTAAATAAAAAATAATAGAAAATTTCAAAAAAGCAAATTTACTATCTGTAATTTTAATCTGTAAGTGTTTTTAAGTATAAGTTTATTAATACTTTAAAAGTTCAATTGAAATGATTATTTTCCTGTCAATAAAAATTCTTTAATAATCATGTAGTTTTTTTTTTAAACTTGTGTACATGTCTGTACGAAATTTGTAACACTATCCTACATATTTTAGAAGGTACCATAATGTTCTGCGTTTTCGCTTTTTCGTAACCACCTAAACTTGGTCGGGTTACCACCGTCATTCACTTCCTAATGACTTTAATCGTATTATCTCATTAATTATCCAATGTACTACGCTGAAATTTTACTGATATACAGCTGAACTAAAAAACTAATAATTGACATAACATTCAGTTCATATATCCAATCCAGTGGTCACATAACACCGCGCGCATCAAGACCGTGCTCGTGAAGAACTGAATATCATCATAACTTGTTAAATACTTACAGCATACTAATGAAACTTCACATACATTTGAAGGCAGTTACAAGCTTTAAAATAACGTTTAAAGTAAGTCTTTAGACTTCTTATTGAGAGTGCTGGGACCAATTGAAGTGTTTTTCTATTTAATGAAATAACCTTTAAGCTATGCATTATTTTGGTTTTTTTATTGCAGAACAAATTTAAACTGATTCCTAAGAAGTCATGTACAAAATATGATAAGAATCCGCTTAACCATTTCAAAGATCTAGCAAAACCAAAAACGTTACCCCAGCAAAATCTCGAATAACTTCGCAACCGAAGAAAGAATAAATACAAAATAAGGCACAACATTTACTTCATCTAGACAACTAATTTTATAGCTAGTATTTATTTAAATATTCCCATTAGAAAGAAAAAGGTCTGGCTGGGGTAACGTTACCCCAGCAGGAAATGTTTTTGTGAAATAATTAAAAAACTATAAACGCAACAAATTTAAAAATGTGCGCAACAATTACAGAAGCCGCAAAACTAATTATCTATAAGATTCAAATGACCATTTTCGACAACATCTGGCCTGGGTAACGCACACAATATTATCTATGCATTGTATAAAAAGGAAAAAAAATAAAAAACTGTTTTGTAAAAAAACCGACTTCTAAAACAACAAAAGAAGTATGAATAAATAACTATTTTTCTGAAGTCGGTGACACAAGTCAATGATATGAATAAAAAACAATATCACAGACTTCCGAAAGAAAAGTTTCTTTTTTTGTGATGTTTTAGAAGTCGGTATTTATTTTTTCTCAAAGTTTTCTGACATAAACTTTACATTTTACGTGCGCATGTCTTACTGGCATTCTGCCAGTTCTAATACGAAGTCGTTCAGATATGTGACATGTGTCTACCATGTCACTACCGTGGCCGGATCTGCAGTCCGACCCGGTGCGGCCGGGGCACGGATCCCTGACCCGATGTTGACATGGAAGGGTCAGACCCTCACCCGGATAACCTCAAGGCATTGGCGAGCAGAAATTGTCAGTTTGTATACAAGGTTACTTGATGTAATTCGACGTGTATCCAGGAGCTCATAGGGGCCAAAATATAACAAACTGAACGGGGGTTCTATTAATTTTCCGAAAACTATTGAATTTCGGCTATGTATATGGGGATATGCATAGCCGAAATTCAATAGTTTTTCATTACTCATACTCTGAAAGTAGGTCATTACATGTCTGATTAGCCGTTTGAAAGTTATCCATTTCCGCCCTAGGGAAAATCGCTTTCAATTGACAGCTGCCAAATTTAAGAAAAAAAAACTAGTTCTATTTTGACATTTCTATTGAGCCATGTTCAAAATTTTTATACAGCCACGAAATTACAGAGCAATTTAAAATTAAAATAACATAAAGTTAAGTATTAAGAATATAAATAATGACTTTAAAATAATTTAGTTTCAACTATTTCTCTAAAATATCACAGATTTCGACAAAATTTTTGCCATTTTTTTTTTAATAATGAACATGAAAAATCCTGGCTGTATAGCTAGACGACCACAGCACAAAAATTAAAAAAAAAACAAGCGGCAAAGTGACAATCCTATCTACACTCATTTTTTCTTTAGCTAAAATTTATGTTGTTAATTTTACTTTCTTTCCTCGTATTCGTAATGAAAAGCACTGTGTTTACCTCGGGTAAATTACTTATTTAGTCCCTCGAACTATTATCGCCCTCACTACGTTCGGGCGCCAAACCCCGTCTCGGGACGTAAATAAGTAACTTTCACGCCTTGGATAACAATGTACTATTAAAGGTTTTTGAAACTCACCTAAAATCAGACATTTAATTCCAAATAAAAATAAAACTACACATTTAATGGGCACCATTTAAACGTGATATTGCAGCTGGCAGTTTAATTAAGCTATGAAAATTAAAAGTGCTTAATCCAACAAAATAATTACATAATGAGCGACTTAAGAATTTTCCTACCAATACTTTCATGTTACGCTTTAAAAAAGAGATTACTTAATGTGAGAAACAAAACTCAAAACTCTATACTGCTAAAGCCTCCTGCAGACACATGCGATTAATCGCGCTGCGACAACGAGCCAAGCTAATTTCCACTCTAAAAATACTGCGAATGGACCGCGACATGTCGCCCCGCGCGATTAATCGCGTGTGTCTGCAGGAGGCTTTAGAATGATCTGCAAAAGACACAGTCAATCTCTTAAAACAATGCTAAATAAACTACGCCAAGATCGTCTTCAAAATCGACTTATATCATCAATGAGCAGGCAACGTATTTCACGACAGGGTAAACCGTAAAACAGTAATATAATGTGCCTGCTCCTTTATTATTGAATTCTCAAAATCGTTCCGCAGCTTACTTTGTAAATTGTATTTACCTACATTAAATTAGAGTGAGGTTATTCTCCTCCACCGGTTTTATACAAAAGAGAAACGATAAAATGTTCTTCAATACGACTTCATGTTAGGGTCAGTTCATACTGAGACGCGACGCGACGACGTGATGCGACGATACTGGAAATGTGTATCTTCGCCCCTTCGACTATCAAAGTCAAATCTCACGCGACTATCAAAATATAAACACGCGTCAATAAGGATGCCAAAGTCATGAGGTATCGGAGACTTGCGTCCGTGGTCTCCACTCTAGTACTTTTCGACCCCATCGGCCATCTGCTCTGCGAGCAATATGGCCTGCCCATTGCCACTTCAGCTTGCTAACCCGGTGGGCTATATCGGTGACTTTAGTTCGTCTACGGATCTCCTCATTTCGGATTCGATCACGTAGAGAAACACCGAGCATATCCCTCTCCATAGCTCGCTGAGCGACTTTGAGCTTTGAGATGAGGCCGATAGTGAAAGCAAGGGCGGATCCAGCTTTTGTTTCAGGGGGGGGTCACCATGTCGCAGACAGCTTGTCTCCATAGTCTAGTTCGGATAGATATAACTATACTTTTTTTATCGTGGTCATCAAATGAGTCCTCCCACCCAGGGCAGAGCGGGAGGGACTGTCAGACTCGTACTGACTAAAATCCACGGTGTCCTTCAATAGCCCTTTACGTTCCCGGGTCACGGTAATTCATAAGTCCCGCGACCCCGGCAGGCTATGGCCCTCTAAAGGGGGGCCCCGTCATTATGCTCACACTTTTTGAGGTGCGCTTGGAACACAACGCGCCTTCGACCCGGGCATGGTCTATGGTCGGACAGCGAGTCACCCAACGACCATATATAACTAGACTCCTAATCACAGGCGACCGATGTCTGTCAACACATTAGGTAAAAAAATCTTATAACCGTCGTGACTCGACCACTCCTGTGAGTCCCCGTGTCGCACTGACCTTGAGTTAGCCAATCAGAACGCAGTATTAGCCAATCAGAACGCAGTACCCCGTCTCCCTCGCTTACGTCGTACCTCAGCGACTTGACAGAATAATTTTCATTAGTCAGATCGTGTATGAGGCGTCTAGTTATAAATGGTCGTTGGAGTCACCCATTACTCGCCGCCCGCATGCCCGCGCCTACCGTGGCCGGAAATCGTCTGCCGTTGTCCGTCGCCGTGGGCGTCTACCACTGCGGCTGGGGTGGAGGGAGGACGCTGTCCTATCCCTCAAGCGGCCCGCCTCCTCCTTCACGAGCATGACAGTTTCGCAGAAGGAGGCGACCGCTTCCCACTCCGTCTCGCTCCGCGGCATGGCCTCGCCCAATGCCGGGTGCGAGAGGTCTCCGGAGTCGTGAGGACACGGCGGTGCTCTGCCTAAGCGGGATAGTCCTGCACCATATGCTCCACTATGTTCTCCGGGCGATCTTCGCAGTGGTGACATCCCGGTGTTTTTCCCTCCTTATCCGACACAGGTACCTCGCAAAACTTCCGTGTCCAGTGAGGACCTGCGTCATGCGGTAGGTCAGGACGCCGTGACGCCACTCCTCAAAGCGGGGTCCTACCGCCGCGATTGCGGCGTGCTCGGAGCTCGGTTGCGACAGTCATTCCCTCTAAACTGCCCTGAGATCACGCCGGAACTCTTCCCGCCGCACAGCAGGGATTCGCCCCGGACGGCGCTGCGCCTCCACGCGCTACTCATATTAGACGCGCTGGAGAGCAGTCGCCTCCAGATGCCAGGGCAGCGATCCGGCAAGGAGGTTGGCCGATTCGCCGGCGATCAGATAATTATGTTGTTTGTCAATTTTTCTGGTTGAAACCGCTAAACGGACAAGATTTCATAGGGTCGATTGCATTGGTCCTCCATTGCAGCGAAATTACCTGGTCGCGGTCAGAGTCACCGGAAAAATGTAGTAAATAATGCTATTTGTTGTTTTTTGGCGCTAATATTTGAATTGAATCCTGAGCGTAACGAAGTTTTCAAAGGTACGAGACGCAGAATAACTTTGCTGCTGGACGCAACACACAACTTTTCACCTCACTACAGCTACAGCGAGGAAATGCAGTGGGGCCGGCTCGCCTGTCAGTGTAGAAAATAATTGAATAGAAGACGTTCGAATTTTGAAAACACTTTTTCGCTAGCGCGCAAAATGGAGTTTTGCGCTCAGATTTCGAATGACAAATCTTTCCAAGCCTGCAAGGTGAAATAGTTATTTGGGCAGGCTGCAAAGTTGTTTTTTGGAGCGAGCGAAGGATCCTAAGATTGAACCGCGAGTGAAGTGAGTTGAACGAGGAATAGAATCTTTCCGAGCGTGTGAGGTGAAAATTATATATTTTTAGCGCACTAAAGAACAATAAAATCTTGCGGGCGCGCGGAGAGGGGTTGCTTCGTGCCGCTCGCTGGTGCGCCCGCCATGCGGCGTGATAGGACAATATAAGCACAGCGGCCACGCTGCGCGGCAAACTTGAATGATTTTATTCGATGTTTTGCACTATATGTATAACTATAATATAACCAATAACAACTCAGAATTGTATTATTATGATTATGTGCATCTTCCCCTATAATTTATTTATGTTTATAAATAAAATTAGATAAAATTGCAGTGGTCGCCTATGACCCAGCCTGTCGCCCAGGGGGGGGTCATGACCCCCATGACCCCCCCCTGGATCCGCCGTTGAGTGAAAGACCACGTTTCGGTGCCGTATGTCATCACTGGTAACACACATTGGTTGAAGACTTTCGTCTTGAGGCACTGAGGTATGTCGGACATCAACTTATGCAATTATAATATTATTTATTTATTATACCTTTTTATTACTGTACTAATTAGGCTATAGTCAGCCACGACAATCAAGTGAAACGTCAAGAAACGTTCTCCTCCTCCTCCCTCTCCCTCAATAAAATTTCCCCTTGCTCAATAAAATCATGCTTTCGTGCTAGTAATGAGCACGTCTGGCCATACCTTTATGAGCACGTCTGTCCGTACCTTTATGATTGCCGAAGTCTCCCGAACTGAAACGACGTTAGATGATGTGTGCTGTCAGATGTGGTCAGGATTTTCGTTACCGTACGTTTTTCGCGCGCGCCGAGCTCAGAGCCTGCGATAAAAGCTATGCAATAGCTTAAAAATTAGTACCACTCCGCAGGTCATGAGTGGACTCTAAGGAGCTATCTGTCAAATCGTAATATCATTCATTCATACCTTTATTGCAAAAACCGATTATCTGCATTTTTAAACCAATTTTAGTTAAATATAGAAATCGAATCCTCAAGTCACGACGAAGCCGCTCGAATAATGATGCAGATAATCGGTTTTTGCAATAAGGGTACGCATTCTTAGTTCGGGCTCGTTGTCAAAACGTCTGTCACCAAGGCCGTAGCTTCGGCTGACGTTTCGGGCTTTTCGTATTCTTTGTCACTTCCGCACATAAGGTTAGTGATACGATATTAATAGTTAAGAATTAAAAATTGCTGACAACATCAACATCATGATTGGACCGGGCACGTATATTCGTTTATAAATAGTTCGTATCTAGTTCAGTAAAGATAGATAGATAAAGTATTTTTACATCGAGCCGGAGGGTTAATGACCACCCAACCCTTTCGCGTCCACCACAGCCACGTAATACTGTAGTTTTTGCATTTTGCTACTACAACCTTACATAAAAACCTTTAAACTGCACGATGTTTTATTTATTCATGTTTTTGACAGCGTAAACTGGACATTTCGCTAGTTTTAATATTAAATAGCTGTGTAAATTTTAAACATTTGTAGCCCTTTTTAGAGTTCCGTCCCCAAAGGTTATAACGGGACCCTATTATTAATATCCTTCTTTCTGCCTGTCTGTTTGTAGTTAGACAGTTGAAATTCACAGATTATGTATTTCTGTTGCCGATATAAAAACAAATAAAATTAAACAAATTTTTAAGGGGCTCTCTTACAACAGTTCTTTTGGGCTGGTAGGAACCCTCAAAATGGCGGAATTTGGTACACGTCTGTCTAACTCATCGCGTAAGGCGTGATGTAATGTTAAGCATCATCCATGCGGTAAAAGATATCACATGAAGATTATCTCTCAGAATGACCTCGAATAACCCCAACACTTATGACCCATGCAGTATGTATGTACGTATCCTTACTAACACATATTAGATTAATGCGGAACTGAGTTTGTTTGTTTGTTACATTTTGAAGCCTAAAAACGGTTTTGGGCTTCAAAACGACTCATTTTACGCCTTACCACCTAAAAAAAGGATTTTTTTAGGTGGTAAGGCGTAAAATGAGTCCTCCTGCTCTGAGTGGTGCGGATGGGACTGTCAGGCCCATACTGACTAAAATCCACCATGTTCTTTCAACTCCCCTTTACATTTCAGGGTCATAGTTTCCCGTTTGGACAGTTTCGCAACCCTGGCATTGTTGGAATTCTCGTGACGATTATAGGCTATGTTTTTTTATATACAACGGAGAGAAATGAAAGGTGTGTATTTTATATGAATCTTCTTATTTTGTCATTCGATTTGCATCAGAAGAAATATTGTTTACAATAACCGAGGTGGTCATTGTCACTTCTCATACATAGGTTTGAAATTTTAAATTTAGATGTACTTTCAATGTTTATCTTAGACATCACTGAAATCGGTGCCGGAAAACATCGTGAGAAAATCTGGACCTAATGTAACATGAGTCCAAAGCCATGTGATATTCCCAGAGGCGACTTAATTAACTTTGACACCAGAGAGAACCCACATATTAGTATTTATTATTAAAAGAAGTAAGATGAAAAATTCTATGTGAATGCGAGCGAAGTCATAGGCATAGGCTAGTAAGTAAATAATTTAGGGCTTATGTGATAGACGCCAGTTGTCACGCGCCGAGGCTCCGTTGGTCCTGAGTTACGACGTCTTGAATATTTCGATAACTACAGAGAAAGTTCAGAAGTTGAAGCGAGTTGTCGAGTCAACATTTCTCGTAGGTATATTTGGTTGCATGGCATGTTCATTTTTCCTGCATGTGTGCATATGTATACCAGGGCGAGAGTGTGGTACCACATCATGCATGTGCATTTGCATGTGGGGTGGACCGCATCCTGCATCCAGCCCTAGACTTTTGTCTTGCAGAATTAAAACCAGATATTTTCCCCAAACTGTTTATTTTCTCTTTTAAACATTTGATTACTTGCTGCTGCCCACGACGTCGTTTGCGGGAATGCGTTGAAGAATTAAAGGTTTACTGCTCGTTCTCCGTAGGTGATAGCGTGATAATATGTAGCCTATATGTTGACCCGACTTCTTAATAATATTCGTGCCGAAGAAGTAAATCCATGCAGTACTTTTTGAGTTTATCCCGGACATACTCGTACATACAGACAAAAATTCTAAAAACAATATTTTTGGCTTCGGTATCGATTGTAGATCACACCCCAAGTATTCCTTCAAAAAAATATTCAATGTACAGCTTTGACTTTCCTACCATTTTATTATGTACCTATAGAAGATTTACATCAAAATCAAATATTTTTATTTCACATAGGCCCATGAGGGCACTTATAAAACGTCGACAACAGGTGCACGGTTCGGGTTGGTCGATTCCATGGAGAAGAACTGGCAAGAAACTCCATGGTTACTCTTTTAAACTATGGTTTGGTTTCACAAACTGATTGTTACAATTAGAAGGTTGATAACATGGTTATCAACCTTCTGTAGGCTCACGATAATGAACTCTAGCTACGTGCTTTATACCGAGATGTGGCCGAGTTAGTACACAAACCATTTGACGAGCCTCATTAATATAGACATGGTTATCCACGTGCCGTACGAGCATTAACTAGATTATGTTTGCCGCAAAACTTTATGTTCTGTGGTAATTACTTACCGACGAGAGCTGTTTTATATAACAAGAATATCCCGACGTATTTCTTTTCGTAATGAGGCCTTATCATGAGTTTTCAGTTATTGTGACGTAAAGAACTTTGACATTACTGACAGGCCTGTTGGTCTAGTGGTTAGTGACCCTGACTGCTATGCCGGAGGTCGTGGGTTCGATTCCCACCCAGGACAAATGTTTGTGTGATGAGCACGATCATTTGTTCTGTGTCTGGGTGTAATTTATCTATAATACGTTTGTATTTAGAAATACATATATAAGTATGTTTATCAGTTGTCTAGTACTCATAACACAAGCTCTGCTTACTTGGGACTAGATGGCGTTGTGTGATAGTTGCGGAATATTATTAATTTCAAGGAAAAAATTAGTTCCTTCTTCGCACACCAGAGGCGCTGTTCCATTTTTCCATACACGGAACGCTGTAAATACTGATAAGTCGCTGTGTAGTAAAATAGTGAAAACTCGTGATAAGGGCTATGTTAGCTGAATATTACTAGGTATATTAGTTAAATAATTGAGAAAGTATGAATGGAAAGATGATTCTTAGAGAGCTTGCTCATTAATCGACGTGATACAGAATAGGATAATATACCCAAAAAAAAAATAGTCCGAAAAATAAATTATCAAAAAAAAAAAATTGACCCGTCGGTAATTATTCTTTAGTTACGTCAACCAAACTTAAAGAAGATAAATGACGTTTCTAAAAATCACAAAACGTCACTCGGTCGGTATAATATTACAGTCGTTATGACGTCAGAAGCCCCCACTCACGAATTTCGAAACGTTCTATCATTGTCAATATTGATTGATTTTAAAATCAAAATTACGTGTTCATTCTTTTTCACTACTATAACTGACAGATTAATAAACAGATTTTCAATTTATTTAAGCAGTAAACTACCTTATTGCATCGATTGACGATATCGGTCAGATATCGCACAAAAATCCGGTCGAAGAATATGTATGGACAATAGGCTATTCGACTAAAAAATTCTAATTAATCCGTCAGTTAGATTATCAAATAATATTTGACCCGTACTCTCTGTTTTTACGCAAACCAAAATTGACGGAGATACTCGTATGATGCTTTCAAAATTGCCAATACGTCACATTTAGTACATTTTTTACTGAATTCTGACGTCACGAGCCCCCACTGTAGAGTCTTGATGTGTTATATCTTGGTAAATATTCACTGATTTTACATAAGAAAAAATATGTGTCCGTTATTTTTCAAAACTCTAAATAACGGACTTATTAGATTTATAAATAATTTATTGATACTGCCAAACAGCCTATTGCTACTGTTTGCTAGTGGAGTCGCACGGGTTAACGATATTGCTCACAGATCTGATAGATATCGAATTTTAACTGATTTAATTATTTTAACCGTGCAAGTACTGTTCCTACTATTTTGAGAAAAAGCCATTGTTTTAACTACCGGCTTAGTACTTTGGAAAGAGGTGGTCTAGATTTGCTGTTGATATAATATATCATTTATTACTAAAAACAAAGAAGAAGAAATAGTGAATCGGTCTAATAGTTACGACCGAGCGTAGGTAGTCGGCGTAGCAACTTCGCTACACCTTGCTACGCCACGCTACGTCCTGCTACGCCACGCTACGCCGTAGCATCAAAAATGTAGTTCAGTATTTTGTACTACAATGCAGTGTCTATCTTCCAGTCGATTTAACATAAGCCCTGTAAAAAAATTTAGGCTTTACGACGATATTAAGCTGATCAGTATCGAGTCAATATCGTCATAAAGCCGCACGCTTGGCCTGATGCCAGTCTCTTGAGACAGTTTTCAACTTCAGCTTATAATTCCGATGACAGTCTTTGCATCACAATTTAAAACGAAATATCTAAAAATACTTGACACGAAATAACGCATTTGGGTGTCATTATAGATAATAACGTTACGTATCTCAGATAAAAAATCAGCTTTTACCTTTGGCTTCCTCGTAACGATTTACACGAGAGTTTGAAAGGAATTCATCACCATCATCATCTCTGTGAGAGAGAGTGGGCCGTAATCTACCACGCGGGCCCAGTGCGGATTGGTAGATGTCACATGTCTTCGAATTTTTTGGTTCTAGGACATGCCGGTTTCCTCACGATGTTTTTTTCCTTCATCGTTTTGAGAGCAGTGGTGTTGGAATATATTACACAAAGTAATGCGCCTGACGGGGTTCGAACCCACGACCTACAACTCGTAAGTCGAGGCCGATACCACTGTGCCAAAAGGAAGTATTGCGATAAAAATATTCGGAATAAATTGTTGAGAGTTTGCTGCGAGGTAAAGTTCACAAAACGAGTTAAAGATGAGAAGAAGAAGAGAGGAAGAAGAGATTGACGGCACGGCGCTGGCTGAGCGGTTCGGAACAAAATCTGTATGATCTGCAAGTAGTTGTTTCGGGTCTGGGTGTTTGTGTATGTGAGTTTATATGTTTGTAAACACACCCACGACCTAGTGTGGGTTCCCCATTTTCAAAAAAAAAGTAAGTTTTGGTAGAATTTAGGGTTTTGGTTATTAAGTATTGGTCAAATGGCTGGTAGGATTTGATAATGCTGCCTTATAATTTTCTTTTCGGAGATAATACGTACGCGATTTAATTAGGCTGCTTGTTATCATAATATCATCGTTTAGTCTCTAGCGTATGATATGAACCGTTATCAAATAATAGATGAGGGTTATATTCCTTAACCGGATCTTAGAGCATTCACCATTATGTCATCCGATATATTCGATAGACACGGGTAAATCCATTTATCTCACGAAAACCTCGAGGTTATAACAATTGATCAATTATTGGTTTATTATTCCCTGGAGCACATTTGTCGATAAATAAGATTATCTAGAGAACAGCCATTAGTACATTATTTATGTCCTACTACTTAATTATTCCTTTACTTGTACCGTATTCCCATTTTTACTTAATTACTAGCTGACCCGGCAAACGTTGTTTTGCCATATAAATAATTTAAAAAAAATTTAGGTGTGGACTACCCCTAACATTTAGGGGGATGAAAAATAGATGTTGGCCGATTCTCATAGATACCGGATAAGCACAAAAAATTTCATCAAAATCGGTCAAGCCGTTTCGGAGGAGTATGGCAACGAAAACTGTGACACGAGAATTTTATATATTAGATGTACTAGGAAACCTCAATGTTTGAATAAAAGCGTATTGTAGGATTTTCAACTCTCCGTGTTCAGTGTAGGTTTGAAAATTCACTTTACAAAATGTTGTAGAACTCAAGCTAATTAAAGGAATTATGATGTAATAGTCGTTGCTCATGGATCCCCTGACAATATCTGATTGTTTTCAACCCTCAGTAGAAACTGAGCAACTAATATACTCTTTATTTCCACAACATGTCTAGCTTTAATAACTTTACATATTAGGACCATCATGAAAAAAAAAAACGTGTGGCACTCGGTGACTGCCACGGTAAAGCCATTACATAGCATTTTTTATCAACTCATGCAATTATAATTATTTATTTATTTATTATACCTATTTATTACTGTACTAATTAGGCTATGGTCAGCCACGACAATCAAGTGAAACGTCAAGAAACGTTCTCCTTCTCCTCCCTCTCCCTCTCCCTCTCCCTCAATAAAATTGCCCCTTGCTCAATAAAAGCATGCTTTCGTGCTAGTAATGAGCACGTCTGTCCGTACCTTTATGAGCACGTCTGTCCGTACCTTTATGATTGCCGAAGTCTCCCGAACTGAAACGACGTTAGACGATGCGTGCTGTCAGATGTGGTCAGGTTTTTTCGTTACGTTTTTCGCGCGCTCCGAGCTCAGAGCCTGCGATAAAAGCTATACAATAGCTTAAAAAAATGCTAATATGTTTTCACATCGAATGGTCTGAAAACAATCCACAATTCTTTGCGTTTCACAACATATTTCACCAGCTTTTCCAATTACAAGATCAAGTACACTAAATGTTGTCAATTCAACCATATTATTATTCAATTATACGAGTAAGCTGTCACACACCAAATATATTTGTCTCGGAGCGTATCTTCTTGTACCATTTTATCGAAATGGGTCGCAGGTGGACAAAATAAGTAAAATATCTTACCTGAGTCTGTAACGATGTATTTCGTCGAAACCATTCGCTTGACAAGGTTGTTCATTCAATAATTTGATCAGTTTTCGTTTCGGGGAGCTGAAGAATAATATGGGATAGATGAGGCTGCGATGGCTGCTATCTATCGCTGTCAGGGGACCTAGATAATAGATCCTTAGCTTATAATAAATTAATGGAAATAGAATTCATAATGCGCTTGTAGTTGGTGTAAAATAGGATAATGAATACCTAATTGGTTCTACGCTAATATTTTATCTAAGTAATAATATAATCGATTTCATCCGTTCATTTTTATAAACAAGAATAACAATTTCTTTACGTATGATTATAACAATCAAATAACGTCGGAATCACGTAAGTAAACAAATACAATCAAAGTATTGTAATTTGAATTGTTATAAACACAAACACGAAGTATTTCAATTTCGAACGTTAAATCTACTTTGTTGACAATACTCAATGTACCTTCATCGTTCCACCTAACGCGAATGCTTTTAAAAGGAGAATATTTTATTTACGATCCATCACTCGCAATTTCTTTCTTTAAGCGGATTACGAACGTGAATTTGGACCATTCCAATCATCGACACTCCGTCGTCCCAGCGTATATACTTACGTGTATGTGTTAAATTCCAATTTCATCCCGGAGAGTAGGTACTTTGAATGTGAAATCCTTCATAACTTTCTAATAACCTCTGAAAATTAGGTGGTTTTTCTGTAAGAAGAGTAATGGAATATTTTAAACTTTTTGATGAGATTCTAAAAGTTCTTTCAGTGGTAATGGAACATTCCAAAGAAATGCTCAAAAATGCTATGTAAGTATTTTTATTTTTCTAAGTTCCAGGCGTCCAAGCATTTTTTAAAATTATTTATATTTTTTAAGTGTTTTTCTTGGTCACAACAAAAACAGGGGCGTGTGTCAAGTTTTACTGCATTTCTTTCTTCCTTTTCTGCCAGAACGTATTCCATTCGTTCGTCTTACGCCTTTTCTTTGCTGCTTGGGTTGATTGGGGCCAACATAAACCCATTGAAAAAAAAAGAGATCGCTCTTTGGAGTTCTTTTTCCTCTCATGTTAATTAAATTGGTCACATTTCAGTTTTACTCACAGGACGAATTTTCCCTCTGAAACTAAACACAATTAGAGTAATTTTTCTACTATATTTTTGACACTGATAGTTTTTTTTTTTTACTTAAGACACTGGTTTATTTTGGTGAAAAAATCACACAGTAGGCCATTTAATGCGAAGAAAAAAAGGTCTGAAAAAGAAAACTCTAATGGCGTTTCAAATTTTTTGGCAAATAATGACCAGTATTTAAGTGAATTCGTAAAAAGGTCGTATTATTACGTAAAATTGATTTTGATTTTTGTTTCATCAATTTAATAGATAAGTTTAATTCAACAGTTGGAAAATGTAAGTTAAAAGAACATTAATACAATTTTGCAATAAAGAAAGATTTTTGATCGTAGTTTAATTGTCATGATCATGTTCGCCGAAGCTCATGAACGAAGGCTTCACCATCATGTGAACATCGAGGCTATCCAGCTCCTCGACAACACGGACATAGTGAGAAGGCTAAAAAGGACAAAACCTTTGGAGTTAATTTAGTGAAGTGTTAGTTAAATATTTATAGTGAAGTGCTGTAAAAAAACAAAGTGTCTTCCCCTTAATAGAGACAATAAGAAAAGTGTTAATGGGCACATTCTTAGGCATTCTCTGTAGCAAATTAAGTCAAAATTTAATTACGCATTAGATTTAGTATTTAGCTAGATTGTATTTTTTACGTATTAGGACATATCATACAAAAAAATGATCATGTTCAAATATATTGGTGAAATGACATTCAATGTTCACTTCGAGCCGTATATCCTTTCACACAATCCATCAAACATACGTCAAGCATAGTGTCGGTGACATTAATCTATCATGAAACAAAACCCTTGTATCTTGTCGCTAAGCGATAAGGCGATATTGAATATGTAACTATAGAATTAGGAATATTGTAAAGTTCTGGGTCAAAATGTTTAACGTTGTGTTAAACATTTTGGTGCTCAATCCCCATAACTCTTGAACACCCAGAACTTACTAAGGTCTCGGTCAAGGACACTTGGCGCTTCGGGCGGCGCGATTTGCGGTGCGGTACGTCGGAAAACAAACATGCGGCGATGTATTGGAGCCATGGAGCGTTCAAACACAAGCACAAACAATTGAACACTTGCCCGCGCTCCCGACGCGCTGTTTGTCGTTGAACTATGCCTTAAGCGCCAAATTTTCAAAATACCGAGGTACGTAAGCGGAAAACCCATTACCGTCTCAATGCCATATACAGGGTGGAATTTTGTAATGCCACCTGGAGGGAAAGTACTCTTAATACTGCAGATAGAAAATTTTACTCAAAGGAAACATTCCTTTATTTTTGAATAGAAAGCAAACTGTATTCAAAGATTTTCGAAAATTCTCTTCTCCCACACCCGGGAATCGAACCGGCTAAAATCTGAAAAAATTATACCCTGTACTTTTATTGCATCGATCGTTGGGGTCAATTATAAGGATGAAATCTCTCTAACAAACATGTTAAATTAAATGAAAGGAAAACCAGGAAATCTTAAATTAATTTAATTATTTACAATTATTTACGACTAGCTTCCGCCCGCGACTCCGTCCGCGCGGATGTTGGTCTTCGCGTGGATGGTTCACTTCTCCATTTTGAGTAACTCTGACCGTGACATCTTATAAATATCCATTGGACCCAAATACGGCTAAGCCTATAATAATTAAGGAGATCTATTGAGCTATTCGCGATTCAGAAATGCGCGTCATAGGCACAACGCCATCTAGTGGTGAGTGGTGGAACCTTTTTAGAAATCAATGGAGGCAGGCGTGGCGTAATGTTCTACTTTGATAATAGGTGTCGCCAGTGGTTCCATAATAAGGTTTGATACAGATTTTTTTTCTACGTATTTTTCCAGGATAAAAAGTATCCTATTTTATGCCCAGGATAATAAGGTATAATTATACCAAGTTTCATCGAAATCGAACCGTTAGTTTTCACGTGATGCCTGCACATACAGACAGACAGACAGACAGACAAAATTTTTTTTAATCACATATTTGGGTTTGGTATCGATCCAGCAACACCCCCCGCTATTTATTTTTTCAATATTTTCAATGTACAGAATTGACCCTTCTACAGATTTATTATATGTATAGATTCCCGGGTGTGGGAGAAGAGAATTTTCGAAAATCTTTGAATGCAGTTTGCTTTCTATTCAAAAATAAAGGAATGTTTCCTTTGAGTAAAATTTTCTATCTGCAGTATTAAGAGTACTTTCCCTCCAGGTGGCGTTACAAAATTCCACCCTGTATATATATTTAACCCTGTACCAAAATTTCGTCAAAACGGGCGTGAAAGCGTAACAAACAAACAAACTCATTTTCGCATTTATAATATTAACAAGCGACACGCTTTAGTTTCGCATTTTTTTTTTTATTGTGGTAAAATCATCAAATGAGTCCTCCCGTCCAGAGCGTGAGGGACTGTCAGACTCGTACTGACTAAAATTCACGGTGATTACCTGATGAAACAGTCCCGCGACCTTTAGGTTCACACGGAATATAGATGTATTACGCATTTAATTACCTTACTCTTGAATCACTCTGTCTTTTGATGAACGTTGAGTAGGTAGTTAGAAAAATTTAAGCGTACAGAGTTACAGACGCAGCAAGCGATTTTGATTTAAACTACATATGTAATAATAATAATAATAAAGATTAATATTAATTTCTATTCTAAAGACATGGTCCACTAACAAAGAACGCTTGTAGATCTGTATAACAGATAATAGGCATTTGTCTGTGTCACGTGGAGCCGGGCGGTCCGGGAGGTGTGTCCCGCAATCCCGTCCCAATTCCCGACAGTGTCGTGACCTAGTTCGAGAACATTCGGGAACTAATGATGACAGGCGCGAGTTATAATGGCTGTATAATGGGCCTACCACACGCACAAGCTTCACCACAGTTTTGCCTGCGCCAGCCCGGCCTGCGCGTACTTGCCTGTGTGTGGTTGGGCGTTCAGTGTTCAGTGTTGCCGACACAGATATAGATTTACCTAGATAACGCAAGAGCAAAAATCCGTGCTAGCTTACGACCAAAAATCGTAAGTGGCCATTATCGCGTTCGTCTGTTAGTTGGACGTCAGTTTTAATATTGAAATGGTTAATTGTGCTGTGGGACGAGGGGGGCACCGTAAGCAGGGCAGGGGAGTATTTCAATCGACTTGGTTTTCCCATGAATAAATAGTTTTTGTAACGTCAAAGCAGGTAGTCAAAAAATGGCACGCTTGGTTTTAATACAGATCGTGATACTTGCGTTATCTAGGTATATCTATGTATGTGTTTCCCAACTGTGTATTGTTTTTTCATGCGAGAAGCTTGCGCAGGTAAAACTGTGGTAAAGCTTGTGCGTGTGGTAGGCCCATAAGGAAGGTTATTTTTGGAGGAATGTTACCTATTCTAATTTTGTTTGGAAAAGGAGTTTGATGATGGTAAGAGGGTACTTGTATGACCAAATGTAAGAATCTAAATGTGCATAGACAAGGCGAAAGGAGTATGTAAGGAATGAAACAGCACGCGTAGCATAAACAATTCTTTTTCTTTTCTATCAAGAATAGTTATTTGAACACTGTCAACGGAAAAATATATCCATTTTGTGTGAAACACCTGTTTTTTTATCTTTCAGGGTTGGTTTCATAGTAAAAGTTGTTTATAACCATAAGAACTTTCAGCCCATGAAAGATTGTTAATGTTTTACAAATAACCCTGTATATTACGTAAACGACTGAAGATAAGAATATGTTTTTTACTACACTGTAAACATAGCCATGTGGAGGACGATATAAATCTTTCTACATTCTGTTGTTTTGTGTGTTCGTCCGACGACAAAGCCTGTTTCTAGATAGAAATTACTTCAATAAGACACATAGTTATGAATAGACGTTATGCACGTACAGTCAGCATTGTGATGTGGTATGGTTACCACCCTTTCAAAGAAATTACGCTTTCAAGGGGGGTAACCACATACGTACCTAAACATAGAGGCATAGAGCAATTTATCGTTCTTACGTTTATTTTACTTGATTCAGAGCGAGGGAAATTTACGAAAAATTGTTACAAATTGAATTGTATTATGTTCCTGATGAAATATGGAATATTAGCGGCCCGTACCACACGGGAACCGCCGTCAGTCATGTGGCTGGTTGTATTCGTAATTCCATGCCAATACTTTGAATATTTTTAGGGTTCCGTACACGAAGGGTAAAACAGTATATACGCCTTATTACTAAGACTCCACTGTCTAGCCGTCCGTCTGTCTGTTAGATGGTTAGACAGTTGTCACTGATGATGTATTTCTTTTGCCGCTATACAACAAATAAGATATGTTTAAGGGGACTACCATGCAACGGACATGATTTTTATGCCGTTTTAAAAGATGAATAATATAATAATAATAATAAATTAAGAAAATTCCAACGTTGACTGTCGACACACCACCCGTCTGGTCGCAGATACCGTTTCTTTTTTCAACGGAGCATCCTACTTCTGGATGGTTTAAAAAAAATAACTACGAAGGGGATGGCGGGGTCGTCCAGACCCCGCCATGCCCTTCGTACCTAACCTGTCCGAGTCGGGGTGCCCCCAATCGTTTCTACGACATTTTTTATTTGTCAGTCCCCGTTTCGTACCACGGGGCACCTCGACTCGGGCAGGTTAGGTTAGAAGGGGATGGCGGGGGAAGACCCCGCCATCCCCTTCGTGGTAATTTTTTTTAACCACCCAGAAGTAGGAGCACCGTTCGCGGTGCTTCGTCGACATTTTCTGAATTTTTTGTCATTTCACTGAACCAGTTTAGGGATTTGATCAAAACACTAAATTTGTTTAGGAAAATGATAAAATCGTGTTGTTATTTTAGGGTAGTTCTTCGAAATTCGATTCTTTGACTGATTCATATGGTCAAATTTTAATTTCACTTTCAGCTCAGTAAAACATGTTCATATGAAAATAGATATTCCAAATAACATATATTTGTATGAGGGACTCGTTTTTACAAACTAGTTTTTAAGATGTCGACGTTTAAAAATTTAGTGCCCAGATGAATCAGAATGTTATACAGTGAATCAAGAACAGAAATAAAAATGGAAAATTAAATAAAAATGGGCTCTCTATTAAGAAAATAATCAAAATATTATAACAACAATAATATTTTTTTATAAAAACAATTATCAGTAAGAAAAAATCTGGTCAATTCAACAATAAAATTCTTGTTTTTCATAATAATATTTATACAGAAATAAATACTTACAGAAAAGTGAGAATTTTGTTAGACCTTTGATGACAGATAGTCATTTTAATGCTACATCATAATATTCTCTGTTTACTTTGGTTTTTCTCTCTTTCTTTTCAAATATAATTATTTTGATTTCCACGCAGCATACTTGTCTGGATCTTTTCTTATTTTCCAATTTCCATCCTAGAAGGATCAAAAATTCGTACGTTCTATGAGTCTCCCTTTCTTCTTCTTTTCTATTGTTGATAGTGGCATTGCTGTGAACTGCAATATCAAAATAAAAACAAACAGATAGAGTTTGACTTATGAATAGATACTGAAGAATAATGTCAAAATTGTCTCACACACACTCTACTGAATTGGAAAAGTAAAATAACGTAACAAAAGTGTTCCTTTCTTGCTGGAAAACGGGAAAACTAATTTATTTTCAGATTCATATGGACTTTTGAACATATCAATCAGGCACAGATGAATCATGATTTTGCCTAAAATCATGCTTAACTCATAATTCATACAGACTTCAGTATTGTCATTTTTCTACACGAATCTATAACCCAAAAGAATCACACGAAACTCCGATTAAAGTCTTAAAACAGCAAAATAAAATTAATAAATTAGGCATTGTAATCAGCAAGGTACCTAAATCAAGCACAGATGAATCAGATATTTACCTTTGTTTACCGGGTTCTAAGCCAACCAGCCTTTATGGAACCAAATGGCAGGTATACTGCATTTAACAATAACCCATATGGGTGCAAAGTTCTCATCAGTATAAATGAATTAAGTCCAAATACAAGATAGCTGCTATAAACCGTTGAGGAGTTCCCTGAACTGTTCTTCGTCATCATCATCAGAACCCTAATGACAGTTACAACCCATCTAGGTGTAAAGTTCTCATCAATATAAATGAATTAAGTCCAAACACAAGGTAGCTACTGTTAACCAAGGAATTCCCTGAACTGTCCTTCGTCTTCGTCATCAGACCACTAATAACAGTTACAACTCATCTAGGTGTAAAGTTCTTATCAATACAAATTAATCAAGCTCAAACACAAGATAGCTGCTGTGAATCGTTGAGGAGTTCCCTCGACTGTCTCTCGGCTCCATCATCAGATATACCTACTCCAGACCTTTATTAAATTGTAGTGCTTTGAAATACTTAATGAAAAAAAAAACTAAATCAGTTGATGCCTACTCCTTACTGTTAAGGAGTTGTACCTTCCATCATCAGCTCAGCTACATGAGATGACGATTACCATACGCAAGTCCTTAAATTATTTCATAAAATTTGCGAAAAACGGTGTGTTGGCCTATAAAATTCGAGGGTTGCCCTCGATTTCTTCAGGATCCAATCATCAGATCCCAACTTGGTGACTATGGGACCACCTCCGAGGTACCTCCTTTCGAACAAAAAAAGAATTTTAAAAATCGGTCCACAATTGGCGGAGTAATCGCGTAACAAAAAAAAAAAAAAAAACCGTCGAATTGATAACCTCCTCCTTTTTGAAGTCGGTTAAAAAATATTATTACATGCCGTTTTGTTAGTTGGTTACGGAAATATACCCACAGACATCGAAAATTTTGTCTCTGAAGAACTCTCAAATATAAAATAAATCTCAAATATTAAAATTATAATGAAAACTGAACTTTCTGTTTGGGATTCAAAATTGTTGCACAAACATGTGAACATTTTCGGAAACTGACATACGCAATAACTGACGAACGCAGTATACTTATGTTACGCGTGCTTAGCAACCAAACTGCTCGTGTTATTACGTACATATCACGTGTGAGTTAAGGAGCGTTTTCATTATACAAGTTACTTGTGCACAAGTTTCAAATTCTATGCAATTGAACAAACCTGCATTAAGGGCAGGTAATCTAAGCGAAATAGGCATTTAACGCTACCAAGAGTTGCCCGCGATTGCCGCAAAGCGAGCCGTGCGCTTACGTCGCGGGGTGTTTCACATTACAGATAAGCAGGCAGTAGGTCAACTTGTCTTATTGATTTATTTTAAATATAAAATAAGAGATTTGATTATTAAAAACTTGTATTGATTTATTTTAAATATAAAATAAGAGATTTGATTATTAAAAACTTGTTTTATTATAATTTGTAGTTATAGCGAAGTCTTTCATTTTTTTGTAATAAATTAATTTGAGTAGATATTTTAAATGGAATAAACTCTGAACTATACTTATTAAATTAATTGATGTTTTAGTTTCTAGGTTTCCAAATGCAATAGGTAACGCAAGGACGACAATTTCGTAAAGATCGCATGAAATCACATTTACGTAAACCTTGAATTTTCGCTTGCCACAATCTAAGCTACTCGTAAATAGTATTCTAACAGCATTTGCCTCCCCCCTGTCACGTGGCACCACAGCGCTTTTCAAATGAACTTCGCTGACCACGTTGAAAAACGTAGCATTGAGCTTTTGCTAGCCTAGTATTTTGGCAGGCCATTTAGAGTTACCTTACCCCCGCGCTGCATGACACGTGGCGCGAGAGCGCAAAAGATACCACCTTGATCTTATACTAGCCTAGTACTTTTGCTGGTTAGTAACACGTGACGTCATTCTAAATCCAATATGGCAAACCATTCAATATGGCTGAATAGTTATTTTTAATGCACTTCTACAATATGGGTATCTAATGAAAGAGCTCGTTGAGAGCAACTTGAAGGATAATGTGACGTCGTTCTAAATCCAATATGGTGGACCATCCAAGATGGCGGGAAAGTTATTTTAATGCACTTCTACAATATGGATATCAAATGAAAGGGCTCGTTGAGAGCGACTCGAAAAATAATGTGATGTCATTCTAAATCGAATATGGCAAACCATCCAATATGGCTGAATAGTTATTTTTAATGCACGTCTACAATAATTATGGGTATCAAATGAAAGAGCTCGTTGAAAGCAACTCGAAAAATAATGTGACGTCGCCGTCGTTCTAAATCCATTATGGCGGACCATCCAAGATGGCGGAAAAGTTATTTTTAATGCACTTCTACAATATGGATATCAAATGATAGGAACCGTTGAGAGCAACTCGAAAAATAATGTGACGTCATTCTAAATCCAAGATGGCAGAACAATTATTTTTAATGCACTTCTACAATATGGGTGTCAAATGTAAGGGCTCGTTGAAAGCAACTCGAAAAATAATGTGACATCATTCTAAATCCAAGATGGCAGAACAATTATTTTTAATGCACTTCTACAATATGGGTATCAAATGAAAGGGCTCGTTGAGAGCAACTCGAAGAATAATGTGACGTCGTTCTAAATCCAATATGGCGCACCATCCAAAATGGTGGAAAAGTTATTTTTAATGCACTTCTACACTTCGAATGTATAATTATGTGACTAACTCTAGGCAAGACTCGGACGAGAAGGGGGTGGAATATTTGGTGAAAAATATATTAAATTAACTTACAATAACATTATATTACGTCTTTTTTTTAATCCCAGAAAATTTGAAAAACATACAGGATTACTTGCATATATTGTATTATTTTTAAGCAGTAACAGGAGAAGAATATTCGTAAATTGTTGTCCAATTAAATGATACTTACTGATTTTAATAAATAATTATTCGAAAAAAAAAAGGAACAAAGTATCAAGACTATAGTTTGGTACGCTATACGTTCACAGCGGGTTGCTATAATGAATAGCACAGTGGCGACTTCCGGTTTTCTACTCTTATTTGCCAAGCTGTAGTTGGATTACTTTTGGCAAAAGTAGTTTTAACTACATGTAGTTATGATTACATGTAGTTATAACTACATGTAGTTAACTACTTTTGCCAAAAGTAATGTAACTACCTTTTTTCTTTTTTTATCGAAGTAAAATCAAATGAGTTCTCCCACCAGGGAGGAGGGACTGTCAGACTTGTACTGACTAAAATCCATGGAGTCCTTCAATAGCCCTTTACGTTCCGGGGTCAAGGATGTTGTTTAGTCCCGCGACTCTGGCAGGGTATAGCTCTCTAAAGGGGGTCCCGTCCCGTCATTGTGCTGACGCTCTTTGAGACGCGTGGACTACAACGCGCCATCGACCCGGGCATGGTCCATGGTCGGACAGCGAATCGCCCATTACTCGCCGTCAGATTAAGTCACTCTGTCAGACTGTCACTCTGTCAGACTATGTCAGACTGTCTGACTGGTAAACTGTAAGACTCCTGTCAGACTGTCAGCCTCTGTCAGAGTTTCGAACTTTGTCAGACTGTCAGACTCTGTCAGACTGACAGATTCTGTCAGACTGCCACTCTGTCAGACTATGTCAGACACTGTCAGACTGTCTGACTGGTAAACTGTCAGACTCCTGTCAGACTGTCAGCCTCTGTCAGAGTTTCGAACTTTGTCAGACTGTCAGATTCTGTCAGACACTGTCAGACACTGTCAGACTACCTACGTCATATTCTGGCAGACTCTTTCAGACTGTCAGACTCTGTCAGACTATGTCAGACTCTGTCAGACTCTTTCAGACTGTCAGACTGATAAACTGTCCGACTGTCAGACTCGGTCAGACTCTGTCAGACACTATCTGAGTTTGTCAGACTCTGTCAGACACTATCCGAGTTTGTCAGACTACGTCAGATTCTGTCAGACTGTCAGACGGATAATCTGTCAGACTCCGTCAGACTTTGACAGACTTTTTTTTTCCAACAAATAAGCCATTTTTATTTGGATTCATTTTAACATAACTTTTCTTTCAGAAGTCGGTGCCTATTTTTTTTCATTACATTGTCTTTTTTGCCAACGACTTCTGAAAGAAAAGTTATTTTGTAGGTTATTTTACCCTTTTTTGTGGTTGTTTTTGAAGGCGGTTACATTTTTTTGAAAAAGTTTTTTATTTTACTCTTTTTAGTTTAATTATTCAACTCAAATTCTTGTCAAATAAATCATTCTCTTACATGTACTCGTATGTGCACTAAAATTTTGTAATCCATAGCACCGGTAATAACATCGCTCAAGGGCACATTAAGCTAATAAAATTCCCTATCTCAAAAACTACTGAACCGATTTTGATGAAACTTGCAGTATTCCGTAAGTTAAACAATACTTAGTACAACAAAAAAAGAACTACTTAAATTGGATTTGTAGTTCCGGAGATATGCGAACACAAACTAAATCAGTCGATGCCAACTCCAAGCCGTTGAGGAGTTGTACCTTCTATCATCAGCTCATCCACCTGAGATGGTGATTATCAGATGCAAATAATATAAAAAAAATATAAGAAAATGGTACTGTGAAAATGTGCCAATAAAATTTGAAGGTTGCCCTCGATTTCCCTGGGATCCCATCATCAGATCCTGACCTGATGATCATGGGACCACTTGGGAAGTATACCCTTTCAAACAAAAGAAAAATTTTCCAAATCGGTCCAGGCGTCTTCGAGAAATCGGGGAACATACATAAAAAAAAAGATTCCGACGAATTGAGAACCTCCTCCTTTTTTTGAAGTCGGTTAAAAAAGATTCCGACGAATTGAGAACTTCCTCCTTTTTTTGAAGTCGGTTAAAAATAAGTTCTAGTACCTACCTTCCTACTTATTACAAAAAAATGGAGATTAATGTACCTAAGTGTAAGTATACGGAAGACACAAAGGAGACAGAAACAGAAGTCACGGACACGATATATTGTTAAATGTTCATGTTTTTTCTACATTTTTGTTAAATGTTTTTTTTTTCTGCACTATCGAATTGGGAAACTGTAAGGATAGCTGTATGTGTTTAAGTAAATAAATAAAATAAAATAAATAAATAAATATTTCAAAGACGAGATTGATAATTAAGAAAAATGAAGCACATATAAATGAGATTGACTTCTGTGCCTATCGATGTTGTGCGGGCGGTGTCACCATCAAAGGCATTTCGCTATCTATTATAAACTGCAAATTATTTACACAACGAGAAATAAACAAAATCTAAACTATGGTATTTATTAATTAGTACAATTTTATTTTATTTCGAATTATTATCATTTACGGAACAGCAAGCGCGAGCGCAAAAATTTGGCACAGGTCTCTCCTCGGTAACGTCCCGCGGGACACTGAGAAGCGACGTGTGGATCCAAATGTACTTGAAATAATCGATAAAAAATAATAATAAGTTTAATGAAAAAACGATCGGGTAGAATCGATTTTAAAATGAATTACCTATAAATTGATATTATTTATAAAATATAGAGTATTATAGTACTCGTTTAGAATGAAATTTACTTGTAAAAAAACTGCAAATCGAAGTTACTTCAGTATTTTTTTCTATCGAGAAAATTGTATTGCATCGTGTATTGAACGGGTACATGGTAAAGAGAAAGAATTTATCCTAATTATATTTTTTTTTCAGATTCAAAATGTTATAATTTGCCTATCAAAAGTGAATTCTAAAACAGGCAAAACCGGGACAACGTGGCCTTAAGTTCAACTTGCAAGTAGGTAGTTTGAACTTACCTATACATTTTGTTTCAAATGACGGGCAAATTGAACGCGCTACTATTTTGAATCTACTCAATAGGTGCGTCCACACAGAGCGCGCAGCCTCGCGAGGCATTTGAAGCGCGAGGCTGCACACTCTGTGTGGACGCGTCTATTGTTTTTCGACCGTGGCACGAAACAATATACGTGAGCAAAACAAAAGCCGACACTGGATGGCTCAGGCGCTCGGTTGCTCGACCGCGGCAGCGCTGTCACTTGCCTCGCCCGAGACACGTCCACACCAACCGAGCTGCTTCACACGGAAAATGCTTCGCGAGGCTGCGCGCTCTGTGGGGACGCACCTATTTGGGAACTTCATCAGTTGTAAACAAGTAAAAGCTGCATGTAATTTACATACGTTTGATAAAATGTTTCTAATTCAAGCAACTTGTATACAAAAATGTGAAATCATACTTATATGCAAGACATGCCTAATGGAAACGCGCCCTTACTGTGGGTTTATAAATTACATTGAGCTTATAACTTCGTATGTAACTACGAGTAAATTATATTACAATGTTAGCAGATTTAGGAGTTTATGTTCAAAATATGGTTACATGCTCGCTAGATGCCTGCGAGCGATTATTTAGTCATTTTAGTGTTATGTTTATTATTATTATAAAACAGAATAACATACGCCTGTAATCCTCTTTAGGCTGACATATATCTATGTATAGACGCAGCCCCGATTCTACGATTTTTTTTTAAAACGGGGCAGAACTCGTGAAAGATTGGTTAAAAATGTATAACCAAAATTTTGTTAAGATAGACATTTTTGCATTATCACAAAATGTTTTCAAAAAAGAATTAGTCAATGTACTTAACACCTAACAATTTAGATGATAGCATAATATTAAAATTAGCCCTAACTCCTGTCTCAACCAAACAGTATGTAAGTAGAAGTATTAATAGTAATTATGTGGAAACGTTGTTAATTTAAGACGTAATGTAAAATTGTTGATACAATTGTTTGTTTTCTCTAATAAAATAAAGTAAAATAAAATAAAAAACTTGATGGTGGCGCCCCAGCCTTCTATATTAATTGTAAAAACCTCAAAACATTTTTTTTTTGTTTCTTGACCTTATTAGATTTTTGTCACAATTGATTTGTTTGTGTCTGAGATGGTATTTTGAGGAAAGAACCATACGGTCAGTTCACACCGAGACGCGACGCGGCGCAACGTGACACAAGGATACTGCAAATGTGTATCTTTTGACGTAGTAAATAAAGTTAGATTTTGAGTAACTATTACCTAAAATGCAGCGCGGCGCCGAGCTGCGTTGCGAAGGGTGTACCTTATCGTGCAGGAAATAGAGTTAGATTTTGAGTAGCTCTATTGAAATGTGCGCGCAGCGTCACGTCTCGGTCTGAGCTGACCCATAGAGTGGACCTGTCCAGTCGTCGGTACAAAAATTAGTAGTGGTTGTCGTGTAGCTCGACTCATAACTCAATGACATTTGGGTAGGCCACAAAAATAACTCAAACTGACAGACAATCAATAAATATTAAATGTTAGTAAATCTATACATCTATATTAATAATTTCGTCAAGGGGTACGGTAGACTCGATCGAAAGCTTACCTGAATAATTAAACATTAAAAAATAAAGATTTTGAGTCGACAACATATATCCGCAAAATTCGGATTGTCGAGTATTTTGTAAAATTCTTATGGTTTTGACGAGACAGATCGCAGCCGCCATATTGGCTACTCAGGCGAAACGTCACTGACATCGGCTATCATGTTGAGAAGTTTTTATTCATTTTCTTTCTTTTTGGCAACCGAATCGATAGCACTGTTAGCATGCCAGTGTCATGTGGTGTATTAAGTAGTTATTTAACCTCCTCAACACGTTTCTACTCTACGCTATACATTTAAAAAAAAAATGAACTGTAACATATGTCAGTGTCAAACGAAACGTCTTGCCGTAAACAATGATGACAGTGCATGGCAACTGGTGGAAACCACGAATAATATCTCAATCAGCGGCAGATAAAGTAATTGCAAGAATTTTCCTTTCTGATCGAGAACGATATTATCTCCGGCTACTACTTCTTCACGTCAAAGGGCCGACTTGCTTCAGAGAGGAAAGAACCTATGAAAATATTATTTACTAGCTTCCAGTCCCGGCTTCACACGGGTGGACATGATTATTATAGCCTATGTTACTCAGGGTGAACGTAGCTTTCTAATGCTGAAAAAATTTTTAAAGTCGGCACAGTAGCTGTGACACACACACACACACACACAATAATACAAATCTTTATAATACTAGGAGTCTGAAACGTTTTACCAACAGTCGTTTGGTCCATGAACTGTTGGTACGGCGAATTCCCGGTGCCTCGACAAGTTTAGTGTGGCGGGAAGAGATCTCAGGACGGTATGGAGGGAGCGACTGTCGCAACCGAGGTCCGGGCACGCCGCGATGGCGGCGGTATGACTCCTCTTTGATGAGTGGCTGGATAGGCGTCACGGCGTCCTGACCTACCGCCTGACGCAGGTCCTAAGCGGACATGGAAGTTTCGGGAGGTACCTGTGTCAGATGGGGAAGGAGGAAATGCCTGGATGTCACCACTGGGAGGATCGCCCGGAGGACACGGTGGATGGAGCATACGGTGCAGGACTGTTCTGCTTGGGCGAACCATCGCCATGTCCTCACGATGGCGATAGGCGGCCAACTTTCGTGCCCGGCATTGGTCGAGGCAATGCTTCGGGGCGAAAGAGTGGGAAGCGATCGCCTCCTTTTGCGAAGCAGTCATGCTAGCGAAGGAGGAGGTGGGAGGCGCGAGGGATAGGACAGCATGCACCTCACGACCCAGCTGCAGTGGTAGACGCCCACGGCGACGGACGTCGCAGAACGATCTCCGGCCAACAGGCGCGCGGGCATGCAGGCGGCGTGTAATGGGCGACTCGCTGTCTGATCATGGACCATGCCCGGGTCGACGGTCCGTTGTGTTCCACGCGTGCCTCAGAGTGTCAGCACAATGACGGGGCCACCCTTTGAGGGCCAAAGCCTGCTGCGGACTTATGACTTACCGTGACCCCGGAACGTAAAGGGCTATTGAAGGACACCGAGGACTTCTCTGGGTGGGAGGACTCATTTGACGATTTTATGACGATAAAAAAAGCATTAAAAAATGATTTGTATCGGTATCCTCCAACAGCACTTCGCACTAAAAAATACATTGTTGAGTTCCGACATCCACGCGAACGAAGACGCGGGCACTGCTAGATTTTGCAATTTTGTATCTAGATATGTATTATGAGTCACGGTTTTACCCGAGCGAAGCCGGGTTTTCATCTAGTATTTATAATAAATCTGTAGAAGGGTCAATTCTGTACATTGAAAATATTGAAAAAATAAATAGCGGGGGGTGTTGCTGGATCGATACCAAACCCAAATATGTGATTAAAAAAATTTTTGTCTGTCTGTCTGTCTGTCTGTATGTGCAGGCATCACGTGAAAACTAACGGTTCGATTTCGATGAAACTTGGTATAATTATACCTTATTATCCTGGGCATAAAATAGGATACTTTTTATCCTGGAAAAATACGTAGAAAAAAAAATCTGTAACAAACCTTATTATGGAACCACTGGCGACACCTATTATCAAGTAGTAGTATTATCAACATTACGCCACGCCTGCCTCCATTGATTTATAAAAAGGTTCCATCACTCACCACTAGATGGCGTTGTGCCTATGACGCGCATTTCTGAATCGCGGTGTTAAGATTCTCCGAGAGTTAATGACTACCGACTTGCGAGTTTATTATTTTTCTGTGTGACTTAACTAGCAGTGCACTTGCGGGCTACGTCCTAATTGGAATAGCTACACAAGACTCGGCTACTTAGTTTTATCATAAAGTTAAACAGTAATTCAAATTTCAATTCTGTTATTTTTGGTTTAGAGGACCAAAAACCCTCCCCCCCTGTTCCCCCCTGTTCCGATCACTTATTTGTAAATACAAGGTCGGAATTACTATGAAAAAAATACTTACTACAGAACGCGAGCTCAACAGCAGTAGCTCAATAGATCTCCTTAATTATTATAGGCTTAGCTGTATTTGGGTCCAATAGATATTTATAAGATGTCATTGTCAGAGTTACTCAAAATGGAGAAATAAACCATCCACGCGAAGACCGACATTCGCGCGGACGGAGTCGCGGGCGGAAGCTAGTTATATATAAACCTTAAATAGTTATAATTATTGTATTGTATTGCTATTTTGTTTATTAGGTACTTCGTTACCCCTGAAGCTGTTTTCACGAAACATAAATCAAAATATACAGTACAGGCAAGGCCGTCGGCAATGATTCATTTGTTCATAAATTCTGTGGCAGTACCTTGTGATCAATTTTAATTGGATATCGTTATCAGGCGATCTATTAATTAATTACGGATTGAGACTCGGCAGAATACTCAACTTGATTGAAAATAATGGCTTCTGTTGATACTTATTTAATTTTCTGTTGGTTTTTTCCTGCGATTTTGTCTGTGATTACTGTATAATGTTATTCCAAGTTATAAACTGTGGGCGAGACGGAGTGGGAAGCGGTGGCCTCCTTCTGCGAAGCAGTCATGCTCGCGAAGCAGGAGGCGGGCCGCGTGAGGGAGAGGACAATGTCCTCCCTCCGCCCCACCCGCGGTGGTGGACGCCCACGGCGACGGACGTCGCAAGATGATCTCCGGCCACCGTAGGCGCGGGCATGCGGGCAGCGAGTGAAGGGCAACTTGATGTCCGACCATGGACCATGCCCGGGTCGACGGCGCGTTGTGTTCCACGCGCGCCTCAAAGAGAGAGGGCCAAAGCCTGCCGGGGTCGCGGGACCTTACGAGTATCTCATTACCGTGACCCGGAACATGAAGGGCTATTGAAGGACACCGTGGATTTTAGTCAGTACAAGTCTGACAGTACCTCCCGCCCTGCTCGGGGTGGGAGAACTCATTTGATGATTTTAAAACGCTAAAAAAAAAAGTTATAAACTGTGCGTGGTCGCGGGACTAACGAATAACCGTGACCCCGGAACGTAAAGGGCTATTGAACGACATTGTGTTTTAGTCTGTACAAGTCTGACAGTCCCTCCCGTCCTGCCCTGGGTGGGAGGACTCGTTTGATGATTCATAACCACGCTATAAAAAAGTTTTATCTGCGTGTAAAAAAATGTCCTAAAGTACTCAAACTTTCGCATTTATACTGAACTAGGTGTTACGGTTATCACCCATCTATCTTTGCGCCAAAATTCATCAAAATCAGTCCAGGCATTTTGGCGTGAAAACAGAACATAAACTTTAGATGAGAATTGTGGATCAAATTGAATAGGTACGGTAGGGTACGGGAGAGGTCATTTCCAATCTTTTTACTTCTAAGACGTTATGGTGCCATTTTTTTACGTTTTAATAGTTATGACCACTTTTTCATGTTCAGTTAAGGACCATATTATAAGTCTAGATATTGAAATTAAATCAAATTCTCTAACTTTTAAAACTTATTAGAATATTCGAATGATTATTACCTCTAGAATCTTAATGCCTTGGGGAAATTTTTCGAAGATGACCACGTATTACGTGGTCATCTTTCGCTAGTTCGCTAGTGTTATATTTTGTCAAGAAAATCGCTTGAAAATCTTTGCGTGAGCGAGCATAGGAGTAGACGTGTGCTAAATTATTTTAAAAAATTAATTAATCATAATAAACTCATTCTGAGCCTTAATGAAGTGAATTACAATATCTTTCACATAATCGACTGTGAGTGAGTTACATCAATATTCTACTAAGTGTTGGACCCTGTTCAGAAGCAACGACGCGGCGCTGCTCTCTTCACCCCCTCGAGTAAAAGAGACGGGCTCATCATTTTCTGTGTCCTTCACACCTCGCAGTGCGCGTACGATCCACGTGAGTAGCCACTGAACATAGATTTACAATGAGTCAAATAAGCTCACCAAATGGAGGTGGCATCGACACAAAACTTGGAGGTTCACAACCAAACCTATCCGAAATACACACGGACTCTTCACTACGTATTGCACTTCGCAACAAACGAAAGCAAACTGATGATAACGACTTAATAAGAACCGAGCTATCAGAATTGCGAAAGCAAATGTCTGAAATGATGTTACTTTTAACAACTTCCAAAAATGATCAAGCACAAAATATCAACAAGCTTTGTCAAGATGTAACTGCAATAAAGAATGAGGTGGGGAATATTAGTAGTACAATTGAAAACATAATTACAGAAAATACAAACCTGAAGAGCAAACTAACAAACCTAACGACTCTTACTGAAAATACAGAAAAAAAAGTTATGCTTTTGGAAGACGACGTCAAAAACCTCAAAAGCATATCGCCTTTAACTCATGTTCAAACGCCTGCGACTTATGAGGACATTTTAAGCGAAATCCAAGAGCGAAAGACTCGAGGCAAAAATATTGTAGTTGCTGGTATTCCTGAACCCACAAATAAGTCACCAAAGGAACGACAAGAATATGATAAAGCAGAAATCTTGAAAATAACAAATCTTGCTTACAGTGACTGTCCCGAACCTAAGAAAATTATGCGTCTTGGAAAATATAAAGCTGGATATACCCGATCAATAAAAGTATGTTTTTCATCTGAGGAAATAGCAAAGGCTATACTGCGGAACAGAAATGAGCTGGGTGTCGAGAAAATAAAAATCTATTCCGATCAAACACCAAAACAACAAAAATACATACAGACCTTAAAAGACGAGCTACAAAGACGCACTGCGAGCGGAGAAGCTAATCTTAGCATAAAGTATATTAAAGGCGTACCAAAAATTATTTCTGCCGCTGAACACCAGCCTACACAAGTACAAACTCCAAAAAACTAGTTTCTTCCTCAGCAAAAATAACATACCAAGTTACAAGCAATTACAAAGATATAGTGTCATCAAAAAAATCCCTTAAATGCTTTTATGCCAATGCTCGTAGCATTGTTAAGCCAGGCAGATTTGACGAGCTCAAATGTATAATAGCTTCACTCCAAGCAACCACACATATTATAGTACTTTCGGAGACGTGGATTAGAAGCGAAGATGAGGCAAATAGACTTCAAATTCCATGCTACACGCACTATTATAACTTTAGACATAATAAAAGAGGAGGCGGTGTCTCCATATTTGTCCACAACAACCTGAAACACAATCTTATAGAAGACCATTGTATTGATGATACTCATTACCTCTGGATTTACGTGAAAAAATTCGCTTTGAGCATAGGTGCTATTTACAAACCAGACAAGACTAATATGAACAATTTCCTTGACATATATTTGCAACAATTACAAAACAAAAAGAGAGCAATAGTATTTGGTGATTATAACTTGGACTTACTAAACCCGGATCGAGCAACTCGTAACTATAGAAACACACTTAAAGAAAGTAACTTCAAGATCCTAAATAAAATTGATCGAAAATATTGTACCCGTGAAACGTCCTCAACCAAAACCATACTAGATCATGTATCCTCCAACCTACATGAAAATAACTTTCATATCGTCATTGTTGAATCTGCAATGTCCGACCATAAGCAAATATTCTTAGAAATTGAACAGTATCAACCTCCCCCTCTTATAAAGACAGAATACACTGCTTTGGATTATTCAAAACTTTACAAATGTTTTGAAGACCTCATTGTAACTACCCGAAATGATGAAGAACCTATCTACGAGAGATTGGCCGACAAACTACAGTCTGTTTTAGTGAAGAGCAAAATAACCAAAATGAAAGTCTTGAACCCCCCACGACAGGATTGGATAAAAAAAGACATAATACAAGACATTAACAACCGAAACGAATTATGGCATAAATATAAGTCAAACCCATCAGACCTGACATTGAAAACTGAATATGAGAAATCAAAAGCTGCAGTTGCCCATAACATACAAAGGACTTAAAACATTTATTTCTATAAATGTTTTAGGGACAATATGACCAAACCTCGAAAAATGTGGAAACTAATAAATGATCTATCTAAAAACAAAATAAGAAAGAGTACTGGACCGGAGAAGCTCGAAACTGACACTGGTACAATTACAGACCAAACTGAAATATGCGAATGCTTTAATTCCTACTTTTCAACTGTAGGGTCATCGCTGGCAAATTTGATCGCTGACAGTTTAAAGAGAGACCAAGTTGAAACAAACCCAGAAACAATTGGCTCAGACGAATTCAACTGCATAATACCAGCAAGCATAGATGAAGTACTCAAAATAATTGACAACTTGGATCCAAATACTAGTTCTGGCATTGATGGCATAAGTACGAAATTTTTAAAATGTATAAAAGGATTAATAGCTAAAAAGCTAACAGAATGTATAAATTACTGTTTCGAAAAAGGTACTTTTCCCGATTGTTTAAAGGTTGCTAAAGTAGTCCCTATTTATAAATCTGGAAGTAAGTCCGACCCCTGTAACTACCGTCCGATATCAGTGTTACCAGTGATTTCAAAAATTTTTGAGAAAATTCTATACAACCGTTTGGAGAGCTTCCTTAAGTCAAAAAACTTCTTATACCATAAACAATACGGATTTCGACCACTTTCAAACACTCTATCGGCAACAATCGATCTCATTACCAAAATTAAAAATAAAATCGATCAAAAACAGACAGCACTAGGTATTTTTATCGACCTCAAAAAAGCTTTTGATACTATTAGTCCGGAATTGCTGCTGCAGAAATTGTCTGGTATCGGTATTGCAGGAAAAGCCCTACAGATTTTTAGATCATACTTAGAAAATCGTAAGCAAGTAGTCAAAATAGGTCAGTATCAGAGCTCTTCTAATCCTGTCACTTTTGGTGTGCCTCAAGGCTCAATTTTGGGACCATTGCTATTCCTAATCTATATAAATAGTATTTCGAAGATTGGTCTTACGGGTGACATTTCGCTATATGCAGATGATACAAGTCTTTTTTACTTTGGAAATTCAGTCGAAGCTATGATTCCTCACATTCAAAACGACTTAAACGTGTTAAGTGATTGGTTTCGATCTAACCTTCTCACGATAAATACTACAAAAACAAACTATGTGATAATTACTCCAAAAAATAAAAAAATCTGTGACAATATTCAATTAAAAATAAACAACGAAATAATACAAAGGAAAACAAAGGAGAAATATCTAGGTTTAATTGTGGATAACCACCTGAGTTGGAAACCGCACATTGAAAAAATTAGATGTAAACTAATTTCACTTACTGGTGCTCTTCATAATATAAACAAATGTCTTCCTAGAAAAGTGCGATACATAATTTATAATTCTTTAGTTAAACCACACATTGACTACCTAATAGAAATCTGGGGGACCGCAGCTAAATCTAATCTAAAACCACTACAAACAGCACAAAACAGATTGATAAAAATTTTATTTAACTACAAATTTAGAACATCAACTCAAAAAATATATAAGGACACAAAAATAATGAACATCTTCCAAACTTACAAATACTATACGTGTATACTTATACGCAAAATATTACAAAAAGATATCCATACAACATTAAACTTCACTAAAAAACAACACAAAATTAGCTTACGTAATCCTAGCTACTTAGTAACGCGACCCCCCCGAACAGTTAATTTCGGGAAAAGAAATATTGAATATGAAGGCGTCAACATGTATAATAAAATTCCTAAGGAGATAAGAGAAACGAAAAGTATGTCTAGTTTTAAAAAACTATTAAAACATCATGTCACCGAGTAAGATTCATTTAATTAAAATTAAAGAAAAAAAAAAAAAAAAATAGGACATAGCCATAGATGCCACATCTAGTTACTATCACTTTTTGGATCCTTGTATAATTGTGATCGCCTACCCGCTTATATTTCGTTTTTTCTACAATTTGTATCATAAGATGAGTTTTGTACCCAAGTAGTTTTAAACGTCTATTTCTATACGCTTACACATTTTTTTTGTATTTAAACATGTTTTCTCAGTAAGTGAATTATTGTAAATTCTTTATGAGAAAATAAAGTTCTTAAACCATAAACCATAAATCAAGTAACATTTTTGCAATTAATGTTGTTTTGTTTATTGCACACACGAGTTGGACATTCCTGTTGTATACTGTTACGCAAATAAGAAAACATTTGTTCAATAAAAACATGTTTACTGAAAACAAATTACTCGATTTTCTAGCAAAAAAGTATTTTTGATATAAGTATTTGTACGTAGATATTAGCGAAAAAACAATACATCTTTCATTCAATAACGTCTCCCTAATTTATTTTTAGGCACTAGGTACTGTAGGACTCATTTATTTCGTCGTCTACGTCTCCTTTACTTATTTTTAGGCACTACAGTAGTGCCTAAAAATAAGTTAAGGAGACGTAGACGACGTAATAAATGAGTCTGAGGAGTGTGATTCTTGGAACAAAAACTATCAAATTATATATAAAAGCTATTATTATTTTGTGGTGCTCTTGTTTTGTTAATTATAGTTCAGTATATTTTTTTACGTAAATCACATCTCATCTTATATTTAGGTTACATGGATTTGTACAGTGGGGTAGCAAGACTGAATTTAGGAGGGCGCAAGACGCAACTGCAATGCACTTTTCTTACAGGACGAAAAATATGACTTGCCAAACTTGTCAACGCCGTTGTCAGTCAGTAGTTCTTCTTTTTTCTCTGATTGCGAGGCTAGGCCTGCCTAACTACGCCACTGGATTTGTATAATCTATAGGTAGTTGTTCTATAGGCTTGTTTCCAGCATCAAATAATTGGAAATCTAATTATTCCGTCACTCGACAGTTAGATTTAGAAAAAAAAATGGAGGTACACATTTTTTTTAAATCAGTGCCGGATTGCGATTTTAAAAGCGTTGTCAATTTAGTTTTACGTAATAAAAGAAAAAAAAACGGTTCAAATATGTTTTGGTAATCTAACTGACGATTATATTAGATTTTTTTTTGGTGCACAAGCCCAGACAGGAAACATTGTTATGCGCCTGCCACACACTCGACGAGTAGCATGGGAAGTAACGAGGAAAGGAGGCAGAGACATAGTGTGGCAACATTACTCGTCATGCCACACGTCATGCTCCTCGTCCTGCCCACTGCTCCCTATTTTGTCGGTTTTTGCGCGCGAGTCAAAGGACCGGCAATACGAGTGCGAGTGGCTGGCCACATAATCGCGAGGTCGCAGTCCGCATCGAGCGCTCGCGCAAGACGAGGATGACGACGACGATGTATATTTCTTTTTACCACATTAATATAATTAGCTATACTAAAAATGCATAGCGCGCACGCTGCCACCGTTTCAACGTCCATCGTCTCACTAAGGCAAATGTCAAGTGAGGAGCGTCGCGATTAATTGCGCGAGTAGAGCAGTGTGTGGACAGAGAGGGCAAATCACGGCAGCGCGAGGAGCATAGCGATGAGCAGCGCAAGGAGCATAGTCTGGCAGGCGCATTAGTGTGGGGTAAAATTTGAAAAAAAAAAGTCTCTCACAAAAAACAGACACCGGTTGGATTGCAATCGAGGAACACCGAAGCTAGACTAGCACTGTTATTCAATCTTCGTTCTCTTGTTTACCAGAATTCGCTTATAGGGCCAATGGCCATTGCTATCATTGCTATCATCACTTTTACTATGGAACCAACCGTCTATTCCTTAGTTTTGTGTATCTCAGCGAGAGGGTGCACACGGCTACACATCAATATATGCAAGACCTGTTTCATATCATCATAATCTCACTTTGATCTTTCCACTTATTCAACGGGCCACTAATAATGGTTTTGTATAGCTTGATGTGTAGCCGTTGTAAAACCGTCATTAACCACCCTAACATCAGAGCCTCAGAGGCCTTATCACTAGTTTTCTGTATGTTACAGTGTACTTGAACTATTTACTGCGTTTCGGTATGGAAAACTGAAAAAAAACATCAAATTAACGTCAAAGCTCCCGTTTACTTTACGCCACAAAAACTTAAAAAGTCATGCTAGGTCTATATCATGCATGACTTTTCCATTTTTTGACGTAAAGTAAAATGGAACTTTTTTCAGTCATTTGAAGTATAAAATTAGTTACTCGTTCTTACACTTCAGGCGCTTATCCATTTCTCCATACAATAAACGTAGTAAATACTTCAGGTACTAACGTTGTAAACAAAATACAGAAATCTTCTGTTATCAGTCAAATAGACATATTTGATGGGCAAATAAAAGTTTACAAAAAAAGTAGATTAACTCAGGCCCCCATGTACCTTCGGTAAATCTAATTCCAACACGTAAATACACGTTAATATATTATCAAAAGCACTGAGAATTCGATACAATAATAAAACCTTCGAAGTCAGAATCTTCTTAAGAAAACATCCTGAAAATAAGGCTGAAGCGAAACACGATAAGTCAATATTTAGTCGATAGGGAAATTGAAAATATGTATGGAGTTGCTAGCGAAAGATATTGTCCAGAATATTATATTCTATTTATTTATAACTAGTTTTTGCCCTTGATTTTGCTTCCGTGAAAAAGATGTCACTGAAGTCTTATAGGTATAACTTGAGTCATACTATGTGCAAGAAAATCAAGTGAGGGGTATAGAATCAAAGTTAGCTAAATCCTAGTCTTGAAATTTTACACGAATTAAAAAAAACGTTTAATTTTTTGTTATGGTGGCAAAACTGTATGAATGAAACGGCAAAATATGTAGATTTAAAATTAGAACTCTATGGATAGTACACCGAACGTCTACTATAGCAGAACATTTTTTATTGTTTAAATTAAAATGTCGTTAGCTGATTTCGTTACCAACCGACTGGATTTAGCTGACTTTGTTTCTGATATGCATGGATATAGCTGCATTCGTTTCTAGCAGAATAGCGATGACGTCATTGTACTAGTGATGTGCGTTGCCTACATTGGTAGTATCGAGGATGCAAGAAAATGGCCCAGCGGACACCACTGGAAGCGCAGCGGAGCGCACTTTAAGATAACAATTTAATATAAACCTTAACTACCTTGATATACAGTCAATATAAGAATAAATTCGGACACGGTGCTCGGAGCTACCACAAGAGAATGCGCGCGACCGTATGTCAAGGTAGATAAGGTTTATATTAAATTGTTATCTTAAAATGCGCTCCGCTGCGCCTCCAGCGGTGTGCACTGGGCCAATGATCAACTGTGTTGGAACAAGTGGCAATTGAAAAAAACGGGAATATAAAAAGTTTTATTGCAAATCACAAAATTGACAATCTTTTACTGTAATTATAAAATAAACAGAATCACTTTTTGTTGTTTAATACCAGAATTAACATTTTTATTAATTTCAAGAGTATGCATTGACATTTCAGTTAAACCTCAATATGTCAATGCCTATCTGCAAATTATATTCTCAAAGTATTATCCTCTGTACCTGGTTGGCAATGCAGATCACAATCATTACTTTCGTCTTCTTCTTTGTCATCTGTCAGCAACAGCATTTCTTCTTCATCTACACCATCCAATACATGTCTAAAGTAATATAAATGGGGCAGATTTTGCCAATTTTCTCCATAATGTTTTATAAGAAGATTTCTGACATCTCTTAGTTTCAGAACTTTAACTTCTATATTTTTCGAGATCACAGATGGTTGGATCATCTCAGCAGTCTTTTTTGTTTTACATATGTTCTTGGGTGTCCCAATATCGGAGCAATAAAAAATTTCACCTCTTACTAGTACGTTTCCTGCTTTCTTGGACCTACGGATGATGAACCGCTTACATTCTGAAATTTTAAAGTGCAGCTGTGCTGTTGGTTTAATTATGTGTTGTGCAGTGGATTTCCAGTCAAGCACCTCTATGTCTTCGAGTTTTGTCACTGTCGAATGTTCGCTTATCATTTCCATATATTCTGAAGGTGACGTTATTACCTCCACTTTACGAATGGCTTTCTCTATATTGCCGAACACTCGGTCTGGAGGCATAAAAGAGTGACCAGTCACAGGGAAGATTATTTCGACTTTTTTCACTTGTGGATTATTCAAAATCCACCTTGAGCACATGGCCAGCATCATTACATTTTTATTTTGGCCTGCACAGCCGTCTGCCATTAAACGAACGTGTGTAATTCCTGCTAAGTCAGTTTTGTTTAGGCGGTCGTAAACGGCGGAAGCTATTTGATTTGCCCCCTTTGGATATTGGTCTTCTGTCCACACGTAGGCAAACGTTGTAGTTTTATTTAAAGGATCTTTGGATGATCCATGAACTATGGTGAAATTATATAAATATAGCTGTCGGCTGTAATAACAGCTCTGGTCTGGGACTTTGGGCAATACCAAGTTTTTCTGGCAATCAAAGGAGAATGTCGCCAAATTCTCTCGTTTCTCTCGAAGTAATTTAAAAAAAGCTTGAGATTTTAATTTATGAATCCTTTTATCTATCAGAAGCTGAGTTTTCTTACTTGCATTTTGCTCCGTTTTAATTCTTTCCTGCAGTTCGATACATTTAGAGCAGACGTCCGTTCTGGGACTTCCGAATCCTAAATTGAAGTCCTCATTGAATACAGTTCTAAAATATGAGATTTTTACTGGGCTGTTTGGATTTTGTTGCATAAAATGTTTGTACAGTTTTTTAATGTTCAATTCAGCAGGTAGATATTTGCGTTGGCTAGATCCGCGGCAGTAATGAGATTCAGTACATTTCAAAGATTTCAGAAAAGTATGTATCGATTTTCGTAAAACTCCATATTTATTTATTTTCTGATTTCCACCTCTTTTTTCCACTGGCATCTGACCAGTTTGGAAAAAATATCGCATCACATATTGAACACGGTACTTTTTGATTCCTAATGTATTCAAAAATATGATATTTTATAGCAAATTCTCTTTCTTTTCTTACATTTTTTGTTGGTCGTTTTCGCACTGTCTTGTTTACTGAGCAACATTTCAATATTAACGCATCTTGGTTCTTCTTTATGGGCGTTGCGTAAAACGATCGATGAAATTCTAGTAAATTCCGTACTTTCAATTTTTGGCATGCTAATTTAGATTTTCCATGATTGCATGAAATTGGCTCCGGCAACGACTTTGCCGAATATCTGTAAAACGATATTAACAAAAAACATTATTTTCTAAAATTCCAGAGATATTTCGAACAAAATTATCGTTATGTGTGCAGCACTAGTCCGCACATTACCTGTCAAGTTTGGCTTTGTTAGCCTTCCAATTCCGCGGGTTTCTTTTTCGTTTTCTCCCTTTCCCTTCATCGGCTTCTATCACGGGCACTTCCATTGTTCTTTTTTCTACAAACTTAACACGCTTTTTAAACTTAAATCACCCAAATTACTAAATAAAAACAGCAAAAACTGCAGACACGTACGCACTCGTTTGTATGAGAACCGCCATCTTAATTTTTTTTAAATGGAGGGCTGTCATTGGCGGATGGCGACTTTAGCTATGTTCGTTTCCAACACCAATGGATATAGCTTTCTTCGATACTAATCATGTTTTTTGAAGTGGATTTTCTTATAGATATAGCTGGTTTTGATAGTGAAACGATTCTATAATTGGATGGAAATTGTACGAACAACAAAGTGACATTATTAACTCATAAACCGTTTTAGTATGGATTTAGCTAACTTTGATTCTATACCCCTCAAGTGTGAAAGCAAGGATATACTAACAAACAGCTAACACTTAACTATCTATTCTAATGAACAATATTAATAGTAGATTATGCACCGAGGGGCTAAAGTTGTGTCTTATGTCACGGGCGTCATATTGAATCTCGAGCGCAATGAAGGATTCGGGATTTAACTCCCGAGCGAAGCGAGGGAGTTAATACAAGAATCCTGAATGCAGCGAGGGATTCAAGCTAGCCCAAGGCAAAGACACCTTTAGCCCAGAGGAGGATACTCTACTTTTTACACCTACTGTGAGAAAATAATAGCCATAGTACGAAAAACAAAGACAAGACAAGACACGATCAATTCGATTTTCGAAAAAAAAAGTATCTTCTATGGTTTTGTCGTGTTTGTCCTAATGATATCACTCTCATGGATGTGGCGTTTGTGTAAACTAAGTTTTATACAGGGCTGGTAGAATGGTTTTGGATGATTGGCTGTATGCATTTTGAATTTAGAACGTCATTGGAGACGCTCGTGAAAATAGAGTATTTTTGATAAAATGTGATAAATCGACTATATTATAGATAGGTTTTATTATTTATTTATTTATTTACAAAATCCACAGCAATCTTAGTGCAGTTTATTTAAAATAAATTAACTAATGTTACAGCCAATTACTATTACCTACGGTATTACGGCGCGGTACGGTATTTGTTATTATTAATGCCAGTTTTAATGTTATTTCATTCCTTTTAAAAAATGGTTCGTAGGTAGTTATCTAATTATTCTTACAATATTATGTCTTCGAAAACATGGCAACGATATGAAGAAGCAATCGCGTTATGATTTTTTAGGAAATCGAGAATATCATCCACGCGTAGTAAGGGTTTCGAGAATAGCTTTCCTCTTTCTGGCACACTAAATCAGACTTGGCTGTATGGGCTCAGCTCCCTTTGCCTGCCCCAAAGAGGGACGAAAAGAACCAAAAAAAAATCTAGGCTGCATGGGCTAGATAGATCCCTTTGTCTTCCCAAAAGGGAAAAGAAAACTAAAAAAAAAAATCTTTCTGGCACCAAAGGGTGTTTGTTGTTTATAAACATATTCCAAATTCAAATCACATTATTGACCAGCGGGTAATAATGAAATCCAGTACAACATTATTGACCGGCTGTGCCCTCGGCCACTAATGACTCACTTTAGGTTAAGGTTGCTTGACATATAATTTGACATTTTCGAGCAGGTGGTGTGAAAAATAATTTAGTTTCAACTATTTCTCTAAAATAATACAGATTTCGACAAAATCTTTGCCAATTTTTAAATAATGAACATGAAAAATCCTGGCTGTATAGCTGGACGACCACAGCACAAAAATTAAAAAAAAAACAGGCGGCAAAGTGACAATCCGATCTACACTCATTTTTTCTTTAGCTAAAATTTACGAGTATGTTATTAATTTTACTTTCCTCGTATTCGTAATGAAAAGCACAGTGTTTACCTCGGGTAAATTACTTATTAAGTCCCTCGAACTATTAGCGCCCTCACTACGTTACGGGCGCCAAACCCCGTCTCGGGAAGTAAATAAGTAACTTTCACACCTTGGATAACAATGTACTATTCCATCCCGGGAGATATTCCCATGGGATAATTTCGACATACACAAAGACATATGGACAAAGTCGTAGGCAAAAATTGGTACTTTGTAAACTGTATCTACCTACTGTTTAATTAACTGTTACATATAGGGGCGTGTTTCTAACCTAGGTACATTTTACTGAAAATATTTACCTTCAAAACTGATGGATAATAATGATCTGATGATGGAGCTGGAAGGTGGCCATAGGAACTCTGCAGTGAAACGCCCCAAACTCAGTTCTCAAACTCCCCAACAATAAAAGTTTGTTTTTAAAAAGAACATCTTAGTTTTTTAAATGACTAACTTATTTCTGTTAAAAAAACCGGCCAAGTGCGAGTTGGACTCGCCCATGAAGGGTTCCGTAGTAGCAAGCATAGTTTAGGGATATAATTATATTGAGATTAGTAAGTAATATACAAAAACAATAAAAATAACTTTGTTTTTCATAGTGTTTGTATGAATGGCAAAGTTATATTTGCGGTTTTTGAAAATGTACTACTTATATTTCAAAAACTGCTAACTATATCTCATCCAAACCAATTTTCGTTGGAAGTTTTTGTTAAGGTCTACATTATATTATATTTTTTTTAGTTTTATCATTCTCTTATTTTAGAAGTAACAGGGGGAGGGGCGACATTTTACCACTTTGGAAGTGTCTCTCACGCAAACTGTTTAGCTTAGAAAAAAAAAATGATATTAGTAACCTCAATATCATTTTTAAAGACCTATCCATAGATACCCCACACGTATGGGTTTGGTGAAAAAAAAAAAATTGAGTTTCAATTCTAATTATGGGGGGTACCCCCAAAATTTGTTTTGTTTTTATTTTTAGGCAGACAGACGGACAGACAGACGGAACCCTAAAAAGTGTCTGCTGAAAAAATGACTATGAAATATTTAGAAGTTACGCTTTGAAAGGATTTCGAAAACTATTTATATGCACGCCATTAGGCGTCACTGCCTCTAAAATGAGCATTCGTCCTTTATGCCCAAATCTCTGTTGCCATTAGGAGGGGGGTGTCAGTATGTCCCACAATATCCATATTCTTTGGGGTACTAGGGGACTAAAAATAAGCCTAACAGCAAAAACTTTGTGATTCACTATTTTTGTTGTAGAGCAGGAAAGATTTGTATTTATGTGTGTGTATGTTTGTAATGAAAAACTCAAAAACTACTGGTCCGATTTAAAAAACTCTTTCACCAGTTGAAAGCTGCTTTGGTCCTAAGTGACAGGCAGTAAAGGGGGGGGGAGTGAGAGCGAGCGAAGCCGCTGGCAAAAGCTAGTAAAATATATCTTTAGAATAGTATCGTACATTCACTGTATCTATTAATAAAAGGTGTCATAAACATTTATAAATTCTAGATATGACCAAAGCCTACCGGGGTCGCGGGACTATCTTATCAGGTAATCGTGGCCCCGGAACATAAAAGGCTATTGAAGGACACCGTGGATTATAGTCAGACAAGTCTGACAGTCCCTCCCGTCCCGCCCTGGGTGGGAGGACTCATTTGATGATTTTACCAGGTAAAAAAGTCCCGTGTGGTAGATTACAATTGGGGATATTATAGGGTATTTATGTTAATTTATTAGTCAAGCGGTTCTTATTACAAGTAAATGATTAAGAAAATACTTACATAGGTATTGTAGATTTTGAAAAACAATTTACTTCATCGGCTGATTGTAATGAAGAATTTAATAAACTCTAAAAACTTTATGCAAGCTAATCTAATTAAAAAGCAGATTTAATTTTCTTGTTACTATTGGCAGACAGAGACGTGACCGCATACAGTAGGGCTAAGATAAATTGAATGTCTGTCATTGCCAGGACAACCAGGGTTGCTACTCACATAGGCGGGTCGGCACCATCGGTTCAGCAGTATTTATCGAACAGCAAAGCCGACCCGAAACAATTATTGAATATATTTTATACGCGTGTAGGTCATACTTGTCAGGCCTGTTGGTGTAGTGGTTAGTGACCCTGACTGCTATGTCGGAGGTCGTGGGTTCGATTCCCACCCAGGACAAATGTTTGTATGATGAGCACGATCATTTGTTCTGTGTCTGGGTGTTATTTATTTATTTATAATATTTATGTAATTAGAAATATATAAGTATGTTTATCAGTTGTCTAGTACCCATAACACAAGCTCTGCTTAGCTTGGTACTAGAGGACGTTGTGTGATAGTTGTGGAATATTATTATTATTTCTGTACTTATTTATTTTTTGACATAAGTATTATTTTACATTTTTAAATATGTTAAACAATAATAATTATTATTACTTTTTATGGGAAAAATGATTGCACTTTTTCGATTTCAAACGGCCATTCGGATTGATACGGCATTCAATTGGCAGTATTCGTATAACGAAAAAGCGGACCGATAAGTCGACAGTTGCCAAGTCGAGTGATTATGTGCGGCAGACAAGCGTCTGTGGTTCCCGAACAATCATCGCTCGGCTGTGTCGACTAATGCTGGCCCGTTTCGGTGTGTAGCAACTAGCAACCCTAAAGCCTCCCACGTATTGTAAATAGTCGTTGATCCCTCAGAAAACGTCTTTTCACTCATTTCAATTTCATTCACCGACGCGACGCTTTATGTGTGTCTGTATTAAATTGGATGGTCATGTACGATTCCAATTTTGGGCAGAATTCAATTTACTTTTTATTATTATTTTCTTTGTATTTACCTGTTCAGAAGATTTTGGTTCACAAAGCTTTTAATTTTGTGGGAAAATGGTTTATCTACTTGTATATATTAAATGATAAAGTGGTTTTAATAAGTTTTACGTACGCAGAATTCATGCCGCATCGTTTGTACGACAATAATTTTATTATCGTACAAAATATTCTTCATTCATTTTCTATCTTATATTATGTGCTATTCATATTAAAGTGCTCTACGCAATACTTAATCTTGAAAAACACAATCAACCTAAAACCTAACTGTAACTGTCCACAAGTATATAGGACGACGATTTTTTCCTATTTTCACCAGCTAGTTTAACGCAGAGTTGAAAAACCATCAGTGCGTCCTTGAGACGACAATTTTTTTCTATTTTTCGTATTTCTATGAATAACGAAGCAGGGCAGCACTATCTCATGTAACAATTTTACGCCATCGTGCTACAACTGCTGTTGAAACATCACAAATTTTGTAACAATTCCAGCTATTTTCAAAACCGTCTATTTCACATTGAAACATTCCGGCCTTTTACAATCCATTTTCGCAGAGCATACGCACTGGCAGCAGTGACATCTGAATTGTGCACGTATGTCCACTCCCAGTAACAGGGCAGGACAAATGGCGAACGAATGACGGAGTTCAGAATTAGCAAGTCAAATGGCTGGTCCGCGCACCACAATGAATAGACGATGAGACTTCAAATTATGTCGTAACACGGTCGTGTATTTTCATGGACCGATATAAGATATGGTCTGGATGATATTGTATGTATAATGTGCGCCGTTATTGTTGTTCTTGGCGCTCTAGTTTCAATTTATATCACGTCATCGTGAGACCCGCTTTCCTCCGTACTCAGTTGTGTTTTCTCTTCATATCGCTCGTGTTTCCTTAGTAACGTGGCATGGAAATATTCCCCGTATCATTTGCCTCTCAATAAGTGTAATTCAACAAGCTACTCGTACCTCTCCATTCACAAATCTACCTTACAAAGGTGCTTATAAATCAACCAATAACTCTCCGTTCATTCAATTCAAAAGATCACGACAATATCAGGTAAAATCTACGAGGACTAAAGTCAAGTTTTACGGACAGAAACGGGGGCCAGTATCTAATATTGTCGTATCTTTTATGTCGCTGCCAAAAAGAGAGCCCAAGGTTTTCAATACGAAAATTAATATGAGAGATATTAAAATGCGATCCACAGACTTACTTTTAAAACTCGCTCAGTTGATCTGATTGTGGGGCGGGTTTCGTCAAAGCAAATTTTATGACAGCCACATACGACGTAAATTATTCGTCGGCCTCGTTTAGAAATCACCTCATCCCGTATTCATCACACTGAAAAATAAAATCGAAATGCGAAATTCGACGAACTGTTTTACCGATATCTTTCTACGCATTCTATACAGGTTGATCTTTTTGGTTTTTGGTTGAAAAAAAATACAGGCTCGTGAAAACAAAATTTGTGTTCCATTCACGAATATTATTCGAGTAACGATTTAGATTTTTGGGTTGGTTGTACATTTGCCACAAAGTTAATTCGCCACGAAAAAAGTATGTCTGATAACTGTAAATTAGCCACATTGCTTATCCGTACGGATTGCAGAAAAATTAAATAATAACATCCAAGCACAAAATTACAAAAAATGAGAACACGTTGTGGAATCTGTACAGAAAGTACTAGGAGAACAAGATCATGAAAATGTTGGTGCCACCGTCTTCAGTACTTAAAAACGTATTTTTGCCTGACAGTCCCTTCCGTCCTGCCATGGGCGGGGAGGACTCATTTGATGATTTAATCACGTAAAAAAAAACACAGGAAAAATATGGTTTATTGTCGACTACCTACCTAAAATGATTTGACGAAGGTTACTAGTTTCGCCGAACCCTTTCATGGGAGCGTAAGTGTGTCAAGTCATTTATCATTCGCTTTTCGCTTCATTTATTTCTCTCTATTATACGTATTCACACCACTATTCGGTCGTATTTGAATATAGGGTTAGGTTTACGTAGTAGGTATTATGTAATAGAATTATTTGTGCTATAATCGTCCATCATGGAGTTACCTAGTGTATTTATTATGCTGAAGTGGAAGTGGGCCGTCCATGTCTGCAGAGGCATTGCAGACGGACGGAGAAGCAGACATGTGTTAGAGACCGCGTATGTGCAAAGGTAGTGTGGGACGCCCTGCGGCCTGCGGCACGATGACTCGATGATTTGAAGAAGAAGAAGAAGAATGGCAGGCAGTGGATGAATGCGTATTGCGTACTACCCAGGACCATGAGTGACCTTAGGGGGAGGCTTTTTTTTTTTTTTTATCGTGGTAAAATCATCAAATGAGTCCTCCCACCCCGGGCAGGGCGGGAGGGACTGTCAGACTTGTACTGACTAAAATCCACGGTGTCCTTCGATAGCCCTTTATGTTCCGGGGTCACGGTAATGAGATAAGTCCCGCGACCCCGGCAGGCTTTGGCCCTCTAGAGAGGGGGCCCCGTCATTATGCTGACGCTCTTTGAGGCGCGCGTGGAACACAACGCGCCGTCGACCCGGGCATGGTCCATGGTCGGGCAGCGAGTTGCCCTTTACTCGCCGCCCGCATGCCCGCGCCTACGGTGGCCGGAGATCGTCTTGCGACGTCCGTCGCCGTGGGCGTCCACCACTGCGGTTGGGGCGGAGGGAGGACACTGTCCTCTCTCTCACGCGGCCCGCCTCCTCCTTCGCGAGCATTACTGCTTCGCAGAAGGAGGCGACCGCTTCCCACTCCGTCTCGCCCCGCAGCATGGCCGCAACCAATGCCGGGCGCGAGAGGTCTCCGCCTATCGCCGCCGTGAGGACACGTCGGTGCTCTGCCCAAGCGGGGCAGTCTTGCACCGTATGCTCTACTGTGTCCTCCGGGCGATCTTCGCAGTGGTGACACCCAGGCGTTTCCTCCTTTCTCCTTAGACACAGGTACCTCCCGAAACTTCCGTGTCCGGTGAGGACCTGCGTCATGCGGTAGGTCAGGACGCCGTGACTCCTATCCAGCCACTCCTCAAAGAGGGGTCTTACCGCCGCGATTGCGGCGTGCCCGGCCGTCGGTTGCGACAATCGTCCCCTCCATACTGCCCTGAGATCGCGCCGGACCTCTTCCCGCCGCGCCTCGACTTGTCGGGGCAGCGGGAATTCTCCCCGGCGCTGCGCCTCCACGCGCCACTCATAGACGCGCTGGAGGGCAGTCGCCTCCAGATCCCAGGGCAGTAATCCGGCAAGCAGGTTTAGGGGGAGGCTTATGTTATAATTTTATGATAATTTCATTCCATTTGCAATTCAAGCTTAAAATTTTCCAGTTTCTAAAATATGTTCTATCACTACAAATGTTTTTAAAATAGTTTGTATTTAAGTCTTAATTTGCCACTATTCAAGAATCACAAGCATCATAATTTGAGAATTTGATGATTCCCAGTCACAAAAAAGTTACTACGTAAAGTAGTTACCAAAGAAATTATTACTTTTACAGATATTTAGATAATTGTCAAAAAGTTACGAGTCTAACCGTCGACGTTTTACGAGTCACAATCAAACATTGAAGTTTTTTAATTGGTAGATACAGGAAGTAAAAACTTTGATTCATTTAAATCTTTATTCAGTAATAATTTGGTCCTTCAAGTTGGACCAAATTAGGTACTGAGTATTTTTATGCAGAATTTAATTTAAATAGTTTTATTTATAGACAAACATGTTGTTTTACTATTTTAAAATGTATTGTTTAATTTACAACCAAGGTCTTTCTTTAAAGTATTTGCAAGCCTTAGACCACACAAATAAGCAGCTTTTAAACATCTTTGTTGAAAAAGTTATTAAAATATTCCCTCTAAATTTTACGTTGCGAGTCTACAAATTAATGCTAAGAACACTTAAAAAAATTGTTTAAAACAAGTGTTTTTTGGTTTTTTTTTAGTTTCGGTCATTTTCTCTATTTAATTCAAAATCAAAATCAAAAGTCATTTATTCAAATTAGGCTGATTTATCAGCACTTTTTGAAGGTCAATTTTTTACATAAGACAGTCCCCCAAAGCGCCCCCCCTTCGACACTTCCTAGTGTTTTGGCTGGGAAGAAGAAGTGGCGGAACAAACTCCCCAGCAACACATCTGTCTGTACGGTTAGAAGAACCAAGATATTATACAATTTAATAGAACATTCACATCATACATCAATTCGAATTGTACTATGGGTCGACGTCTTAACTTATAAATAAATTATATGTTTCATTTCTAGACTAGATCTTTTCAAATTCGCTGTTTGTAATTAAATATTTACAAAAAATTATCGATGGAAAAAAAACATCTACTGTTTATTTTCTCATGTTTTTAAGTATTATTTCATTACAATGCCAATAAAAGTTAAAAAAAATGTGACATAGCAAGGGCATACACTCAAATGATTTAATGTCAAGCTATTAAGACTCTTGAATATTAATTTATTTTCATTTTACATGCATTCATCCACCATGAAAAGTGGTTAGAACGTGTAATAAAAAACACTGTTTAAAACAACTTGTTTTAAACATGCCAACCCTGGCCTGAATGGCTATATCCGAAACTATGAGGAATATTGAAAAACGTTGAAAGGAGTCTCGAGGCCGATTTTAACGAAAACTAAAACTGCATCACGGGATTTTAGAAAAAAAAACAGTAATCATATGATTACTCAAAGAATTTGATCCTTATCAGCAATACCTACTATCGAGTACCATGGGGAGGAAGCTGCTGGCAAAAGATATAAATAATATAAATGGAAAGTTTGCATACATAGATGTTTGTTAGTCAATCAATCTAGAATGGTTGAACAAATCTTGATGAAAAGCACAGAGTTAGTTTTTCCGATGTTGTGTTGCTGTATTATTAATTTATTATTTTCGAAAATCTGTGGGCGAAACCGCTGGCAAAAGAATAGTTAGTTTAGTTTAGCTTAGTTCAGTGAAAATGTTAGCACACCAATGTACTGCACAGCCTTGCTGGCGAACACGGAGGCAGAACGCGATACCAGCCTAGGACGCGCACTGCTGAAATGCGCGAACAAAAGTGCCGCACACTATTTCGGTGGAATCGTACCATTACAGCAAAAAAACATTAAGGTAAAAGTACGTATTCCCGTTAGTGTACCAGTACCCGTTAACAAGTCAGTTTTTTTATTATTGCATTTTTCTACCAATTATAATGTTAAGTTTGTAAATGGCAATACCTTCTTTGTAATATTTTGTACAATTGTAATGGCAACATTGTCCAATAAGTTTAATGGCGTTAAAACCATGCGATGACAAAAGTTTGCAGTGTGAAAATACTATGTAAGTTCAAAGTTCTGTCAGTAAACTACGAATCCACCACGTCGCATTGATGAGCTAGCCATACTGCGACGGATAACGTTAAGGTAAGAGTGATAATTTTCTAAAATATATGAGTATATTATGTTGCGATAAAACCTATAAATTGAGGTGAATCTAATTGAGAAATAAATTATTTTGCCGTTAACATCTATTGGTACTAACAAACCCTTCTTGACCTAGTACCCGTTAAAATCGTAATTTTTTTACCGGACATTGGTACATGATGAACCCGGTAACACACGTTGTACCGAAACCCATTATTGTGTACTTATTACCTTGAAATAGATCTCATTTTCCTTTAAAACTGTGAAATACATTGCCGGATATTGGGACTTGCATTAAAAGTTGCATTTAAACCCGACATCGTCCTTATTGCCTTGTGTTAAGTTCTCTTTTCCTTCGAATCAACAGAATGCAGTTTCTATGTTCCTTGTTTGTGTTGTAATCACCTGGATTCGATTGCCTCCTTAGTTGTTGATGTTACATCTTTACTATCGCTTCTGGGAGTGACTGATTGATTGGTGAGGTGAGTGATTGGTCAAATTGAATAGTTTTTGGACAAAGACATGGACCTGGAAAAGTTACATGACTCGATCTGGGATTACTCGACTAATTTAATTTTAATTTTGTGTAACTTGTTCTTTTTAATAACGCTGCTATCCATTTTTCTATCATGTAAGCTTGAGCTTGAGTTAATTTAAGGTGTTTAAGAAAATTGAGGCAAGATTTTTAATTATAATGCATGCCCTGGGGGACAGATATCCATTCCACAATTACTACTATGTTTTAATGTACCGTCGTTAAAATATTTTAAACGTAGGTATTTATATTTTCCTATTGATACGAATTCAAATTTTCAAGAACAGTGTTCTTTTTTTTTCAGATAGCCATGTCTGATAGGCAGAAGGCCATATTAAAGGCTATGGAAGCAGTCAAGCTGGCACATCACCGGACGCATGGCACAGGAGCGTGGTGGTATTATTTTTCAAAAAAGGCGATAACACGCTTCTTAAAAACTACCGCCCTATTTCACTCCTGAGCAATGTCTACAAGTTGTTTTCGAGAGTTATCTCGAATCGTCTCGCCCAAAAGTTCGATGACTTCCAGCCGCCGGAGCAGGCCGGGTTCCGAAAAGGCTACAGCACCATGGACCACATAGATACCCTCAAGCAAATAATCCAAAAGACCGAGGAATATAATAAGCCTCTGTGCCTAGCGTATGTGGACTACGAGAAAGCCTTTGATACTGTCGAGACCTGGGCTGTGCTGGAGTCCATGCAGAGATGCCTCATCGACTACCGCTACGTTGAGGTGATGAGATGTCTGTATAAGGCCGCAACTATGACCGTCCAAGTACAAGAACACAGCACAAAACTAATCCAACTACGTCGAGGTGTAAGACAGGGAGACGTCATCTCTCCGAAACTGTTTACAAAAGTGTTGGAGGACGTTTTCAAGACGCTTGATTCGAAGGGACGTGGTATAAATATCAATGGTCAGTACATCTCAGACCTTCGATTTGCGGATTGTCATCATGGCAGAATCTTTGCAGGAGCTGGAAGTAATGCTGGACAGCCTAAGCGATTCTTCAAGACGTGTGGGTCTCGGAATGAATTTAGACAAAACCAAAATCATGTTCAATGGTCATGTCAATCCGAGACCTGTAATCGTAAATGGTGCTGCCCTCATCATCATCATCATCATCTCAGCCATAGGACGTCCACTGCTGAACATAGGCGTCCCCTTTAGATCTCCACATATACCGGTTGGAAGCGACCTGCATCCAGCGTCTTCCGGCGACCTTTATAAGGTCGTCTGTCCATCTAGTTGGTGGACGTCCTACGCTGCGCTTGCTAGTCCGTGGTCTCCACTCTAGTACTTTTCGACCCCATCGGCCATCTGCTCTGCGAGCAATATGGCCTGCCCATTGCCACTTCAGCTTGCTAACCCGGTGGGCTATATCGGTGACTTTAGTTCGTCTACGGATCTCCTCATTTCGGATTCGATCACGTAGAGAAACACCGAGCATAGCCCTCTCCATAGCTCGTTGAGCGACTTTGAGCTTTGAGATGAGGCCGATAGTGAAAGACCACGTTTCGGTGCCGTATGTCATCACTGGTAACACACATTGGTTGAAGACTTTCTGCCCTCAAGGTTGTGCAATGAAACATATATCTAGGCCAAACGATACAACTGGGCCGGCATAACTTCGAGACGGAAGCAACCAGAAAGATACGCTTGGGCTGGGCAGCATTCGGGAAGCTGCGTCATATCTTCGAATCATCGATCCCACAATCCCTCAAAACCAGGGTTTACAACCAGTGTGTCCTACCGAAACGTGGACACTTACCATAGGCCTGGTCCACAAATTCAAGGTTACTCAGCGTGCAATGGAGAGAGCAATGCTCGGAGTCTCTCTGGCGGATAGAATTCGGAATGAAGTCATTCACCAGACAACCAAAGTAATCGACATTGCGCGTAGAATAAGCACGTTGAAGTGGAAGTGAACCGGCCACGTCTGTAGACGGACTGATGCTAGATGGAGTAGACAAGTGCTGGAGTGGAGACCGCGAATGGGCAAACGTAGTGTAGGACGCCCTGCGAAAAGATGGGTCGTCATTGAGGAATGTGGCTGGCAGCGGATGGATGCGGACTGCCCAGGACCGGGAGGGTTGGAGCTCTTTGGGGGAGGCTTACGTTCAGCAGTGGATGGCAATGGGCTGATAATAATAAGCAGTCATAAAAGGAGCCCCAATTTCAGCTGCTGCCAGGCAGTTTGGTATCTCACGGTCGACGTTGGATGACAAATTACGCGTATTCATAATGATATTTAGTTTAAACTTAAGTTTAAACTAAGTAACATTATGAATACTTAGTTTAAACTTCGTGATGTTAACTATTATTACCTATAATAATTTTCATAAATACATTTGAAAATTTTTCATTTATACAAATGTCTTTTTTCTTTGGATAAGCCCTTCTTTATTTATTTTACAAATATGCAAAAATAGTATTTCTGTGAACTTTAACGTAAACCAATAGAGTTCAAATTCGCATTGAATATTACCGGATTCAGGGACAATTTAACGTTTACTAGTACAAATCTACCGGGTACTGGTACAATTAGCCCTTTATTTTATATTTTTCTTTCATTGTTAAAGAAAATTTATACTAATTAAAAAAAAGAATATTACAATAAAACTTGTTTAAATTATCTCTCTAGTCATGTAATTATTTTTTTTGTAAGTCTTCTAGTTTTACCATAGCGTACCTGCAAAGTCAGTGAAGTTCAAAACTTCACGGTTACTGGGCCGTTTACCTTATCGGAATCTTTTCTGGAGCAACCTTGTCTTAATAATAAATTACAAATTATAATTAAGTACAAATATTAGATAGAAGCTCGTGTATTTCATGTAGACTTATCTTTATACAGAAACAACAGAGAACTTCTAAATAGGTATTTATTTTTATGTTGACTTAATAATTTCGGTTCTGATTTTCATTACATATATTCCGGGCATTGTTTTAAGATTTGTCTCTCCATTTTTTTACGCTACAAAACAATAAACGCATTCTAATGGAAATGATAAAGGCTCGAACAGACACACGCGATTAATCGCGCTGCGACAACGAGCCAAGCTAATTTCCACTCTAAATGTACTGCGAATGGACCGCGGATAGATTTTAGCAAACACTTTTAAGCCTCCTGCAGACACACGCGTTTAATCGCGCGGGGCGACATGTCGCGGTCCATTCGCAGTATTTTTAGAGTGGAAATTAGCTTGGCTCGTTGTCGCAGCGCGATTAATCGCGTGTGTCTGCAGGAGGCTTTACACGTCAAAATACCATTTTATAAAAATAGATGAGGCCGAACAGCCGAAATAAACTTAGATGTCATAGTCTATTTTTAAGTCCAGACAATATATTGCTCAAGTCATACGAGGATCATGCCGGTTTGTGTCTGAGATGCTTCAACAGCGCAGATGACATGATTCGTATGAGAATAGCCTACAGCTATATGCACTTAACTAAATCTATACTTGTCTTTTTTTATCTTTGACCCACACTATGCGTTTCTCCTGTATCCTTTACAAAAAAAAAAAAACTCACATAGACAAACATCCAGTGCCGAAACAACTATTTTCTGGTCTCACGCTACAAATATTTGTATGATCTACGAGCATCGAACCAGCAATACGCTGTGCAGCAGTCGACCGCTCAGTCACTTCGCTAACCGTGCCGTCATTACTACCTAACCTATTTCATATTTAACTCAATCCATCTTTTTCTATGCTTGCGTTGTTTTTCGTTTTTATGGTTCCGTACGTCCGAATACAAAAACGGAACCCTTATAGGATCACTCGTGTGTAATCTTAAATGTATTTTTTGTAATTTTAAAATAAATAGTTTCCAAGTTATTCAAGAAAATAGACGAAAATTGACCATTCCCCCCCCTTATCTCCGTAACTACTGAACCTAAAATTTTGAAAAAAATACAGAAATTACTTTTCTACTTATAGATTATAAGAAAACCTATAAGAAGTCCATGATATTAAGATAACATGGTAAATCACTCAATATTGTGCGTGCCAATCTTCAATTATTCGTAAATTTCAATTCATCTATTATTTGCAGTTAAAATTATAGGAAGGCAAAAAATAAATATAATAATAATATTCCACAACTATCACACAACGCCATCTAGTCCCAAGCTAAGCAGAGCTTGTGTTATGGGTACTAGACAACTGATAAACATACTTTTATATTTCTAAATACATACATATTATAGATAAATTACACCCAGACACAGAACAAATGATCGTGCTCATCACACAAACATTTGTCCTGGGTGGGAATCGAACCCACGACGTCCGGCATAGCAGTCAGGGTCACTAACCACTAGACCAACAAGCCTGTCAAATCAATAAATCGTACGGAACCCTCTTCACGCGAGTCCAACTCGCACTTGGCCGGTTTTTTATTTAGTATCTACGCATCTTACTGTTTTATTTCACAGTTGTTGTAGTAGTTGACAGGCCTGTTGGTCTAGTGGTTAGTGACCCTGACTGCTATGCCGGAGGTCGTGGGTTCGATTCCCACCCAGGACAAATGTTTGTGTGATGAGCACGATCATTTGTTCTGTGTCTGGGTGTAATTTATCTATAATATTTATGTATTTAGAAATATATAAGTATGTTTATCAGTTGTCTAGTACCCATAACACAAGCTCTGCTTAGCTTGGGACTAGATGGCGTTGTGTGATAGTTGTGGAATAAATAAATAAATAAATAAAATAAATTTCCACAAAAAGATAATTAAAAAGTAAATAAGTACCTAATTAAAACTCACTTTCATGAAAGTTGTTTACTACATCTTTACTACAAAAATAAATGTACTTCTAGTTAATTCGTCAATGTAAGACTTAGTTGAGTGGCCACGGCTGAAATTTCAGTAACAACTCAGCCCGGGCTAAGTAGTAATCCAATACTTATTACGGCTGCTGAAAGTTGACCTTCTTACTGAAATTCAAGCAACAACGGAGTTTGAAAGAACTTTCAAGGAGCGGTGAGAGGAAAACTCAGTAAAAAATAAGTAGAATTTTTAAAAGACTTGTTTAATTAAACGTTATTCGTGGTATCGAGGTTATATTTGACTTTTCATGACTTTTAAGCTATTGCATAGCTTTTATCGCAGGCTCTGAGCGCGGCGGGCGCGAAAAACCTAACGAAAAAAACTGTCGTTTCAGTTCGGGAGACTTCGGCAATCATAAAGGTACGGACAGACGTGCTCATAAAGGTACGAAGAGGGATTTACTTTTTCTTACTGATTTTAAACGGCCAGCTACAAAAGGAGTTTTCAAAATGAAACCTACTTTTAAAATTCTCCTACAACAAAGAAGTTCTTTATTACAGTAGTGCACCACAAACATTTTAAATAAATTATATTCTCGTTAAATATACGCGGTAAGCGATTTTTTTCTTTTAAAATAAAAAAAAAAATGTTATGCAATAGCTTCACCGCGGCAGTCTCCGAGAGCCACATGTATTTTTTTTTCTATGGAAAAACGATAAGCTTACTGTTCATCATCTTCCTGCCCTTATTCCATTTTACTTGGGGTCGGCGCAACACGGTTTCTTCTTTCATAATGTAGGTACATACTGTCTTTTTTAAAGTATTGCATAGCTTTTATCGCGGGCTCTGAGCGCGGCGACCGAATTTTCAAAAACCTAACGAAAAAACCTAAGGAAAATACCTGACACCACGCATCGTCTAACGTCGTTTCAGTTCGGGAGACTTCAGCAATCGTAAAAATATCCGTCATAAAGACAATAATTATACTTTTTCTTACTGATTCTAAACGGCCAGCTACAAAAGGAGTTTTCACAATGAAACCTACTTATAAAATTCTCCTACAAGAAAGCAGTTCTTTAAGTCGTGCACCACAAACATTTTAAATAAATTATATTCTTGTTAAATATACGCGGTAGGTGATTTTTTCTTTTAAAATAAAATAATGTTATGCAATAGCTTCACCGCGGCAGTCTCCGAATGCCACAAGTTTTTTTTTTCATGTATTTTCTCACATAATCCATCTATATTTTATTTGGTCTTCCTCTTTCTGTCCATTCTTAAAAATAGGAGGGAAAATAAAGGGAACGAAACGTTTTACGTTCACTGGTCTCACGTAACGTTTGCTGCGTTATAATTCTCTATTTTATAATAATTCGACTGCCTATCTGACCTTCACAACAGTTAGTACTGGATAATACTTTGATACACTGATTCTCAGACTTTCAAGCTATTGGCTACTTGTAACGACTGTCAAAGGTTTGGCAACAGCGAGATTGGCGCGATGCTACGCGTGGCGTGCTAAATAAACTATGAACATAGCGTCGACGTCCCGCTAAACTGTGGCGCTACCGTGGCGTGTGTGTGACGTTGGTGTGACGACTCTATTTTCATAGTAAGTAAGCACGCCAAAGATTCGCCACACTAACGTCATGAAGCACTGAGTTCGCTGTTTGGCAATACTAGGAGAGCTCGGTGAATTTTTTTGAAAGTGCGCTGGAAACTTGCTCAATACTTCGTCAATTATCCTTAAACACAGAAATACAGACGTGGCTGAGAGCAACTGCTTTTGAACGAAGCCAGACGTATGTAAAGATGCGATTTTTTTGGGTTCATATCGCATTTTAAATACGTCTGGTTTCGTTCAAAACCAGTTTCTCTCAGCCAGATCAGCATTTCCGTGTTTCGAGATAATTGAAGAAGTATTCATCCAGCGTACCTACCTCAAGCACTTTTCCAAAATTTCAAACTGCTCTTAGGCTACAAAGCCTTACGAGCTTTACGACACAAGGAAGAAACTCTGCATGTAATGGTTGGCAAGTTATCTACGAAACGACCTTGACAAGCAATGTTTAACCTTGAGTATTTACCCTTGTCGCTCTTATTATAGCCGCAAGTATACATCAACTCGAATACCCATCTTCTTGAAAGTCATGTCAACTCCAGTTCTTACCTATGTACCTCCAATCAAGCCTCGGGCCAGAAAACAAACAACTTTGCGAACTTGCCAGTTGTTTTCATAACCAAAATTAAATTAATTAAGCACAATATTCTGAATTCCTTTGAAAGCTGATAGGCATCCCTATTTAGAATGTAACGGTATAGTTTTTTAAAATTCCCTGAAATACTGTATTTCTAAGGGTCATTTTAATTTTTTTTGTCGTGGTAAAATCATCAAATGAGTCCTCCCATCCAGGGCAGGGCGGGAGGGACTGTCAGACTTGTACTGACAAAAATCCACGGTGTCCTTCATTAGCCCTTTACGTTCCAGGGTCACGGTAATGGTAAAAGTCCCGCGACCCCGGCAGGCTTTGGCCCTCTAGAGCCCCGTCATCTTGCTGACGCTCTTTGAGGCGCGCGTGGAACACAACGCGCCGACGACCCGGGCATGGTCCATGATCGGTGGGCGAGTTGCCCTTTACTCGCCGCCCATTTCTAAGGGTCATAGCATAATTGTAAATCTTCTTTAAACAAAAGGAAAAAGATTAGATAAGAGATTATGGTATTAGAGAAGATATTGAAATGCAAAAAGTTTTTTTTTAAGCTTTCTGTGTATTTGTCTTACTGTGGTCTTACAACTTTGAGTTGTTTTTTATTATGACACTTTGTTTCCAGAAAGCACGTTTCATTTTAACAAACTCTTGAACTTTATTATATCTAGTGCAGACAACTACACTGGTTTTAATACAAGACTGCTGACAAGAACTTACACTGAAAAAAATAAAACGAGACTTTCTACTGTTCTTGAACAGTAAAAAAAAACGGTTCCGGGAACTTATTTATACGTTAAAATAATTGATTACGGACAGTGCACTGAAATAGGCAAAAACAGTAAAGAGCTAAACAGTTATTTCAACTGTATGAACATTAAAGTCTACTGAAACGTAAAGAGCTAAACAGTTATTTCAACTGTAAGAACATTAAAGTCTACTGAAACAAACAGTACCCTGAGCACGAGTTTTCACTCTTTTACTTTACAGAGTTTTTCCAGTATTTACAGCGTTTCTTGTATGAAAAAATGGAACAGCGCCCCTGGTGTCAAAATCAAAAATCAAAATCAAAAGTCATTTATTCAAATTAGGCTGATTTATCAGCACTTTTTGAAGGTCAATTTTTTACATAAGACAGTCCCCCAAAGCGCCCCCCCTTCGACACTTCCTAGTGTTTTGGCTGGGAAGAAGAAGTGGCGGAACAAACTCCCCAGCAACACATCTGTCTGTACGGTTAGAAGAACCAAGATTTTATACAATTTAATAGAACATTCACATCATACATCAATTCGAAATTACATCCCAACCGTGACTAGAAGGCACAAAAAGATAAACTAAAACTGTTTAAAAAAAAAAAAATAGAAAATGAAGATTAATATAAAACAAACACAGACATAAAAAAACACAAAATATACATAAAATAAAACTAAAATGACTTAACTAAGTCAAAAGTAAAAAAAAAAATAAACAATTATATGAATTCATATAACCTGTCGAAAAATAAATTAATCTGGAGAAAGAGCATGAACGCAGTCATTATTTCAATCGAGCGACCAACTGCTCTTATCGTCAAGGTAGTCATTTATCGAATAATATGCCTTAGAACAAAGGATGGATTTGATTTTAGATTTAAAGGCATTAAAAGGTAAGTCTAACAAAGATGAAGGCAGTTTATTATAAAAAACTATACCGAGCCCTACAAATGAGCTATGAACTTTATGAAGCCGATGAAAGGAAACACGTAGATGGTGCTTATTTCTAGTATTAAAATTGTGAATATCACTGTTTTTAGTATACAGATGTAAATTCTGCCTAATATACATAATGTTAGCAAAGATGAATTGAGATGCCACCGTAAGGATGCCAATCTCTTTAAACAAATCTCTTAGAGAAACCCTAGAACCCAGCTGGTAAATTGCCCGAACAGCTCGTTTTTGCAAAACAAATATATTTTGAATGTCAGCGGCTTTTCCCCACAATAAAAGTGCGAAGTAGGAACTAATTTTTTCCTTGAAAATTGTCAATTTGAAGTTGTCAAAGTTCCAGTTTACTTTACGTCTCAAATACTGAAAACTCGTGCTCAGGGTACAGTTCCTTGTAAGTAACCAACAGTAAAATCTACTGTTATAACTCAACTGTTTTTTTTCCAGTTAGTTTTACTGCTTTGGACAATAGGCTCTATTTTTACTGTCCAAAACAGTAAATATTACCGAAAATTCGGTTGGTATTACTGATTTTTTTTTTTCAGTGTATAACATCGAATAGAATACGATTCCTGTCCTGCATAGGAAATGCATGTCGAGCAGAGTATATTTCAAGAGTCGGAACTCTCTCGAGCCGGTATTCGTCTGTTTCCGACACTCGTCGGCAGTCGGCAGAAACCAAACGGCGGGAGACATTTGTATGAACACCTTACCTTACCCATTCCCTGCTCTTATTGGCTTAGTTGATTACCTACTCGCATTTGGGTTTTCCATTAATAAGAATAGTGAAAGATAGAGGATATATCTACAATTTCACAACTCTCAGGTAACCGTAGCTCCGGAACGTAAAGGGCTATTGAAGGACACCGTGGATTTTAGTAACTACCCTATCGTCCTGCCCTAGATGGGCGGACTCATTGGATGATTTCACCACGTAAAAAAATAAGGCTACCTAATTAGGCCAAAGCCTGCCGGGGTCGCGGGACTATCTCATCAGGTAACCGTGACCCTGGAACGTAAAGGGCTATAATTGAAGGATCACCGTGAATTTTAGTCAGTACAAGTCTGACAGTCCCTCCCGCCTAGTCCTGAGTAGGAGGACTCATTTGATGATTTTACCAGGATAAAAACTGCCCGCTTGGGCGGAGCACCTCCGTGTCCTCATGGAGCGGTAGACTGCGGCGAACTCTCGCGCCCTTTTTATGCGGACCATATTTCGGAGCGAAGGTGAATGGGAAGTTACCTCCTTCCGCGAAGCAGTAATGTTAGTGAAGGAGGAGGCAGAATGCGTGAAGGAGGGGTCATTCTTCCGCCACGGGACTCCCCAGGGCGTAATTGTCGCCGAAATTCCATTCTATTCTTGTTTGAAACGCATAGAGCAATTCTTAACAATAGGTGTTAAAAATGACTCTTATGAAACCTCACTGCCTAAGAAAGGTTCTGTATAGTTTTCGTGACACCATTTCGCTTCATTGTCGTGGGTGACTGATGATACAATACATTGTTAGTGAAGGCACGATAAAATCTTTCACGGTAGATCATTCTTCATTCTGGCACACTCCTGGACCGCTGCCAAGATCCGTTTTGTGGGTGTAACGGATAGTGCACTTATTAGCACAAATAGGGGGTCAGCATTTTACTTATATATCTTCAGATCAGTGATATGGGCGTCAATTTGAGTTGTAGGTATTATGTTTCTAAAATATTAAGAGCCCATACTACCTCAAATGGCTAAGCAGAATCCTGTGATACGTCGAAAATACTGCAGCATTAATCTACACCGTGTTCCGGACGATATACATAAACTTCGACCAGATGTTCAAACCACGGAAGTAAGCATTTTTCATTATGGACACATTAATAAATTCTTATTTTTTATTTTTTGTTAATTTTCATACATACTAAATACCTAGACGTAAATAACCCGATATGCATGCCTCTTTATCCGAATTGGCAACGTCATTCATAACATTTGGCGGGCTGAAACAAATGAAATGCAAATAGTATTTGATAGATTTCAAATTAAGATACTTTCTCACTGCATAGCTCAATTAAATTTCATTAAATGAAATTACAAATATCTTTGTAACGAAGCCTTTTTAAGTACTACTTCCTTTGCTGGATTTGATTTGTAAAAGCCATAGAAGTATTTGCTAAAGTTTATGGATAACGTGAAGAACACGGTGTATACATATAATAAATCTGTAGAAGGGTCAATTCTGTACATTGAAAATATTGAAAAAATAAATAGCGGGGGGTGTTGCTGGATCGATACCAAACCCAAATATGTAATTTAAAAAAAAATTGTCTGTCTGTCTGTCTGTCTGTATGTGCACGCATCACGTGAAAACTAACGGTTCGATTTCGATGAAACTTGGTATAATTATACCTTATTATCCTGGGCATAAAATAGGATACTTTTTATCCTGGAAAAATACGTAGAAAAAAAAATCTGTATCAAACCTTATTATGGAACCACTGGCGACACCTATTATCAAAGTAGAACATTACGCCACGCCTGCCTCCATTGATTTCTAAAAAGGTTCCACCACTCACCACTAGATGGCGTTGTGCCTATGACGCGCATTTCTGAATCGCGGTGTTAAGATTCTCCGATAGTTAATGACTACCGCGACTTTATTATTTTTCTGTGTGACTTAACTAGCAGTGCACTTGCGGGCTACGTGCTAATTGGATTAGCTACACAAGACTCGGCTACTAAGTTTTATCATAAAGTTAAACAGTAATTCAATTCTGTTATTTTTGGTATAGAGGACCAAAAACCCCTGCCTTCGTCCTCCCTGGGAAAAGGTGGTCGGGACTTGTCCTATTTTATATAAATAATTTGTACGTTGTGGACAATAAATCTTTGTCAAGAAACCGAACTTCTCTTCGTGCCGGCAACGGTGACTAACATCCCTTAAAAATCTTATTTTTCTTATTATTAATCTTATTAATTATTATTATTATTATATTATTATTATTAGAACGCGAGCTCAACAGCAGTAGCTCAATAGATCTCCTTAATTATTATAGGCTTAGCCGTATTTGGGTCCAATGGATATTTATAAGATGTCATTGTCAGAGTTACTCAAAATGGAGAAATGAACCATCCACGCGAAGACCAACATCCGCGCGGACGGAGTCGCGGGCGGAAGCTAGTTTTGTAATAAATATATGGTAAAGCTGAGGATTAATGTTAGGTCTTATGTTTGGCGAAAACACGATTCTATAAAATTTTCTCTATAGAAAAAAATCCCAAAGTTACCTCTAAATTGAACAATAAACCGCTGGCAATCATAAAATGCTTAAAATTAGATCATTAAACTTTTTATACTAACTGAACTACTATAATGCAGGTCTGATGTTATTTATTTTTTTGAATTTTCTTTTTTTTTTGCCGTAAAATAAACAGATTTGCGTATAGACAGCTATAAGAAAGTGCAAGCAATAGTGCGTGGTTCGTGCAAGTGCGAGCGAATAAAGCCTCCTGCAGACACACGCGATTAATCGCGCGGGGCGACATGTCGCGGTCCATTCGCAGTATTTTTAGAGTGGAAATCAGCTTGGCTCGTTGTCGCAGCGCGATTAATCGCGTGTGTCTGCAGGAGGCTTAAGATTATATTGAGGTACGATACAGCCTTAAGTACCTACTTACCTACTTATTTCAGTTCAATTTCATAAATATTGGGCCCGATGTTAGGAATATCTTGTGTTACGGGGGCTAGCCATTCGTTGTCAAAGTAATGCTTCAATCCCCGCCGTGCGGAGCTCCTATTTCTGTCTGACGAAACCTAACTTCACGGTGCCCCTGACTTCGACCCACTTCTTCTCGTTTGTACTACATTTTTCGTTAATGTTATGCATGTAAGCCTGCACTCCTGCAGTATGTAAGAGAGCATGTAATATGGAGTAGCCATGGCTTCTGTCACTTCTATGATGAAGCATGTGTAAGAAATTGTAATACATAGTTATAAAAATACGCAAGACCTTCCTAAGTATAGGTAGTTTCTGAATATTTTATACTCTCGTAGTCTACAACCCTATTTTCTCAGTGGTACAGTTTTAGACTCACCATACAACCAGACGTATGGCCAGTGGTATGGTGGGTCCGCAGCGGTTTAGCTATCTATGTGAGTCCAAACAAAAACGTTTTCTTTCTTTCTTTCTTGAGCTTCTGTCCGCGCTCGCACTATGATCGTGTGTAGCTTCTATAATTTTCTTAAAAGTTGTGAGTACTTAAAATACCTACAACTTAGTAAAATAAGGACTTTTGTTACAAAGCATTTGCGACGAGACCTTTGTGGAATAGTTAGATAGGTAGGTACGGTATGACCAACATAACCTACTTAAAGTCTCCCGAGGGACTGAGTTCATTGACCGCGGGTACACGTAATCGACCCAACGTTTCTACGGACAGGACTACTAATTAAAATCCTTGTTTTGATCATGCCTAGAGAAGCGAGTTGTGTTTAAATTGACAGATAAACTTGCTAGTTCAAAATAATGTATTTCAAGATTTCAGGAGCCTTAACTTTATATCAATATCATTCAACATAGGCCAAACTCAAAAACCCATATCACATTTAAAATGAGATATCAACATAATTATACTCGTAAGTCTGAAGGTAAAAGCTAGTTACAAAATGAAATGAAAACAGCATAAATAAGGAAATATTATTGCATTTGAAAAATGAACCGTTGGTAAAGGGGAAAGGCAACTTTTTATTGCTTAGTACTTAAGTATATTTTTATGGGATTAAATTAGAAAATTAACAAGCAAAGCAACGCAAGGCAACCGCGGAGCACTGGTTGAAGATAACCACATTAAATTACATTATACGTTAGCTAGTTCAGACCAAATAAATTTCAACTTGCAGTTCTGTTCTTTTTGACAAACTGAAGTTCTTCTAGTTCTTGTATTGTAAATTCTGAACATGCACAAACGATTGAAGCGAGCTGCGTATAGGACTGCAGTTTGGTAGACGCAAATTTGTATTTGCATTATGGACAATATGGATATAAGTATCTAGTCTTATTTCTATGAAATTATAAAGAAATGAGACACACAATAATACAGACATACAATTTCAAAAGTGCTTTAAGCATGGCAGCAATATAATAAAAATATTCTTATGACTTCATGCTGAAATACCTTTACAGGACCAATTTTTGACAGCACGGTTAACGAACGGTGTTGTACGAAAATTACCTTAACCGGTCTAAAAATATAAAACAATTTCAAAATCTACAACAACCTATAAAAAAGGTTTCCTAATCCATCTTAGTACCCCTTAACTTACCTAAAACTTGAGAGAACCAAAATGCTTATACCTCCTTACGTAAAACGTAGGCACGTGCCTATGTTTTTTTTTTCGATGTAAGAATCTACATATACATATTTTATATGAAAGCTAGCCACAAACTGCTACAACCCTTTAGCCAGTCTTATCGGTTTTAGCACTCACAGCTTTTATAGAAATTGAGCCCACAGGGGGCACTACAATAAGGGATTTAGGGCCGTATGCGATAGTAAAAAGGAAAGAAAATGGAAAAATATTCGCTGATAATATTTGCCGTTACAATCAATTCGTTTCAACCCTTTTTGTTAAAAGATATGAAGAAACCCTTAGGAATACAATAAAATAGATACATTTTTAAAATGGTTTTAGTTTGACAGCTTTTAAAAGGTATCTTATTTTGCAGGATTGAAAAGAAAGTTATACTTTCTGAAGAAGTTTTTCTTATCACACACACACGTAGAGCCACATTAATGGGAAATACCATTAATGGACGTTTTTCGTAAAAACGGTGATTGCATAGTCGTAGCCCGCGAAATTCAAATTTTCTTGACTTTTTTGCAATTTTCAGGTCGATGTCAGATGACTTGATTAAAATATGTTTCGCGACATTAACAAGTATAATTTTAAATATAAGAATGATCAAAACATTCCAACCTTAGATTTGTGCAAAATAATGTAGGAAATTTTACCAATTTTACACAAATCTATGTGAGAGCGATGTATTGATTACATTATTATATTTATAATTATGCAAATACATACTTGTTATTCGCGAATCATATTTTGACCAAGTTACAACTAATATGCAAATTGCAAAAAACACAGGAAAATTTTAATGATACTACTACGGTTACACCTTAAAGACTATTAGTGTGGCCCCAACATAAGAAGCCTTAATGGTGATTTAACCATTCATTCAAACAACGGACCCCTCGTTCCATGTTGCTTTTAAACTCTTTCGATTACTCAAGGTCGTGAGTGCTCTGACTTAATACAATGAGAACTCAAAAAAAAACTTTGCGACCTATTTTCACACCTCGCAATTACGTATAATAAAAAATACCGGCTTTTTTAAACTTTGAACCTCAATCTCCGTAAATGAAAGGGTATGTGTCCCAGAAAAATATATCGCTAGTTCAAGAAGAAAGCGTTCTTTTCGGGTTTGGTAAGGGTTTTTGTACACCTTTTATGATTTGCTGATGTAAGTTGTCTAGCTGAAAAAGGTCATCTTATGAATGTAGAATCGAATCTCATAGATTCTAACAGCTACTTAGGTATTACGTTTATGTGACCTGAACATTTGTGATGAAGTATTTTTATTGTTAGATCGGGAAGACGACATCTGAAATAATGCCTAAAGCAGATAAATTTTATGTAGAATGACCATGTTTACAAGACAAAACAAACAAATAAAATAAACATTTCCTAATGGAAAGAAAATACCAGAATTAAACATTAAACTGTTAACTTTAAGGACGCAAAGTGGACCCGACGTCATGAATGTTTTAATCTAATATTCTGTAAGGTCAAAATAAAGGTAGGCACGCACTTAAAACAGCAATTATAAAGAAAGACGTCCGGTATTCTCATAATTGATGGAGACTGAGACAACTTAAGACCATTAGGTGGGTCGTGAGTCGCGTGTAATAGCACTCATTTAGCCTAACAAATAAAAATGGAACCGTAGGTAATTTCAGTCTCTATGGACTGGTTTAAAGCCGTTTGCAGATTAGCGGACACTGTGAAGCGCGTGTAGATCATACTATGCGTGTTGGCGCGTTTTTCTCTATGCTAAAATCGTAAGAGAGTTGATGAGTTCATCAGCTCGTATATTATATATTTTCAATCTAATATATAAAATTCTCGTGTCACTGTTTTCGTTGCCATACTCCTCCGAAACGGCTTGACCGATTTTGATGAAATTTTTTGTGCTTATCCGGTATCTATGAGAATCGGCCAACATTTTTTCATCCCCCTAAATGTTAGGGGTAGTCCACCCCTAATTTTTTTTTTATTTTTTAGACAAAATTTTTAATTTCTATTTTTTATGGCAAAACAACGTTTACCGGGTCAGCTAGTAACCCTATAAAAACAGTCAGCTGTTGGTACACACTATGGTATAGACAGCTGACTGCTTTTTTATGTTCGTAATTGGGTAATATAAAAATAAAACTACTGAACCAAAATGAAAGAAATTTTTATGGGACTAAATGACAGATATACCACATCAAACAAAAAGGAATCATTAAAATCGGTTCAGTCGAAAATTATGAGGAAACAAACATAAAAATAATTGACCGTTAAAATGAGAACCTCCTCCTTTTTTGATATTAGTCAGAAAAAAAGAAATCTCGAGTTAAATAGGAAAGGTAATATTTCAATGAATTTGCCACACATCACGTCAATAGACGAAAACATTAACCAGATATTATTTCGAAGAGGAAAGAGAAATTGAATCATACGTATTACAATTTCTAACTAAGTACAAAACGATGTTTTCAATTCCCTGAAAAAGGTAGGTAACTAAATATACAGGTACTTTTATTTTCGGTGATACTTGGTTGTTCTAACGTGTGAAAGGTTTCTTTATTTTTAACCCTTTTATCACAACGAAAAAAATGAGGTGTTATAAGGATTTATTTATCGTGTTAAATCGTTAAATGAGTCCTCCCACCCAGGGCAGGGCAGGAGGAACTGTCAGACTTGTACTGACTAAAATCCGCGGTGTCCTTCAATAGCCCTTTACATCCCGGAGCCACGGTTACCAGACCAGTCCCGCAACCCCGGCAGGCTTTGGCCATCTGAGGGAGCCCCCATCATGTTGCTGACAGCTCTTTGAGGCGCTCGTAGAACACGACGCGCCGTCGACTCTGGCATGGTCCATGGTCGGACGATAAGTCATCCATTACTCGCCGCCCGCGCCTAAGGTGGCCGGAAATCGCCCCGCGCAAGGTGTTGTAAGCTTAACGTGTGTTTTTGTGCGTCTGTCTGTGTTATCGTAGCTCCTAAACAGATGAATTGATTTATTAGGAAACAAAATACAGAAACTACATTTCAATAGGTATCAATAATAAGAAATTACTTATAACCAATTGCCTTTTCTCGTTGGTACAAGCCATTTGAACGGATCCAATAAATATTGACATAAAAAATACTGTTTTTACGAAGCGAGCTCGTTCGCTAAATTGTATCATCACAATTAAATTACGGTCGTCCCGGGAATTGCATTACGGTGTAGCTTAAATAAACAGAATAATTTTGTATCAATTTTCCAACCTGAAATAAGCCTCGAGCAGACACACACGATTAATCGCGCGGGGCGACTTGTCGCGGTCCATTCGCGGTACATTTAGAGTGGAAATTAGTTTGCGCATTGTCGCAGCGCGATTAATCGCGTGTGTCTGTTCGAGCCTATAAATGAAAACATTTTTGGGGGTAGGAGGAACAGAGTGGAAAGTCCCTCACTACCACCGTGAAAAGGAAGGTACCTTCCGACCAGACGGGTGTTGTCTGGTGGGTTTTCTGCCCCACATTCATAGTCGGAATGTTCTATGTCTTTTAAGTTCGCTGTTAACTTTGATTGCGCGATGTTGACATCTCACATCTTAATTTCTCCGTCGCTTCATAGATGGCGCTGCTGTTCTTTTTAAAGTAACATGGAAAATGGAAAAGCAAGCTGTGCCTTGCGTTTTCACCCCGCTGCTCAGCTCCTTCTGGCCACAGCGTGATGTTATAGAGACTATAGCCTTCCTCGATAAATTCGAACCAGTAGTTCTGGAGATTAGCGCGTTCAATCAAACAAACAAACTCTTCAGCTTTATAATACTCGTATACTCGTAATGGTCAGTGACGGATTAACCCTTAATCAAATTAAGCAATTGCTTAGGGCATCACGTCTGGGGGGCACCAGAAAAAAACACAAAAAAATCCAACCATGGGCATCACGTCTCCCTCTCACGTCACCAAAAGCTTACTGAAACTGTTTAAATTTTCTAGTTCGCTTCGCTCGCTATTCCATCGTGCGTATGCTTGGTTACCTTATTTATTGCATATAGAAGGAAGGTGCAAAAAAAATCGAGCTCGCTCTTGCATTCCCCTACGTAATGATGAACTTCCCTTCCTTATCACCAAGGGAGACGCTCTCGGCAACGGATGTCGCGAGGCGATTTCCGGCCACCGTAGGCGCGGGCATGCGGATGGCGAGTAATGGGTGACTCGCCGTCCGATCATGGGCCGATCCCGCGTCAACGGCGCGTCGTGTTCAACGCGCACCTCAAAGACCTGTCAGCAAACTGACTGTGCCCCGTTTAGAGGGCCAGACTGCTGGGATCGCGGAACTATCTCATCAAGTAACCGTAATCCTGGTACGTAAAGGGCTATTGGATTTAATCAGTAAAAGTCTGACAGCCCCTCCCGTCCCGCCCCGGGCGGGAGGACCCATTTGATGTTTAATTTTTTATTTGATTAATCACGAAAAAAATACCTGTGGATAGGTGAACACCAAAGGCTTTAATTGCTTAGGGCATCAAGTAGTCTTAATCCGTCATTGGTAATGGTATAGTATGGCAACGCAAAGGCCTAATAAGAGCTTCCCGCGGTCGTGTCCCACCACGATTCCTATGTTGGAAATCGCTGTCTCTGTCCGCCACCTTCCAATGCTTATCGTCGGTCGGCATAAGCAGTGGAAGTCGGCATAGGTGTGGACGGTACTACGCGCGAGCATAACATGTAACACTCGTGTGCCGTCCACACTTAGTATTCGCGTTACATTACACGGTGGATTACATTACACGTTACACTAGTCTGGACCCGGCTTTAAGCGCAACGTGTCAGTACGTCTAATCCAATTCCCGCGCATTGTGTTCTTGTGTCATTTTTTATTGTCAACGAATACCATAACTCCTAACTCTAATAAAATCAGTGTCTAATCTATACAATAAACTTTTATACCCCTAAACCAGTGACTTTATCTCCAATATTCTCTGAGACCTCTTCTCATAATAATAGATAATACGTTGTCAGTCTCAGCCATACTTCACGATCCTCGAGAGACAGGAGACAGAGTGATTCAACATTCTTACACTTGACTTTTGTCTCTCCCAAATAATAAACATACTCTTCTAGATTCATAAGGGAGTAGGTTATGTCTGGAAACTTTTTAATGTTGTCATTTATTTGGTTAAAAAGTTTATTTTATTAACTTGGTGGCAGTAAGTGATTTGGGCACAGCTAAAATACTGCATCAAAGCATGGACCCTCATAATAGTGGTTAATAAAAGTTGCCGCAAGTTGTAAGCAATTTGGGAGTAACGAGTTTTAAAGTGAAAACTTCTTTAGCGGCGTTGTACACTTTTTTTTGTAATGGGTAAAAAATGTTAAACTCGCGTCAGGACACGTGACCTGATCGAAAATTCGTAAGACGGATGGAGAGTAGCCAGTCGGCGCGGCGTAGGAGAGGAAGTATCCCCCTCTCTTTCTACGGCGCGACGATAATGTATGCCTGCGCCTGCTGTTTCGTTTAGGCGGCGCAGGGCGCTTACTCTTGCGCGAATGTTCGTGTGTGTTTATGTTACAGCCTGCCACGCGCATCCATGGATGGTGACAGCTGATGGCTCGACTGTCTGTGTAGTGGCCACACTGCTTTTTATTCGTCAAATTCGTGTATATAAAGTGTTTAAAATATGGAAATAAATGCACAACGTTAATTTTCAAGTTTTCACTTCTGCCGGCACTCCCGGAGTGCAACCCGTCGTTTTTTTCAGTATAGCAGGATTGGTGGAGACCAATGAGGTGGTAGATGTCAACTGTCTATCACGGTTCATGAGATACAGCCTGGTGATGACGGACAAACAGACAGATGGACAGCGAAGTCTTATTAATAGGATCCCGGTTTACCCTTTGGTCACGAAATCCGTCCACCCATCCAAACTATCGCATTAACTATGTTAGTATTAATCGAAATGAGTAAAGTAATAACTTCATGAGATTATAGATCTTAACCTTGTAGATGCATTGGCCACAATATTGCCTTCCGTCTCGTACCGCGCGCCGTTATGAAGGGACTGTGCCTATCGTTTATATCAATTTTATCTCTGTCATAAACGGTATAGTCATAACTCATAACGGTTTTATTTTATATGCCTTCGGCCTTTTACTTTGATGCCCAGCTCCATTCATAACTTACTATAGTTTTATTTTTGAACTCATAATTTTTTATAAATGCCAAAGTAACTTAGTTATCGTTTCACGTCCAAACCACTGAACCGATCATACTGATGCATATAGGTTTTCAAGTGTAAAGAGACGGACATAGGGTAACTTTTATTTCGAAAAAACAGTGTACTTAGGCCGCATTTGGAGCTTGAGGGATCAAATCTACCCCTACGTCAGTTCCCGGTAAACAATTGTGGTGTGACCTTAAGCCATAAGTAGATACTAGATAGGCCTCCATATCCATATTCCTATTGATAAGGAGCTTACATTGATGTATGTTATTAGTATTTAGTATACTATGCGGTTCAATTAAGGGGTATGTCTATGATCTCGATCTGTCAACTGTCACTCGAAAATAACGTTTAGCAATAAAATACTTTGTGACATTTTTTTAATACCAAAAATTATTATAATTATCTTTATTATCTTGTTACAGTTATTTTCATATGATAATTGTTTATTTGAAAGCGCGCAAGTGTTAACAAGGGGTGCATGACCTAACAATATGGACTTCAGACTTCCTTAGTGAGCGGTCGATCCGAGTTTCGTTGATGGCTGCTCCTCTGACCTCATGGCTATTGAAGCCGGTGTCCCTCAGGGGTCTGTTCTCTCTGCAACTCTTTTCCTGCTGCACATCAATGACCTTCTTCAATCTGGTATTGTTGGGTACGCAGATGACAGTACGGTAGCAGAGAGATACTTGTCCAGCGCAAAAACCACCGGGGATGAAGTTTGTTCCCTGAGAGTGGCCATGGTTGAGCGTACAAATTATGCTTTAAACCTTGTCTCCCAGTGGGGTGATGACAATTTGGTCTCTTTTAACGCCACCAAAGCAGAGGCTTGTCTTTTTACCGCAAAAAGGAGTCGTTTGGACCAAACTCCTACTTTTCGGGGTGCATCTGTACCTCTGAATGACCGACTCGAGGTCCTAGGCATGGAGTTGACTTCTAGTCTCAACTTTGGCGCCACCATTGAGTCCAAAGCTCAACTTGCGGCCAAAAAGCTGGGCATCCTAAATAGAGTGAAGCGGTACTTCACTCCTGGACAGCTTTTAACTCTTTACAAAGCACAAGTCCGATCCTGTATGGAGTATTGTAGCCACCTTTGGGATGGCTCAGCTAAATACCAACTTGCCGCTCTTGACTCAGTGGAACGCAGAGCTAAGAGGCTCGTTGGCGACGTAAAACTGGTGAATGCCAAGCTCCATAGCTTGACTCATCGCCGCAAGGTTGCCTGCCTGTCGGTCTTCTACAGATTGTACTTCGGTGAGTGTGCCCAAGAACTCCACGACCTCATCCCGCCAGCCCCCTTCTATCATCGCACATCTAGACGCACGGCAAATTACCATCCTTACCTCATTGCTATACCACCAATTCGCACTAAGCGTTTCCAAACGTCTTTTATAATGCGGACAGCGAAGGAGTGGAACTCTCTGCCTGCGTCTGTGTTTCCGAATACATACAACCCTAATCTCTTCAAAGTTAGAGTGAACAGGCTTCTTCTGGGTAAGCTCGCTCCATCGTCGACCTTGTCTTAGTCACTCCTAACATAGACTAAGGTCAAGAGCAAACCCATCAAACATAAAAAAAATATGGTGTTATCGCCCACATTGACGGTGCTGGTGCTTTTGAAGTTTCATCGCTGTTTAACGGACACCTTTTGTCCTAATCCTTCTGTCTCCTTATTCTTCAGTTGTCCACGAATCGCGCATAGCTACTTTGGGAAAAAGAAGAATTGTATAGATTTTTTTTATTCTTTGAAAATACAGATAGAATAGGCTAGTTTCCAGCATCTACAAATTACAAATCTAATTACCGAGTCTGTTGGAGTTTTGAAAAATAATAGACATTTATTTTTTCTTTTGTTAAATCAATGAATATTCATAAAGATAAAACGCATCAAAACTCGAGAGGATGTAAAACGTCAGGACGCACGGAATGACACCACGCACGGTATGACGTATTGTGAATTTAAATGCGGCTTTTCTTCGACAATTTCGGTTTATGTAACAAAAGAAAAATACGGGTTTAATATTTTTTGATAATCTAACTGATTAGGTGCGTTTTCTCGCGAGGCATTTGCTGCGCGAGGAAACGCACCTGACAAGCGAGGATGCTCACTCTGTGTGGACGCGTCTATTATTTTTCGACCGAGACACGAAACAATACATAAACGCGAGCATAACAAAAGCCGGCACTGGATGGCTCGGGCACTCGGTCGCTCGACCGCGGCAGCGCTGTCACTTGTCTCGCCCGAGTCACGTCCACACCAACCAAGCTGCTTAGCGTGGATAATGCCACGCGAGGCTGCGCGCTCTGTGGGGACCTATTGACTTATTAGTTTTTTGTTTAGTAAACAAGTGTAGCTATACTTTATCTTCCGCCATATATCGTCTCTTTGGTCCACCATTTTTATTCGTAACACTATTTTTGTCACATCTCCCGTTTCAACCGTGTTGGGAATAAGTCTAGGTCTAAAACGTCTAGGAGATTTCAAGACCTTTATATAGGTCACACGTAGGCATTAGACGTGAGCCGGTATTACCCACTGCTCGGACACAATTCTATTATAAATGTGGTTGCTATGAAAATGTGACTCCTGTACGAATATTGTAATAGAAATGTCCAGAAGATACCATTAACCAGTATTGAATAGTGGTTGAAGAATAGAAAAGATCAAAATCGTAATTGACTGGCCTGTTGGTCTAGTGGTTAGTGACCCTGACTGCTATGCCAGAGGTCGTGGGTTCGATTCCCACCCAGGACAAATGTTTGTGTGATGAGCACGATCATTTGTTCTGTGTCTGGGTGTAATTTATCTATAATATGTATGTATTTAGAAATATATAAGTATGTTTATCAGTTGTCTAGTACCCATAATACAAGCTCTGCTTAGCTTGGGACTAGATGGCGTTGTGTGATAGTTGTGGAATATTATATTATTATATTAATTTACATTTTAGTTTTTTTTGATATATCGCGTTTACTTTACATCGGAAAAAAATACGTGAATATTCGTGTATCAGTATTGTTCAGTGTTGTTTCCATGACGTTCGTTATATCTAAAATATGTAGACAGACGTGTTTATATGGACATTGTGTGTAACATATTGTATATGCCTTATGTCATTTGTTCATTAGCGCCAGTTTTACGAGTGTTTGCCCAAGGAAAATAGCAAAGCGCAACGGGGAGGTTGGGGCGTCCCATGACGTCAGTAATCGTGACTAAGCCCTTACGCACACAACGCGACGCAAGTCTCCGATACATTACGACTTGGCTATCCATTAACGAGTGCCTGTGTATAAATCTCTATGGATTTATATTGCGTTAGTCGCATGTATACGAAAGTCGTAAGGTTATCGGAGACTTGCGTCGCGTTAACCCATAGGTACGAGTACCTTAACTGAACCGATACGAGTGTGAAAAAGAAAAACCGGCCAAGTGTGAGTTGGACTCGCCCATGAAGGGTTCCGTAGCAGCAAGCATAGATTAGAGATATAATTATATTGAGATTAGTAAGTAATATACACAAACAATAAAAATAACTTTGTTTTTCATAGTATTTGTATGAATGGCAAAGTTATATTTGCGGTTTTTGAAAATGTACTATATCTCAAAAACTGCTAACTGTATCTCATCCAAACCAATTTTCGTTGGTAGTTTTGGTTGAGGTCTACATTATATATTTTTTTTTAGTTTTATCATTGTCTTATTTTAGAAGTTACGGGGGGGGGGGACACACTTTTTACCACTTTGGAAGTGTCTCTCGCACAAACTGTTCAGTTTAGAAAAAAATGATGTTAGTAACCTCAATATCATTTTTAAAGACCTATTCATAGATACCCCACACGTATGGGTTTGGTGAAATTTTTTTTTTTGATTTTCAATTCTAAGTATGGGGGGCACCCCCAAAATTTGTTTTGTTTTGATTTTTGTGTGAAAATCCTAATGCGGTTCACATAATACATCTTTCTACCAAGTTTCAACAGGATAGCTCTTATACTTTCGACAAAAAGTGGCTGTGACATACACGGACAGACAGACAGACAGACAGACAGACAGACATGACGAATCTATAAGGGTTCCGTTTTTGCCATTTGGCTACGGAACCCTAAAAACGCACAACACAAATCATTGTTTTCAAGTAACACAGAGAGTCATTTCATATCTAAGTAACATTAAATAAAGAGACAAGAAGCCTCAAAAAGACCAAAGCATGATGCGATGACAATTTTTCAAAAAATACCTCAAGTCATTCCCTCGCTGCGCTCACTCTCGTAAGCGGGGTCGATGACACTGTTTTTCCCATCTAGACTGTTGACAGGGCAGAGTCAGTGGGCCACATGAAACCAACCCGGAAATTGCACCCTTACGAAGTTGGGGCAGACCACAAGTAGTTTTTTTAAATACCGGTTCCGGTGATTTTTTTTTTAACACTTAAAGTAAGTAGGTAAAGTGTTTTTGTAACAAAATTCTTGAAGTACCTTCTCCAGCAGTCTTGAGTGATCTTAAAATTGTTTCTACTTGACTGGACAGAAGAGCTCTTTGATGTTAGTGATTTTATAAGAGCATAAATTTTTCTGATAAAAATTGTATCGTAAAATGTTTGGTAGAACTTGAAAATTGAACGATCAATATTTTTTATATCTTCAGCCGAGAGATAGCCACTTAGTTGCTGAAATACTCGTAAGTAATGTAAGTACATACATAGTATACCCTGCCCTGGGTGCGAGGACTCATTTGATGATTTTACCACGCTAAAATAAAAAAAAAGAAAGTAATGTAAGTATCGCAATTTTTTATTTTATTAATGCTTTTTTTTGTTGTCCCTGCATTGGGTAATTTTGGCACCGCAGTCTTATAGGTACTGCTCTTCCGATAAGTTGTACAAGCTCCAAAAAAAGTTCTATGTAATGTTATAACAGTTTTCATTTTGTGGTTAAAACCTGTTTAAGCCAGTAATCTGATAAACCTCCTGTTAAGAACACTACAAAATCCAATTTCGTCTTAGCCAGACACGGTTTGCGAGAAAAATCCGACATTAAATATTGTGCCACACAGGCAGATCCAGGTCATATTGAACTAATGAGTGTGCTACGTGAGCTCGACAAATGGATGTGCGATTAAAACGTTTGTGCGACCCTGTCGACAATTACTGTTAGGCTAAACTAATGTATTTAGTTTATCCTAACAGTTAGGCCGTAGGCGCGGGAATGCGGCCGGCGAGTAATGGACGACTCGCTGTCCGACCATGGCATGGTGTTGTGTTCCACGCGCGCCTCAAAGAGTGTCAGCATGATGACGGGGGGGGGGGGTCTCTAGAGGGCCAATACCTGCCGGGGTCGCGGGACTTATATCATTACCGTGACATAAAGGGCTATTGAAGGACACCGTGGATTTTAGACAGTACAAGTCTGACAGTCCCTCCCGCCCTGCCTGGGTGGGAGGACTCATTTGATGATTTTATCTCGCTTAAAAAAAATGCATGTACAAAAGGTAACTAACGGCACAGTTATCGCAGTGGCTAGGTGCGATCAACTGCTACGCAGTTCGATCCCCGCACGGAGCAAATATTTGTATAGTCTGCTAGTACCTAGTTGTTCCGTGTCTGGGTGTTTGTGTATGTGAGTTTATATGTTTGTAAACGCACCCACGACAAAGGAGAAATGTGGGGCAAATAAGAAAACAAAAGAATAAAAATAAGAATTTGTTTGCAACAAAAGTAAGTCCGAGAAAAATATTATTTAAAATATCAGCCAGTTTATGAGAGTTTGATGAACGAAATGAAATCACGTAGCTCCCACGTATTTTATGCTTCACTAGCTGTTTACGAAATAATTTAAATATTAAATTGAAATAAAAAAGTTTTAAGTGAATGTTTTTTTTTTAAACAAATTAGTTTTTAGTTAAAAACGTTTTAAACCACAGTAAAGTACTACTTTGGTTTAAAAACAGTTTTTGTATTTTTTTTTCATAAAAGTAAAGCAATTATCGTAAAACAATTTTGTTTTCACGTAATTTAATTTCAGTTTACAATTAATTTGGTAACAAACTTAATTTGTTTCATGTAGTTATTTGATAAAAATCATATTCAATTGTTTTTCGAATGTAATTGTTTTACTTAATTTATTTTTAGAGCAGTGGTGGCCCAGTGGTATCGGCCTCGACTTACAAGTTGGTCGTGAGTTCGAACCCCGTCAGGCGCATTACTTTGTGTAATTTATTTCAACACCACTGCTCTCAAAACGGTGAAGAAAAATATCGTGAGGAAACCGGCATGATCTAGAACCAAAAATTCGAAGACATGTGACATCTACTAATCCGCACTGGGCCCCGCGTGGTGAGGATGCCAGCTGTGTCCCAGCAGTGGGAATATTTATAGGCTGATGATGATGATGAATCTATTTTTGTTACATTTCAAATATATCAGTATTTTTTATTTTATCTTGGTTAAGTTGCCGGGTAAGTATGCTCGGTGTTTCTCTACGTGATCGAATCCGAAATGAGGAGATCCGTAGACGAACTAAAGTCACCGATATAGTCCACCGGATTAGCAAGCTGAATTGACAATGGGCAGGCCATATTGCTCGTAGAGCAGATGGCCAATGGGGTCGAAAAGTACTAGGGTGGAGACCACGGACTAGCAAGCGCAGCGTAGGACGTCCACCAACAAGATGGACAGACGACCTTATAAAGGTCGTCAGAAGACGCTGGATGCAGGTCGCTTCCAACCGGTATATGTGGAGATCTAAAGGGGAGGCCTATGTTCAGCAGTGGACGTCATATGGCTGAGATGATGATGATGAAGGTGCCGGTTTGCGCGCGAGACCGGTAACTTTAGGGTCTAAGCGTTGCCATGCAACGTGGCAACGCAAAACTACCAGTCTCTTGTGAACTTTACTAACCGACAGTGTTGTGGAGGAGTTCTTGGATGCTTTTTATTACTTTAGTTGTATGACGACACAGTTAGTGCAGTGGCTGAGCGATCGATTGCTGCGCAGCGTATCGAGGGTTCGATCCCTGCACGGAACAAATAAACTAGAGTGAGCAACTTAAAAAAAAAGAAAAGAAAAAATTACAGTCCGCAGGCAAAACCTAGCAAAATGTTACTATTGGTATTTTGCTTTTACACTTTAAAAAATGAATCAGAATTATAAAGAATGAAGTTTTTCTAGCATACACACTTTAAAAAATGAATCAGAATTCCTAAAAAGAATGAAGTTTTTCTAGCAAAACTAAAATTAATCAATCATTTACATCGAATTCTAAATCAGTTTTTACATATTAATTTCGCACACAATTTCCCCAAAATGTATTAAAAAGTTGGTAACGAGGCCAGTAACTAAAAACCTAATTTAATATTTCTAGCTCACCGCCAACCGCTTCGTGAATATAATATCCGTAATTTAAAAACTTGTTCAGTCAGCTTCTCCCACGTTTTATAAATAATCCACGTGATGGATGGTTAGATTCAGTTGACGTGGATGTAATTACGAGTTCCGCAGTATTATCCCAACGCGGGTTTAAAGACTAGCTTGATAAATTCTATGCGCTAATTACGTCCCAGTTCAAAAGGGAACCACCGTTTTTAAAAGAAAGTCTTTTATAAGGTTTGCTTTATTGAAAAAGGTATAATAAGGGTTAACTTACTTATTTACCTAATAACTATAATATTCTAGTCAATACGAATTGTTCAGAGAAAGGATTTAATTGTTAACAGGGCCGGTTAATTGTACGTACATTGCTTAGGATAGAATCATAAATTAATATAGAACTAGCTGACCGGGCAAACTTCGTACCGCCTCACCTTTTAAACCTTCCCTGGACTTCCAGAAGTAATTCAAGACCAAAATTAGCCAAATCCGTCCAGCCGTTCTCGAGTTTTAGCGAGACTAACGAACAGCAATTGATTTTTATATATAAGACTAGCTGACCCGGCAAACTTTGTACCGCCTCACCTTTTAAACCTTCCCTGGACTTCCAGAAGTAATTCAAGACCAAAATTAGCCAAATCCGTCCAGCCGTTCTCGAGTTTTAGCGAGACTAACGAACAGCAATTGATTTTTATATATAAGAAGATAAAAAGAAAGAGAAAGATGAGTACAGATGCCAGCAGGTTAGCCTACCCGAATCTGTCAAATCTTACCAATGGAACATAAACCTTCCACTATTGTGATAAGGGTGAAAATCTATTAAAGAATTTTGACAGATTGAGGTAGGTTGATGTGCTGGCGTCTGTACCTCGAGTTTGAGAAAACAGGTTGTATATTGCATCACCAAATGGTGACATAAATGATTGATGTGATTATAGTATTTGGAAATAATATGTAGTATTGGAGACCCAAACAAGCAAATCCCTAAATGTTAACTATACAGACGGGGGCCATAGGAAAAAAAAATGTGTCTAGAGATACATCTATTTTATTAATTTTTTCCGGGATATCGCGCAGAACTTTATTATTATCACGAACTTAATGAATTTTCTACAAAAATTTTCGTCAGAGAACGGGAACTCTTGTGTTATTAAAATATTATTCACACAAAAATTCACTCTGCACAATTTCTTTCCACTTCACTTTCCTGACGCTCAAAGCCAGTTACTTTGTGCAACATTATACGTTTAAACGTTTGGCCTGTCGAAGCTTTCCGTTGCCGCTCGGAAAAATATAAAATGGAAACTCTAGAGTAATCCCTAAGTCATGGTTATTTCTTTGTAGAATATTGTTTTGTGCAGGGATTTTATATTTTATTTTATTACATTTTGGTCGCTGGTAACTTTAAGTCCCGTTTTGTGATAAGAGGCATTTCAGTTCCTAGCTCGTTAAAGACCACTTCGAAATGTTGAACTTATATTTTGTAACGGGTTGCAGTATTTTGGAGATAACTTCGTTTTGAAGAGGTTACTAACAAGATGCATTTCACATTGACCCCATTCGCACGAGCGCTTTTTTGGGCGTTAAAAAAGCACTGAGTTCGAACAAAAACGCCGCGCTTTAAAAGCGCCGCGCTTTAAAAGCGCTGGCGTGTGAACAGATACATGGGATTGCATTTGTTCTATTTTGGCGCTATTTAACGCCCATGAAAAAAACGCTTACTTGTGTGAATGGGGGCTAAGTGAAGTGCCCATTCGCACGAGTGCTCTACTAAGTGCTAGCAACATTCAAATACAGATACTCCTAATATAATATCGAAAAGCACAATCACTAATGTTGTGCGTTAGCTACGAGTAATTTATCGATAACCACTTTGTCAATTTAATCTCGGATCGCACGGTTCAATTGATGCAATACACTGCAGAGATAAAGGCTGATTGATTGCTATTCAAAACGTAGGACCTGTGCAGTTTTTTTTTTAATTTGTTTTTTAAACATTTCTTTTAGAGAAGTTTCATATTAACTGAAAATGTTTGCTTTTTCTTTAATTTTCATTGAAACATGTGGCACTGTCATGGTCTCCAAAAAATTTAAAAACCAGCCAAGTGCGACTCCGATTACAGAAAAAAACACGTTTCTGCTCTAGTCTCGCTAAATCACACACTAAGTAGGTTGTCAAAATTAAAGGCCCGTTCACGATCTTGATCCGCTGTGAGAGATAACTTAGCGCGGGGCGTCGCGGCGAGCAGTATGATCAAATGTATAGAAATGTTTGAAACACGACACGAAACGCCGCCAGTGACGAATTCACGTACCTACCTACAAAGTAATTAATGTCTTATTCACGCCGCTCGCTACTCACCGCAGCCGCAAAGTCATGTTTTCAGACCACAGATCCATACCTAAATACTAGAAACTAAAATAAAACAACTTACAATCTTAGACAGGCCTGTTGGTTTAGTGGTTAGTGACCCTGACTGCTATGCCTGAGGTCGTGGGTTCGATTCCCACCCAGGACAAATGTTTGTGTGATGAGCACGATCATTTGTTCTGTGTCTGGGTGTAATTTATCTATAATATGTATGTATTTAGAAATATATATGTATGTTTATCAGTTGTCTAGTACCCATAACACAAGCTCTGCTTAGCTTGGGACTAGATGGCGTTGTGTGATAGTTGTGGAATATTATTATTATATTATTATTATTATTAATCTAAAACACGTATAGTACACTTACTTTAGGTCGGATGCCTGAAGGTTCTCTAGCATAATCAAATCAGAGTCATCTCCAATAATACTACACCACCAGTGGCAATGGCCATATCACTAAGGGTGGCCTTGCGGTTGTCACCGAATTCTGGAGCTTTTACGGCTGCCTCCTGAAGTCCAATCTTAAGTCTGCTAACTACCAATGTGGACAGGGCTTCACCATCAACATCCTCAGCTACAATGACTTGACTAGAGGCTTCCTCTGCTGGTTCGCTAATAGTTTGCACATTGCTGATTTTCTTCTCTGAGAAGAGCAATAAAGCATCCTGGAACTCAACTTTGGCACCTTTTGATGAGTTGATGAAATATACTTATTTTTATTATTATATTATTGTTATACTTACTTTTACTTTTATTTTGTATTTTACTATAACTTTCAAAAGATACAGTCTTAGAGGTGTATCTCTAGAGTGTTGCCATCCTATGAGTTAATAAACTAAGCTAATTTGTTAAACCCTCTTCGAGCTCTGATTTAGTATTCTATTCAAACAAGCTTTTTCCTAAGGGAAAAAGCTTTGGCCTGCTAAGGCTGCGTTTCCACTGAGGCGGAGCGGAGTAGAGCGGAGGGCGATTCACCAATCACAAGGCTTGAAATTCACATCTCTTCTCCACTCAACCCATGTGATTGGTGAATCGCACTCCGCTCTGCTCCGCCTCAGCTCCGCCTCAGTGGAAACGTAGTTTAAGGGGGGACTTGTGGTCGCGGGACTAACGAATACCGTAACCCGGAACGTAAAGGGCTATTTAAGGACACCGTGGATTTTAGTCAGTACAAGTCTGACAGTTCCTCCTGCCCTGCCCTGGATGGGAGGACATATTTGATGATTTTACCATGCTAAAAAAAGGGGTCGAATTTCGCAAAATCCCGTCTTAGTGAGCACCTATCTGTCAGGTTGCTGACAGCTCTTTGAGGTGCTAAGTAAGATGGCCGGAAATCGCTTTGCGACGTCGGTTGCCGTGGACGTCTCCCGCGGTGGAAATTCGACCCATAAGAGGCTGTTTTTCAGATTGATAGTTTGTATGAAAGTTCGTTACTACAAGTGCTAGGAGAGTGATATTTATTTGGATTTTCCAAAAGCATTTAATTAAGAGGGTGCCCGAGAGTAGAAATTCCCAGACAAAAATAATGTTCGCAATTCGCGCAGAGGAAGTCGAGGGCGGAGTGCCAGTTCTTGGTAATAATTTGTTGCATTGCACACTGAATATTGTAAAAGCCGGTAATTGCTATCTTCATTTATTTAGTGCAGCGCTTTGAGTTATATTATAACAAACACGAATGAGAGGAATTGTCACGTCCGAGCTTTACTCATGGTTTGCATAGTTAAAATTCAAAACATCCTGGTCTATTATCTCAGAGCTGTTTATTACAAAGTGTGTGGCGACTTAATGCCCCACATATGTCCCTACCAACCAAGGTAGCAACGTCTAATTAAATTGTAAATATTTATAATTAGATCGTAAGTAGGTACCGAATGTAAATATAGCTTCAGTTTAATTATTTAGTTTTAAGATGCACGTAGCCAGTAAGTTCTCACGCTTTGGCACGACGAATCTTTTGTATTTTTTAGGTATTATCCATCGGCTAGAAGCTTTGAAGTAATAGATAATAGACTGTTCTTCAAGCCATAGCCATTCCGACTCATTACACAGCTGCAAGGTTATTAATGTTTTATTGCACGCAGCTGCAGTGTGTTGTTTTTGTAAATTGCATTGTGAGCTAGCAATTAGGAAAATGTGTTTGTCGGAAATGTAACATTTATGGCCTAGTGCCATAAACGAAATGCCGAATGTAATGTTTTATTTTTTTATAACGTTGGGCTTCCCAGAGATCTTTTATTGTATTTTGGTAACAATGCTTACTATAGTTTTAGTTGTAAGAAGTTTGCCGCCAGCGACTGGGGAAGACAAAAATGTATTTTTAGTGAACAGTCGACCCGCAACCTTCACTCGGAACAGTCGACACGCAACCTTTACACGGGACAGTCGACACGCAACCTTTACACGGGACAGTCAACTCGCAACCTTTACTCGGGACAGTCGACGCCCGACCTCCACACGAGTCAGTTCACTCACTCTGTTATCCCGTGATTATTTAGAAAATATTGTAATCATTCCTATGTTACGTTAGTTGTTATATATCTCTACTGCAAGAAAGGACTGTTTAATTTTTATCTACCGGCCGACCCTTGCAATACTTGCATCCCGTACTACACGTTTCTAAAACGTTTTTAATTCGCGTAAGTAACGCGAAAGTGGTGACCCCGACGTGATGATGTCACTGCACTTGCACTCACTTGAATGTCACGGGAGTATCACAAATTGTCAATTTGTCGAATTAATCACTGCGACCCGACCCTTAATAAACCGCAAGCCACGTTTACTAAATACACGATCACGTCGGGTTTTGATCACGTCGGGGTCACCACTTTCGCGTTGCTTACGCGAATTACAAAACGTTTTAGAAACGTGTAGTACGGGATGTAAGTATTGCAAGGGTCGGCCGGTAGATAAAAATTAAACAGTCCTTTCTTGCAGTAGAGATATATAACAACTAACGTAACATAGGAATGATTACAATATTTTCTAAATAATCACGGGATAACAGAGTGAGTGAACTGACTCGTGTGGAGGTCGGGCGTCGACTGTCCCGAGTAAAGGTTGCGAGTTGACTGTCCCGTGTAAAGGTTGCGTGTCGACTGTCCCGTGTAAAGGTTGCGTGTCGACTGTTCCGAGAGAAGGTTGCGGGTCGACTGTTCACTAAAAATACATTTTTGTCTTCCCCAGTCGCTGGCGGCAAACTTCTTACAACTAAAACTATAGTAAGCATTGTTACCAAAATACAATAAAAGATCTCTGGGAAGCCCAACGTTATAAAAAAATAAAACATTACATTCGGCATTTCGTTTATGGCACTAGGCCATAAATGTTACATTTCCGACAAACACATTTTCCTAATTGCTAGCTCACAATGCAATTTACAAAAACAACACACTGCAGCTGCGTGCAATAAAACATTAATAACCTTGCAGCTGTGTAATGAGTCGGAATGGCTATGGCTTGAAGAACAGTCTATTATCTATTACTTCAAAGCTTCTAGCCGATGGATAATACCTAAAAAATACAAAAGATTCGTCGTGCCAAAGCGTGAGAACTTACTGGCTACGTGCATCTTAAAACTAAATAATTAAACTGAAGCTATATTTACATTCGGTACCTACTTACGATCTAATTATAAATATTTACAATTTAATTAGACGTTGCTACCTTGGTTGGTAGGGACATATGTGGGGCATTAAGTCGCCACAAGTGATACAAACATTTATTTGGGTGTTGCTGGTTTCTTCATTAGGAATTTCGCTGGAGTCAGTATTTGTGCCCATTAGATGGCAATAGGGTTGCTGGGCAGCCCCTTTTTCATAGAACTTAAACATAAGTTACGAAAGGTGGGTGCAGAGTTGCCAGGTGGCCGGGAAATCCGGGATTGTCTCAGAATTACGAGTCTTGTCCCGCGTCCAGGAACGGCAGTTTATTGGCCCAGCTTTTAGTTTTTTTTCACCACGTTACGCGTAGATCCACGTACGTACGGTTATATTAGCTGTTTGCGTTACTGTTACCGTCGCATTTTCATATTATTTTATAAATACACTGCGACTATAACTTATCTACCAAAACCTACATTACTCATACAATGTGTAATGCAGGTAGATACGTTATTTTTACCATAGATATAATAGAATTTTGCAAAATATTATAAGCAAAGCGATTTAAGGGTACGCTAGTCGGTCGTTCTTCCATACAAACGTAGTTTGGCGATTACTCCAATATTTGACGGTATACATTCAGAATAAACAATGATTCACATTTATTTCATCGTTATCTAGCCCTATATGGAAACAAAAAAGTTAAAAAAAAAAACATTTATCATCAGTATATCAGTTATGGGTGTCGAAACTTCCTTATTTTAAGACAAATTTTAACTGAGGGATATAAATAACAAAATGAGACGGTAAATTGTAAAATAATTACCATACAGGAATAAATAATTTGTTCAAAAATATAAATTATTTTATTTTGAACAGATACATTCAGTAGTTTTATTATAATATCCAAATTCCCGAAGGTCTCTTGAAAAGTTGTAGTAGTCCATTCTTCAATGAAATCACGCATGTATGAGTCGGTCGAAGGTTGGAGTAGGTACGTGTGCGTAGGCGCTCTAGCTTCTTACTGCTCATCCATCTCATCGGTACGTGATGTTGGATGAAATAGCATGCATTTTAATCCCGCCCGCCAACAAGTTCGTCCCGCCGACTAGGGCACCCTTAATGCCCGAATCTGGCAACCCTGGGTGGGTGTTATGTTCCGTACACCTATACATATAATATGTCTAACTTTTCCGAAATAACAGGGTGATGAGCTTTCTGATTCAAGGTCAGTGTTCCAGTTGGCTCGATCAAATTCAGAGGATAAAAGGATAAAAAGAACCTTCGCCTAATGACACATTAGTCCAACCAGAAATCGGAACCTGGGCTTTAAAAGCGCTGTGTTTTAGGGATGGGCGCTTACGTCATCATGAGCCCAGAGGGCTTCATCTTACACTGTGTTTACTTTACGTTCTTTTGTACATTTTGAGAAGACAAGGATTTGAGAAACAATTCGGATCGTAATAAGTGGCGCTATCTGGAATATGAACGTTATTCTCGGCAAAAGCTCTGTTTTTGGGATGAAATATCACCTAATGTTCGCCTTTGTACTCCTGACAACGTGCATGCAAAATTACAGGACGATCGGTTCATAGGTAGAAAGGAGAAAAGGTAAAAAACAAATATACTCGTATTTGAATATACGATATGCACTTACTGGATAAGGACAGCGCCATAAAAGTTAAAGTGCATGTAATAAAGCTATGATATTTATGATAACAAGCTCATAACTTGAATAAATGGATACTACAAGTACATTCTATGATGTTCTTATTGTACATAATAATAAGTAAAAGTACCTACGAGTACATACAATATTAGGACTTATTTATTAATATAGAACAAAGCCTCGTTATCATCAGCCTATAAGAGAAGGTCTGTGTCCCACTGCTGGGACACAGGCCTGCTCTCTGAGAAAGTGGGCCCAGTGCGGGTTGGTAGATGTCACATGTCTTCGAATTTTTTGGTTCTAGGACATACCAGTTTCCTCACGATGTTTTCCTTCACCGTTTTGAGAGCAGTGGTGATGAAATAAATTACACAGAGATACAATAATAATAATAATTTATTTATTTTCAGACCATGGTGTCCATTTTGTTAGTAACAATGTTCTTATAGACTAGTGTTAGTAAAAAAAAAAAAACATACCGACCGAATTGAGAACCTCCTCCTTTTTTTGAAGTCGGTTAAAAAATTAAGCTAACTACAACAAGACATAAAAGTGATGAAAACACAACAATCACCGCTGCGCCATCCCATGACAAATGGAGCAGCAGTGACTGATGTAACTGCAGTCCAGCCGACTAGCAATCATGCTAAGGATGCTGTTGGCGCTGCCGCGCACTCTATGCACCAAGGAAGCGCATTTTTTTACTCATTGTAGCGTAAAAGCAGTTATATATGAGCCTGGCTGCTACAAATCGTGAGTCGGAGCCGATACCACTGCTCTATAAGAACAAAAACATCGACAGTGTTATATGTAAAGTTATGATACAGAAGGGAATATGGCGCCCCACTTTTAGAAGTACATATTGTATAAAATTCACTCAGCTAGCAAGAAATACATTAAATCATACTGATGGTGATTTATAAACGCGAAACTGCAAGTATTTCAGTACCGAATAATATAACCGACCTCGTTACATAATTTAACTGAAAGTTATGCATTGCGCAGGTCCTATATGCAAATGCGACGTATGTGAGTAATTAAAATATTGGAGTTATAACAATTAGCTGACCCCTCTTTGCAAATGGTTGAGATTTTTTAGAATATGAATTGGTAGAATAATATTTAATTTTTGGAAAGTAAATCCAAGCTTAGCTTAATCTGGGCATGCGGGCGGCGAGTAAAGGGCAACTCGCAGCCCGACCATGGACCATGCCCGGGTCGACGGCGCGTTGTGTTCCACGCGCGCCTCAAAGAGCGTCAGCATAATGACGGGGCCCCCTCTCTAGAGGGCCAAAGCCTGCCGGGGTCGCGGGACTTATCTCATTACCGTGACCCCGGGACATAAAGGGCGATTGAAGGACACCGTGGATTTTAGTCAGTACAAGTCTGACAGTCCCTCCCGCCCTGCCCGGGGTGGGAGGACTCATTTGATGATTTTACCACGATAAAAAAAAAGCTTAGCTTAATCTGCTTAATATATCTAATTTATTATGCAATAAAATAATCCTAACGATTGTTATACGTGCGAAAGTAAGTTTGTTTATTTCATCGCAGAACTGTCTCCTCAGGTAAACGTGACCCTGGTACGTAAAGAGCTATTGAAGGATTACCTAGGATTTTAGTCAGTACCTACAAGTCTGACAGTCCCTCCTTTCCCGCCTTGGGTGGGAGGACTTATTTGATGATTTTACCACGATAAAAAAAAGCGCCATAAGTACGATTCGAATTGATTGTCAAATTCAAGATTAAGGAGCTAGTAAAATATAAAAGAACTAGGACATTCTATAGAATCGTTTAAAAAAAATCTCAACCCCTTATGCATAGCGGGTGAGCTAATGGCCATGGCCTGTACCTACATAACGGTTGTACTGAACATTTTAATATGGCCTCATTAGGAGCTGATATAAGAACAGACCGGGTCATATTACCGTAGTAACTGGATCGGTAATTGTGAAGAATGGTCGTTCTCCTTTCAGACTCAGTAAAGAGGAAGAACATTTTTTTGCATTATGGTAATAATTCTTATTATTTATCTTCTTTAATTTACAAGTTCATGTTTGTTTAAGGGCATGGACCTTTACACTTAATGTTTAATGTTAATAAATTAGAATAAAGTTAATGTTAAAAAATAATTTGATGCTAAATTAAACTAACACAATGTAATTATAAATAATTAAATGTTATTAGAAAGTTGGCTGTTGCGCAAGCTCGAAATTGAAGCGAAGTCAGTACGTGATGATAGTACATTGTATAAATTAACAAAAGCAGTATTTCAAATAGACCCAACAACAATGTGCGGTTGCTAACCGTAGCTTCATCATTATCATCAGCCTTTGATGTTCCCACTGTTGGAACACAGGCCTCCTCTCTGTGAGAGGGAGTGGGCCATAATCCACCACGCGGGCCCAGTTGGTAGATGTCACATGTCTTCGAATTTGTTGGTTCTAGGACATGCCGGTTTCCCCACGATGTTTTTTTTGCGTTTAAGTTGAAAGATATCGTATTACCCAGTTACTGGGTTGTATAGGTCAGATGAGCAGTCATCGTAGACTGGAAGCTGATCCGACATCGTTAGGAAAAGTAATCTTTTTATAGACAGTATCGAATTTACATGAAATAACGATCCATTAGGTAATAACGACTTTACAGCTCGTCGACCGTTGCCGTCGCCTCGGCGCGTAGCGATCTATTATCTTGTTAGGGTTCCATAGCCAAAGGCAAGAAACGGAACCTTTATGGATTTGTCATGTCTGTCTTTTCGTCCGTATGTCACAGCCATTTTTTTTCTACACTTTAATAAAGGCGAAAGGAACGTAATAGAGTAAGGAACTCAATAATCTAAGGCCGAGTGATTAAGTTACATCTATCTATGAGTGTGATCGCAATTGATAGATATAGAATTTCCCTTTTTTTAATCGTTGCCCCACACTAGGAATTTCTCCAGTATCGTAGGGTGCATTTACAAAAATATAAACTCACATACACAAACACCCGGAATAACTACTTGTAGGTCATACAAATATTATTTTGTTCCTTGCGGGGTTCGAACCTGCGCTACAGTATGCAGCAGTCGATTGTTCAACCACTGCGCCAACCGTGCCGTTCAATGTATGAACACCATAAAAATAAAAAACCATCAAAAAACTTAGTGAGCGTATGCACTCATTTTGTACGAAATGAACTACAAATATAAGTTGGTATTTATTTTTTTCTGATGTGATATTACTATAAATAACCAATTTTCCTTTATCTGTATCGTAATTTCTTAGTTCTTGCCAAAACTTCATGATTCTAGGTCCTTATTTCTCTGCGTCATTTTTGTATAGAAAGGCAATTTGATTAATGGTCGAGTCCATCATATTTATAAGTTGCCTACCTAAGTGATAATGACCTTGTAGCTTGGAAATATCGATGAGTTTTTAAGTGAAATTTAAGTAGAAAGTACGAACTTGTTTGGACAAGTAAAAACTGTAATTGCGTGCGACGTATTGGCAATTTTAAAAGTGTCATATCTTCAATTTTGTTTTACGTAACAAAATAAAAAAAATACGTGTCAAATATTTCTTGATAATCTAACTGACGAACTAAATATATTTTTTTAGTCGAATTTAATTTTAAATTCACTCGAACAACGCTGCGGGTAAAAGTTAGTAAAATATAACAATTCTAATCGTACAATTTTATTTCATGAAAGATATTTATAATTCATAGAAACGTAAGATTAAAAATATATTTCAAATACAAAGTTTTATTAAATTTCTTTCCAGTAATTTATCTACAGGTAAAACATAAAAGTAAATTAAAACCGCGCTCGGGGAGAGTATTCCAATACTCATAGCTTTGACATAGCTGAAAAATTAAATTCTGAAATCTCGTTTATTTATGTTTCAATTTATATCAAAGTATTCTGGAATATAAATAACGTTGATCAATTGCTGCCGTTCTATTAAACTACTGCAATTTGAAATATTTTTTTATTTATTACTCGATGTGACATCTAGATTAAAATTATTGTTTTTAAGCTATTGCATAGCTTTTATCGCGGGCTCTGAGCGCGGCGCGGCGCGGCGACCGAATTCCCAAAAACCTAACGAAAAAATCTAAGGAAAATACCTGACACCACGCATCGTCTAACGTCGTTTCACTTTGATTGACTTCGGCAATCGTAAAAATATTCGTCATAAAGACAATTTACTTTTTCTTACTGATTCTAAACGGCCAGCTACAAAAGGAGTTTTCACAATTAAACCTACTTATAAAATTCTCCTACAACAAAGCAGTTCTTTATAACAAACATTTTAAATTAATTATATTCTCGTTAAATAAATAAATAAAAATGTTATGCAATAGCTTCACCGCGGCAGTCTCCGAGTGCCACATGTATTTTTTTTTAAATAATAACGTTTTATTAGCTAGCCATCTGCCCTGGCTTTGCACAGGTGCTATTTACTAATGAGAAAGTAAGATTTTCATTCATATGAATGTTTTCCTGACAAATTAGAAAAACATCATTCTGAGAAGCAAGTGTGGTGTATAGGTATATGTTAATTTAATTTTTACCTACAAAGAAAAGTCGAAAGTGTTCTTACAACTAGGCAACCACATAATGGAATGTTTTTTTGAACCAGCCTTGTAAGCTACAAGGAAACAAAATATTTAATAAAGTTAACATAACAAGAGATTTGGGGAAACTTTGAAGATAACTTGTTAGGCCTGGCAAGCAATTATCTTGTTTCAATTCAGTACAAGTATAATTGGTCGTATGTTTGTGACATTCGTTCATTGTATGTGATGTTTCATTACATGAAGCATTATTGTTTTGCGGGCTCAAACGTCAGAGAACCAGACGAAATAAATATATGTTCTCTTTGTTATAATTTTGTGGATAGTGCTCATTCACAGATATGGATAGAGCTAAATAACTTAAGAGCAACTACTTTGCGTGCCCAGTTTAAGAACAGAAATCGTAAGCCACCACTGGCACGCTTAGCCTGCATAGCATTTAACTTATCATGGCGTGGTTCGATTCCAAAAATTTTCGAAATATCGAAAGAAAAGCAAAAAATATTTGAGGCGGCGCCAAACAAACAATCAACGAAGGTCAGCCTAGCTACAATCATTTTTCGCTTCAAGTAACACGTTTATTTGTTAGGCGCTGCCTCAAAAGTTAAGTTAATTTTCGTTGGATTTTCGTCGGATTTTACTAATTAGTGCTTCTGACGTCATAATAGGTGGTCAAAAATTGCACGATTGGTTTTCAAACAGAAGCCCTAGCATGACTTTTTACGTTTTCGTAACGTAAACTGGAACATTGACGTTAATTTGGAGAAAAAAAAATAGTCTCATTAGTACACATTTTTCCATGCAATAAACGCAGTAAATATTTCAAGTACGCTGTAAATAAAAAACATAAATCTTGTGTTAAGGCCTCTGATCTTGATACTTCCGATATCTAGGTCTATCTATATCTGCGAGCTCGTTAGACTGATTGTAATGTCATTACAGACTATTGATTTATCTAATAAAATTACTTATCTTCGTTTCATTACTAAGAAAAGCTCCAAATTAGATTTCACTAAGCAGTTTATGTTAAAATGTTTATTACTTTTTGGTTAACTTGTACTAACTAAAAGGTCATGTGATTTATATTCCTACTGCTAATTTTGTTATAAGTAAAACAAACGTAGGTACCTATCTCAAATTAAAATTGGATACCTACTGTCTAGTCTGATGAGATGTGGATTAAAATACGCTTGTAAGATTAAAACCGAAATGAATTCATAATCTTCTCACTTTATCATAAAATTCAGCTTGAAAGATGTTTCAATTTAGTCGGTAATATTTCATGAGGTACACAGTACTGAAGTATGCAGACTTTCCACAAAGGAACCCCAAGCTATTTCTTGCGAGGATCTCAAAGGTGATTTGTTCATGCGTACTATGTACGACATTTCATATTTTTTAATTCTAATGAAACTGAAATTAATGAAACTTCACACATAGAAGCAGATATAAAAGGTAGCAGAAAACATTTTCGAAATGTAGTGTTTAAAAAAGGTAATATAAAAGTTAGGGTGGTAACTTTAAAATCGGTCTGATTTAACTTTAACAAATTTTAAGGCCTATACATACAAATATCTTCACAGGAATGAAGTTTCAATAAAATCAAACTGATTTTAAAGTCATTAAAAATAAAAAAAAGACTTGAAATGAAATCTCGTTCGGCGTTTATTCCCTCAGTTTGTGGTAGGTATTTAGTATTCCTAATTTAGTGCTCGCGTTCCATGAAACCGTTTATTTCAATTAAATTATTTAAATGATCTTTTAGTTTATTTACTAAGAATAGTTTTACTGGCTTCAGTTATTTATGTTTGTTCCAGACTAAACTAATGATAGGTTCGAATGAAATAATTACCAGTTTGATTGAAGAGTATCGTGTTATCCAGTATCTAACTCGGTTATGAAGGTTAGAGAGGTCGCTCCAAGTATAATACTGTTATATGTGTCGTGAATAGCAATATTGTTTTTAATAAAAGTAGCTCAATTGATTAGTGTAGTAGTGGGGCAAACGCTGTGACGTTATTTTGTAATGGCGGCACGTGGACAGACTCGTTTTGGGAAGTGGGGATTGTCGTACAGTCAGTTTGCATCGAGACGCGGACCTAGTCACTTCTCCAAAACGAAACTGTCGGTTTGCCTAACTAAAATATTATCAAATAATATTGTGAATTAAGTGATTGTGAACAAACGTGAGGTTATATTAACGTATCGTGTTATTCGTGCTATACTTCAACGACACCTACGAAATGGATCCTTCACCACCGAACCGAGATGATGACATCCTATCGCTCCGCCGTCGCTGACGTCGTCATATGTATAGTTTGTTAAAAAATCCTGTACCACGCGCTGCCCGATGAGAGTTGCAAAACCTTACGTATTTCTGAGTGTTACGTAATGAGTAGCCAGTTACCTGCTTACCTACTATCTGCGAAAGTACGTATTAGTAGGTAGATAAATAAAATAAAAATATCTCAATCTCAATAAAATTGCCCCTTGCTCAATAAAAGCATGCTTTCGTGCTAGTAATGAGCACGTCTGTCCGTACCTTTATGATTGCCGAAGTCTCCCAAACTGAAACGACGTTAGGCGATGCGTGCTGTCAGATGTGGTCAGGAAACCTTAGGATTTTTCGTTACGTTTTTCGCGCGCGCCGAGCTCAGAGCCTGCGATAAAAGCTATGCAATAGCTTAATAATTGGTTAAAACTAATAATTATTACTATTTTTGCAGACGGTCGGTGGAGCAGACATGTGCTAGAGTGGAGACTGCGAAAAGGAAAACGCAGGGCGTCTTACACTAGTAGGACGGTTGCGGCAATATGGATCGATGATTTGAAGATTGTGACTGGCAATGGACGGATGCGGACGGTCCAGGACCGGGAGGATTGGTGCTTTTCGGGGGAAGGCTTACGTTCAGCAGTGGACGGCAAATGACGGACAATAAATTACTATTTTCTAAAAAACATTATATTTGTTATTTCGTTTAGGTTTATTATGTACTAGCTTATGTCAATGGCGTAGCCACAGCGCCGTCAAGTTGTACATCAACCGCCATGAAAACCATGACAATCAACAAAATGATCTGCAAGTCAACCACAACAGTTTAATCCGGCCGGTTGCCATTTTGAATCGATCACGGCCGTCACTCGTACCGGATTGATTGGCGGTGACCCGATGACGGCGAGAAGGGAGCGACGGCGACGTACTGACACCGCGGACTGATGAGTTCGCACCACGGTGACAGGGTGAATTGATGCGTAAGGGGATGATGATTAAACGACTTGTCTTTGATCAATGTGGCTATGTTTATTTGTTATTCTTCTACCCTTATTCTAATTTATTTGAAGGCGACGTAACGGGCATGCGAGCGGCGAGTAATGGGCAACTCGTCGCCCGACCATGGACCATGCCCGGGTCGTCGGTGCGTTGTGTTCCACGCGCGCGTCAGCAAGATGACGGGGCCCCCCTCCAGAGGGCCAAAGCCTGCGGGGGTCGCGGGACTTATTCCATTACTGTGACCCTGGAACGTAAAGGGCTAATGAAGGACACCGTGGATTTAAGTCAGTACAAATCTGACAGTCCCTCCCGCCTTACCACGCTAAAAAAAAAAAGAAAAAAAGGCGACGTAGCAGCCCGGGTCGACGGCGCGTTGTGTTCCACGCGCCCCTCAAAGAGCTGGTTTTTTTGTTTTACCACGTAAAAACAGGCGACGTAACATGTCTTCTTTATGGGGCATTTACACGGGTCGATTTCAATCTCAATCATCATCATCAGAATCATCGAATCAGCCGTCTAAATGACAATTCAGCCTAGTCGCACGTGACTATTTGCAAGCGAAGCGACTGGCGAGTTGTTGCGTCGTTAAATCGACCCGTGCAAATAATCCATTATAATGAACTTAAACATTATATTACCAGCATGTCTTCTTTGTCCATAGATTTTTATTAATCAATTTCATAATGAAATTCCAGCGGCCTGCGAAAATTATGCTATGTGTTATTCCAGACTTTGAATCTATTTGTAAAACTAAACGGCTGAATGAATCTTGACGGAACCGAATTTCATCAAGATCCTTTAAACCGTTCAGACGTGATTGAGTGACATCCATTAAACCATCAAAACTTTAGTTACAATAAGGTGAAGAACCAAGCAGGTTCGTGACGTCATATTATATGGTACCTGAAATATTTCCTGAAAAACTTGATTATCATAAATGTCGTTTCACAGTTCATGAACTGTAAAATCCACACACCTGTACCCTGAGCACGAGTTTTCAGTATTTGAGACGTAAAGTAAACTGGAACTTTGACAACTTCAAATTGACAATTTTCAAGGAAAAAATTAGTTCCTTCTTCGTACACCAGCGGCGCTGTTCCATTTTTCCATACAAGAAACGCTGTAAATACTGGAAAAACGCTGTAAAGTAAAAGAGTGAAAACTCGTGCTCAGGGTACTGTACCTTGAGCACGAGTTTTCAGTATTTGAGACGTAAAGTAAACTGGAACTTTGACAACTTCAAATTGAGAATTTTAAAGGAAAAAATTAGTTCCTTCTTCGCACACCAGCGGCGCTGTTCCATTTTTTCATACAAAAACGCTGTAAATACTGGAAAGACGCTGTAAAGTAAAAGAGTGAAAACTCGTGCTAAGGGTACAGGAAACATTAAAATATATAGGAAATCTTTGAAATTCGATACGCATGAGTTAATGCGTATTATGTTTGGAATATAATACATATTTTTAAAAGTCAGTACTTTGGTTAATACAAGCTAAGATAACATAAAAAGAACGAGCGATTCTTCCCTATGTAAACATTAATTCCGTTATCATGCCGATGAATATTATAACAGCAACCACATTAAGTAAACATGGCGTATTAACATGAAATATCTATTTATTCCTCACTGAATATTATAAAATCGGCCTAACAGGAAAATTATCTATTAATAATTAATTGTTTGTTATTTCAGACAGAATTCCCTCTACCGACTATTGTGGAAATTAGATAATTATAATGTTTTGATTGACAAAGGATGAATATTTAAGGCTAGGACTAAAGCGAAACCTTCTGCGATGCAGTAATACTAGCGAATAAGTGAGCAAGAGACAATCGTCAACTTCACACGCCTCGCCATCCAGTCGCCTCGTATATTAGTAAATAATGAGAAAAATACAAGGGGCGGCCGAAGTCCACCCTTTGATAAAAACAAAGTCGAAACCTTAAACGACTATGACAAAAACGAAAGCTTAAAAATAAATGTATTAAACTACATTTTAAGCTGTCATTTTCTTTGTTTTGTGTTGAACAAGACAAAATACAAGACTATACATATACAGGGTGTAAGAGACATCGACCCACAAACGGATACCATGGGTCCAGGACATGATTCTGGACCCCCCGTGTTGGAATTTTTCGTCGGTTTTTTCCTATTTTTTTATATTTGTTTTTATTAATAGTGAGCCGCGCTTAAAGTACTGCAGGTACTGTGGTACTGGACACAGTATCTAGGTGTACGATGACCTTTCATTATAAACATCTAAGAAGACTTCTCGTTTTATTTTCATGGCTACTTTTAGTGAAAGTAGTGAATTAATTACTTTTTTATTAAAAATCTCATTGGTTTAAGTAAGAATAACGATTATGAACAGTCTAAAGTAAAAAAAACTCTATCTCAATTATTTTTTTAAAATTTTTAAAATTAGGAAAAATCCGACGGAAAATTCCAACACGGGGGCGTCCAGAATCATGTCCTGGACCCATGGTATCCGTTTGTGCGTCGATGTCTCTTACACCCTGTATATGCGTAGCTTCAATCGTATTCAATAATACCTGACTTGGTCTGTGAAAAATAACGATTTTTCGAGTCGCTGATATAATAATACAGATTGTTAATATTTTTAGAACTCACTTTTCATTTAAAACATGGCTTCTCCAACTTTTCAGACTCGCTCTGCAACTTGTCAAAGTCAAAAAAGTTCTAATTCGATTTTACTACACTAGCTTTTTAAAATATACAGACTCGGTTTTTCATGAACCAAAGGGCGCATTTTTATCTGATCTTGGCTTGTCGTGGTGCAGTAATATTCAACTAACCGAGCGCGCTGTCGAGCACAGCGAGCTTTTCAATAGGTGCGTCCAAACAGAGCGCGCAGCGTCGCTAGGCATTTGCTGGGCGAAGCAGCTCGGTTGGTGTGGACGTGTCTCTGCCGAGGCTAGCGAGCGCGCTGCCGCAGCCGAGTGCCCGAGCGCCCGAGCCATCCAGTGTCAGCTTTTGTTTTGCTCGCGTATATTATTTCCTGCCTCGGTCGAATAACAATAGACGCGTCCACACAGAGCGCGCAGCCTCGCTTGTCAGTTTCCTCGCGCAGTAAATGCCTCGCGAGGCTGCTCGCTCTGTAGGAACGCACCTAATGAAGACTTAATAATATCCAGAAGCTCATTGTAGATTTGGTGGCTACCCTGACTGCAACTACATTGTGAAAAGCTCCGAAAAGTATAAATCATTTGAAAGTTTGATGAACAGCGCTTCTTAAGAGGTCCCAAAAATGCGACCTTTATTCATAGGGATACAAACACCAAATAGCGGCTTTTTTTTTTAGCTTTGTAAAATCATCAAATGAGTCCTCCCACCCCGGGCAGGGCGGGAGGGACTGTCAGACATGTACTGACTAAAATCCACGGGGTCCTTCAATAGCCCTTTATGTTCCGGGGTCACGGTGATGAGATAAGTCCCGCGACCCTGGCAGTAGGCTTTGGCCCTCTAGAGGGGGGCCCCGTCATCTTGCTGACGCTCTTTGAGGCGCGCGTGGAACACAACGCGCCGTCGACCCGGTCATGGTTCATGGTCGGGCAGCGAGTTGCACTTTACTCACCGCCCGCATGCCCGCGCCTACGGTGGCCGGAGATCGTCTTGCGACGTCCGTCGCCGTGGGCGTCCACCACCGCGAGTGGGGCGGAGGGAGGACATTGTCCTCTCCCTCACGCGGCCCGCCTCCTCCTTAGCGATCATAACTGCTTCGCAGAAGGAGGTCCAAATAGCGGCTTCTAAAATATATAGCAATAAACAATGTTCCTAGTAAAGTCTATTTTCATATAAACTCCCAAAAGTGCAGTATTTTCGTCGAAAGCCTGTTTACAGCTTCACATTGTTCGGAAACGATCCAATTAGTGTTGTACCACTTCAAAATAGTGCTGTACCGCTTGAAGTATTTGTGCACCGCACTGTAAATGAATGAGAATTACTGGGAAGCTGTATTTTGAGTCGTGTGTTTTGTTACTGCCAACAGTAATTATGCTGTGTTTATATGTCACGCATGTACGTCTCTTGAATTCAAAGATATATGCAGTTTATTGTACATATCACAGTTTGGCCGATTATAAAACTAAAAAAACCGCTATTCGCAAGGTGTTGGGGTAAGAATATTTTTTTAAGCAGATTTGTCGATAAAAATGAGTTTATAATATCACCTTAAAATAATAATAATAATAAACAACTCTCACATAACGCCATCTAGTCCCAAGATAAGCAGAGCTTGTGTTATGGGTACTAGACAACTAATAAACATACTTATATGTATATCTATACATATAATAAATCTGTAGAAGGGTCAATTCTGTACATTGAAAATATTGAAAAAATAAATAGCGGGGGGTGTTGCTGGATCGATACCAAACCCAAATATGTGATTTAAAAAAATTTTGTCTGTCTGTCTGTCTGTCTGTCTGTCTGCATGTGCAGGCATCACGTGAAAACTAACGGTTCGATTTCGATGAAACTTGGTATAATTATACCTTATTATCCTGGGCATAAAATAGGATACTTTTTATCCTGGAAAAATACGTAGAAAAAAAAAACTGTAACAAACCTTATTATGGAACCACTGGCGACACCTATTATCAATCAAGTAGAACATTACGCCACGCCTGCCTCCATTGATTTCTAAAAAGGTTCCACCACTCACCACTAGATGGCGTTGTGCCTATGACGCGCATTTCTGAATCGCGGTGTTAAGATTCTCCGACAGTTAATGACTACCGCGACTTTATTATTTTTCTTTTCCATATAAATTCTGAATTTTGATGCGAGCGGACGTGTCCAGTGTGGCGAGCGGTCGTCCGTGGAATTAATATTGTATGCGTGTAATTTCAAACCGTGCTTTTCAGCGCGACCTTTTTGATTACTGTTCCGATCAGTTATTTGTAAATACAAGGTCGGAATTACTATGAAAAAAATACTACAGAACGCGAGCTCAACAGCAGTAGCTCAATAGATCTCCTTAATTATTATAGGCTTAGCCGTATTTGGGTCCAATAGATATTTATAAGATGTCATTGTCAGAGTTACTCAAAATGGAGAAATAAACCATCCACGCGAAGACCGACATCCGCGCGGACGGAGTCGCGGGCGGAAGCTAGTTTCTAAATACATACATATTATAGATAAATTACACCCAGACACAGAACAAATGATCGTGCTCATCACACAAACATTTGTCCTGGGTGGGAATCGAACCCACGACCTCCGGCATAGCAGTAGCAAATTGACGCATTCTTTTTTTATTTACATGGGAACCCTGTTATTTATATATAATAAATAAATAAATTATCAGCGAAATATATGACAAATCTCCTTAAATATCATTTAACTACACGAGCTCCATGCGTTGTAAAAGTGACAAGGTCTACGAGATAGTAATTTACGCCACATTCGTGCTACGCGGCTACGGGCTCTCTACGGCGTAGCAAAGTTCTACGAATTCGCTATTAATTTACATGGCTGAAAATATGAAAGTTGATGTGAACACAAAATTGTAAGATAATATGTTACTCAGAGGGTATAGAAGACTGAAAGTGTTTTGCGAAACCCAAGGGATTAAAGTTTGTTTCACAACAAAATTGGGGCTAAAAGCTAATATCATACGTACCGTACATAGTAACATCTTCAGATTCTTCCATTTATTTTCACGATAAAAGTGCTAAGGAAATATTCTAATAAAAGATATTCTGATAAATTCCGCGTCTACCCTAATCTCTTAGCTTATTGTGGAAAAGCTGGTTCGATTTCCTAAGTAAATATCCCTTTTGAGTAAACCTGAGATAAGTCTTCTCTCGTTCAGGTAGGAAATTTTTCTATTTCTATTTTTAGCTGTCGTGTCGTTCGTAGCACTCACTGTCGGCGTCGATGCTACGCGGCTACGACGTAGGATGCGCTACGCCGTAGTAATGAGGTCTACGACAGCTTATAAATCGGGGGCACGGCAGTGCTCCCGCCAAGACGAGCGCGAAGCAAACACTGCCGTACCATCCTTTACTGGAACCATTTCGCCGCATTTTCAGGCCCCTAATTGAGAACCTCTGGATAAGACCAGAACGCAAAAATTTTCGTCATGCAATCAGCTATAATCACATACTTAAAATCCAAAATTTCAAGTCTTTAGGTCATTTAGTTCCGAAGTTAAGTGAAAGCAAAGTTTCCCATTTACGTCACTCACTCACTCATGATTATCAAAATAGAACTAGTACTTGCCATAAACTCAGAGAGCTGAAATTTGGTACAGAGTTAGGGTTTAATGGCCACATATTGGGAAAACTATAAAAAACTAGGATAATCGAAGACTTGGAGTACCTGGTGACCCTGATTAGAAAACACAAGAGCCTAACCAAACTATTAAGAGATCGACATACCGCCTTTACAAAAAATATTCAACTAAGGCCAACATTAACTATAATAATACAGAAATCGCAGTAAGGAACCTTAGACTTTTTTTTTTTTTTTTTTTTTTTTTTTTTTTTTTTTTTTTTTTTTTTTTTTTTTTTTTTTGGGTGGCAAAATCATCAAATGAGTCCTCCCGCCCTGGGTGGGGCGGAAGGGACTGTCAGACTCTTACTGACTAAAATCCACCCGTGTTCCTTCGGATGCCCTTTACGTTCCGGGGCCACGGTATCCTGGATTAAGAAAAAATCCGCGACCCCGGCAGGCATTTGGCCCCATAAGGGGCCCCGTCGGTGACGCGTGAAACACGACACGCCACCGACCCGGGCTTGGTCCTTGGTCGGACGGCGAGCTTACCCATTACTCACCGTCCGCAAGCCCGCTCCGCTGCTGTGCCCTCTGCTAATCAGAGGGACACGCATTGGAGCTTCCACCCGACAGGCTATTTGCATACGGGCAAAGAAACCCCCTTAGGCACACAGTGCCTAAGGAAGAGCCTTTGCCCGCATCCCAGGGCGCACCGGCCCGAAAAACTGGTCTTCCCCCCGGACGTATCCGAGAGGGAACTCCAGTCCACGGACGCACGTGGAGGTTACCTGTCTTAGCACCCCAAGGAACCTTAGACTTGGCACGACTTTGTCTAGATTTCATTACTTTTTAGAGATCAAGCAGCTCCTTCGAGTTTTGGCTAGTTTTTTACAGAATGTTTTTGGTGGGATCTTGTTTACTGGATCTATGAACATTCTTTAGATATTGGTTTGTGATTATCGTCTGTCTATAGAAGTACAAAGTTGTTCAAGTATTTAAAAGTAGAAATCAATTGAAGGAGGTTGAGCAACTATCATTACAAACTGATAAACTGTAGAAGAAAAGTCATTCGGTTATTTTTCTGGGACTATTCTATCATTAAACTTTTTTTATTCAGTATTGATGATTGACCACTATATTGCCTGGTGGTAAGTAATAATCTGGTCGAAGTCGAATAATTAGGGTCCCCCCCGGCTCGGCTCGGACGACGCGATCCGATGCGAATGGCATTAGTAACACCCTTATTACGTTGACATAAAGGTTTTCTTGACCGGCTTAAGCCGATTCCGCGTCGATAAATGTGGGCCCTTAGAGTTAAAAAACAAATAATAACTATTGAACTACATATTCAAAAGTCCTCTTTCATCAAAATTCAATTGCTCGAAGCTCGGTCTCAAAATGAATTTTACTGCTTAGCTTTAGGTGTGAAATTCGCGTGGCAGGTTCCATAACTTTTACACTGCACCGTCGCAATATTGTGTCCCACATAAGGGCATGAATTCTAAAAACATACGACATTCTATATTCAAATTGTGTCCTTTGAATATTATCGAACGTAATGTTTTAAATATGGAATGGGACCGCTTGGACTTTACTGTACGACAATTTGATATGAGTCTTAAATGCTGATGATTTTTCTGATAAGCATACATAGCTCTGGCCGTCGGCCGCTAGAGCGACTGCGGGGAGCGGGAAGAGATTAGAAGCTGGGTATGCCGCGACTGCGTGACGCGCAGTTTCCTATAACCTGCTCTTATTGTATTTTTTTAAATAAATCTATTGTGTTTGTCACTGAAGTGTATGTTTTGGGACAGGACATACATGTCGCGGATTAAAATAGGAATATATGAACTACGTGAAATATATTAAGTATTATATATTAAGTATTCTGGTAAAGTCTGGTCGCAGAGCAGGAAGAATTTCGTACATTGACCTATTATTACCTGTCTCTGTCACTCCCGCGTAAATATAACGAATCTCGCTTACACAGATGCAATGGCCGCCCTCCTCAGGGATTGTAAACCTTTTACCGATAGTATGCATAGCCGCATACTGTCATACCGGTTACCTTTTACTTAATAGAAAAATGTTTGTGATCACTGTCAGTAGGTAAAGAGGTCAATGAACGAAATTCCTCCTGTTCTGCGACCGGACTTTAGTCATCATTTTTACTACACTGTTGTATTGCAGGTCGATACATTATTACACTAATACAAGTCTCCTTGTCTATGTTTTTCATTAATCACACGAGAAATGAACATAATTTAAAAATCTGCATGACGCGCGAGCACGTTCAATCTTCTCTGCTGGTCGCGGTCGCCAGTCGCGCCCGCCGGACGCGTCAACATGGCACCCCTCATCCGTCTCCTGTTGTTGCTTCTCCCGCTAATCTTAGACGCAAGAAGCGTCGCGCTAGCGTGGGCAGCGCACGGGATCGTAATAGCAGAAAAAAATAGTCAATCATTTTAGATCGTACTTTATTTTTGTTTTTCACGGAAACAGTAAGATATTCGCGATGAAATGTACCCAGATCCATTCTCTGTACATCCGACAACGTGTAGTGCAAAATTTTATTCAAATCCATTTAGTAGTTTTTGTGTGAAAGAGTAACAAACACATACACATACATACATGTATAGTTGCATACTCACACTTTCGCATTTATATCATTTGTAAGAAATTAGTAAGATAAGTTAGATTCTTATTAAATCGTAAACCTATTCCATACAATAGAGCAATTTCGTTGTTACAGAAAAATGAACGCAAAAAAATAAGTAGACATAGTGTAATGGGTCGTCGACGAAACAAAACAAATTGTTATCTAGACAAACCACGAAGAGAATAAATAAAATAACCGCTTCAGAGGAAAACGGAATTAACATAAAGATTAATTAAAAGATAAATGACGGCCGTTTTTATACGGACCCTCATTGTAAACGTTTTGCGATAGGAAATATATTAGAGTTTTTACAAACAATTTATGATGAGTTATGGGCGCTCGTTCATTTTCATAATGAGGTAGCTTTGGTTCAGTGCTCTGTTTACTTATTTTAGAGTGAGTTTGATGTTCAACCGTATTGGGTGTTACAGGAAATGAAGCGTCTTTCGTGTGGTGCTGAATAACTTACAAGACGCTAAATAAACATTGTATAACGTTCAGGAAACTCGATTTTCGTAACGTGAAGATAACTTTCATGTAAGTTTTTTTTTTTAATTTCTCCATTCTACGAATTTCTGCTGTGTCTTGGGTGCGTTTAAAAATTTAAACTCACATCACAAATAGCCAGACCCGAAATAACAATAGGTTATGCAAATGTTTGTTCCACGTGTGAATCGAACCTTCGGTACACAGCGCAGCAGCCAATGTGTGTGTCCACACTGGAAGGCTAGCGCGACGGCGCGGGCGGCGGAGGGCGCGGTGGCGGGCGCGCGGCGGGCGCGATTTGTGTCCACACTGTCGATCAAGCGTTTGTTTTTGTAGCGGCGACTTCAGGTGTTGCAAACGGTGCTACAAAGTAGTTTCCATAAATCTTGTTTAAAGAAATTCATTTTAAAATGTTTTATAGGTTGTTTAGGTTTGTGTGTTTGAGCACAATTGTTTAGTCTGGTGCCATGCAAAATTGCATCTAAGTTATCATAAGAATAATAATGGTATAATGTCTATTATTTGTTTTCGAAAGACTATAAATAGCGACAACAGGGAACCATAGACAATACCAGGTTGTCGTATTACATAATAAAACATGGGTTTTATAGCCGTTAGTGTCCCCCGGTCTCCAGTTAACCGTTAGTTACGGGAAACTGGTGTCCTATAAAGGGAAATAACTTCGAAAGCTAAATATAGTTTGGTCGTGACACTGTTTTTCTAAAACTGGCTTCTAATGGCGCGTGATCCGCCTCCACTATCGCACTCACGCCGCGTCTTGAAGTTATCCGGGACGCGCCTGCAAGTCTCACCGAGCCATTGTCTCCATACGTTGCGCTAGCAGGCGCAGCGTGATTCGCGATATTTTACGTGCCGTATGAAGCCAGTATAATGCATAAGGCTGCGTTTCCACCAGAGATGTGCGAGGATGTATTGCGAGGAGTATGTGTTGAGAAGGATGTGTTACGAGGTTTTGCGCATACTGTACCAGCCAGTCCATAGACGGAGTTTGTCACCGCAACCCCGTCGACACATTTCACAGCTTCGCAACGCATCCTCGCACCACACATAAATGCGCATTTTCACAGGTCCGCTACACACCCTCGTAGGCACATTTTCATCGCACAGCTTTGGTGGAAACGCCCACACATGTTCACAGCACAGCTAGACATCCTCCCACGACCCATTTCCATCGCACATCTCTGGTGGAAACGCAGCCTAACACGGCGCGTGATATTAAGCGTCGCGCCGTGTGAAAGCAATGGCTCGGCGCGGCTCGGACAGGCGCGTCTAATTTAAATACCTATTTATTTATTTACCATGTTCGCTGTCGTAACACTTCATTGTGATGCCAGAGTGATAAAACAGACGAAGGAACTTCAAAGCTTGCTACATAGTTAGAAAACAAGTTGGGTTACCACATCACAAATTGCTACCCTATTTTGAATCATCTGCGTCACAGCAACAGCTGCCTTTATAGACTACAGATGGACTATTACTTACCTACCTGCGGGTTCCGTAAAAGGGGATTTAAGGATTACGTTGAACGACGCGGCGGGTAGCAATGTCCTCTCGTCAACTGACAACAATGCCTTTGCCAATCTCCCCCTACCTCCCTCCCCTTTGCGGTTTTTGCGGCAATCTCCTCTTTGATCGTCCCTAATACCGGCTATTGGAAAGCGCGATGGACAATGAACTGTTTAAAATTAGGGCAATTTCAATTAAACTTAGCTGAGTGGAACAATCATGGTTTTACTTGGAACTAGTGATCGTTCAGTGGCCGAAACTCGACCATAATTCATTTTATTTTAATTTTAAGTTTGAACGTTTATATCGTTCTATTGTCTCTCTGGTTATGTATGGCTCTTCAGTATTATGACGTTTGCTATTTGGCGTTCGTTGGGTGTGTCCTCAGAATAATGATAGTCATTATTCTGAGGGTGTGTCAAACGGCCAAACATAATACGAGTATATCGTACCCTTATTGCAAAAACCGATTATCTGCATAAAAATTCGAGTGATAATGGGTTTTACCTGTAGCTTCGTCTTGACTTGAGGATTCGATATCTATATTTAACTAAAAATTGGTAAAAAAATGCAGATAATCGGTTTTTGCAATAAGGGTACGATATGGTAGTGTGTGTAATGTTGTTTTTATTACTTTAATGTATTTATAAGGCATATTATTTATATATTTATTATTATTTAATCGCTTTCTGCACTCCTTTTCCACATAAAGTTTAATTATGTCACATGCGTCCTCCGTCCGAGTATTTCACTTTTTTCTGAAAACTTTAACAAAAATAAAACCGATTGTATTTAATCAATCATTATCGGAAAAGTTTTGCTTTCAAGTTTTAATAAAATATATGGTTTAGTTATGTAATAGTTTTCATTTAATGAACAATAGTTTCACCGTGGTTTTCTGTTGTTTTCAATAGGCTTTTTTTTTAAGCCAATCAAGAAATGTAACAGAAAAACCATTGTTCGCTAAAACAGAGTTCTGATAAGGAAGTAACTAGAATATGTCGTAAAAAATATAGAAGAATTCTTACAATAATGGACGATACGCGTAATCTTCGTTCAGCCTGGGGCTAATCTTAGAAAGTTTCAAGTCGAGCCGTCGCCTGGCGGAGATAAATCTATCTACGAGATAAATCTTCCGAAAGTATTGGGTATCATTTTCAAGGCTGCGATTAGACAATTTATAGATGAATGGTTCTGCCGACAATCTGCTGATAAATGAGGCTTACGAATTTAGTCAAGAATTGCTTTTCTGTTTCGTTAAAGTAATCTTTTAAGGATTGCGGAAAAGCTTTACATTTATCTTTTTTTCTTTTTATCGTTCGGTTTTCTCTTTAAAAAGAATTCATGTATTTTATCTTATTCATTCGTTGTAACTAGGTGTATGAATTTACCGTTTCTTTTGGGTAGAAAATCACCAGCAGGGCTATTGGCTAACTTGATAGTCACTGACCAGCTGGCAGTTGTCAATCTGAACTTGGGAAAACAATCTGAAGTTGAGGAGTGGAGTGCCTCAAGAGCGTTAGAATAGTTGATTTTAGGGAACATTTACATTTATCAGTTTCATTACAAATACAAAAGCCAATACGAAATTTACCTTTTGACAGCTATTTGATGATGACCCATAGACACCGAGATACGCAATAGCCCCGCAGATGTGTCCTCCTGCATTGAGTGGAGTGAAAGAGACTCTCGGACTCGTACTGATTAAAAACACGGAAAAATCAGCCTGTTACTTCACTTGCTCTTTACTGTCCAGGGCCGCAGTACCTTGTTTAGATAGTTCAGCCTAAACTTTCTTCGTCATTGTTATGTTGAAACAGAATTTATTAACAAGAAAATTATTATTTGTTTATGTACTCAGAACAACTATATTGTTCTGTGTACACACAAAACTAATGTTGTATATTATGTGTGTATAGTATACTTATATATGTTACGGCAATACCCGAAGTGTGGTTACACCTAGTTTTAACCGGCTAAAACATGATTTTTCTAAACAAACTATATTCAGGTTTCGCATTTACAATTTGTGTTCTGTTTTCTACAAAAATAGTGTTGTATAGAAAACAGAACACAAAGGTACTGCTCATTAAGAAATCTCTTCCAACAGACCAACAACAGAAGAGAGATCTTACTTTTAATCAATATTTTCTTTCCACAGCAAAAAGTTAAACAAATGTTATGTAAAAAAATTAAATTATGTGCTCTATTCGGAAAATCACAGTTGTTTATGAAATGATGAGTAGGTAATATAATTTAAGTAGATCCTCTTTGTCTCACAATTCGGGATCAATGCGCAACATTATCTTGACTTCAGTAGCGCCTTTAACTCTGTGGACTTTGATATTTTGCTAGGTATACTTAAATCCATTAATTTCTCCTCTTCCTCTCTTGTCTGGTTCGATTCTTACCTTCGGGGACGCTCGCAGTGTGTTCGCCTTGACGAAACTTTTTCAGATTGCTGTAACCTCACTGAGTGTGTGCCTCAGGGTGGCTTTCTCTCTCCTCTACTTTTTTCAATTTTTATTAATATGGTTAATAAGGTAATCTCCTCTAGTTTCCATCTTTATGCGAATGACTTGCAGCTGTACCGGCATTTTTCTGTAGCAGATGCTGATTACGCCATTGCTGCAATGAATCTTGACCTAAGTTGTATCAGTGCCTGGGCTAAGGCATTCGGATTGCAAATTAACCCTACTAAATCTCAGGCCATGATCATAGGCAGCCGTTTTGTTCGTAGTGCAGCTTTATCACCTGTATACCTTGATGGTGTACGCATTGACTACACTGAAACCGCCAAGGATTTGGGTGTTTTAATTGACTCCAATCTGTCGTGGCGTGTTCAGGTCAATGAGGTCAGTCGTAAAGTTCACTTTTCTTTACATTCGCTGAAGTGCCTCCAAACTGTTTTGCCTCTAAAGACTAAAATTTCTCTAGCGCAGACTCTTATTCAGTTGATTATTGATTATGCCGATGCCTGCTACCTGGATGCCACTGAGGAGCTATTAAATAAACTTGAGCGTTTGCAAAATCTGTGTATTCGGTTTGTTTTCGGTCTCCGTAAATATGACCTCAACCTCGCAAGGATCTCAAGTGGCTCCCAATCCGTCTTCGCAGGAACACTCGTATCCTTTGCCTCCTGTTCAACATCCTCCACAATCCTTCCTATCCATCTTACCTTCCTGAACGTTTTTCTTACGCCCGTCCAAGCGACGCACCCTGTAGATCTCACCTTAGATCCCTACTAAATTCCATTTTAAAAATTCGCCATGCGACACAACTTCTAAGGAACCCGTTTATGACCTCAATTTATCAATTGTCACTTGATAGTTAGCTAGTTTTATATAAAGGTATCGATGTAAATAAAGAAACATTCTGGGACTGTGACAGTGATGTACAGGGATCGCTACAGCAGGACAACACCAGTTCGACACCGGACTCGATGAGGTCCGATTTACCAGTGGTGGGGGAAGGTGATATAGTGACAGGATCGGCCACTCAAAATATAAATAACCTGCCGCAACCTGCATCATCTCCAGTAACTGCTGTTGAGACAGCCGAGCAGTCCACATCGTCTCAGAACGAAGATTCTGAAGAGTTTCACGAGGCTTTGTCGGAAAGCAACCTCTCACCATTGATGAATGAGCAGATACAGAGGGATAACCCTTTATCCCGAATGTTGTTACGTAAAATCCCTAGAGTTGATTACAAGAACTTCCTATAAATAAATCCAAACTGTCATCATTAGACCTATACTATGGGGGAGGAGTTGTTATATATGTATGTGTGTATGCGTGTGCATGGCTGCGTCCATGTGTGTGAATGTGCCTCGCAGCACAGCGAGTAAATTAAAGCAGTGTACAATAAGCCACCGGTTGTTTCACTTGTGTTGATTGCTCCTATACCTAACAAAATGTCCTTTACCAATAACATACGTTTGCAAATTTATTTTTAATAGTTTTTAGTAAAAGGTAAAACAGACTATAATGTAGATATCATAATCATTTAAATAACTTTACTCCACATCCCTCTTTATCATTATTATCATAGTCATAACCATTTCATAAGTGAATACTGCTATCAAACTCCATGGTATTAACTTTTAGTATCTTCCAACGACCCCCATGGGAAGCGTCGAGCCCTACCCACTGGCAGCCGGTAACCATATGAGGGAAAATACACATAATATTAGGGAAAAGGTTTCGTCCTCAGATAATAATATCATTGTATATACCAACGTCATAACAAGATGATATAACGTCAAGCCTTTAATCCACGAAATGAGAGGTAGAGGAGTACCTTCGGTACAGTCAACTTCAAAAGGATCCTTAGGCGAGAACATGCGGTCGGTGAGTAATGGGTGACTCGCCGTCCGATCATGGACCATGCCTAGGTCGACGGCGGTGGCGCATCGTGTTCCGCGCGCGCCTCAAAGAGCTTTCAGCAATCTGACGGGCCCCCCCTTTTTTTTAGCATGGTAAAATCATCAAATATGAGTCCTCCCACCCAGGGCAGAGCGGGAGGGACTGTCAGACTTGTACTAAAATCCACGGTGCCCTTCAATAGCCCTATATGTTCCAGGGTCACGGTAATTTGATAAGTCCCGCGACCTCCCCCTACAGGACCAAAGACTGCCGGGTTCGAGGGACTGTCTCATCATGTAACCGTGATCCTGGAACATAAAGGGCTATTAAAGGATCACCGTGGATACAAGTCCGATAGTCGCTCCCGCCCGCCCTGGGTATAAGGGTCCCCACATACATCAGTTTTCCTGATCAGGAATCCTGATCCGTTTTCTATCCGAACACAGTGAATTCTTACAAGTGTGTGTGCATGTTTTGTGTGTGTTGTTCACATTTCATCGCATTTCATTCATCATTTCGAATTCCGTTCGGAAAAAAAACTGATGTATATCCACCCTAAGGACTCATTTTACCACGTTAATGTGTTGCGATTCCTGTATTGAGAAAGCGTCCTAATGAGAATTCCTCTAGTATCAAACAGCGTTTAGAAAATCAAATCAAAGTCAATTGCCTCGTGCATACTAACTAATGTATAAGCCTACCTACCCTTGTTAGCTGTGCCTAATTATGCCTGTGAGCAATTATACAGGCCAATTATGTCCTAATTGGCTATTTAGAGAACGTCGTTGTACGTATTGAATGCTAGTGTATGCCCAAGGCTTTGCCCGCTTGGAATTTATATGTCCCAAAGCTTTTGAAAAGAACATAGTTTTTAAATGACTATCTCTTTTTACTGTTGTCTTTTCAACCAAAGCAAAAGTGTCCTCTCTACGTAATGCCCTTAGGGGAACAGTGTATAGGACGGGGACGATAATAATCGCGAGGTATAATGGGGACATACACTCTTTAGGCATACTTAACACAACACTAACGTAGCGCAAGCGCCATCAGGACGTCATTTACAAGCGGCCATTAACAAATGGCGTCCTGTTAGCGCTTGTGCTACGTTAGTATTGTGTTAAGTTTGCCCTAACTGTGTGACTTCCCATCATACTTCGCATCCCCGTCTTATACACTGTTCCCCTATGTTATTGTATTACTTTCTTTAATGACTTAAACTATTCTCATTGCTTAAATGAGAAGCTTCCAGCTATTTTCTTAATCCCCCGGTAAGATTAAGTAAATCTTGTGGTTCTCTGGAGAAAGTAATTGAATAACTGGTTGCCATGACAACTTGGGAACTCTTCAAAGGGAACTAAACAAGGATATTATTACACGTTAAGGCTCTCCCTCAACGCATTCACCTGTAATGTAACGTTACAGTTTCGAATATTTCATCAGTAAGGGACTTTGTGAGGGAGGAAAATCGACCATTACAATGCGCACCTTGTAATGATACAAAACGAGTTTACATACATCAGTGAAGGAAGAGAACCTAGCATTACAATGCGCACCTTGTATCAAATCTATACTAAATACGCGAATGCTCGTCAGTTAGGGAGGTAGTAATGTAATGATCAAAGTCGAATCTATATTGTTACATTATACGCGAATGCTCACTTATATAGCATATAGCCTTCCTTGATAAATGCACTAGCCAACACAAAAAGAATTTTTCAATTTGAAGCAGTATTTCCTGAGATAAGCTCGTTCAAACAAACACTCTTCAGCTATATTATATATTAAAATAAAGATTTTATTGTAAAGATGCCAACACATCAACCTTCCCCATTCTGTCAAAATTTTCCAATCAAACGTGAACTTTCTTTTTGTGTGAAAATGTTAATCTTTTAAGAAAGACAGATTATTTATTGTACTTTTATTGTGTTGATGTGCTGGCGTCTGTACTACTTACAACTCAGCCATAAAGACAATATTAGTAAAACGGTTAAAATTAGTCAGACTGTAGATAAATATTATAAGCAAGGCTAACAGAAATTGTAGCGTGTATACTGATGACTGTTGAAATTGCTGTATTTGTTGTATCAACATTTCTTGAGTAAATATCTGCTTCCAAAATTATGTATGTTGTTATTTTGTGCTCTTTCTGAATTCCATGAAAGTTTCTAATGAAAAATGTTAATTCCAGAAAATATACATGCCAAAGTTCTTTCGTCAGACTTTTCACGAAGTTAAAAAGATTCTTGCGTTAATTACTAGGACGAAGGCCGCAAAGAAATTACTCGTTTCTGAATGTAAGGCTGCTTTTCCACCAAAGATGCGGTATTTAGCTGTGCTGCGAGGATGTAAAAGCTGAGCTACGAAACTGTGTGACCGTTCCACTGATGCTACGCTATGTAGCTATGCGGTAAGATGTGCTATGAAGATGGGTAGCTGCGCTACGAAGATGCGCTGTCACAAGGTAGGTGCGGTACAAAGATGCGCCGCCACAAGGTAGCTGCGCTATGAAGATGCTTAGCTGCGCTACGAAGATGTGCTGTCACAAGGTAGCTGCGCTATGAAGATGCGCCGCCACAAGGTAGCTGCGCTATGAAGATGCGCAGCTCGAGCTTTGCGATGTATCGATACTAGGGAAAACGACCCATAGCACGCATCCATAGCACGCAGCCATAGCACGCAGCTACAGCACGCAGCCATAGCACGCATCCTTACATATAAAAAACACATCTTAGTTGAATCCGTTTCCACCAGTGCTGTGCTATGTAAACCAGTGAATATGATTGGTAGATATCAAACGCATCCGCAGCAACGTAGCATAGCGCATCTCTGGTGGAAAAGCAACCTAAGGCTGGCTGTACTGGAATGTTCTTTTATCGGCGTGTCAAAGACGAAAAAGTTGAATAAAAGTTGCTCTCTAGGTATGTGAACGGGGAAAACGTAACCTAGATAGCTGTGTAATTATGTAGATACCAACATAGACAGAGCACCGATTTTTAGACTACCTAAAGTATTCCCATTTGACCACCTAATGTATTCCAATTTGAGTAAGTACCGATGTTAAGAGCACTTAAAGTATTCTCATTTGAGCACCGATGTTAGGAGCACCTAAAATATTCCCATTTGAGCACCTATCAACATATTGACGTTGTGCTCAATTACATGAAATATTTTATAACGTGTAAAAGTTTTTTGACTTATTCGTCAACTCGCGCGCAATTAACTCGCTCGCTCGAGCGAGTTGGCACATTCTGATGTTAATTATTTTTGTTGTCGTCAACTCGCGACTAGAGCGAAAAATGGTACAGTCATCGATAAAAGTGTTATAATAAATTCAATATAGAAACCTACTTTATAAGTATAAGGCGTTGTACGATTTAAATTTGAAATAAAAGAAATGAACGCTTAGTGCGAATTGCAATAAGGTAAAGGTGGTAGTTTGCCGTGCGTCTAGATTTGCGATGATAGAAGGGGACTGGTGGAATGAGGTCGTGGAGTTCTTGGGCACACTCTCCGAAGTACAATCTGTAGAAGACCGACAGGCAGGCAACTTTGCGTCGATGAATCAAACTATGGAGCTTGGTATTCACCAATTTTAACTCCATCGTTTACCAACCGATTTGAAAAATTACTTCCCGAATAGTCCCATTAAAATTTAATCGAAATCGGACTAGCACTTTTTGAAAAACCAAAAAAAACCTAAAAAGTTTTCAACATTGTCTACACCGATTACTCCGAGGTTTCTGGTCCGATATCGATATTTTTTTTTGGTTCGATACAGTATATCTGCCATTTGGTCCCATAAAATTTTCATTTAGTTTGGTGCAGTCATTGACTTATACCGTATGGACAGGCCCTGCCGAACAACGAAAATGGCACCAGTTTCAAAAAAGTAAAAAATAATCTACAAAAAATTTTTCTTTCGAAAGTCGGTGAGAAAAGTCAATGAAATAAAAAAGAAAGTCACCGACTTTCGAAAGAAAAGTTTTTTTGTAGGTTATTTTGAACTTTATTGTGGGAAGTCGGTAACATTTTCTTTTGAAAAAGTTTTTTTAATAGATATATTCTGTATTTATAATTTACAACATAAAAAACTGGTCATATTATGTTACCTACATTTTGAAGATTATCAACAATATAACATTTTTTAAAGATTTTGGTTAATAACCTAGTATGTAACATGACTTAGGGTGTTTTTGACGTCATAACGCAAACTTCGCGAAAAGGCTACACCTAATGCCATTAATCAAATTGTGAAAGTCATTCATCTCGCTAATGATCGGTTACAGAAATTGTCATTTTCGAGCGCGCAATGTATTGTGAACAACGCGATTTCAACGCGCGATAACGTTGTACGTAGTTTGTCACTGACTACAGGCCAAATATCGCCGACAACAATAATTTCACATAAAAATTATTTTAATCACTCATAAATACCTACTTATTGATGTTAGGAACATGTTTATGCAGAAGTTAAGAGGAGCTATAAGCTTAATCTCTTAAAATCACGGTTCCGGTAAGGATTGATAACAAAAAAAAGCTTGTACATACTTGTAGGTATGAAATAATAAACATTTATCTTACCAACTCTAACCTCGCTCACTCCTGACCAGGTAAGGTTCGAAGTGGCCGCCCTCAGCGCGCTCGCAAATCTGAGCGCGGCGCAGAGTTTCAGCGTGGACACGGGGCAGAAACGTAGGATCCCGGGCACACTCTTCACGCAGCGTCTCAAATACATTCACAATGCGAGTCCTCATTTCTGTTGCGGAATCGCACTCGGACACGAACACCTTATCCTTAACATAACCCCAAAGAAAAAATCTAATGGAGTCAAATCGGGCGAGCGGGCTGGCCATTGCTGCGGGCCAAATCTCCCAATCCATCGATTTCCAAAAGATTCGGTAAGGCAGCGTCTGACAGGAAGAGTCACGTGCGGGGGAGCGCCGTCGTGTTGGAACCATGTCACTCTGTACTGGGCCAGAGGAATCTCCTCGATTATTTCTTGAAGGTATGTACTCCGGAACGCATGATAATTAGTCCCGTTTAATCGTTCCGGGAGAAAAACGGGCCCAATCACGCGGTTTTTATAAATAGCGGCCCACACATTCACGGACCATCGGGTTTGGTGTCCCGTCTGCTGCAATGAGAACGGATTGGTATGAGCCCAGATATGAGAATTGCGCCTGTTCCACATTCCGTTTCGAGTAAATGTGGACTCATCCGTCCATATCACATTTGCAGCAAAGTTAGGTATTTCGGCGTGCTGTTGTTGTAGCCACCGACAGTACCTAACACGGGATACTCTGTCGGCGGGTAATAACGCATGCACTTTGTGAATGCGATATGGGCGCTGGTGATCCCTGCGTAAAACCCGATGAACTGTCCAGTACGAGACGCGGGTTCTGTAACGGTTGTGCACCACACGAGCTGCCGTGCGTACTCCCAGTCGTGGGTTCTGCCGCACGACGGTCAGGATATGGTTCTCTACACTGGCTCTAACAGGCCTTCCAACTCCCTCGCGCTGAGGCACAATGGGCTGGTTGTCTAAGACCCGCTGGTAAGCTCGTGTTATCACTCGAGAATCTCCTGGATGACGGACTCCTGGATACCTATTTATGTAAATACGCAGTGCCTCACGTGCATTTCCACGTGCTTCGCCATAACACATTAGCATATTTCCATATTCTTGGGCACTGTAGTTATTGTTATGTCCAGATGACATTTTTAAATCACACACACGAAAACACCTAAAAACACAAACACAGAGAAAAAAATAGTTTTGGAATCTAGCCAAAACGTATTTCTTCTCACCTCGCTCGCGTAAACCGAATTTCGCAAAAATGCCGCTTGTTCGCATTCAAAGTCAACGACAAACTGACAAAAAATCCGTTAAAATCGGTAATGCAAAATAAATGTTATGAGAGTAGTACCTACGACCACAGAACAATAATGGACAGTAAGGAAACTACACGTAGTAAAGAGGAGGATGTTGTAAAAATTGTTCAGTGAAAAATTGTTCGTAACTGTTTCGTGTTATAAACTAGGCACCGTCTTTTATTGATATTCACCGATGCCATGAGATTATGCCTATTTAAATTTTATTTGTAAATTAGTTACTTCAACTCGATTTTGGATGTAAAATCGTATCTTAGCAGCAGGTGGCGTCTGTTGTTTCTGCCTATCCCCATGGGAAAAAGGCGTGAGTTTATGTATGTATGTTGTTAACTAGTAATATCAACTCGATTGTTTGATCACTACAGAACACTAATGTTATAAATTTCAAATTCAAAAACAGTCATGAGCCTAGTTGAAATACTGTTTATTATTTACCGTCAGAATAGCGGCTTCTTTGAGAAAGCGCGCGCAAACCAAAATGTTCATAGTGGCGCAAAATGAAGTAATAGATTTCCGTCCTTATGTCCTTTTATTAATGTCGAAAATGGGTTATTTCTTTTTTTTGTAAAATTTAATTTTCGTATGAAGGTTAGCGGCGTATTTGGTCCTGTTTGAGTGCGCCGCTTGGCGCTTTGTCGGCGTCAGCGCACTTTGGCGGCGCGTCTTTGATATTTTGCCGCCTCATAAAAATGTTTTTCGAGACGCAAAATTAAGTAATCCATTTCCGACCTTCAGTAGTTAGATTAATGTCGAATATCGGTTATTTCGTTTTGTTTAGATTTTAGCTAGGCGGTACGAATAAAGTGCGTGGCTCAGGAGTCGCGCTTGAGGTACTACAGGTGCTGTGGTACGATGACCTTTCATTTGAACTTTTATAAACAGCTGAGAAGACACCATTTCTAGTTTTATTTACATTGCTACTTTTAGTGAAAGTAGTGAATTAATTACTTTTTTATTAAAAAAGTCATTGGGTTAGGTAAGAATAACGATTATCAACAGTCTAAAGTAAAAAAAAAAACAAAAAAAAAAATTAGGAAAAAGCCGACGAAAAATTCCAACACGCTCCAGAATCATGTCCTGGACCCATGGTATCCGTTTGTGCGTCGATGTCCCTAACACCCTGTATAACAAAGTAAAATCAACAATATCGAAAAAATACGAGTAGGTATACCATTTGGCTAATTATTAGGGTACATATTTGAATATCGAAGATTAAAATATCTACGCTTAAAATATCGATGTTCAAAACATCGAAAATTAAAATATCGAACGACCATAAAATCGAAAATTAAAATAAAGTTTATAATATCGAATGGTTGAATAATCTACGTCCAATATATCTAAAATCTAAATATCTACAAAAGTTACATCGAAAGATCAAAATTATCGAAATACAGATTATCGAATGTCCTTAATATCGAAGTACAGATTATCGAATGTCCTAAATATCGAACCTAATCTGTCCAAATCGGAGTTCGAGTTCCCCAAGTTCCGAGTTCGTTTCGCTCGTTCTTGCATCCGAAGTCCGTCCAGCTACCTTGGTAGGTAGTAATCAGCAATTTGACTAAGGACGCAAGAGCGAGCGAGGATGGCGGGGTCTGAAAGACCCCGCCATCCTCTTCGTGTTAGGTTACTTAAAACCTTGCAAACAGAAATAGGAGCCCCGCGAAGCGGGGTTCCGTCGGCTTACCTTGATAGGTGGTAATCAGCAATTTGAATAAGGATGCAAAAGCAAGTCCGACTTTTTATCCGGTTTCTGTCCGATATTTCAAGTAGTAGGTATTTTTAAGGTAGATAATTATGGACTTCGATGTATTAAACGTTGATATTTTGAACTTAGGCATAATGTCATGCGATATTTTTGAATCATTCGACATTTTAATCAATCGACATTTCAATCTTCGGCGTTTTAAGCGTAGATGTAACATTTTTCGAAATTATGTCACAATCGATCGATGTTTTGAACATCGATATTTTAATCTTCGATGTTCAAATATGTACCCTATTATACATAAAGCATTGAGTAATTTCGCCAAATGGTAACTTAACAAAAGTTTTTCTTTGGAAAGAAAGATTCGAACCGCGAGCAGAATTTCACCTCTAAGACGACCTCCTGACAATCAGTTAACCTACTCTATAAGTTTCATGTCTTAAACATGTGAAGTAGGTTCAATTAAATTAAATGTTAAATTTATAAAAACACTTTTGTAGACGACTGTAAATTTTCGCTGAGTCGCGAGTTGACGACAACAAAAATAATTAAAATCGGAATGTGCCAACTCGCTCGATCGAGCGAGTTAATTGCGCGCGAGTTGACGAATGAGTCAGTTTTTTTCCTTTTTCAAATTGGATTTCTACAAGGATATTAAACTTTTTATTAGTTTAAACGGCCAGGCCTATTTCGCACTAATAAAATAGGTTTAGGTGTCTGTCTGCCATAAAATTGGGACCTCAGGTTGCCAACAAAGGCCATCAAAAGAGGGTAATGGTCCTCAACTATTTGTATTACGATTGAGGGATCTTACTGCCGATCGAAGCGGCGCTTCTATTTGAGGTACTACCGATACTAGGATATTTACGACTAATTTGAATTCTGTCTGTACCGTTCCTATACCTTTAAAGCAATTTCTACCAAATTGCAATTTCAATTCAACATTAATTATAGTTTATCACCAGTTACAGACTACAGTCAGCAAAAAACGATACATGTATCCAAACAGCAAGTTTTAAACTGTTTTCCAACATTGTATTAAGAGTTTCAAAGCGTCTACGTATCAACCTCTTTGCCTGCATGTAGCAAACAGCCATTAAGAGCATAAATGAAGCATCTAAGCATGCAAATAGAATACAGGAAAACTGCTTAAAATTTGATGCCTGAATATATCTCTTTTTTTGACCGTACATACATAGATCGTACTCTTGCATATTAGGAGTAGCTTCATGAAAACTCGGTACTAGTAGCAGATTCGAAATTATAGCCGATCATTCATACTGCCATACTTTTTGGAAGATATTCCACGTTGGGCACCCCCTGAAATGGCACCTGAGCTAATGTTACCTTAACTATTCCGCATACGGCTCCGATCAAAATTTTGCCAGGTGCCTAACGTGGAATACCTCCTTTTGGGTTCTGTCTTCCTCGTCCAAAGGTGCTGATAGATTTGAGCATTCACTTAATTGTAACAGAACAGTGAACATTCGTCGTTTTAATTTTGCCGAACTGAACAACGAATACAGCGAATATCGCTACGAACATTTCGCGATGTTTCTAGCGAACGCTGTCGATGGTCGTCAAAATTTTTTCTTTATAAAGACGTCAGACTTGACTTGAAAAAGCTCACAAGAATGCTCGTTAGAAATTTAGAATGATCGCTAAAACGCTCTAGATTGTATTTCCGAATGTTACACATTCGCAAGAATGCTCATTACAAGTGAATACTCAAAATCAGAGAGCAGTGGTGGCCCAGTAGAGCAGTGGTGGCCCAGTGGTATCGGCCTCGACTTACAAGTTGTGGGTCGTGGGTTCGAACCCAGTCAGGCGCAATACTTTGTGTAATTTATTTCAACACCACTGCTCTCAAAACGGTGAAGGAAAACATCGTGAGGAAACCGGCATGTCCTAGAACCAAAAATTCGAAAACATGTGACATCTACCAATCCGCACTGGGCCCGCGTGGTAAATTACGGCCTGCTCCCTCTCACAGAGAGGAGGCCTGTGTCCCAGCAGTGGGAACATTTAAAGGCTGAAGATGACTCAAAATCAGCACCTCAAGAGTTAAGATATGAGCAAGACATCAACCCACTGCGCTGCCGCGCTGGTAGTTTTTTTTTCAGGGCTGGGCAGGAGGGACTGTCGGACTTGTACTGACTAAAATCTACGGTGTCCTTCAATAGCCCTTTACATTCCGGGGTCACGCAGTAATTCGTTAATCCCGCACCCTGCGCTGGTAACTAGATAGAATTACCTATTTTAATTTGTTATTCCCATAACCATAACCATGAAATAAATTGTCATAAAAAACATGAACTACAGTTAACTTAGCAACCAGCGAATTCAAATTGAATAGGTAAACCGGAAAATCTGAAAAAGATGCTCGAAATAATAGAGATAAGGAATCGAGATAGGTACAAAGACTCCTATTGTTGTTCAAACCATGACCATATCAAAAGACCTAAAGAAACAAGAACTAACCGGTGGCAAAAATTAATTAAAAAAAAACAAAGCCACCGACTTCCGAAAGATAAGTTATTTAATATTTTTGTGATGGTTTTTGAAGGAGGTTAGTATTTTTTTGAAAAAGTTTTTGTTTTACTCTTTCTAGTTCAAATGTTCAACCCAAGTTATTGTCAAATACGTAATCCGTAGTACCGGTAATAACATCGTCCAAGTACACAATAAGAATACTCAAACAAAATATTTTTTTTATGGGACCAAATGACATATTATGTACTACATCGAACAAAAAATAAGCATCAAAATCGGTTCACCAAGGCGCAAGTTATGCGGTAAAAAGCACAAAAATACCTACTTCTTTTTTTGAAGTCGGCTAAAAAGGGTTTTGTTCCACTTCCAGCCCATTTTCATCAAGTGTCCGCTATAAGACTCGTCTTAAATCCCACTAGGCGTTCCGCTCTATTTTGCATTTGCCTAATAAACATGAATATTTATAGCTTTATGTATCGGTTTTGTAATCTCTATAGGCCTGAGGTTGTTATCTGTTCCAATAAATGGCTTAGTTTTTTGTTATTGTGTAACAAATAAGAAGGTATTACAAACAATAACAATATGCTTTGTAAACTATATTGTTTACATAGCGGCCCGCCCCGGCTTTACACGGGTTCAAACGTTACGACATGATACCCGGTATTGTGGGACTGTCTCATAAGGTAACAGGGCTGTTGCAGGACACCGTGGACGCGCGTGGAGTTCCTTCCGTCTCGCCCTGGATAGGAGCACTTTTGATACCATTACCACGATAAAAAAATGATACTTGGAAGATTTCCCGAAAACTTTCTTACTTACAAACCTTGTCATTATTATAATGGATATGTCGCAGTAAGATAGATAAAGCCGTAACATAATTATATCCCTAGGGATATAATTATATACCGTAACATAGTTATACCGTTGTAGAAACGATTGGGGGCACCCCGACTCGGACAGGTTAGGTTAGAAGGGGATGGCGGGGTCTGGAAGACCCCGCCATCCCCTTTGTGGTTATTTTTTTTTTAAACCACCCAGAAGTAGGAGCACCGCGAAGCGGTGATCCGTCGACACAGGTATAACTATGTTACGGTATATAATTATATCCCTAGGGATATAACTATGTTACGGTTTTTGTCTATCTTACTGCGACAAATACATAATTAGGTTTGCACTTAAGACAGTTGCGACGCGGATGTTTAGAATATAACAACAAAGATGAATAAAATGAGTACGCAAGAAAGATTTTGGAAAATCTACCGCGAAGGTGGTATGAATATGAACTCGTGCGAAGTCAGGGCGGGTTTCTAGTGAGTAATATTTCTGAGCACTTTTTGCTTTACAATAAAGGTTTTTCCTTACAACATTCCTATTTCTTTGTGACTTAGAAAAAGGGTCCCTTCTATTCACTTTTATTGTGAAAATAAAATCACATTTAAATATACCTTGAGTTATAAGTACCTTCATAAATTATTTCCTGTATCTGTTACTATGAAATTTAAAGAAAATTCTTGAAAAATGTAACGTATTTCAGAAACATTAGGTATCATCTTTATTCATTATGTTTCTTATATTACAAAAAAAAAAAACTTTGAAAACGTATCGGATGTTTTCAATGTTTAATTTTAGGCTCTTTATACACGTACGACAAGGGCAAGACATCCGCAACGATACGACAAGGACGCAACGTGCACAACACATATTTTGTATAGAAAACGGACCGTATTCTGTCGTCATTATTGACCGCATGAATGATATCTACTGAACGCATTGAACCACGTCGCATCGACATCGCAATACGTCGATGCATCTACTTTTTTGCGATGCCACGTCGGTTCATTGTGCATTGTAGTGAGGTGTTGTGTGGTATACAAAACGGAACAACATAGCAATCCAACGCAACTGCAAAAGGTCACAGCGAGTCTTTTCACACAAATCGCAACTCGACAGCATTTTGTCGCACGTGTGTATGAATGCTTAGGTACACGTGTCACTTTGCTGCCAATAAATGAAAAATTTAGTAGTTATAGATTTTTTTTTTCTTTACAATTATCTATTACATGTTATCGCGCCCTGTCAACCTTTGAAACATCCGTTTTTATTTTTAATGTTATCATCCCTTGTTTTTCTCCTCTAACATGAGTACGTTTATTATCATTTCACAGCCAGACGCGCGAGAACAACTTACACTTACATACATAGTTATTCCACGTTATTTGAATCGAACCCGTGACAAGCAGCGCAGTGCACATCACTAATATTATATTGCACCAACCGTGCCACTTAACCTTTGAAATAATAATTTACGTATATAATAATGTACTTCACAAACGACTAAAACGGCCATAGTTAATAGAGGTTGTGGCGTTACGCCACCTTTAGGGGTAGAGCAGGGGTCTCACGCCGTCCACCGAGATGCTGCTACCAAGGATGCTATGCCAAGGATGCCGTCGAAGTTAGCGGCCACGAAGGCAAGGCCGGCTATGGGTCCAGGGTTTATGTCCACCGAGACATCACACACATCGTCCTCCGAGAGGAAGCTGGATTTGGAGCTCTTAGTACTCGAGTCGTACTGGTTGTGTAGCAGTTTTAAAAGACACAACGGAGTTTAATAAATACTTAGTTTATTGTTAAAATGAGAGGATAACGTTACACACAGCACATGCTGTCGGAGCCGTGGCAAAAATTGAAGTCCTCGAAAAGAATTGAAGGCCACGCAGTGACACATTGAAAATTCGAAACATGAATTTTTAAAAAAATATTAAAACAATAAAAAGAACTTAAAGTAAAGAGGTTGAAGGAACAGAAGAGGTTGGATACCTCTCTGTTACAAGGTTACATTTACACATTAATCGAGTAAGAATACAATAACATCTTTCCAGCCTTATTTTCCGTTAGTCCAGTTAGCCCTAGAGCCTCTAGCTGTCCAAAGCGCGTTAAAAGATTGGATGGTGACAACAATAATAATAGAACTATATTAGATTTTCTCACCAATATTATGTAATAAAGAAAAACTCCGGGTTTTTCCGAGAATTGGTCACCGCGAGCGAACGCAATATACAGAGTGTTTGGAAGACGGATCGACACCTTTTAGAATTAGGGGAATGGTATTGTAGTATTTAGAAGTACCTACAGAAAACTTTTTAACCTTTCTTTGTTTTTAAGGTAGTATCCTCTGCCCCCGCCTTGGTGGAGCGGAAGGCTTATTTTTTGGGACAAACCCCTGCAAATCACTGCAGCTCCTGAAAGCCAGAATCAACAGTGGCAACCACCAGAAAAGCGCCGAGACAATGAACTTCGACGTGTCCCGGAGAATGAATTTACCTGTCTTGGATCCTGCACGAAATTAATCAGAAAGTAATAGTGGAGGAGTAGGAAAAATTGTTTCCACTTCCCTCCATGTCAAGCAGGAGATAGAACGCGAGCAGAAAGGACTGTCAGACTTGACTAAAAATCAACTTTTACGTTCCAGAGCCGCAATAACCTTGTTTAAGAAGGTCAGTGCCAGTGCCAGTGACAAAGGTGTTTGATAAAATTATTGACACACTATAATTTTATCAAACACCTTTTATAGAAAATTAGGTGTTAATCGAAATTTAGAGATTCATTCTATCAAACACCTTAAAAAAAAAGAAGTTCAATATAATCTAAAACGGGTAGTTTTCTCTCACAATGTCGTCGCATTTTCTCGAGAGCGTTCAACAACGTTTTCAGTAAATTTCCATGAACTCCTTTTCCATTTAATCTGAGTAAAGTTTTATTGGACCAGAAGGGCCCTTGAGAGCGCGCTTATCAGCCTTTTAGTTATCAATTGATCTGTTTGAATTTATTACACGATAACTATGGAGAAGTCGAAGATTTTTCCTTATTATTAATTATCTTTATGAGCTACATACCATTTGGTATTTTTATAAGGTTGTCTATTATATAACTGACTAGCTTTTCCCAGCGGCTTCGCTCGCAATATTGCCTATGTCACTCAGGATCAAAGCAGCTTTCAACTGGTGAAAGAATTTTTGAAATCGGTCCAGTAGTTTTTGAGTTTATCCATTACAAACAAACAAACAAAAATACAAAGTTTTCCTCTTTATAATATTAGTGTAGATATAGTGTAGACAAATGCTTGCATTATTAACTGGACAGCTCCACTGAAATCTGTGTGGTTCTTTCTTCAAAAGACCATCTCAGACATTAACCTACATGGTCCTCGAATGACTTGACCAATTATAATGTCTGTACTTTAAAAGAGACAGTGAACTCTGAGTTTGTTTCGGCTATTTCTTGAGTAGTCAGGTATGAAACACCGACTTCATCTAATTTACTAAGAAATGACATGTAAAAGAGTTAAATTAACCTACTTGCAAAAATAAATACCCTTTCATATAATATACTACATTCAAATACGTAAAACTGAAAATAAATGGTGAGTTTTTATGCTATTTAAATATTTATGAAACAGTTTCGAATAAAATGTACTATGGCTGGTGCCAGCGGCTTCGTCCGCTTGTAATTTGAAAATTATCGGATAGGAACTTAATACCAAGATAAACGGTAGCCTATGTGTTCTTCTATATCATAACCTGTATCTGAGCTCAATTTTATCAAGGTCAGTTTTTGTTACTCAAGTCAGACGGTATTCCACTCTCCACGGCGGGAACACTCATTTGATGATTTTCTAACAGTCAAGTTAATTTTACTATCAAAGAGGTTGTGATAATTTATTAATAACATAATTATGCTGTCAAGATTCTCAAAATCAACTTCATTAGACAGACTTTTGAGATTAACACATCACTTAACGTGAAAGGGTTTATTTTGTTCAAACTCAAACTTAATGTACGAAGCAGAAAAAGATTTATTTACTTAACTAGAGTTAAAACTTCTCAGACGTTTTCATTAAAGAGTTATATTATAACAAACTCTTCTAATGCCATATTTATTTATGCGTCGTTACCAAAGCGAAAATTGGTAACGAACGAAACTTGACAGCGCTACCTACTTTATTATAATTTTTTATGGTTTTTATTTTCAACTAAAACCTCTGATCATAGATAAGTCTATTTGACATTGAGTTATGTTCGAGACTAGGAAACAAAGACGAAACTCGGCTGCTGAGAGTAAAATGAACACCGAAATAACCTTTCAATATTTTCAATCGGCGCGTTTGGCGCAATCGCTGAGTGATCGACTGCTGCGTAGTGGGTCGCGGGTTCGATCTTCGCACGGTACAAATATTTATATGCCCTACAAGTAGCGTTTGCATGGGGGCGACAAGTAATGGGCGACTCGCTGTCCGAACATGGACCATACCCCGGTCGACGGCACGTTGTGTTCCACGCGCGCCTCAAGGAGTGTCATGATGACGGGACCCCCTCTAGAGGGCCAAAGCCTGCCGGAGTCGCGGGACATATCTCATTACCGTGACCCCGGAACATGAAGGGCTATTGAAGGACACCGTGGATTTTAGTCAGTACGAGTCTGACAGTCCCTCCCGCTCCGCCCTGGTTGGGAGGACTCATTCGATGATTTTACCACGTAATAAAAACTGCTCTACAAGTAGTTGTTTCGGGTCTGGTGTTTGTGTGAGTTTCTATGTTTGTATACGCACCCACGATACAGGAAAATTCCTAGTGTGGGGCAACGTTTTTTATTAAAAAAAAAAGTATATTGTTTTAGGTCGACAACACATTGCAATTTATTTGCTCTTTTTTTTAACAGTCTGTTTTTTATAAATAAAGGTTCGCAAGTACTTGAATCCTCTTTAATTATTCCATTCCTGAACATTGTGGCATAAATTTGGTAAGAGTGCGACATAAAAACTCTTAATACCGTCCTAATTTCCGGACTTCCTAATTACAATGCGAGTTATTGTCTTAAGAGAGAGCTGACGGTATTTGGAATGTGAGTGTCACCTTAAAATATATTGTTTGAAGCTGTGGTTCCTACACAGAACTTATTAAATGCTGAGCTGATGCAGCTTTAGTCTGCTTTTGATACTGTTAAAATTGAGACCCGTAGTTCCTGAGATAATACTCGTATTATTATAGAAATAGAACAACTCTATCCGATTATCGAATTATTCCCCCGCTTCACACATAACATTCAGCTTTAAATATTTAAACCGTCCAAAATCTGCAAAACAAAGGATTACCGCAATCCGAACTGTGCGACAGGCCGCTTTTATTTCACATACCCATAACGTAACGTGAACGTAATGCGGGCTGTTACGTAAATATTCCCGTAGTGTTTCAGTTTTGTGAGCCGTGAATGCATTTGAAAGGCTCGTTCGAACTAATGTTCGTACATTCCTATTCCACGGTATTTGGGTATGGAATTTTTGGGAACAGTGAGTAATGGATTATTGCTTCAGGATTTATTTGAAACTAACTCCGTTAGAGCAGTAGTGGCCCAGTGGTATCGGCCTCGACTTACGAGTAGTAGGTCGTGGGTTCGAACCCCGTCAGGCGCATTACTTTGTGTAATTTATTTCAACACCACTGCTCTTAAAACGGTGAAGGAAAACATCGTGAGGAAACCGGCATGTCCTAGAACCAAAAATTCGAAGACATGTGACATCTACCAATCCGCACTGGGCCCGCGTGGTAGATTATGGCCCACTCCCTCTCACAGAGAGGAGGCCTGTGTCCCAGCAGTGGGAACATTTATAGGCTGATGATGATGATGATGAACTCCGTTACCGTGTTGTTTGGTTATTATAGTTTGATTTATACTTGCAATAACCAGACACATGTAGAAATTATTAATAATACTAGACAAGAATTTTTTTTTCATAACAATATAAAAAAAAACAAATTCTTGTCTAGTATATATTCTTGTCGAGCTGAGTATCGGGATAAATTAATTAACACCAATTTAAAAACAAATAATCTTTATTGACACACAAGTAACTAATTACAATAAACACTTAACACTACTCAACACTAAAACACTTATATACACACTTAATCACACGTAAAAGTCACTTAGAGATCGCTTCCAGTTCACTTCGATTTGCCTCGATCGTAGTCAAAACCAGTCGCCGATCGGCGCCCTTTTTATACCCCGGCCGGACCCACCAGATGTTTCTAGAAGATGGTCGAATGTTCTGGAAACATCCATAGACTTCGACATAGTCCCATACCTTCTGGAACATTCGAGAACCATCTCGAAACATCTAGAATAGAGTAGAATTTTATAGAAACTTCCAGACCAATCTTTAGTGGAATTGTCGAGAACCTTGTGGAACTTTCGAGAAGCTTATAAATATTTCTCGCAATTCGATCGACGTAACAATATTCGTAATAAAAAATAACGGTACAGATTCAAAGACGAGCTAAACATAAAATTGGATTATCTGGTGACAAACTTTTAAAAGAAATGGTAGATCGAACACTTTCTGAACCATAGTCGCGTAGCACCGAGCTACGCCAACTTTCGCTTGTTGCTACGCAGTGCGGCTACGGCGTAGCTCGTCGGTGCTACGGCCGTAGCTGCGGGCACAGTTGATGTTGAATAAAATAATCATGAATAATGTATCCATATGCATGAGAATTTTATAGACCGTCGTCGGTAGAAAACATTTATGTGCTTCACAGTCGTAAATATGTTTGATGTCCAGTCTTAAACTTAAGAATATTCCATTTTCTGAGTAGTACCTACTTTCACGTTTCTTTCCATCTTTTATTTATTTTTAGTGAAATTGAATTAATAATTGCAAGTCATTTCATTTACGTATTTCGTGGATTATATTCCTGAACGGAACAAAATATTCGTATTACCTACGAATAGTTGTTTCGGGTCTGTCTGTTTGTGTATGAGTTTAAATTTTTGTAAACGCAACCACATTTTAGGATAAAATTTCTGTTGAGAGGCAGCGTTTTATTAAAACAAGAATGAAATAAAGTATAGAATTACCCAACAGGTTAACTATACTAGCAGAAAAGTTAGCATCAGATGGTTTCCGGGTCGACGGTTCGTCGTGTCTGCTATCAGCAATCTGATGGGCCCCTCTTAGAGGGCCAAAGCCTGCCGGGGTCGCGGAATTGTCTCATGAGGTAACCGTGACCTCGGAACGTAAAAGGCTATTGAAGGATCACCGTGGATTTTTGTGCAAGTCTGACAGTCCTTTTCGTCCCGTCCTGCGTGGGAGGACTCATTTGATGATTTTACCACGTTAAAAAGCACCAGATGGTTAATATGATTTTAGAAACATCAAAAGGAATTCTTCAGACTTGAGTGAATTCGGGAAAAAGGTGGAAAGTTGTAACAGTAAATAAAGGATCACAGGTCTCTCTGTATAAGATAATTTACACCGCCTCAAGGTATTTGGCAGAATTCTGAGAAGCTTTGTATATACTTTGTTGAATTTAATCTGGACCCGTCCATGCGCACCCAACTTAGGGAAGGTAGACCTTGAATTGAAACTTATCTTCGCCCTTTGTCTTTACTTGTTTATATTATACAGGCTGTTGTAGGCTTCGCCCTCGAAAATTAGCCCACGGGAACGTAATATCAGGATAAAAGATATCCTATAGGTGTCCAGACTACATCATCCGGGGTCGCGGGACTGTCTGGATTCTCTATTAGTCTGACCCCGTCTATCCCTAAACACTCAATTGTTTCTTAAGTCTTCTCCGGTATAAATAAAAAAAGTGTAATTTCAAGAAATAATAACAAAGACTGGCATTACTTACCAATACCTACTGTTGAAATAGAAACATATATTTCGTAAGAGATCATAATAGAAGTAAAGTTTTGTGAGTAAACCTTATAGCCGGTACATAAAAAAAACCGGCCAAGTGCGAGTTGGACTCGCCCATGAAGGGTTCCGTAGCAGCAAGCATAGAATAGAGATATAATTATATTGAGATTAGTAAGTAATATACACAAACAATAAAAATAACTTTGTTTTTCATAGTATTTGTATGAATGGCAAAGTTATATTTGCGGTTTTTGAAAATGTACTATATCTCAAAAACTGCTAACTGTATCTCATCCAAACCAATTTTCGTTGGTAGTTTTGGTTGAGGTCTACATTATATATTTTTTTTAGTTTTATCATTCTCTTATTTTAGAAGTTACGGGGGGGGGGACACACTTTTTACCACTTTGGAAGTGTCTCTCGCGCAAACTGTTCAGTTTAGAAAAAAATGATGTTAGAAACCTCAATATCATTTTTAAAGACCTATTCATAGATACCCCACACGTATGGGTTTGGTGAAAAATTTTTTTTTGAGTTTCAATTCTAAGTATGGGGGGCACCCCCAAAATTTGTTTTGTTTTGATTTTTGTGTGAAAATCCTAATGCGGTTCACATAATACATCTACTTACCAAGTTTCAACAGGATAGCTCTTATACTTTCGACAAAAAGTGGCTGTGACATACACGGACAGACAGACAGACATGACGAATCTATAAGGGTTCCGTTTTTGCCATTTGGCTACGGAACCCTAAAAAATGGTTGAATTGATCAAATAAAATAACAGAAGCGAGCACTCTCTCGTATTATTTTATGATATACAATTCAAACATCGCTGTTAGGTTTATTCTACGAGTACCGAGTGGTCACATTTAGTGTTTGGTACAAACCATCAACCCTGGCCCCTAGTTCTCCATCTCAGCATGATGCTTTTACTTAAAAAAAAGAAGGGCACTGATATCACGATCAAATGCAACCAGAAATAAACATTTGTATTTGGTTACCGGTCACCGAGACATTGCACACTCATTCCTACCGACAAATGCAACCACAACCCCTTCCGGGGTAGCGGGTCTATCGAGTAACCGCGGCTCTGGAACGTAAAGGGCTATTGAAGGACCATGGATTTAAGTCAGTACAAGTCTGAGAGTCCCTCCCGTCCTGCCGTGGGTGGGACCACTCATTCGATGATGTTACCAGGTAAAAAAAAAAACAAAAAACCCTTTCAGACGTAACGGGAAGAATTTGGGTTGGCAGCAGTCTGGCAAGACAGTGGAAGTCACACAAACCCCCGCTGTTCCCCTACGCAAGTATACGAGGGAACACCGTGGTGGTTTTAGTGGGTAAGAGAGAACGCATCTATTTAGGATTTCCAACTTTAAAGAAAGTACATAAAACACGTTTCATTTAGTACGGGTTAAGTTGTAGACAAAAGTTAAACTTTAATTTGAAATTCAGAGATAAGAACATCATCGTCAGATATTCGTTTTCCATTAGCGAAAATATCCCATAATCCTCATCGATCAGTCAGTAGGAGTACTCGTTCGCAGTGAACGAAGTTATAATGGCGTTCCCACGCTGGTATTCATAATACTCGTAGTAATAGGCTAAAAAAAATCGCACAAATCGGACCAGAAACCTCGAAGTAATCTTTGTACCTACCTACTTCCACCTCCTCTTTTTTGAAGTTAAAAAAAAATAGCACTGGTAGAAAATAGTGGCTGAATTAATGGAGTCGAGTTTCTTTTGTTTTTTGTTCGCTCATTATTGCGTTCTTGTGTGTTTGCTGTGTTCCTGCAGTAAGCTTTTAAATTTTTCAATACACTTATTCGAAAACTGACCCTTAGTTCACTGCTTTTAAGTTCAGAATTCGGTGCATAACACACTCGTAGTTTTTTAAATTTATTTAGAAATGTTTTATTATATCCCCAGATAGTTCTAAACTTAAGCCACGGTGGTTCAATTATTCATAATGTCGAGGGTCTCGGATATTTGATGTGTGGCGAGCTGGTGAAATAGCGATTAAAACGAGTAAACAAAGGATACGGGTAAGAATCCTAGTGGTAAAATACCCTCAACCGTAATACTAACAAGCCGAAATCGAAATAATAAATTAGGTAGTAGCACAGAATCAAGGTAAACACACATTTTTGAGAAAATTCTCCACAAAATACGAAGATTTATCTTGTTTTCAGACACAATAACGTACGCAGACGTGCCTACACATTAAAATTCAAGAAAAGAATTTTCTTTACGAAGGTATATTCACATAAATGTGAGAAACAACAAAGAAGCTTGTTTCTTTTACGAGGGACACGTGCTTCTATACTGCTTACAAGGATAAGTGCTGTTTCTGACGAGGTAAGCAAAAATATTTGAATTAAAGGAGCCAAGAAAATTGAACGTAAAGTCACAAAAATCAAACATAAAAAAGTGTAAAAAACTTTTCTTTCGGAAGTCGGTGGCTTTGTTTTTTATTTGTTGACTATGGCCACCGACTTCCGAAAGAACAGTTTTTTACACTTTGTGTTTGGTTTTGAAGTCGGTTCCTTATTTTTTCAAAAAGTTTTTTTTACCCTTTTTAGTTGAGATAATATTCAAAAACAAAAATCCTCGTATAAGCGTCTTTGAAAATCTACAATACATAGAATTTAGATTTTCAAAGACGCCGAGCAACAAAAGCGGATCCATGCGGGCAACATCACGGGATATCCATTAGTGTTATATATTAAAACCTTCTCCAGAATGTAACGAACACTTTCTGAAAACCGCATTAAAATCGGTTCAGCCAAACTTAAGATAATCGCGGAAAAACATAGACATACATACAAACATAGACATACACACATACAGGTCGAACTGAGAACCTACTTTTTTTTTGAAGTCGGTTAAATATGACTAAGACACTACTCCTGGCATTTAGATATATTGGTGTGAGTTTTTGGGCATCTGTTTTAACTAAGACTCGAAACAACTATCAGTAAGCCGTTCAAATTTGTTCCGTGTGGGAATAGAACCTACGAAACGCAGTGCAGCAGTCGATTGTTCAACCACTCCGCCAAACGTGCCGTCCGTATTTGTGGTCTTCAGGCAAGTTAAGTACGTACTCACAGTATTATTATTATTTAATATTTCAAACATAAACACAACAGATAAATGACATTCAGATCTTATTCTAAAAGCATTCAACATTATGGATAGGTGTTTTTGCAGACTATGGCGCCTGTATAAAACATTTAGGTATACATGATTACTGGACTGTATTAAACTTCTTTGTTATAAATTAGAGACATCATTATTACTTACGATTATTAAAGCACTATGGGGGGGTGGTGGGGTCTTTGCTTTACTTATTTTTGATGACATGGGGGGTAGGGGAGTCTAGATGATGATTTTATCATCGGTAGTTATTTACTTTTTTACACGAATGGCAACCCTCACATTGTCGTTGTATGAAAACGAAACGTATTTTCGGGGATTCCCGCGAAAAATAATTACGTAAGTGGGGGGAGGGGGCAAGAGCTTTGCTTACTTTTGCTGACGAGGGGGACGGGGGGGATGGCAAAGGGGAACGGCCCCTTAAACAAATGTAACAAATAATTAGGTGCGTCCACACAGAGCGCGCAGCCTCGCGAGGCATCTGCTGCGCGAGGAAACTGACAAGCGAGGCTGCTCACTCGTGTGGACGCGTCTATTGTTTTTCGACCGAGGCACGAAACAATATACGCAAGCAAAACTAAAGCCGACACCGGATGGCTCGGGTGCTCGGTCGCTCGACCGCGGCAGCGCTATCACTTGTCTCGCCCGAGACACGTCCACACCAAACGAGCTGCTTCTCGCGGAAAATGCCTCGCGAGGATGCGCGCTCTGTCGGGACGCACCTGTTCACATAATAATTTTCTCGAAGTAAATTTTAATCTTATAAATGTTTATAAGATTAAAATTTACTTCGAGAAAATTATTATGTCTGAAATGCAAATGAGCTTCGCGTACTGAGAGTGATTTGTTGTAAATCTATACCTACATTTAGAGCGAACGCATAGAAAATCCGGTCATCGAGTCACTTACTCGGAGTACTTGTTTGAATGTTTTTATGACTAGACTCTTTCTAGTCATACAAACAAGTACTGCCAGGCGAGAGGACTATGTAAAGATCCTAGTTGTCAGGGTTGCGGGGCCGTGTTCATGTAACCGTGACTCTGGAACGTAACGGGCTATTGAAGGAACACCGTGGATTTTAATGAGTACGAGCCTGGCAGTCGTTTTCGCTCCATCATGGGTGGGAGGACTCATTTTACCACGAAAAAGAAAGGATTCTAGCAGTTGACTTTCTGTAGTTTCTGTCAGCCATGGGAAATCAGCGTGAACTTATACATATGCATAGAGTAGTATAGTCGATTTTTTATTCAATTTCATCTATTTTCTTTTGCAAAATATAATATACATTTTTTGCCAACGACAGCTAAATAATTAATCATTCTGATTTCACTTTATGATTCTGCTGTTGTCTGAATCGTCTACCCAGCATTGAACTCGACCTCAGATAAACATAATTAATCTAACACTAGTCAAAATATATGTAGAGAGATAGAAATAATTAAATTATAACGTAATTCCAAGCCACGTAACTCGAGGCAATCGAATTAGTTGCTAAATGAGATATTTTTGCTGAAAATGCTAATGAAATTGAACCAGTAAAGTGGACCTAAACGTTGTGCCGAAAAATTCGTTAAAATTAATTCAGATTTCATTTTCGCTGAAAGATAACAAAGAAAAACATTGACCGTGACCGCGTTACTTTGAGTTCGCATTAATTAATGGAATATTTAATAAAGTTACGCTACAGCTACACGATCTGCTTTCATAACTATTTGTTTAGTTATCATAACGTAGACATTAAAACATCAATCCAGAATAAAATAAAACAGAGCATTTTTCGAGCTGCTCAAATACTCACGATTTTTCATTCCTTGATATTTTGCTCGTGAAGTTAGATTTACTACTCGTGGAAATTGTGCCTTTAATTAAGCTAAGCGTTCCCGAGACCACCAAGCCGAGCGAAACGATTGCATTACCGCGCTGAGCTACGAGGTTACGAGGCTACGAGCAGCGCGTAGCTCGTAGCCTCGTAGCAGCTACGGATTACGTCGATATTGGAAATGCAATCGCAGTGTGAAAACTATTTCGCTCGGAAAATATGAGGATTATTTATATCCGACAGATATTGAAAATGTGGTTTAAAACAAACGCGTAGATCTGGATCCAGTTGCATTCCATTGGGAAATTGGAACCAGAACTGTGTTGGTATTGTTCGTGTTAGAACAAAGAGTAAATATCAATTATTTTTACGGTTTGTGGAGTTTGTAAACGTAGCATTGATTTATATTTGGTTTGGGCGATATAAATGTGGGTGGATGCACATAAATATTTGCTGGCCTAATTTAGGAATATGGTTACTCAGATCACGTCTTGCAGCCGTCGTTTGTGGCTACTTAGAGAGTTTATCACGAGGATTGATAGTATCGGGTTAGCAACAGGCAATGTGCCAATTGCGATGATAATAACAAACTATCAGAATATTTTTATAACAATTTGAGTACCTACCTAATAACATGAAATTACGGTTGTATTTTCCCTAAAGGTTTGGCATAGGTTTAAACATTCACCCACAATTCTTCAGTTACATTTTAAATCATAATTCGTAAGCGGTGAGTTTATTGCCTGTTGGCCTGTTGGTCTAGTGGTTAGTGACCCTGACTGCTATGCCGGAGGTCGTGGGTTCGATTCCCACCCAGGACAAATGTTTGTGTGATGAGCAAGATCATTTGTTCTGTGTCTGGGTGTAATTTATCTATAATATGTATGTATTTAGAAATATACACCGTGACTTTTTAGTCGTCTTACAAAAGTGGCCCACTTAATGTACCCGACCTAAAATACATCTGGGCGAGTTTAGTTTTTTTTTTAATCGTTAATAATAATTTTTATTTTTAATAAATAGGTACATTAGAAATATGAAAATGTTTACATATCACGCTGTAGAGTATTCCTACCCACCGCAATAGTCAGGCAGATCATTCCATCTCCATTTTCTATGAGACAAGGGTGTTTTTAACTACTCCTTGCGTCATAATAATGAATTAAAATTTTATTTTAAAATTTTTCAAATCTCTAGTTAACTCATCGTAACACGCGCTTACGCTGAGTAAGCAGCCGCCATCACCATGCGTCGTTTTGCAACTATGCATTTACTGGAAATCAGATATATTATTTTCTTTTGCATTGTATTCAGTCTTGCATCAGCCACCAGTCTAATATCCTGTATTTTTATAATTAAATTAAATTATAATAAATAATTTTTTTTTTTAACTAAAGTCCCGACCGCCGAAACATAACTGGCGCAGTCGGTAGGATCGCGACGTTCCAAGATCGAATCGAACTCTTCATCTTGTGAGCGACGGTTCTCAAATCGTTCCTTCGCGGTCTACAAGGAACCTATCGCGCGGTCGGACACCTCTACGGTCATCGGGATAATTCTCCGGAGAATTGGAGGAAGCTGCGTTGGACGAGGCTCGACTCGACAGGAGATGCAGTGGCTGCTTTGGTAAGTGCTCTTGTTTTACCAAGTGTCCTTGCTCTATTTCCTGCCTATTTTTATTTGTGTATTTTACTTTAATAGATGTGTGTCTGTCTATAAGCTAAAAACGCAGTAGGCAACCACAAAATTATAATAAGTAGCGTTAACTTTCTCACGAGTAAATTCAAAGTGTTACTTGACACCTCTATTGTTTTGCGTTACGCGCCACTATACAGGCAAGCTACAGTAAAACAATGTCGCTCAGAGATTATGATGCTAACGACAAACCTTATAAACTAATTGCAGATTTAATGCCAAAATATGATGGTAATCCTAAATTACTTAATTATTATATTAGAGAAGTAGAAAACTTATTACAATTAACTTCCGAAGCAGATCGTTCGCACCCAGCATTGATCTGCTTAATCAAAAGTAGGCTCAGTGGTCCAGCAGTAGACGCAATAGCGTACGAGGGCTACTTAAATTCATGGCTATCAATTAAGAACGCGTTACTTAGACGCCTTGGCGAACCACGTAACGAAATACAAGTTATGCAGGAGCTAACGCGAGTACGTAAGTCTAAGACAGAAGATGCTGAGACATTCGGCAAACGCCTTCGTGAGCTCTTAGATACTTTGTATTCCGTCGGGGAACATGGTAATAAATCTTATTATGAGAAGATGGTTATTGAACAGTATGTCAACCAATTAGACTTCCACGTCTCGTTGGGCGTTCGAATCGCCAAACCAGACACCTTCGAAGAAGCCATCATTGCAGCTAGGCAAGAGGAGGCTAGACTCTCGTATAATAGAGCTAATTACAATAATAATAATGCTTCAACGTCACAAGCAAAGCCAAAGGAGTTATCTAGACAACCAGGTAATAATAACTCTAATCGCAACACAGTAAACCCGTTTGTACCAGGCGTTATTATTCCCTCACAAAATTTTTTACCTCAACAAAATTATATGACTCCTGAACAGCGTCAACAGTGGATACAATCCGTATTGCCCTGGAAAGCCAAACCAGCACCAGGTAATTCTAGACCTAATGGCTCCAGTAACTTTAGGAATCAACCTAACATACCAAAAGCACCGGTTCCCACGCCAGTATCATCGGACGTCACAATGCGTACGGCAGGTAAGTCAGAAAAACCACAGTTCGCTCAGCAGTTATTCTACATACCTATTCAGATGGCTACTCAAGATCAACCAGGATTCAATGACATGGGACTCTATAACAATGTTATAGATGGCATAGCGCTCGAACCAAACGTCATCATGGGTGAGCAAGAGGTAAGTGGTGACCAGGATTTTCCCTTGGACACCAGCCCAGACAGCCAGACCTAGTATCAATTAATTTCCAAACTAAAAAATATTTACCATACATTATACTACCAGAGTTTGACGGTAAGTTTCTCATAGATACAGGGGCCAGCCATTCAACTATAGCAACTGACGTAATTGCAGGCACCATATTCGAGTTCTGTGTCGAAACAGAACCCTTTCAAATTAATACGGCACACAGTTCATCAGTCCACGACAAGGTAGTGTATCTTCCTTTACCTCCCGCGTTTAATAGCGATATAACTCATAAATTTCTAATATTTGACTTTGACCCTAAATATAAAGGTCTTATCGGAATTGACCTTCTGCAAAAATTAAAAAGTACCATTGATTTTAATAATAACGTATTACGCACATCTACAGCGGAAATACCGATTCACTTTAGTTCTCCACCTCAAAAGATTAATATTGAACCTAGATGCGAAAAGATAGTTAAAGTTAAAACTAACTACTTAGACGGACAATACCTACATGACGACTTAATCTGGTCAGATGGTCTAATTTCCCCAGCAGCTATAGTAAACGTAACGAACGGTTCTTTTAAAACAGCGGTAATTAATCACAGTGATCAAAAGAAATGTATCCCTTTTAACCCGTCTGTTGAATTAGAAAATTTTTCCGTTACCAATAGTAATGAAACTCACGATATTAATACTGTACAGGTTCAAAATAACATTGATCAAATTTTAAACGAAAATCTTCAAAAAATCCGTACAGATCATATGAACGAAGAAGAAAAACGCGAAATAACCCGTTTATGTTATCAGTATAGGGACTTGTTCTATTCTGAAAATATTCCACTCACTTTTACGCACGCGGTAAAACACGAGCTCAGATTAAATGATAATACACCAGTTTTCGTTCGTAGTTATAGACAAGCTCCCAAACAACGTGAAGAAATTCGTAAACAAGTAGATAAGCTCCTTCAGCAAGGTATCGTGCGAGAGAGTATATCTCCTTGGACATGTCCAGTGCATATTGTACCTAAAAAACCCGATGCCTCAGGCAACGTTAAATATAGACTTGTAATCGATTACAGACGACTCAACGATCGGATAATCGAAGATAAATACCCGTTACCCAATATTCACGACATATTAGATAGATTAGGACGAGCACAATACTTCACAACCCTAGACCTTGCTAGCGGTTATCACCAAGTGGAAATGCACCCAAATGATATTGAAAAAACCGCATTTACCACTGAACGAGGACATTATGAGTTCCTTAGAATGCCCTTCGGACTCAAAAATGCACCAAGTACATTTCAAAGACTAATGGATCATATATTAAGAGGAATAGATAATGTTTACACATATTTGGATGACGTCATCATAATATCTACGTCATTACAACAACACATAGAAAAACTTAAACAAGTATTTGATCGGTTCAAGACTCATAATCTAAAAATTCAATTAGATAAATCACAGTTCCTACAAAAACAGGTTAACTTCTTAGGACATGAACTAACAGACGAAGGCTTAAAACCAAATAAAGACAAGATAAAAGCTGTGCTTAACTTTCCCCTTCCAAAGACTCAGAAAGAGATAAAAGCCTTCCTAGGTTTAGTCGGCTATTATCGAAAATTTATAAAAGATTTCGCCAAACTTACTAAACCAATGACACTTTGCCTTAAGAAAAATAGTAAAGTCATACATTCCCCGGATTTCTTAGAATCTTTCAATAAGTGTAAACAGATTTTAACTAACGCCCCAATTTTACAATATCCGAACTTCGACGAGCCCTTCATCCTCACCACCGATGCTTCAGATGTTGCATTAGGTGCGGTACTGTCACAAGGAACAGTAGGATCCGATAAACCCGTAGCATTTGCATCCCGGACACTATCAGATACCGAATCGCGTTACTTTACAATAGAAAAGGAATTACTTGCAGTAATATGGTCAATTAAATATTTCAGACCTTATCTTTACGGTAGAAAGTTTATTATCTATACAGATCACAGGCCTCTCACCTGGCTTATGTCATTAAAAGACCCAAATTCTAAATTAACTAGATGGCGCTTAAAACTCTCGGAATATGACTATAAAGTTGTATACAAGAAAGGCCGTCAAAATACTAATGCTGACGCTCTATCACGTGTAAAAATTTTTCACGGTAGTGTTGACTCTCTAGCTGTCAATTTAGATGACAACGAAGACGATGAAATAATTAATAGAATTTTCGAAAATGTACGAAGGGAAGCTGAAAATCAGAACGACACAGCAGCACCCATTGAAAATATACAGTCACAAAACCCAAGCATCCCTGAATCTAATATGGGCACAGATAGCATGAGTGTAGTATCTGCCGAATCCGAATTAGTGTCCACAAGACACACACAACCTGATAACGAAAATAGAGGTATACCTATCATTACAGACGCTATCGATAGACAACTAAAACAGTTCCATATAAGATCAACGCCCGGATCTACGTATAGAGTAGATAACAGATCCACTAACTCAAAAGTAGTTATAAAAGATGTCTTTATCCCAATAAATAATACAGAATCCGAGATAATTAAATTCCTTAAAGAACACACCATCGCAGACCGTGTTTTCCATTGTTATTTTTATAACGAAGAATTATACCATGCCTTTTCTAGAGTGTACACAACAATATTTAACGATAGAGGCCCTAAGCTACTTAAATGCACAACACGCGTAACCCTAGTAGAAAACAAAACGGAACAACAAGAGTTGATTAAGAAATATCACGAAGGTAAAACTGTTCACCGTGGTATCCAGGAGACGTACAAGCAGTTGCACAGAAATTATCATTGGCCAAACATGCTCCTCACTATTCAAAGATTCGTTAATCAATGCGACACTTGTTTAAAATCTAAATACGAACGCAATCCCCTTAAACCACCTTTAGCTGTTACCGATACTCCTCGCAAACCGATGGAACACATATTTATGGATCTATACTCAACCGGAGGCGCAACGTTTCTTACAGTCATTGATAACTTCTCTAAATACGCCCAAGCAGTTCAATTAATAGCATGTAGTAGCACTCTGCATCTCGAAACCCATTAGAGTTATACTACCCAAAAGAATTCTACCAGGACTATGTTATTAAACATCGTGCCAATGCGGAGGCAGTCCAAGAGTGCATTGCTGCACACATGTCCAAAAATAAGGAACAGGTGATTGCTAAGCGTAATCAAGAAGCAGAAGAAATTCAATTCAAGGTAGGTGAAACTGTCTATAAACAGGTAGCAAAATCAGCACGCAGTGACAAAACGAAGCCAGTCTTCAAAGGACCATACAAGATTATACACCTTCACCCAAATAATGTGGCCGAAATAATAGGTAACCATCCCAATTCTAAGTCCATTCGGGTTCACTTCAAGTTACTACGGAGGCCTCATCTTGTTGCAGGACCTTCATCGCAGGAGCCGTCGTGCTCAACACAACAGCAACCGTAACCATCACCCAAGTAGGTAATGACAATGGTATCCTTCTCCTGAAACAAGGTCAACTCCTTAAACAAGACAACTACTTTAGCCTTGCTTGCGTTTATAATATCAGTAATCTGCACTTTACATCTATCCAATTGATGTCCCTTTATGCAAGCACGAAGAACGCCGAGAATACAGCATCCGGAGAGTTACATAAAACGTATAGAAATCAGATAGAATATAGCCTCGATATAATAGGTAAAAAGATAAAGTTTTTAACGCCGCAAGTCAGAAAGCGTCGCGGTCTCATAGATGGACTTGGTACTGTTGTTAAATCTATCACAGGAAATCTTGACCATGAAGATGCAGCTAAGTTCGAAGAAGAAATCTTAAACATTAAAAACAGAGTTAAAAACGTTCAAGACTCTCAACGGAAATCCCTAGTATTAGCTCATAATACAATTGATGAGTTCAGTAAACAGTTAACAAAATTAAATAATAATCAGAAACATTTGGCAAGTTTATTACAAAATATTACAATAAATTCCAATAATCTATCTAACCATTTACATTTCTTAGATATTTACGTACAGATAGATTTTAGTTTACAGATAATTATAGATAGGTTAATGTTATTAGAAGATGCTATGACTTTTGCTCAGATGGGCACCATGCATCCTAGTATTATAAGTCCTCAGAATCTAGTAGAAGAGTTAAGAAACTTAGAAAATATGTTTATGTTTAAACCAGTAGCTAGTATTAGCCTTAGTAATATATACAGGATAGAGAAGTCTATAAAAGTTAAAGCTTACAGCACAGAACACTCTGTTAATTTTATTCTCGAAATTCCCTCTATTACCCAAAAAACCTTTGACCTTATTCACCTTTACTCTATCCCAAATAAAAATAACCTTACTATCATTCCTAAGTCCAAATACCTAGCACTTGGTAACGATGAGTACGCTTACCTGGAAGAAGATTGTCAGCCACTCACAGACAACACCCAGCTCTGCAAGCTCCTCGACACTAGAAGAATCGAAGACACAGATGACTGCATACTATCACTCATCCAGCATCGTCCAGCAAACTGCACTCACGCCAAGATGAACCTAAGAAGAGGAAAAGTTCAGAAAATCGGAGACAACAACTGGTTACTTGTCCTCAAAGAAGATGAAGTCACCAAAACGCAATGCAACTCCAAGACAGACTACAAGAAGCTATCTGGAATACATCTCGTGACATTATCAGAAGATTGCCAGATGAACGTCATGAACAAGACACTGCGGTCACACACCGACACGATCGTCATCAACGAGGTCATACCGTTACCCGAGCAGCATCAAGTCTCGGAACAAACGATACAATACGAACTCCAATTAGAAGACATCTCACTAGACAGCATCCATGAACTTATCAACAGAGCAGGCGACATCTCCGTGCCAGAAGATGACAATTGGCCAATCATAACAGCCACACCCAGCTGGAACACAATCATCCTATATATCTTATTGGTCGCTGCTATATCCTGGAAGCTGTACCGATGGAAAACAAAGAAGACCCTGAAGGACACCAAGGGCACCGCGGACGCTGCCAGAAGCAAGAGGTGCTTCTATCCTATGGAGGGAGGAGTTAACTCATCGTAACACGCGCTTACGCTGAGTAAGCAGCCGCCATCACCATGCGTCGTTTTGCAACTATGCATTTACTGGAAATCAGATATATTATTTTCTTTTGCATTGTATTCAGTCTTGCATCAGCCACCAGTCTAATATCCTGTATTTTTATAATTAAATTAAATTATAATAAATAAATATTTTTTTTTAACTAAAGTCCCGACCGCCGAAACATAACTTAAATACCTATTTTTTTATTATAAACGTGTTCTAGTCAGTGGGTACATGAACTGGGCTGCCGTTGTAAGACGACTAAAAAGTCACGGTGTATAAGTATGTTTATCAGTTGTCTAGTACCCATAACACAAGCTCTGCTTAGCTTGGGACTAGATGGCGTTGTGTGATAGTTGTGGAATATTATTATTTATTATTTCTTTATTCATTTTTTTTACTTATAAGTTACATTTTTAAATATTTTTACAAAAAAGAAATAAAAAACATTTAAAAATATAAAAAATAGCAGTTCACCAGCACCGGGAACAGGGTCCGGGCCGCCGGTGGTCAGGGCTCTTGAGAGAGGAACCTCCTAACAATACGCGCCGTGTCCAGAAGTACTGCCTTCTGAATCAGGCGCCTGATCCAGCTGCCAAGCGAGAGCCTCCTCAGATGTTGTTCGAGGCTCTTGGCAATTAAGCCACTGGCAGACACGACTATCGGCACAATGACTGCTGTATTCACGTCCCACATGTCAACAACCTCGCGGGCCAGATCAAGATACTTGAATTGTTTATCCTTTTCTGCCTTCACGAGGTTCTCATCATGCGGGACCGTTATATCAACAATCATTGCGCGACGCTCCGATCGATCTATCACCACAATGTCAGGCTTATTGGCAACAATAGTCCTGTCAGTGATGATAGGTCGATCCCAATACAACGAGATATTGCCATTTTCGAGAACTGGGTCGGGCGCATACTTATAGTACGGCACTTCCGATTCCACAAGATTGTACTTCAAAGCAAGTTGCTGGTGGATAATCCTGGCGACGAGGTTGTGTCTGTGCAAATATTCTCCGTTAGCCAGACGAGAACACCCAGAAATAATGTGTCGGATCGATTCTCCCGGACGGTGGCATGCCCGACATATGTCAACCGTGCCATCCTTCACAATGTATTTCCGGTAGTTATTCGTCATCATAACTTCGTCCATAATTGCACAGACAAAACCTTCGGTTTCCCCAAACAGGTCACCAAAGCGCAGCCAGGATACGGACGCTAAAAAGTCTACATCGGGACCATGTAATGCCCGGTAAAAGCGTCCGTGAAGCTCCTATTATTATTATTATTATTGCCAACGACCGGGTGTGAATCTAGACCCCGTTGTAACTACTGAGATATTTAATTTAATTTAGAATACTTTTACCAACTTAGAAAACGAAAGCAAGCCTTCATGCTCAGAAATTGGGCTTAAGTCCAATTAGATCATCAAAATGATAGTTTTTTTTTTTAATAAATTGACTTCTAAGTTACTTTTTTTTTTTTTTTTAGCGTGGTAAAATCATCAAATGAGTCCTCCCACCCTGGGCAGGGCGGGAGGGACTGTCAGACTTGTACTGACTAAAATCCACGGTGTCCTTCAATAGCCTTTTATGTTCCGGGGTCACGGTAATGAGATAAGTCCCGCGACCCCAACTTCTAAGTTACTTACCAAATAGATAATACCTGATCTGGGCTGAGTACTTGTAGACATGCTAGCCGTGAACTTCGATAAAAATGAAAGATACATTCATAAACTCACACAGAAACTACAGAAAGCCACCCGCTTCGATCTTCACGTCATACTCCTTTATAATCTACGAATAATAAATTTATAATAATAGATGGTTCAAAAAACATTATTGATATTACGCTCCGTAAAGTGATTTATAGTAAATCGGTTTGCTCATATTCATAACGCCAGACGCTTCATAAATCCTAGCATATAATAATCTTGCAACCCGCCCTGGCTCCGCACGGGTGCAATCTCTACTATAATTATTATGCATGTCATATACATATGAACCTTCCTCTTGAATCACTCTCAAAACCGCATCAAAATCCGTTGCATAGTTTTAAATATCTAAGCATACCTAGAGACGGGGTGCTAAGACAGGAAACCTCCACGTGCTCCCGTGGACTGCAGTTCCCTCTCGGATACGTCCGGGAGGAAGACAGTTTTTCAGGCCGGTGCACCCTGGGATGCGGGCAAAAACTCTTCCTTAGGCACGGTGTGCCTATGGGGTCCCTTTGCCCGTATGCGAATAGCCTGTCGGGTGGACGCTCCAACGCGTGTCCCTCTGAATAGCAGAGGGCACAGCGGCGGAGCGGGCTTGCGGACGGTGAGTAATGGGTAAGCTCGCCGTCTGACCAAGGACCAAGCCCGGGTCGGTGGCGCGTCGTGTTTCACGCGTCACCGACGGGGCCCCTTATGGCCCCAAATGCCTGCTGGGGTCGCGGAATTTTTCTTAATCCAGGATACCGTGGCCCCGGAACGTAAAGGGCATCCGAAGGAACACGGATGGATTTTAGTTAGTAAGAGTCTGACAGTCCCTTCCGCCCCACCTAGGGCGGGAGGACTCACTTGATGACTTTGCCACCCAAAAAAAAAGCCTAGAGACAGAGGGAAGCGACTTTGTTTTAGACTATGTAGTGAAGAAGTATAACCTACCTACATCGAAACTAACTAGGTATATCCATAAAACTATGGTCTTTATGTGAAGTTTGCACATAATCGAATGTCAGTATGTGATGAATCGTTGATTGGCAGCCGATGCCGACGTCAAAATATTTGCTCCGTCGAAAAGTTGATAGTGTTGATCGAAACACAATTTCCAATTTGGCTTTTCCATTTATTTCGGCGGAGACGGAGGTCTCTGTTATTTAGGTCAAACGGGAACACTTTCTGCGCATATTCGGTTCACTTTTGAAACTATGTCGGTATGTGGCATTCATGTCTGTATTACGCGTTCCAACTAAGGACGGCCTCGACTTATCGGACTTTAATCACACTTTTCTAATACTCGCTCTTAAAAAAAAACTTTTTACTTGCACCAGTGAGCGGTGTCTAGTAGTTTTGGGCTGATCTTCTTCTATCTATATAATAAAAATCGATCGCTAAATGTGTTGCTAAGCGCATAACTTGAAAACGGCTGGACCGACTCGGATAATTCTCCGAGTAATAGCCAAGGAAAATAAAAAAAACAATAGAGTTTGTTTGTAGAATTTAGATTACCTGAGCATACAATTTAACATTATAATTTAATATGTGTAATGTATGTGTATTAAGTGTAGTAATTATTGTATACTTATTACAACGAACTGAATTCTGATAGAGCAATTTTAATTTTGTCTCTCCCAACAAATAGGCATAACTTCAACAAATAGAACATCGCAGTGCGAGATAGGGTTCCTCAAAACAATGAGAGACCCTATTAATCTCGCGGTATTGTCTTTCAAGTGGCCACAGCGCTTTGTCCCACCATTCCTAGATAATTATTATGAGACGAGAAGAATGGGATGTTATGCTGAAATAAAACGGCATTTTCTCTTAAAATACTAGCGATCTGCCTCTGTGTCCGGTCCACCTATCGGGTCCCAAACTATCCAGTCTCTGAACATGGAACTATTTTGAGATTCTGAACACAATTTGATGAAGTGGGGGATTAAGGCGCTTTCAATTCGGACGGCCGCCACACGTTTTGCAGATTATTAGGTACGAGATTGATTGGCCGAACTGGTGCGGGATGACATCAGTACGACACGAATCACTTATTTGTAGAGGTAGGCGGCTGCTTTGATATTCTTACTAAATATGTAGGTAAAAGACGGTACTTTCACTGAAAAGACGGAAATTAGAAAATGTTGAGATAGAAATAATAGGTGAAGAAAAATAAAATTAAGTACTACTTCCACTCCTTACGCAGTCACAATCAGACTTCTGTGCCAAAAAAGAAAAGTCCAACGCCACCGAAAACGAAACCCAAATACTCTGTTTCCAAAATGAAATAACAACATTCCAAAAAAGCAAATCCTAATTGCCACACAAAAAAAATTAAAAAGGTTGGCGTACACACAAATTAAAATTACGTCCATATTAAAAACGGTCTGCGGCCGGTATTCCACGGTGCGGCACGGAAAATTTACCTCACGTTACGTTTTCATTTTCACGTTGAAATTCTCTAATGGACGACATACGGTATACGTTTTAACGTTGGGTAATATAATATTGCGGGTAAAGGCTTTTTAGAATGTATTGTTCGAAATTCTTTTGCAAAGATTCTAAAGAAGGTTACTCAGCGTAATAATAAGTACCATTATATCGGTTTAGGTATTCGACATCTCTCATTATACGCAGTGCGGGATTACTGTCATAATTTGGATCATGGAGGAAGTGCAGACAAGTGTGCTGTTCATATTACTTCGCTTGTGAACATTCTCCTTATTTTTGTTTGGACATTTACTAGACTTACGCTTTACCTTTTTTTCTTTCAGAATCAACAATGATCACCACCAAAAGCGTACCAACCCGCACTGGGCCCGCGTGGTGGATTATGGCCCTCTCCCTCTCTCAGAGAGGAGGCCTGTGTCCCAACAGTGGGAACATTTATAGGCTGATGATGAAAAGCGTCAAGCCAAATGACGAAGTCCTTGAAAATGAATGTTATGTTTTGATTCCGCAACAAAATTAATCAGAAAACTATAGCAGAGTAGTAAGAAAAGACATAATTTCCATTTACGCGTATTACCTGTCATCATTTCCAATTGCATCAACGACTTAGACCGATAGAAGGTTCTGGTGCAGAAAGCCTAATTGTGAAATAGAATAAGGATGCTCGTCACAGAATAATACTGTTTTTATTATCTATGGTAACACTGTTAAGGTCTGAGGCTTTTCCCGCTTGGTTGTTCTGAGCTAATTAAAGTATTTGTATAACACAAAAAGCCTTTTTAATTATACCAGCTGGTCGTAAAAGTAAAGCACTCTGCGTTGGCGCCTTACAACACATCAGGCGCACAGGTTATGGGCCCAGAAGACACATCATTTGTTGCAAAATGGATTCAACAAATATCGTCGTGGGTAACAGCAACGTGCTTCGTTTGGAAGGGGCGCAAAATTGGAACGTGTGGAAATTCCAAGTTCGCATTATACTAAACAGCTTGGGTTTGTACGAAATAACAAGCGGGACATCGGTGAAGCCAGAAGGAAATACCGAAAATCGTCGGCCTAATTCGTTAACCTGCTAAGTCCATTTTTGGCGAAATTGACTTTTTGATGCAGTTCGAAAATTCAGCCTAATATCTACCGTAGCATTTAAGGAATAACAGCGATATCAGCCTAAAAAGGTGACAAATGCTATGCCCGAAAAACTGCTTTCTTATCACTAGCCAATCTCCACAACGCAAACCTGCTAAATCCTGTTGAGGCCTCAGTTTTGCACTGACAACGTTCCCAAACTCACGTACCGTTTGGGAAAATTGGTTATTTTATTTTATTGTTGTAATAATTAATTGATTGTGAATATTGTGATACAGAAGCAGTAGTAAAACAATATTTAATAGCTGTCATTAATAATAATAAAATAATTAGGAGTACAACACATACTACAAGACAGACAACACATTATAATAACGTATATTAAAACTATTACTGATACTTTATGAAGAGTTTAGCATTTTTTTTATCGTGGTAAAATCATCAAATGAGTCCTCCCACCCAAGGCAGGGAAGGAGGGACTGTCAGATTTGTACTGACTAAAATCCACAGTGTCCTCCAATAGCCTTTACATTCCGGGGTCACGGTATTCGTAAGTCCCGCGACCCCGGCAGGCTTTGGTCCTCTAAGGGGGTCCAAAGCCGTCATTGTGCTGACACTCTTTGAGGCGCGCGTGGAACACAACTCGCTGTCGTCCCGGACATGGTCCATGGTCGGACAGCGAGTCGTCCATTACTCGGCGCCCGGATGCCCGCACCTACGGTGGCCGGAAATCGTCTTGCGACGTCCGACGCCGTGGGCGTCTACCACTGCGGCTAGGCTGTGAGGTGGACGCTGTACTCTCCCTTACGCGTCCCGCCTCCTCCTTCGCTAGCATGACTGCTTTGCAGAAGGAGCTGACTGCTTCCCATTCCGTCTCGCCCCGCAGCATTGCCTCGACCAATGCCGGGCGCGAGATGTTGCCGCCTATCGCCGTCGTGAGGACGCGGCGCGGCGGTGTTCTGTCCAAGCGGGGCAGTCCTGCACCGTATGCTCCACCGTGTCCTCCGGGCGATCTCGCAGTGGTGAAACCCAGGCCTTTCTTCCTTCCCTATCCGACACAGGTACCTGCCGAAATTTCCGTGTCCGATGAGGACCTGCGTCAGGCAGTAGGTCAGGACGCCGTGACGCCTATCCAGCCTCCTCAAGGAGGGGTCTTACCGCTGCGATTGCAGCGTGCCCGGACCTTGGTTGCAACAGTCGCTCCCTCCATACTGCCCTGAGATCGCGCCGGAGCTCTTCCCTCCGCGCTTCGAGAAGTCGAAGCAGCGGGGGTTCGCCCCAGCGATGCGCCTCCAAGCGCCACTCATAGACGCACTGGAGAGCCGTCGCCTACAGATCCCAGGGCAGTAATCCGGCAAGGAGGTTGGCCGATTCGCCGGTGATCGTGCGGTATCCTCGGATCATCCGTACAGCCATAAACCTCTGGCAGGAGGCGTTTGGCCCGCTGAGACTGGGCAGGAGTCGCCTGAGGGCGGCTGCTGCCCGGTTCAGCTTTGGGGCCAAATACAGGAAGTACTCCCTGAAGTTCCACTGGCTGTCGAGGACGAGTCCCAAGTACTTCATCGTTCTCCCGAAGCCGATGCGAACCCCTCCCACCGATGAAGAGTTCAGCTTAGATATTTTAATCCTGTTTCCTATTAAAGAAGACTGATTGTTACATTTTTAATAATTAATATTTTGATTACTGATTGAATTCGTTTACCTGCACAGTTAAAATAATTATCTATACACCATTAATACCATTAATTTACCATACTAAAAAGTTAAAAAAACTGCTAAGTCCTCAACCAAATTGAAACTTCACTTCGATAAACTGCTTAATTATTGTTTTCCTTAATTTTGTAAAATGTGTTTAGGTTTTGTTAGATATTATGTTTTTAAAATATCAAGAAAAAATATATACGCCAACGGGATTTTCAAAATTTTTATTGCTAAACTAATAAAGATATTATTCAGTTTTTTCTTCGTCCTGTAAACTTTGCAAAAACGTATTTAGCAGGTTAACGAATTAGGCCGACGAAATGTCACAAAATGGATGGAAAAGGACGCGAAGGCGCAGTCGATACTTGTAACTAGACTGTCGGAAAATGTCATCGTGCACGTCGTAACTTGTACTACAGCAGCGGAAATTTGGTGCAAATTACATAGTGTCTTCGAATTAAAATCATCCGCTAGTATTCACATGCTTCAACAACAATTTTTCAGCCTTAAGTTCACTCCAGGAAGTACAATCGGTGAACACATTTCTCGGCTGCAGGATTTGTAATGCAAGTTATTGGAGCTTGGACAGAAAATTGATGACAGAATGCTGATGACCAAAATACTTATGTCCTTACCAGAAGAGTTCAAACATTTTGTGAGTGCTTGGGAGTCGGTTGATGACAGCAAGCAAAACATAAATGACTTGACAGCAAGATTGTTGATGGAGGAGCAGCGTTTGGGTGGGAGAAAAGAAGAACACTCGGAGTCGGCAGCTTTTGCTGCAAAAGAGAAAAATGGAAACAGTTCCAGTAGAAAGGAAAAAGATCGTGTGTGTTACTTTTGTAAGAAACCCGGACATTACATTCGTCAGTGTCGGTTTAGATTAAACAAGGAGCAGTCGAAGAAGAACAATGCTTTCTTGGCCAGTGCTTTAATAAGTGCAAATAGTGATAGTGAGGACTGGATCATGGACAGCGGGTCGACTGAACATTTGTGCAAAAATAAGGACTTATTTCTTGATTATGTTGAGTTACAAAAACCAAAACAGGTTGTATTAGGTGATGGTAATGTTATTTTTGCTAAAGGGTATGGTAAAATTGTTTTAGAAGCATATAATTGTAAAACTTGGATTAAAACTACTTTGCATAATGTACTCTATGTGCCAGATCTTAAATTCAATTTGTTCTCTGTATCATGTGCTGTAGATAAAGGTTATTTGCTGATGTCGAACAACAACAAATGTTATTTTTTGAATCAGGATGGGACCATAGCTGCATGTGCTCTACGTGAGGGAAAAATGTTCAAAATGCAGTTCAGGTATGTAGTAAACAAATCTGTAGCCTTAGCATGTGGGAGTGTTAAATCACTGAAGGTTTGGCATGAGATGCTAGCGCATCAAAACTTTGGTCATGTTCGTAAAATACTGAACTCGCACAACTTAAAATATACTGATGACAAAAATGATGTTTGTGAACATTGTTTAATGGGCAAACAGCATAAACTACCCTTTGCAAGAAGTTTAACACGCACAAGTAGACCGCTGGAACTTATACATGCAGACGTTTGCGGACCCATGGAGCAAAACTCCCTGGGAGGTTCAAAATATTATCTTTTGATTAAGGATGATTATTCTCACTATAGAGTTGTATATTTTCTAAAAGAAAAATCACAAGTTTGTGAAAAAATGAAACAATTTATTGTGTTTGCAGAAAAAGAAACAGGTCAAAAAGTGAACAGGCTTCGTACTGATGGAGGCACAGAATTTATGAAGCTGAAAAAGTACCTGGAAGAAAAAGGAATTAAGCATGAAGTGACAATAGGTTACACACCAGAACAGAATGGGAAAGTTGAATGCGAAATGCGCACTGTCACTGAAGCTGCAAGGACTATGATGCATGCGGCATCTTTGGATAAAGTTTTTTGGGCCGAAGCAGTTGGACATGCTATCTATGTGCTTAATCGCACAGGAACAAGCACAGAAAAAGGAAAGACACCTTTTTATTTATGGACAGGTAAGGAGTATGAGAACATGTCTGAACTGAAACCTTTTGGAGATTTATGCTATGTGCATATACCAAAACAGCTTCGAAAGAAATGGGATGCGAAGGGAGAACCTGGATTGTATATGGGACAAGGAGAAGAAACAAAAGGATACAGGGTTTATTTAAAGAAGAAGAAAATAGTTACTGTAAAAAGAGATGTAATCTTTGTTAAGAAAGATGTGCATTCAGAACAGAGAAATCAAAAATCACTTAGTGAAAATATTACTGTCATGAATGGAAAAGAAGGAAAAGAAAATCTGCTGGAAGAAGATCAACACAGTGAACAAGAACAGCATAGTGAAGAAGAACAGTACAGTGACCACCAGGTCATAGAGGAACTTGATGTATCTGAAACAGAAGAGAACACAAATGAGATAGAAAATAGAGAAGAATTTGAGGATATAAAGACTGACTATGAAACTGGAAATAGTGATTCGGATAGTCAGGAAAAAGAAGAATTAGGAAGAGGAAAAAGAACATGTAAAGCTCCTGAAAGATTTAAGGATTATGTACTACTTACCACCTATGATGATATGATGAAAACACCTGAAAAAGAAAAATGGAAAGCCGCAGTCAATGAAGAATTAAAATCATTAAAGGAAAATGGTGTGTGGGAACTGATAGATAAAAAGGAAGCGAAAGGACAAAAAGTACTTACCAACAGATGGGTGTTTCGTATAAAAGAAGATGGTACCTACAAGGCACGACTTGTCGTCAGAGGAAATGAACAACAAGATGTAGATTTTGAAGATATATTCAGTCCTGTTGCTGGTATATCTAGTATACGACTATTGTTTGCAATAGCGGCAGCAAAAAATTATAGCATCATGACTTTTGACGTCAAGACTGCATTCTTGAATGGAGTGTTGAGGGAAGATGAGTCCATCTACATGAGAATACCATCTGGGTTGGAAGGACATGAAAATAAGATTTGTAAACTGAAAAAATCATTGTATGGTTTAAAACAATCACCTAGGAGATGGAACGAGACCTTTCTAAAAACAATGAGTAATTTAGGGTTCATTCAAGTCAAAAATGAACCGTGTATTTTCAAAAATAATAATTCATCCATAGTCCTAGCAATTTATGTCGATGACGGTCTCATAATTGGGCAGAAAAAGGAAGAAGTAGAGGCAGTATTGAAGAAACTAAATAGTAAATTTAAAATTAAAATTTATAAGGAACCAAGTACATATTTGGGTATGGAGATAACACATAATTCAAAGGGAATTCATTTGACACAGACTGCTTACATTAAACAGATATTGCGGAAATACAATATGCAAAACAGCAAGCCTGTTGATATACCATGTATAGGGGAAGGAGGAGAAAGTGAAAATGAAGTGAAGGAAGAATCCAAGTTTCCCTATAGAGAGGCTGTAGGAAGCTTATTATATTTGTCTACCAGAACACGACCAGATATAGCATTTGCCGTTGGTATAGCATCAAGAAACATGGAAGCACCACAGCATAAACATGTCGTAGCATTGAAGCGAATTTTTAAGTACCTCGCAGGAACCTTAGGAGAGGGACTTACATACAAGTCAACGGATACTGCTAAGCTTTACTCTTATAGTGATGCAGACTACGCAGGTGATTTGAAGACTCGTAGGAGTACATCTGGGTTCGTAATTTTGTTGGGGGATGGACCTATCTCGTGGGCATCTAGAAGACAACCTATAGTAGCTTTGTCTTCCACTGAAGCTGAGTTCATAGCTGCAGCAGAGTGTTGCAAAGAAACTATGTTTATTAAAAGTTTGTTGTCCGACCTCAGCACTGATATATCTGTTATATTTAAGATTGATAACCAGAGTACAGTTCAATTAATAAAGAATGGCATATTCAATAAACGATCAAAGCACATTGATGTACGATATCATTACATACATGAGTTATATAGTAATGGATGCTTTGTTATTGAGTATTGCCCTACTAATCTACAAAAAGCCGACATGTTTACCAAGCCATTGAATAGAAATAAGTTTAAGTTAAATAAGGAGAAAATTGTTGGATAATTTGTAACTGCTGTGTTAATATGGTGTAATTTTTGAGAAATTAGGAGAGGGTGTGTAATAGAATAAGGATGCTCGTCACAGAATAATACTGTTTTTATTATCTATGGTAACACTGTTAAGGTCTGAGGCTTTTCCCGCTTGGTTGTTGTGAGCTAATTAAAGTATTTGTATAACACAAAAAGCCTTTTTAATTATACCAGCTGGTCGTAAAAGTAAAGCACTCTGCGTTGGCGCCTTACAACACATCAGGCGCACACTAATTAACAAAATGGCAACCGAATCGCAAAAAGACAAGTTCTCAAAATGGCAAAATCTTTAAATTTACAAGAATCCCATTTTGATAATAAGTGGCCGTTTCGAGAATTGGCCACTTTGAGAATTAGGCTTTAAGAGAAATTGCCTTTAAATCCGACAAATAGATACAATAGCTTATACAGTACGTAGGTACACTTAGCTCCACATACTAACTTTTACTACTACCTAGGCATCAGATGACTCGCAATTGTTATTAAAGCATTTGTAACAGGCATTCAGACATTCAAATAATAGCCTTTGTAACTTAAAGAGGATTCTATTTCGTAACTCTCTTGCAGTTCTCCGTCCTTGACTAAGCTCTTACAAAATGGAATTCTACAAGCTGCTACAATTCAAAGAGTAAAGTATTACCCAACAATTTAAAAGGCGTGTTTCGGAATAAAATATTGTTAAGAAATGTTGCTTTAAATTGTGCTTAAATAACAACAAAAGTCGCTAAAATGGTTCCTATTCGCGCCCCTGAACGGCGCGACTGTTTAGCAAAACTTTGCTCATTATGAATCGTTTAAGCCTCGGATCGGAGTTGATAATTCGATTAAGCATTTTCTTGAATCAACTTTGGAATATCATAGACAAAGATGGATCGGCCTGTAAATGGGTCATTAGTGACAACTATTGTGTAGTTACGAATTTGATACACAAAGCGCTTTTGGCGCACGGTTTGATCGCTGTAGGTAAGATAAAAAGGTGCCGTACCATTATCTATAAAAACGACGAAAAAATTACGTTTATTGTATTGCCCCTTCAATATTTATTTTACTTTGTAAGGGGCAACAGAATAACACATCATCAGTGATAATTTCAACTGTCTTACTATAAGGGCGGTTCGTCACTATGTCCGATACGAATCCGATCCGAACCCGTGAAAAAATTGGTCTAGAAATCACGGACCGAATTCGGATTTTGCTTACGCACTACTCCCATCTCTGATACAAATCCAAGCAATTTAGGAGCCATCTTTTGGAATAAAGTTGACGCTTCACGTCACACATACCCCGCACGCCCCGCAACTCGGACGCAGTGCGCGAGCGTTCATACAAATAATACTATGGCTACTTCGGTCCGTCAAAAATCTTATCCGAAATGGAGATTCTATAATGACGGAAAGAAATCGGATGACGGAGATCGGATCTAGTGCGTAAATTACCATAGAAATAGTTCTACGGCTACGACGGACCGTATTTTCACGGTTTCGGATCGGATTCGGATCGGACATAGTGCGAAACCGCTCTTAGGGTTCATGATATACAGCATGATGAGATAGTCTGGTGACAAACGGACGGACAGCGGAGTCTGTTATAGGGTCCCGTTTTACCCTTTGGGTACTGAACCCTTCTTCTTCTTAGCGTGTCGATGGCAAATGATTTTATACACCGTGTTCTTCACGTTATCCATAAACTTTAGCAAATACTTCTATGGCTTTTACAAATCAAATCCAACAAAGGAAGTAGTACTTAAAAAGGCTTCGTTACAAAGATATTTGTAATTTCATTTAATGAAATTTAATTGAGCTATGCAGTGAGAAAGTATCTTAATTTGAAATCTATCAAATACTATTTGCATTTCATTTGTTTCAGCCCGCCAAATGTTATGAACGACGTTGCCAATTCGGATAAAGAGGCATGCATATCGGGTTATTTACGTCTAGGTATTTAGTTTGTATGAAAATTAACAAAAAATAAAAAATAAGAATTTATTAATGTGTCCATAATGAAAAATGCTTACTTCCGTGGTTTGAACATCTGGTCGAAGTTTATGTATATCGTCCGGAACACGGTGTATATTTTGTTTAGCCCAAAATTCAGCTACTCGAACCCCGCTCGCTGATGCAGTCATAAGGTCGTCAAGTGTACAGGTGACAGGACTTGCGGTACAGGAGAGAAGGTGGGCCATTATCTGTGGAGACACGTCGCATATACATTTGAGGTATATGCGACGTCAGTGAATCCCCATCTGTGGAGGTTATCTTTGCTGCGGCCGACCTGGGTTCGCAGTCTATTAAGCGACTTCCAAGTCGACCACGGCAACGCGTGACCAGGTGGAAGGCTCTCAGAAGGCTCGATAAAGCCATCAGGTGGTTTGAGCTGTTCCCGCCAAACCTCACACCTTGTAGTAGACGCGTTTCTACCAGCTGGACTAGTTGGACTGACGCACCCAAAGCTTTTACTGAACCCTGAAAACTGGTCAAATGTGTATCGGACCCCGCATAATGAAGGTTTCGTAGTTAGAAATGATTTAAACGCAAACTTGGCAAAAGACAATGGAATAAAAAACAAAACCGACTTCCGAAAGAAAAGTTATTTTACTTTTTTTGTGTTTGGTTTTGAAATCGTTCCTTTTTTTAAGAAAGTTTTTATTTGTACCTACCATTACTTCTTGCTTCTGCGCCATATATAGAAGTACATGGGGCTGTGATGGGGCTTAAAATACCTGACGAGATGAGTGTAGATGCTGTAGGCTATATGAGAAACCTCTGCCTTAACCCTTCCAGGAGCTTTTACTAAATCCGAATACTTGTATATGAATTTCAATTTCGTATTAAATAGCTTTTCACCCCTATAAACTGTTATGAAGAAATGTGTGCCTCTTAAATACAGTCAGCAGAGAATAAAAAATTGCCAAACGCCAAAGCGAATTCCACAAATTAATAAATTACTACAGGTTCAATGTTTAATTAATAAAAGCCAGACTTTCTAACTATTGCGTGGAACGAGTCTCGTTTATGTCGGCGAGTTCATTATTATTATCCAACGTATTCTCCCCAGGCGATATACGTACTTTGGTACCTCCCTAATTAATGTGAAAGCATTCTCTAGTACTTCTAAAAGCAATTTTTACTCCATTAAACTTCAGCACATTGAACAGAACTTGTAAGGGTTGTTACACACATAAATCGAACCGGCATTGTCGGTTCGGTTTGTGCGGACCCGAAACAATTACTGAACTTGTTCGGTTTCAATCGGCTTGTGCATATCGGGTAGTTCATTTGCGGCTACACTTCATTCGATTCAGCAGTATTTCCGGAACTTTTATGTTCTGATCGCATAAGTCAGCAGTTGCCAAGCCGAGTGATTATGTGCGGTAGTCAGGCGTTTTGTGATACCGGAATATTTTTTTTAAAAATAAATTGCGTCCCCGGACTGCGAATTTCTGCTGTATCGTGGGTGCGACAACAAACATAGAAACTCACATACACAATACCTAGACCCGCATCTGATCTGTAGGTATATTCGGTTGTACCGCCCGACTGTCGATGAATGCCGACCCGTTTATGTGTATAGCAACCCTTACACCAGCCTGACAACCAGTCTTGTTTACTTTCACTGTGTATTTCATTAAAATTTCTGTTACCGTTTCGTAGGTACCTTTCTGAACAAGCACTCAGTTTCAAAAACAAATAAAACAACTAACTTCATTTGATTTGATTTATTTTCGTAATATTCAACTGTTGACAGATAACAAATGATCTTACAATATCCAATTTGTACATAATGACTTAAGAAAATATGGCAACACTCATATTTTAACAATAAATACATGATAGTAATCTGTTGTTTATGATCTTTAGAGGTTGTTTAGAAAACTAACTAGCAAGGGAAGTAATGTGTGTTACTGGAGACATTTCAAAAAGCCCATTTCCCCACATTTTATTTATCGACGGTTTAAAGGATATAAAGCGACATTTTGGTTGAAAATGAATTATGAATGCCATCCTACTTAATATTTTCGGCATTATCGAATGCGCTAACTCCCATAGCTTTTTGTCACTTATGCCAAAGCAAAGAACCGTGATTAGCGTCCATTGTTCTGCTATTTTAGGTCGGTGGCTTGCTTAGCGCCTAGAGCCTAGCGAGTCACCTTTGTATAACGAACGTTCGAAAATGTTCGTGAACGGCCGCATTGCGCGCTTGACACCTAGCTAGTCGTCAAGCGCCGTTCACGAACATTTTCGATTGTACATGACTCGCTAGGCTCTAGGCGCTAAGCAAGCCACCGGCCTGTGCGTTTCCGGCCATAAACTTTAAACTGCTCTTTCTTTAAAGTTTTTGTCGCTTTGCCTTTAAACTGTCGATATTCTCCTTTATAACTTCGATTTTGAAAGACTTTATGTGGTGAAACAGGTATATTTTTATTGGTTTTATATTTTCAACCATTACATTTTAATGTTTTTTTATTAAACTATGGTTGAAATATGCGTCATGATTATCTAGAAACAAGGGGTCGGATATCGTATCTATGAAAGCAAGTTTTTTATGAGCTGAAAATTTAAAACCAGCATCTTGTAGCACTATTGAAAAAAATATGTTTGAATGTCCAACTGCCATAATATCCTGATTTAATATCCACCCACTGTCCCTAGACATTATTATACAATCTAAACAATTAAAACATTTAACAAGTTATTTAGACAGTCAGTGAGACAATTTCCACTTATTTAAAACACTAGTCACTATAAATAAGCTTGTCTTTTTACAAATCATTGGCGTATGATCTAAAAATACAGTTGATATTACATATTTCCAAGCGTTTCTCATGTAGAAATTAGAAAAAGAACTGTACAAATAGACTTAATGCCTCGCAAACAAGGTACTTCATTTTGGTTTTAGTTAAAAAAAAATCGATATCATGTCGGTGGAACAGTAAATGCTATATTATTATGACGGGGCTGTCGCTACACTGCCGGTGGCGAGGTCACCGCTTCGCAAATTCAAATTGAATTTTGTCGGTTTAACCGTTGTTGTTTCTGGTCGAACTGTTTTGATTACATCAAGTGCGGTTATGCTCCGTGTTTTGAAATCATTAAAGCATTAAATGCACCGAGAACAGTTTACACGTGAATGTAGCAACAGCCGCGTTAAGCGATGAATTTCACATTTATACAACACGTAGGTAATACGACTCAAGATAACTCTTGAGCTCTAAGGTATGTCTTCGTCCAACGAACAACATTTTTATGTGGACCGTAATTTAAAAATTAGAATGACAATTCTTTCGTCGCTAGTTCTCTCTAATACTTTCAACAAACAACGGTATTCAAGTCTTAGTACAGAAGTATATTTTGATCGGCCAAACGGAGTGAGAACCGCACAGTATGGGCCACTATCTGGGCTCGATCCTAACAACATCTTATAGACAATAATGAAGTCGTAACAATAGATGCGACCCGCCGCGCCATGCGACACGGCGTCGCCCGCACCCGTTCGTTGAAAAACTTGATACGGCGACCCCATTAATCGCACACTCAACTTAATTTTAATCTATAAACATCTCTTTAAAATATCTGATATGAAGAATAACTATTCTAAAATTATCTTGTGCGCTAACATGCAAATACAAGGAAGACGATAATTATCATAATTACAAAATCATTGAAACACGCAAGTTTTCCAACGAACACCTCGCTCGCTAAAGAGAAAGTACATTTATTCGTAAGTAAATCACATTAGAATTGATGAATAATAACGTGGTGCTGGAAATTATTACTCGGTGACACTTTAAAATACATTAAGTCGAAATGTAAAAATATTTACATCGGTCGTCCGTTACCGCTAGCTGTCCACGTTGTTTGGTTCCCGTACGAGTATGAAGTGCGTCGTGGCAGAGCGCGCGGTGTCGTGCGATTCCCGGCCGACCAGGAAATTATTTCCGACGCGGCACTATTCAGTCCGACATGGCTCGCACTGATACGCGCGGTGCATTTACATAATTTATACACTCTCTACATTTCCATCTCTCTCGATACGTGTCTGGTGGCACGCTACACAAACATCGAATGCCGTTCTGAATAAACTCCTATTCCCTGAGATGTCGTGTGCTCGCCGAGCGCCCGTACGTCGCGCTCTGACATGTAATACTGCAGAATACCTACGATGCCATCGATCCCCGTCAACTCAATGATCGAACATCACAATTTACAACTTGTACGACTAGGTATGTTTAACGTTTATAAATTTCAGAAAAGACCTATCTATTATACTATAAGTTTGCTACGCATTAATATATACCTATTACAACTACGCTCTGACCAACCATACCGATACGATATTTCCGAACACAAATCTACGTTCAGACGTCATGTTTCCGAATAATTTTTGAATCATAATATTGAAGCGAGAATTAATTTTATTACATATTTTGGCAGTTTTAAAATAAGAAAAACATTATTATGCATTACACCGCCACAAAATACTTTATTGATCGCCTTTGTAAGCGACTACTCCTAAGAAATTAAAAGTAGAGACGGCACTTTGAAAGCTACCTTTCAAACGTTGAATACGAACATTTGGATGTATCGTTACTTTTTGGGCTCAGAGTCGAGACACGTTCAGTGACCTAAAAAATGGGTCATAAAAGCATTGTAGCATACAAAGTATCGTTCATGACAGAAAGTCATGTTTAAGTCTGTTTTTATTTACGTTTTACAGTAATACGGATAAGAAAAAGGAAGCTCAAATTGTCAACTGCACGCTCCTGGCTCTGAGTCCAGTCATTGTTTAAAATATATCATACTGCTTAATACAAAAAATATTACTGAATAATATTTCCCGAAAATATAGCGAGTTCATGAATCGCTTACTTAATGAATGTAAAATGACACGTTGGTTAACTATTCACCTTTGGTTAACCGACTGTGGCCGAGGCGATGAATATATAACTTAAAACCACATTACATCCACATAATTAGACCTGGGTTGCGTCACATCTGCATGCGAGTTCTGTTTTCCGTATGTTTTCCTGTTGACATAATATTTAATGTTACATTTTCCTTAAAGTTACAACATTTGACAAATATTCTTAGGAAATATTTTTACTGGGTTAATTATTATTGTGAAGTACTTAAGATATACGATGATGTAATCGTATGGAGTGACGAATCGGGAAAGTTCGTCGGAGCTTGGAACTCCTCGGGAGTGCAGATCTCGCATGTGACGGAAGCCTTACCCGTCAGTCTCCATGGTGACGCAATGGCACCTCTACGCGTCTTCGTTGAGTTTCTTGAATAATAATGTCTCCTCAAAGATGTACTTCTTGAGTGTCTCCTTGGGAAGGTCGTCGAGTTCCATCGCGAATCGGAACGGCTCTTCAGCGACGGGCTGTAATGGAAATTCGACTTTGAATTGTGTTCAATAGCGTGCATTATTTGTTTACTACAAATACTTATTATATATTGTTTTTATAAACATTACAAAATAATGGTAAATTGAACACCTTGTCATTGAAATTTAGTTGCCGTAACAAATCGTTACGAAGGTACAAAAGTTAGGTGTGTTTTGAAAACAATACATTAAGGCTACGCTTTTATGAAACAGTTCTGGACGTTGTTGGGGGCAAAAAAAAACCAAGAAATTCTAAATTAATAAATTGTTCCACAAAAATTACTTCTTTACTTTGTATCGATGGCATGACATCTTCTAGCACAGGACTGTCATTCACCGTAACGGCACTTAGGTCACTTTGGCTGCACATTTTTGGGGTAAAGTACTCTGGTAGGCGTTTGGTACCATCAGTTTGCTGACAACTCATTAGGCCCCGCCGCCGGTAGAACTCGACACGCCTTTTACCTTGTCCTTGATCAGACGGTAAGTTTTTACTCACTGTCCGCAAGCCCAAGATTGAACACTTACCTCATCATTAGGATCATAGTACTGCTCGAGGTAAGGATGCGCCAGCGCTTCCTCGACGGTGATACGCTTGTGAGGGTTGAAGGTCAGCATGCGATGCAGCAGGTCCAGGGCGCGGCCGTCAGCTCCAGGGAACAGCTCCGCCCAGGGCACGCGCGGCTTGTACGGAAGAGATTCCAGGTAGCCCCGAGCCTAGAGAAATCAAGTATTGAACGTTAATGTTTTTTCTTTGTAAATAACGTAGGCATGACGATATTTTAATCATTATGAGAATATTTTGTTGAGTATAATATGGATTGGTACTACCATATCCAGCCACATATTTTGACGTACAAATAATTATTAAAAAAAAAAAACAAATTGAAAATATTATTAAAGAATGCCTGAAAATTCAAAAGAACCTGTAAAAGGTCTAATTGAATTAGTTCGATACAAATACATCAATTATTATTTTGATGTATATTCAATGTATCTCAGTTGTTGGAAGTTGTTGGAACAGTAAGTCTTATACCTTACAAGGAAAACTATTTTAAGATAACCTTTTCGTACAACAACATAAACTAGTTTTACTAAGTGCCTATTCAAAGTTCGATTCGTATGAAAACATAATTTTGGTAACAAAATCGGAAAAGTGCGAGTCAGATTCGTGCACGATGGGTTCCGTGCCTGCAAATCAAGTCGGTTTTATAGAAGCCCCCTTAAATAATTATTTTATTCCATTTATTTTAGTATTTGATGTTAAAACTAATTACAGTCGATAAAACGACATAGAACTAAAAGGATTATGAAAATCAGGCAGATGAGCTCTGTTAAAAAAGGTTTGTAAAACTGTAAGCCTTCTTTTCCGAGCAAAGCCTCGGATGATCATACATTAAAGCTTCCACGCGCTTTGTGGCTTCCATTGAGTGTATAAAACTTTATTTGTTAGCCAATAATCTGTTTCATAAACGATGTTTAACGTTTTCACAGTTCATGCAGAAGTTTAGTGCACACAAAATGTTATACTGCCTGGTTAACAAATAAAACCGACAAGGGTTCCGTACCATTATCTAGATAGATAATGGTACGGAACCCTTGTCGGTTTAGATAAACGGCAAAAAAATCATGTCGTTATATGGGAGCCCATTAAATATTTATTTTATTCTGTTTTTTAGTATTAGTTGTTATAGCGTTTACAGAAATACACATCCTGTGAATACTGTCTAATTACCAAGGTTCATGAGATTCAACCTGGTGACAGACGGACAAACAGAGTGACAGCGGAGACTTAATGTTTTTAATGTACAATTAATAGGTACATTTCAAGAACCACTTAAAGATTTCAAGAACCATTACATTAAAACTCCCAAAATCCTTATTATTCGTAAAACTAAAAGAACATCAATTTAAGTCAAAAGAAAATAAGGGTCAGAAAAAGTGGTGGACGTTCCGCCATTACGGAAACTCTTGAATTTAATCTATGGTCAAAGTTCATATCTTATTCAGGACAGGCTCACTAGAAAAGGATCAGAAAGTTTCCCGATTGGCCCATTCAATGTGCCCGTAGAAAATCGTGGAGACACTGTGAATAAGTAATGTTATACAGTATCCGTTTCAAATTCTAGGTAATATATTTTACTACCTGCACGAATAGATACTAGAATAGAATAGAGCAAGCAATTCATTTATCCTCAAAAGTTTTGGGGGCACCCCGAGGTTCGGTTTAGTTAGGTTCCTTTTTACCCTGCAGACAGAAATAGGAGCCCCGCGACTAAGTCTTGGCTTGGCCTATTTTTTGTACATTTTGCTGATAAATCAATTTATTTGATTCGTGGCTGACTTAATTGATGCAATTTTTTATTGGACAATAATTCCATTTTATAGAAACCGCTTACCCAAATATAATTTACAAGTTGAGTAGATCCTTATTAAAAATATCAATACTGAGTAAAATGACACGCAAAATTGAACTTTATGAACACTAAAATTGCTTCGAATTCAAATTACGGCAGTACCACTTAGGTAGTTCTTTTGATGTAACTGACATGCCGAATCAAACAGGTAAAAGGCATATAGGTAAGATGAGTAAGATCTTATATCCCTGGATCTTCTCAAAGGCGAAATTGGATATGGAACGTCCCGAGGCTAAAGGGCGTAGGCTAATATCGTCATTTCGACGTGTTTCAGGAGTGTTTGATAAGTACTTGTTCTACCATGTGCCTTCCTAATGCCAGTCTCGAGTTGTAATCACAAACTCGAGAGCTATATTAGAGCTATGTTTAAAGCATTCGCGAGCTAGTTTAGCTTACTAAGGTCCTTAAAATAGAAATACTAGCTCCTGCCCGCGGCTTCACACGCCCCTTAGAGCTTTATATCTTTCTTTAGTTAGCATATAGCTTCTCCAGGATCCCATCTATGGGACTATGGTTAGCGGGACCGTCTATGGGTTGCGGGACCGTCTGTAAAGGTAACCGTGACCTTGGAACGCAAAAAGAACTATTCAAGGATTAAGGTTGATTTTTAATCATTGAGAGTCTGACATTCCCTTCCGCTCCACAAAGGGTGGGATTACTCATTTAATGATGTACCACCCAAATATAAAGGTCCCATCTATCTCATGAAAATTGGTTCATCGGTTTTAACGTGAATGCGTTTTAAAAAAATTTCGGCCTGCTAGCTTATCGGGAAGTGCCTCAAAACCTGTCCGCCATCTTGGACGTCCGCCATATTCGATTTAAGTCACATGATTATTTTTTTCGTATTCCTGACAGCAAACCCATTTCATTTGATACCCATATCAGGGGGGTGGATTTCAAACAGCCAGTCTGCCATCTTGGACGTCCGCCATATTGGATTTAAGTCACGTGACTATTTTTTTCGTACTCCTGACAGCAAACCCTTTCATTTGATATCCACATCATAGGGGTGCATTTCAAATAGCCTGTCAGCCATCTTGGACGTCCGCCATATTGGATTTAAGTCACGTGACTATTTTTTTTCGTATTCCTGACAGCTAACCCTTTCATTTGATACCCATATCAGGGGGGTGGATTTCAAACAGCCAGTCTGCCATCTTGGACGTCCGCCATATTGGATTTAAGTCACGTGACTATTTTTTTCGTACTCCTGACAGCAAACCCTTTCATTTGATATCCACATCATAGGGGTGCATTTCAAATAGCCTGTCAGCCATCTTGGACGTCCGCCATATTGGATTTAAGTCACGTGACTATTTTTTTCGTATTCCTGACAGCTAACCCTTTCATTTGATACCCATATCAGGGGGGTGGGTTTCAAACAGTCAGTCCGCCATCTTGGGGAGGCCGCCATATTGGATTTGTTATGACGTTTCTTAGCTAGTCATATATTGTCATCAGAACTCAGAGTGTGTGCAAAATTTCAGCTTGCTAGCTTATCGGGAAGTGCCTCAAAATTGAGTTGCAAAAGTCCAACCGGAACGACAAACAAACAAACAAACAAGAATTGTGAGTGTATAAAAACGTGGGAAAAAATACGCACTTCCCCTTTTGAAACATTACTTAGAATAAGCGGAACTTTTCCTTTCTGGTATAGTGGTTGACGCTGCTTGCTACGAGAATCATATAAGCCTTGACTTAGTTAAAAACCCTGAGGAATACCCGGTGTATTTTGCCAAGAACACAGATTCAATACATATGAACCTTGACATGGAAAAATTTGCTAGTCCATAGAATGACCCTGAAGACACTTCTGTGTGTAATAGGTGTTTTTTGATAACCTTTAAGGGTCAGAACACACCGAGACGCGACGCTACGCACACGTTTCAATAGAACGACTGAAAATCTAACTTTATATACTATACGAAAAGATACACTTTTCACCGATGACGAGACGCCGCGCAAGTAAATTTTAATAGCGACTCAAATTCTATCTTTACTTACTACATTTTACTATTACACGAAAAGATACACATTTCTAGTATCGTCGCGTCGCGTCGCATCACGGTGTGAACTGATCTTAAATGCAAATTGTAACAAGAATAATGTACTGGATTTATGTTTAAAGTTCGTATGACAATATCCTATGCACTTTCCATAGTATTATTTGACAAGATGCATATTCTACGCCAAATGCAACTATTTATTCGCGACGTATAAACAATGGCTGCGACCACAAACTGCAACCCACCCTTTGTTTGATGTTTTGACTAAGACTCTCCAAACAGAACATGCAGAGGTGATGTTTGTCTATGTATTTATGTGCCTAGTGTGTGTCCGTTAGCACCTACAGAATAGCTGATGAAGTGGTGAACAACCAACAACATAGAATACTATTTTATTATTTATTTTTTAAGCTGAGAAAAAAAACTATAAATAAAGTTAAAGTCGGTTAGACGGTGTCACAAAATTCATCCACATCGCTATCAACGAGGAAATTTTCCAGAACGCTGGCAGCATTGCCACGTTGGATGGCAATACTGATTCTTTGACCAAGAAATATGCCAGCATTCTGGTCAACCCTCTGGCTTCTGGCGAGGAGACGACTAAGCGATTAGACATATTATTATGATTTTTCAATGTCAGTTAGTAATGGGTTTACTATACTCGTTTTAGTAATTTGGGTCTTTAAAATTATTAAATGAAATCTAAAACTTAATAAACTCATTGTTCAATTGATTTTATTCAGAAAACATTCAGACTTTTCTTTGTATTCACTTCTTATGAACATTTCAATTGATTAACATCATTCCTCCTTAAGTTCTGACTACTAAATAAGATACAAATAAAAAGAGATGATATCAAATTCTACTAGATGGCTTGATTTTTTGCTTATTTCTAAAGAAGAGGACTATCGAATTACGCGCCAATTTGATATCCTATATTTCATTGGGCAATTCCTTTCACATTTTCTCAATTGTAACGGAAATTACGAACATATTTCTCTGAATATATAAATGATTTCTATATACAACAAAAGGGATTATTTACGGAAAAATAGGTACGTATCCTCATATAACCGTGACCTCACGTGCGACATAAGGGAAACCTAAACACACAGACCTCGGGAAGTTTTAACACAAACCAATTTCGCCGGCTATGTGGGGTTGACACGACTATATAGCTTTATTTTTACCTAGCCTAGCGACTACGGTCCAGCGTTTACATTAGAAATTACGTAGACAGTAAACCTCCCAATAAATGTATGTACTAACTTGAAAAGTAACACAAATATTCTTCAAAGAGAACAATCCGGGTTTATAAATAAGGGTCGTAAAACGTTAATTTTCTTTGAATTTAAAACTTCGTATTACTTGCTCAGTATAAATTTACACAGAGCTAGTTAAAATAAACATGGTCTAGAATTAAAAAGAGCCTGTATAATTCGTAATTTTCCTGCCTTCATTCCATTTTACTTGGCGTCAAAACCTTTTCTTCGTCCATTCCACTTGCCAAACTTCACATATTTTTTTCCTACATATGCAAAAATAAACAAAAGAACATACCTTCTCATTGATAATACAGTCCAGGTCTTCCTGGCTGGGCGAGCCGAGGACGCCCAGTATGTGGTTCAGCTGATCCAGGTAGTGCTTGCCCGGGAAGATGGGCCGGTTGCTCAGCATCTCCGCCAAGATACAACCCACAGACCAGATGTCTATCGACTTAGTGTAACCCTATGGACAAGGAATTGTGTTACTATCTATACTAATATTATAAAGGTATTTGTTTGTTCCTTTATAAGTTTGTCTCCGGAACGAATGATCCAACACTAACTTTTTTCTGGTAGGACGCTACATTATTCCCATAGACTTAGAGAATGGATGGCGCCATCACTAGTCAAATGACAGATAAAATTGGCCAGTCTCTGGAAAGGAAAAAAGTTGTGTGACCATCTGTCTCTTTCCTTTACATTACCATTGACATTGTCAATGTCTTACAGGAAAGAGATACATAGTCATACAATTCATTTTCTATTTGATAGTATGATCAATTTTAGGCAGATAATGCGCAGCCCATCCTCTAAGTCTATGATTATTCCTGAGTGCTTATATTTATATCATGCATATCGTTGTTATCACAATTTTTATCTAGCAATAACAAGTCTGAAGAAGTAATAGCAGGGTGAACCGGGGGCCAATACTTCATGAGAACAAAGTTGCTGGTAGAAGCTATTATTTTTATAATATCAGAAAGTTATTTCCTTTCTCTAAGGAAGTTTCTAGTCGTAAGTCGGATTAATAATTTTTCATTAGAAATGCTAAACACGCCTCGCTTCTTTGAAAATGGCCAATTTAGAAATACCAGCGTTGCTAAAATTGTACTTTATCAATTACTAGCTTTTGTCAGCGCAAAAAAGTCAAAAAAATGCATTTGACTGATTCTGTTTTGCTGCCTTATTTGAATTGTCGCAGCAGATCCAACATTATAATAATTTGAATTGGAAACTTCGAAATTTACTAAGCTTATCTCTACATTTCTAATAAACATCCGAACTGAGAACCTCCTCTTTTTGGAAGTCGGTTAAAAACAAAATATACATAATGAGAATGTGGGCCTATTCCTCATAAAAAAAACTAATTTCTTAGCGAGGGTGTCGGATCTCGTATCTTGTCTATTCGGGCAAGATAACCGATCTCAATTTACGAAAAACGCTGACGTACTTTGTAAAGAAAGGGCTCTCATCCAGATTTAGACTCTTCGACAATACGTAGAGAAGTCTGAGGTTAGCGAATAAGTTCGAGCGAGCACATCACTTTTAGTGTGATTTACTGACGAAAAAAGGAGGAGGTCGTCAATTCGACGCGGATTTATTTTAACTAGAACAGCTCGCTCAAAGTATGTAAGATACAGTAAAACATTATCAGTAGTATATTTCCCAATCAGTATAATGTGTGAATAATGACCATCCTTTGTTCCAAGTGCGAGTCCGACTCGCGCACGAAAGGTTCCGTACTATAAAAATTATCTATAAAAACGGTATAAAATCACATTTGTTATATAGGAGCCTCCTTAAATATTTTATTCTGTTTTCAGAAACTAAACACATCATCTGTGAAAATTTCACCTAACTGTCACGGTTCATTAGATACAGCCTGGAGACAGACGGACAGGCAGACAGACAACGGAATCTTAGTAATGGGATCCCATTTTACCGTTTAGGTAAGGAACCCTAAAAGTGAAGAACAGTGTCCATTCTAAAATTATACTAAAGAACGATGGACGAATATTAGACGTCACTTAATGTATTAAATGGTATTTTAATTTTCATAAAAGCGGACCTTTCGTCCTACTTTGCTAGATGTTGAAGGCCCTTCACAAAATGATGGTGAATAATGACGGAAAAACATGTAAAGGGAGAAGGGACCCATAATGAAGACAATGTTTTATTGTTCAGTCTGTCAGAAGCCTTAAAGGTCGGAGGCACAGCAGTCAGCTTGTATTCCTCTGTGATGGGAACCTTTTGTTGTCTAAAATAGAGGAGTATTATCAAAATGGCGCGAAGAGTGATACGGGACTGAATGGCGTAATACATTGCAAACATAAATTGAAATCTAGTGCTATATTTGGGGTATTTACTGCTTCAGACATTGCCGTTTGAGCTTTTGATGCCGCCTTTAAGGCCTTTACCGACAGAGCGCGATCCGTCCCGGCGATCCGATCTGGCGATGCGATCTCTGTAAAGGCAGAACGCTATGCGATTTGAAGCCGGTAGTCAGAAAGCACATAATAATATGGGATATCCATAGGTCACGGAGATCGTCACTGAGATCAGATCGTATCGCCAGATCGAATCGTCGTAACGGACCGCGCTCTTTCGGTAAAAGCATTTATAAAGTTTTAATGGTATGAGATATTGTTGGATTTATAAAACTTTTTTTTTATATTTGTTTCCTTATTTAACAATTTGGGCTACAGACGATAAGTTTTCTTTTCCTGAAATACAAACATACATTCACATAAACTCACGCCTTTCTTTCCAAGATGGTTGACAAAGGCTACAGAACGCCACGCGCTACTTTCCCATACACCTTTTCCTTCGTCCTGAAATATTGTCACATGCACGTGAAACAAAGGACACAGGGCAAAGTTGTATGGGAAGTTGTCTATGAACCAGTATTAGGTATTTTGAGTAACAATGACCAAGCTTGGTTATGCCGACTTGCACTATTGGCGGTTGTGTCAATTTCAAACCACGTTATTTTTTCGCTCTGTAGTAAAATCTCTCGAGGAAATCAAATCTCGAGAGAATCTCTCACCAGAACCAAAAGGAAAAAGCGGAAAAAAATCACATCCACTCAACCGCACTGAGCTCCGGGAATTGAGGTCCTTTACAATAACTCCATTTCTCTGACGGCACAAATCTCAACTGGTTCATAGACCAATTTTGCCCAATCTCCTTAATTGTTAGTAAAAGTATTTAATTTTAATGTTAATTATAATATAATAATTCTAAATGATGATGAACCATGCATCATGCTGATGCTCGAACATGCTTATGAACGAACACTTGATTGACTCTTTGAATCAGGCAAACAAACTACTAAGCAATACCTATTTCCTAAGAAATTGTGAAAAGTTGACTAGCTTACATTTATTGTTCCCGGTTACTTAACCGGTGTCTATCTGGGGTTCTGGGGTGTGTGGGGTCTATCGATTGGATATCTTGCTCAGAAGGCTCAGATGAATTATAAATACCAAGATTTTGTTGTATGAGCACGTGCAAAAATACAGCATTTTTAAGTAATAAACGCACAAAGGTTGCTTATTTTCGCCCTAGGGCAGAAAAGTGCACATTAGACGTTAATAGCTGTTTACATAGATGTAAAAGTCATTATAATGACTCGTTTTGTTACGTTTTCTCCTAAATTAGGTTACAGACGGGACACTACGCTATAAAAGTAATGGCACTGTAACTTTTATTCTGAAACAAATGTTTGTTACGTGTTTTGTACTCTTATACGGTCGACTTACACCCCTATTAGATGAAATCTGAATAAGGCTGAGATGTATTAGATTTATATTAGACAGGCGCAAGCAATGAAGTATAGTCAGGAGCACTAACATGTATACACGCTGCAAATTAAACATTAATTTGATTTTCTCTGTCAATATCTGCCTTGTATGCTATTACGATAACCAATTCAATTATGAAATAAATAACTTATGGCACGGCAACTTAATACCGGGATAAAAGTAAATCCAAATCCATTGACTTTATTTTGTGTGAAAGAGTAACAATTATCCATGCACACAAAATTTCGCATTAGTAAGATAAATTATTCGAGTATAAATATCAAAGATGCATTCGCAATTCTACAAGAAAAAGCACTTTTCAATTCTGTATTGTACCTATATCAGGCCCTTAACTCTACGTCCTAAGGGTGTATTTCGCGTACAGACTTTTGAACGTGTATTCATATTTGTGCTCGAGGCTGTACACTACAGGCTACACAATATGTCAACGGTATACTCGACAAGCGAGCATTCTGTCCCATTGTCAACGTTTATTAACCCCTGAGCATAGCCAGGTATCGGTACCTTGCTATGCTCGGGGGTTAATATGCCGCCGGCAAAGTATGTGAGTAGAGAAATACTTTATGAGACTTACCTTCGAGTTAAGCATGATTTCTGGTGCCCTGTACCACCGTGTGGCCACGTATTCGGTCAGAAAACCCGTGTGATCGTGGTCAGGATCGGCGACTCGTGCCAGCCCGAAATCGCAAATCTGTTAACAAATATTCATGATTAAAAATATAGGTCTGACACAAGACCTTGCTTTTGGGGTTCGCCGCAGTTGGGTAAAAAGGAACGGCTTATTTTTATTATAAGAACAATATAATATTAGAAGTCTGTTGGTTTCCCACTGCAGAGAAAACCTATTTCCTTTCTATTTCTCAGAGAACTCCATAGGATACTTTTTAAGAGACCACTTTTCCTGCCTAATTTAACAATCAGCCATGCTTACAGTTTTAACTGCCCGGCTTCCGCTACTATCAACTAAGCACGGTATAAAATTTTCTTGAACAACTCGTGCCAATATAATAGAAGGAAAAGACCCAGAAAATCTGTTCTCTAATAAACATAAATTATTTTAGTAACTCTTAAAGGACTATTAATAAACACCGCCAACACTAAGTAGAAGAATTGGAGGGCAAGTAAAATCTACATTCTGTATTTTCGAGTCAAGTAGATACTTAAAACAAAAGGTTTTCGTGAAAATCTCTCTGGCTGTTGCTACGGACAAAATTCGAAGTCTGCGGTTATTTCGGCCACTACGTCCAATCTTAAAGACTCTTGATGAGGTGCTGGAAAAAATCTACGCATGCGAATGTAAGCTCAATTCTTTAATGAACATAAGGTGTGTTTCCGCTTGCATAATTTTTTCGGAATTAACCTTTTTTCGTGTTTTACTTGAGCACTGCGAAATTTTATCACTAGCGTTTTTTCTTTCGGAAGTCGGTGGCTTTGCTTTTATATTTCATTGACTTTTTTGCCACCGACTTTCCACAGTTTCCACAGCACTTTCCACAGTTGTTCGCACATAGACGAAAGTGCAATCAAAAGTCCATAGGCAAGGATTTATCTCATTAACGTGATCCCGGAACATAAAGGGCTATTGAAGGACACCGTGGATTTTAGTCAGTACGAGTCTGACAGTCCCTCCCGCCCTGCCCTGGGTGGGAGGACTCATTTGAGGATTATACCACGCATAAAAAAAGAAGTACAATACTATGCTAGTTCAATCGCGCGCTTCAACTTCGATGAGAAATCAAAATGGCGACGGAATAATTTGCCACAAATACCTAGCCGATATTATATATGTTCTCTATTCGTATTTCCAATATACGGATTAATAACCGTTGCGTTCTACGCGATAATAATGAAGTAACAAAGCAAATATTTCGCCTGGCTGTACATTGTTTCAATTGTTTGTCAACGACTCGGGCTTGTTAATTGCTTATTCCGTGGTTATTTATTGTTGTCTGTCATCGATGCGAGGCTTAAAGCAAATATGTATTAATTTGCAGGGCGTGTTCACGTAATATCGCGACTGTATCCCCTAAGGGCTTGAAGATCCGGGGTTGCGGGACTGTCTCGTCAGGCAACCGTGACTTAAAGGACTATTGAAGGATCACCGTGAATTTTATTGACTACAAGTCTGACAGTCCCTCCTGTTTGGCTCTGGTTGGGAGGACCCACATTGCTGCTTGCACTCAACCGCTGCGCTGCGTGTCGTGCGTTTAATTCCTGCACGAAACAAACACTTGTATCGCCTACAGGTCGTTGTTACGGGTCTGGCTAGTGGTGTATTATTTAAAGGTTTTCGAACGCACCTACGATACCGGAGTAATTCCTAGAAAAGGGGGCAACGTTTAAAGAAAACATTAAACCGTAAATAAACCTCGTGATACTACTGACAAACAGAGGCGCATGCTGCAATATTTACACAAATCATTTCGAGCTCTTTTCCAACCAACCGTGAAATACATAACTAATTTTTCTGTAACAATCTAAATAGGTCCATTCTGTACTCATAATACATTACCAACTCCAAAGCAAAAACTAATGAAAGCTCATAACTCTCGCTAGCAACTAACAAGTGGTTGGAGTAAATTCGCCGCCATATTGCGCCTACCGCTATTAATGACATCATTACATGCATACCGACCACAACACTGCGGTCGCCACGGCTTTGCAATTCCGTTTGAGTTGGAGCTACTGACTGACAATACTATTTCCGAGGTTTTGTTGTAACTCGGCAACGACATTATTCTGTTCTGGGATGACAAAGGAAAGGTTTTTATGAATAAGGGTATACCTGAAGCACAGCCTGAAGGTATGTGTATCACCTTAAGGCTTTTTCAGGACATTATCATTTTACGTTGGTTACATATATTAATAATCTATCTCGATTGAATCTTTGTCTGTAACTATTCAACGACAGAATGTTCCTATCCGATTCTAACCATGTCAAATCAGGAGTCGTCAAAAACAAAGGAATGGGATTTAGATTGCGACTAAATATTAATTTTGGGCGTTAACCTTTTTCCGACTATGTTGGAGTAGATTTCCAGTGATACCAGCATGGAGTCTGTCTTCCAGAACCCAGGTAGTCCTGAGTTTGGAATCACGGGCGTTCTGGGTAGGGACTCAGCTCGCATACTGATTGACCCCACGGAAGTGACGGAAGCACAGTGGTCATGCTGCTGTACAGTGAGGTTCAGAAGAGACTGCTCCAAGGTCTCCCAGGGATGTGCAAAGAGGGTTTATGGAGCTGGTGTCTTAAGACGACCCAGAGCTGTGTGAGTGCTGATGGTGACCATCGGGATGGTTTTAGTAAGATAAAAGTCCCACATTTCCCGGTCTTATCCAGAAGATCGGGCGCCTTTTGAAGGTTTCCCAAAAAAAGGACTGCATAATAAATAAGATACCCCTTGGTAAGTAAACTTTACTTGGTAAGTAATACAAGTAAGATCTCAGGCCACTGACTACCTGCAACGACTGTCAAAGATTATTATAAATAATTACAGCCAGAACTAACTGTTATGGATTGTCAGTGTCACCCATCCACGGACCGATCAAGACAAGCGCACCTTAACCTTAAATATCGATACATCCTGTGACTGTTAAAAAAACAACTGCTAGGTATTATAATCCATATTTTTAGGAAAAGTCTGCTATAAATGAAAATGTCAACTCGATTGGTGTCACAAAAAAAGACTCCATGTCCGCAATGCGGGAAATACTGTATTTGGCTGACCTATTAAGCTGAATCTACACGTTGTCGTGTCGTGATGCAGGATTGGCCAAATCAAACGAATCTGGTCAAAGATTATTATCGTTTCGCTATAAGTTTTGATTGGGTAACGCTGCGGTCTGCGTCAGAAGACGTCATAACGAGAAACAACATTGTCATGTGAATATGGCTTTACATAACAAGTAAGTTTAGTCATCAAAAGGCATACATTATTTGAGAGGTTTTTTTATTTTGTCATGCTAAACAATAAAAGCCAATAATTGAGATACTTATACAATCAATTTGTTAAAAAGTGAAAAGAAAAATTGAAAATATACTTTAGAAATTGATGCCTACATAGTTATCTTTTTTGTTGAATCTATGTGTATTTTGTCACGTTTACTACCATTGTATATGGGTCGCGCGACAAAGTTTTGTTTACAAAACAGTTTTATCTACAATTTACGTATTCGCAAAGTAAAATCTGAAATTACTATTTAGAATATTCATTAGAATCTTAAATTTATGTTCGCCTCGCAAAAACGACCTTGGTACGAAATAATTATTCCGAATTAGTTAAACTGAAAGACACTTAGCAGATGACTACAATTTGTAACAATTATGTTCTGTTTATGAAAAAATATTGCCACAGTAAAAAAATAATAACTCAAATTGCTTTTTTTTAATGGAGTGATCGCTGACTTTGAAGTAACTGGGAGGATACAGAATGCCAGAGGTACTTAAGTGATTAAATTATCTACGTAGTACATTCTAATCTTTCAGAGTAGTATTTTGTGACTGATAGTCATGCATGCGTGGCTTCACGAGTTAAACCTCCTGCAGACAAACGCGATTAATCGCGCGGGGCGACATATCGCGGTCCATTCGCAGTATTTTTAGAGTGGAAATTAGCTTGGCTCGTTGTCGCAGCGCGATTAATCTTTAGTGTTGCAAATCTTTCTTTAGTGTTGCCAATGTTCTGAGTAAACGATACATTTTTGCACAAATCGTACTAAGATACAGGTTACTAGGATTTATATTTTTCAATCTTCGATTATAAAATGTTCGAAACAAAACGTAACTTTTATAATGAAGGCATTTTTTTTTATAAATGTGTGAGTGAGAGAGAGATTTATTTTTTTTCCTTGGAGATATTCACTTGTTTTACTTAGGAATCGAAAGTCGGGTGTAATTTTTCTTCCGTGTTTTCGGCTTCAATTCTCAGTGGCCTAACAAGGAATCTGGACATTTCATAATCAAAAAATAGTTTCAATATTGCTCCGCCAGGTCCTTTTGATCTGACTCTTGTATTTATTCCTTTTGAGTTGTAATTCGGAAAGGGTAAAGGGTTCGATATCGCTTTATCATCCAGTAACTTAATAAACGCTGAAGAAAGGTGCTTCGCTTGATACTGAGGGTTAAGTATTCATAATGTTCTATATCACATGATCAGGGTTGATAAGATATACAAGATATTAGCTGTTCCCCGTGGTTCCACCCCAGCTGCTCACCTCCTATTGGTCGTAGCATGATGTTTTATGGTCTATAGCAGGGGTCGGCAAATGGCGGATCGCGAGAACACAGCGACTTGCACTACAGAGTATACGATCTTATGATCGATTTCCAGAAAGTTTGTGGATTTAATATCAAACACTCAATAAAACATGACACTTTTCTCATAGAAATGTGAAAAATACCTTTGTTATAATTGTATATGTATATTCCGTAATTACAATTGTTTAACATTTTTTTCTACAAAATGTTCTGCGGATCGCGATGGTCATTTCATGTCTTAGAACAGACTCCGAAAAAAACTATTGGTAACGCCTGGTCTATAGCCTTCTTTTCTCTATAGCCTTCCTCTATAAATGGGCTATTTAACACAAGAAGATTTTTTCAATATCGACCGGTAGCTCCCTCCTGAGATTACTGCGTTCAATCAAACTCTTCAGCATTATAATATGTATTAGTAATAGTATAGATATGAGTAACTCAATAAGGTACAACAAAGCTACGATTTGAGATACAACAAAGCTACGATTTGAGATGAAACAAAAATTTTTTTCGTAGAATGGGGAAGGCCAGTCAAAGAAAATGTAGATGGCGTGACCATAGCTAAGTCCTAATCTGACCAATGAGGTAGTACTATTTTGAAGTACCTATAAGATTTGAACTAATGACGATGCTTGGAACTAGCTATACTAGCGCCATTCGTTTCCCAGTTGCCATACCCATTATTTAGTCATTAGGAGGCGCTGTCATCGCGCACGCAGTGAATAGTTAAAAAAAAACCGGCCAAGTGCGAGTTGGACTCGCCCATGAAGGGTTCCGTAGTAGCAAGCATAGATTAGAGATATAATTATATTGAGATTAGTAAGTAATATACACAAACAATAAAAATAACTTTGTTTTTCATAGTATTTGTATGAATGGCAAAGTTATATTTGCGGTTTTTGAAAATGTACTATATCTCAAAAACTGCTAACTGTATCTCATCCAAACCAATTTTCGTTGGTAGTTTTGGTTGAGGTCTACATTATATATTTTTTTTAGTTTTATCATTCTCTTATTTTAGAAGTTACGGGGGGGGGACACACTTTTTACCACTTTGGAAGTGTCTCTCGCGCAAACTGTTCAGTTTAGAAAAAAATGATGTTAGTAACCTCAATATCATTTTTAAAGACCTATTCATAGATACCCCACATGTATGGGTTTGGTGAAAAAAAATTTTTTGAGTTTCAATTCTAAGTATGGATGGGGGGCACCCCCAAAATTTGTTTTGTTTTGATTTTTGTGTGAAAATCCTAATGCGGTTCACATAATACATCTTTCTACCAAGTTTCAACAGGATAGCTCTTATACTTTCGACAAAAAGTGGCTGTGACATACACGGACAGACAGACAGACAGACATGACGAATCTATAAGGGTTCCGTTTTTGCCATTTGGCTACGGAACCCTAAAAACAAGCATACTGTCCTCCTAATGGAAAGCGGTCACCGTAGTCTATAGACGCCCAAATCACCACCGACCCGCTTGTGCGTTGCGGAGGATACAAATTGTATTCTACGCCGTCCCCATATGGTACATAATGTGTCTGTCAATTATGTATTTTCGAGCAACTTCCGATATATATATATCATACCAAAGCTTTTAGTACAAGCTTTTGGTTTGTGTCATACACCCTGTTTTCGCTTCAACATACTACAAAGTCTACAACTCTGACTTTATTGTGATGTTTAATTTCATTACGATAAGGTTGGTGTTCGCTTATTTCTACTGACAAGTCTGTAAGCCGACATTGATCTATATTTTCGTTGCAATAAGGTTACTTATTGGTTGCAGGACTCTTAGGTAGTGACATGGAAGGATTTAATAGTATGTATATTTATATCGTACCTTCAAATCGCACGTCGTGTTAAGTAGCAAGTTAGAAGGCTTCAAGTCTCGATGCAGTACATTCGCCGAGTGTATGTACTTCAGCCCACGAAGAATTTGATACAGGAAGTAACAAATGTGATCGTTGCTTAATTTCTGGAACAAAATAATCCATTAATATTTACATAAAACCTCGCACTGGTAAGTGTATTGGACGGCGAGTAATGGACGACTCGCTGTCCGATCAAGGACCACGCCCGGGTCGACGGCTCAAAGAGCAGTCAGCAATATCATACAACGGGCTTAGAGGGCCAAGCCTGTCGGGGTCGCGGGACTATCCGGTGACCCTGGGACGTAAAGGGCTATTGAAAGACACCGTGGATTTTAGTCAGTACAAGTCTGAGAGTCTCGGAATGAAATGGACACGGAAAGGTTTTCTTTTAAACCGAAGGGAGTTTCCGCTCGGTCTAATTAATTGAAAATTTCTATCGAGGTGTTTAATTAATTAAGTTTCTATCCGAAAGAGTTTCAAATGAAAAATTGTTCTAATTAATCACCCTTACATTACTTTACAAAGTTGATTAAAAAGTATATTAATTTATGTTTTTATTACCTGTGTTTTTAACAATTTATATAGGTCTGTTTCCATTAAACATTGTACGATGTAAACGTCCTTCATTGAGTCTATGGTTTCGGCCCTTAAAATGTCTCGAATGTCGATTATCTGAAAGAATAAAAAAACATTGTTGGAATTGCTTGTCTATGGCACCAATCATTCTAGAAAATTATACTAAATGTATATAAAAAAAAAATGCCCCACACTATTCCATTCTCCCCAATCAGAATTCACATCATCATTTAAGGCTCATTTACACACTGCATGAACTTACATGTAGGTAAATTTGATTTTACTTTGACAATTACTGAACTCATTGAATATTCATATTCCGCAATTTAGTCACCCTTGCATGCAATTTTTTGCATCGTCTAAATAAGGCTTAACTCCTTTCATCCACAATCCATCCACGTTTTCTTTAGCTTGTCTCGACTGTCAATACATCAATATTCATACCTATCACTTCAATTATTTTCATCGCTCCTCATCACGTATCCATACCAAAACTTTTAAGGGTGCTCCCACATTTATCGACGCGGAATCGGCTTAAGCCGGTCGAAAAAACCTTTATGTCAACGTAATAAGGGTACGTACTAATACCATTCGCATCGGCTCGGCTCGGACGACGCGAGTTCTTTTTTTTGAGCGACTCTCCTAAATACGACGCAACATTTCTGGTGCAGACCAGCACATTAACCTAGCCCAATCCGTCAAACTTTAATCTTTAAACTTTATCTCGAAACTAGAAGGTTCATGTTCGATTGACAGTTGGGAAACTGACGGATTGGGGTAGGCGCCTTTTTACTGATCATGTGATTGTGTAATAATTAAAATGAGACTTACATTTTCATGCTTAAACCTGGTTAAGATTTTGATTTCCCTTAGTGTCCTCTGACAGTACGTCTGATGTTCAAACGGTGATATTTTCTTGATGGCAACTTTCGTTTTCTTTATGTTGTCGTGTGCGGACCTGTGAAATAATAACCACTATAAATTATTTAGTTTGACACATTGGACCTAACAATTTGAAAGGGAACCTTGGAACATAAATCTTGACAATAAATAATGACATAACGAGACTTTTTCTGTGCGAAAAACTACGTTATTGGTGACATTTAAAAATGACCTACGATGTTTCGGTAAAAAATAGCTAAGTAGTTTGTTAAAAATCAGCCCGATACCACCTATTTTTTGGGTTGGTAAAGTCATCAAATGCGTGCTTCCGTCAATCCGTCCTCGGTAGAGCGGAACGGATTGTCAAGACTTACTAACCAAAATTCCACCTAGCGTTCAAAGGTTATGTATGGTTCTCTGCTTAGACAGTACCACGACAGGCGTTTAGCCTTGGGTCCGTTAGTTTGCTGATAGCTCCATGAGCTATCGCTGTCGACCCGGGACACCACCTACCGATGAGTATAAGTCCTCTTATTCTATGTGTCAACCTCCACGTTCTTGGACCTCTTTTGCATATTGCAATCAGATAAACAGACAGACGAGAAAGTAAGCCAAATAATCAATTTAACCAATTAGATTTCTCTATCTTCCCTACAAGTAATAAAGTAAGCTTGGCAGTTCAAATGAACATTAATTAAGTCAACCATTATAAAATATGTGTTTCGTTTGAATAATATTTTGTTCACGTGTACACATGGTCTAATTGCTAATGATAATATAATATAGTAAAACATGACGTGTGAGCTAATAACATTTGGCGGGCTGGAAAAATGTTGACGAAGTTTGATGCAATCTACGTCAAAGCAGACAGATGTTCTTACATTCCAGTAATTCAATAGGTGCGTCCCCACAGAGCGCGCAGCCTCGCGAGGCATTTTCCGCGCTAAGCAGCTCGGTTGGTGTGGACGTGTCCCGGGCGGGGCAAGTGACAGAGCTGCGGCGGTCGAGCGACCGAGCGCCCGAGCCATCCAGTGTCGGCTTTTGTTTTGCTCGCGTATATTGTTTCGTGCCTCGGTCGAAAAACAATAGACGCGTCCACACAGAGTGAGCAGCCTCGCTTGTCAGTTTCCTCGCGCCGCAAATGCCTCGCGACGCTGCGCGCTCTATGTGGACGCACCTATTAGGCTGTGCAGAAAATTTTAACTATTAGATACCCGTATTTAATTTTTATTTAGATTCCCGTATTTAATTTTTATTTAGATTCCCGTATTTATTTTTATTTACTTGTTACAATACGCAAGTCTTCAAAATGGTAAATGACAACATCGTGAGGAAATCGCTTGTCGGCTTGTCCTAGAAGTTCAGTGGTTCACTTTGGCCCTAGATCGCGAACACTGGAGGTCATGGGAAGAGGCCTTTGCTCAGCGGAGAAAGAGAGGGAGGACACACGCCGACAATAGAGCTTTTTTTTATCGTGGTAAAATCATCAAATGAGTCCTCCCACCCAGGGCAAGGCGGGAGGGACTGTCAGCCTTGTACTGACTAAAATCCACGGTGTCCTTCAGTAGCCCTTTGTATACCGGGGTCGCGGTATACGTGTGTCTCGCGACCCCGGCAGTTTTTGGCCCTTTAGAGGGGGGCCCCGTCATTTGGCAATAGAGCTAGAGAATCTTTTCGGAAGATAAGAAATCCGTAGAACCGTAAATCTGGCCTACTTAATACAATATTTAACAAAAGGCTATAGAATTTTCCCGGAAAACTTATGGAGGAGCTTCCAACGTGTTCGTAATAAAAAGGGGTTCCCTTCAAAGCTTTTCACATAATCTCGTCTAAAAACAAACTCTAAGTGCTGATCTTTACGGCAACATATTTTAATAAAACTTGATCGGCTTTATTACAAAACGTGGTTTAACTTAGACCAAGCTTTAAACAAAAATCAATTTTTGAATTTCGAACTTTATTCCAACTGCTATAAAATTCTAAAATGCACATTGACAACTTAGACCGGGATCTAAACTCGGTTTTTGTATTAATAACTTTACGACAGTAGAAATAAAGTTCAAAATTCAAAAATTCATTTTTGATTTAAAGATTGGTCTAAGTTAAACCACGTTTTGTAATAAAGCCGATAAGTTTATAACGTAATCATCCATCCTCCTTTTTTTCGGCCATTTTGTCTGCTATGATAAAATACCAAAATAGTGTCCATTATTATTTTTGCAGATTTTTCAGGGCCCTGTCATGTATTTTTTGCGCAACCTTCTGTTTACGTAGACCGACGTAAAAATGTGGCCAATTTTTTTATAATTTTTTAGTTGAATGACCTAGTAGGTACTGTTACTACCGAAATAATATGAATTATAAATTTTTATCTTCACAAACTTTCGAGTTCGAGTATTATTCATAATCTTCAAATGTGTAATAAAATAAAGTCTCAAAATGTCCAATGGTGTCAATATGTCCAAATCCCAAAATGTCTACAGAAACAAACTTTAACTTTTTATTATTAGTATAGATTATTTATTATCAAACAATTTCGTGAGAACACATAAGTTATCACTATGACTCATGGAAACTCAACGTACCTACTTGCTGACAAAAAAAAATACTAGGAAAAATAATAATTTATTTTATTTTTTTATTATTCATTTATTTCGGACCGTGATCCATCTGTAAATTGTTAGTAATACACTTATATCTATGTTAGTAACATTACATAAAATTATCAATAAATAAATAATGTCACATTTAAAAATAACATTTTAAAAATAAAATAAAATAATAGTGGTATAATAATAAAATAAAATAATCAAAATAGAAAATAATATGACAAAATCGAGGTCAGTTAAGATAGCACAGATCATTGGAGCCACTGCTGTGTAACCGGGTCCAGTACCTCAGGAATGGGCATTCTGGTTTATCCGCAATAACCCTCAGGATGCCATTTACGCTCCCCCGCATCCTGTACATCAGGGATGCTGTCCTCTTCCGCATTATCGCCTGAAAACTATCTATTCTTGCAGAGGCAAACATCCCCGATGCACTACAGAAACGTGGGAGCCCCAACAGCATCCTGAAAGCGTTATTGTACTGGACCCTGAGAACGTTGTAACTTTGTAAGCCCTCTGTGTATGCCTAACCCATAGGCTGCACGTGTAGAAAGATTGGCAAAACGCCCTGAATAGAGTGAGTTTTACCTCTCTAGTACATTTACATAAATACATGTACATTTAGCTAATGTCGATTAAATTGAAAATGTAAAGTGTAAGCGTGTCTTTTCAAAATATCTACAAGCTATATTCAAATTACCAAGTCAAATTACAACTGAAATTAATGAAACGCTTTCATTGAACTATTAATATACACGCAAATGAAAACCGTTTGAAGTCGAAAACATAAAGCGAGAACTTCAATAGTTATTTAATTAAAGCTAATATTAGTTTCAAAACTGCATTCGCTTTCGGTTTATTTTTGACGCCATTCCCAACTTGCCTACTTGCTCTTTTGCGCAATTTCAATTTCGAACTTTAAACAAGCAATTCTACATATGAATAATACATAAGGTTTTACTTATTAAGTACTTGTCTTTGAAGTTGTAAGCGAATCTTGGTTGGCCAGGTACCTAATCTTACTTAAATATACATGCTAAGACTGATGACGAATAGCTCTTGAAATAAAAACGTAAAAAGCCCTTATTTATTTTACGATGAGGCTTTTAACGTCGAAAGAATCTGTCCTTGCCTTAAAACGCCACGATTTTACCCAGTTTCCCGTATATATTACACAACATAGTCCTCCATACGTCATCCCTTTTATCCGAGCTAAGCCGTAACTGTCTGCTACAATTCATTTCGTAGAACCTCATAGAGGAATAAAATGTTATTACATTAAGAGCAGTTTAAAAACTTAAGCTGCAGCGCTTTACGGGAGAATTAGCGACTTCCGCGCTCTGAGCCGCCATTTTGGTTCCAGTGACCGTATCACGTTTCTTGTATCTTGGAAGTGAAAATAGACTCTATTTCCACTGTGTAGAAAGTCAGAATTTACACAGCTGCAAAATATATTTACAAAACTCAGATGCGGATTTGAAAACTGCTACTTCAAATAGTCATTATTTTGAATGGGACCAGTGATCCCTTTTGCTACCAAAAGGGAAAAACCACTCAACATTTTCTCCTACATATTTGGGATCTATTTGAGACTTAGGTACCTCAGTATCTGCTCTGTATAATTTCTTAAACAAAAATAATATCATTATCTTGTGTGAAAGTAATCTTGAGCCAGTCTTAGAGGAATATTTATGCAGACAGTTAATTGAGCAGCGAGGCGCAAGTTCTGCACATTATCCTTAGCTAAGACTGCACTGAAAGTAGCAAAAACTTTGTTAACTAAGAAACTTCGCAAATGGGTTTCTTGTTTAAATAATAGTGGTCAAAGTATTATTCGTAAGTATTTTAAATATTTTTTAATAACAGTTAAAACCGTGCCATAGTAAATTGTAGAACAATACTGGAGGGGTATTACAACGTCTTAAAACCAGGCTTGTTCCGGTGACTGAAAGTGACAGAGCTATACAAGTCGTCTAGCGCCATCTTGTTCACTCACTGGAACAAGCCTGGTTTTAAGACGTTGTAATACCCCCCCTGATCTATGGTAACCTAATGAGTTTTATTTTATTACCTTTGCTTTATGTTTCTTCAAATCACGATTCGACTATCGTTTGCTCAAGAAACAAAGTTATTTATCCTTGTCTCCGGTACTAAGTTTCACATGATAGGTTCGTGGGTAATTCTATGAAATATCGAGTGTGTTTTTCTTTCCGATAGTGTTTTGATTTCACCCTTATCAAAACTAGTACTAAGTGTTTTTCATATTATTTACGTCATCACCACAATGATAAGGATTACATATTTTTAGTATTTACATAGATCAAGCGCAAAACCTACTGGGGTAACAGTAAGTGGGACGGATTTCATCAGTGAATTACAATGGTTGTGTTCGGGCCCGTAATGTAATAAGATTATTTAGTCATTTATATAATGAAGTAGTACAAAATGTTATTTTATTTCTTGAACCATACAATTTATTCAAATATCGAACACATAATGACAGAAATAATAATTGCTAAGTCACTTTACGTATTTTTTCTTCGATGTTTGCCAACCAACACCATGAAATCGACTACTTCTTAATGGCATCATAAAATATGGCATTTGCCATCGAGCCACCATGAACCCTAATGGGCCGTTACTTTTACTTTCGTCTGCCACACCCCTGGCGGGGTTTCAAACACGCGATATCGGAATTTATACGTGATCTAATATCTACGTCATCGGCTATAATCTTTTCAATAACGATTAGCCCTAAGAACGTACTCAGAGAATTTCTTGCACAGTAACTTTCCTGTAACACCCGAATCATGTTCCGAAGAGAGGAAGAATTTTGTTACGAGAGGAAAATTTTCGGAATCGAATGTCAAGGTCTGACCAAACCGACAAGGTAATATTTACCTACACGAAGTATTTCGAGACCTTTACGCCCCAGTTTATCTTTCAGGGAAGTTGTATTACACTTTTATGTTTTTTTTTTTGAGAATAATAAAGGCATCCAAAAGCACTCCTCTAGAAACTTTAAAATGCGTCTGCTGGATAGGATATTTTAATCCCATAACTGATAAATTTCTTACTAATATTATAAATGCGAAAGATGGGATGGATGGATGGTTTCTCAATCACTTTAGAATGGCTGGGGGGGTATTACAACGTCTTAAAATCAGGCTTATTCCAGTGAGTGAACGAGATGGCGCTAGACGACTTGTATAGTTCTGTCACTTTCACTCGCCGAAATAAGCCTGGTTTTAAGACGTTGTAATACCCCCCCTGAACGATTTAATGAATTAGACATAGAGTAGATTATACTCTGGATAACGCGATACCGCTGGTGTGAGCTAGTAACGATAAAATCTTATCTTTATAATTCAGAACATACCTGTATCATACCACAAAGCTATAAAGGTAACTTAATAACCCAAACTCACCATGAATCTTACCGGTAATTAATGAATTAATGTTGTATTACTATCTCCCGTGTTTCTTCGTACTACCCACATCAGACCCATGTCGGGCGCCAGTTGGTAAACCCGAGTAATTTCACTTACAAGTACCATGTGTCCCAACATATTCGGACGACATAATTTAATACTCCTTGATTAATTAATATTTGTTTACATATATTCTGTGTTTATTTAATAATAAAGGAAAGGAACATAACAAAACGGACTCTATTACCTGTTTTTTAGGGTTCCGTAGCCAAATGGCAAAAACGGAACCCTTATAGATTCGTCATGTCTGTCTGTCTGTCTGTCTGTCCGTGTATGTCACAGCCACTTTTTGTCCAAAGTATATGAGCTATCCTGTTGAAACTTGGTAAGTAGATGTATTATGTGAACCGCATTAGGATTTTCGCACAAAAATAAAAACAAAACAAATTTTGGGGGTGCCCCCCATACTTGGAATTGAAACTCAAAAAATTTTTTTTCACCAAACACATACGTGTGGGGTATCTATGGATAGGTCTTCAAAAATGATATTGAGGTTACTAACATCATTTTTTTCTAAACTGAACAGTTTGCGCGAGAGACACTTCCAAAGTGGTAAAAAGTTGGTCCCCCCCCCCGTAACTTCTACAATAAGAGAATGATAAAACTAAAAAAAATATATAATGTAGACCTCAACAAAAACTTCCAACGAAAATTGGTTTGGATGAGATACAGTTAGCAGTTTTTGAGATATAGTACATTTTAAAAAACCGCAAATATAACTTTGCCATTCATACAAACACTATTAAAAACAAAGTTATTTTTGTTGTTTGTGTATATTACTTACTAATCTCAATATAATTATATCCCTAATCTATGCTTGCTACTACGGAACCCTTCATGGGCGAGTCCAACTCGCACTTGGCCGGTTTTTGTTTTCTTGCCTTCATTTTCCTTATTTTACGCGTTTAATATGTGCGAGGATTTGCTCGCAGGGAAATCTTAGATCATTTACTAATTCCGCCTTAATCTTCTTTATCTGTTGGTATGGTGAAACCCGTGAATAATTTCCGTCTACCACTATGTCCACTATAATTGTTAAAATTGATCCACATGGACGTTTTACACGTGGTCGTATTTTACCGAGATTTGAGTTTCAGGAAAATGGTACTGAATAAACACGCAAATAAAACAGAAAGAAAACATCATTATCGTGTGTTTTTGTAAACCACAAAAAAGGACCTTATGTCTTCTCCCACAAGTAGGTTTGTGTACTAAAAAATCTAATTAGGTATGTAGTCCGTCAATTAAATTATCAAAACATATTAGACCCTTATTTTTCCCTTTATGTAAACCAAAATTTACGAGATACGTGAGTTTTGATACAATTTTCTCTTTGTGAATATATTCACTTATTTAACAAAACAAAAAACATGTGTCCATTATTTTGAAACACTAACTGACGAACTAACAAGATTTTCAATGTATTCATGGTGGAAACTAGCTTATTCCACGATAATACGTGGGATACGGAAACCACTATCCCAATCCGCAGACAGACTAAACACCCGCGTTCCAGCCAGTAGCCTAGACGAAAAAAATAAAGGATGAATCATCGAACAAACAATATTCGTAACCAATGGGCCGTCACAGACGATCGCGGTTCAAGCACATAACTGACATCCGTAATTGTACCGTAGTCTTTTCAAAATAATTGTACCTTTCTGCTCAATAATATTTTTCTTAAATAAAATCTGCTTCACCTAAAGAACTTCCCCTGTTCCATAGCTTGCTATCCCTCCACCGCTCTTGGTTGAGTGGCGGAAAAATAGGATAGATGACTACACAAATAAATTGAAAATCTCTTTAATCCGTCAGTTCAGTATTGAAAAATATTGAACACGTATTTTTTGTAATATTTTTTTAAGTCAATGAATACTCGGGCACGCCGCAATCGCGGCGGTAAGACCCCTCTTTGAGGAGTGGCTGGATAGGAGTCACGGCGTCCTGACCTACCGCATGACGCAGGTCCTCACCGGACACGGAAGTTTCGGGAGGTACCTGTGTCTAAGGAGAAAGGAGGAAACGCCTGGGTGTCACCACTGCGAAGATCGCCCGGAGGACACAGTAGAGCATACGGTGCAAGACTGCCCCGCTTGGGCAGAGCACCGACGTGTCCTCACGGCGGCGATAGGCGGAGACCTCTCGCGCCCGGCATTGGTTGCGGCCATGCTGCGGGGCGAGACGGAGTGGGAAGCGGTCGCCTCCTTCTGCGAAGCAGTAATGCTCGCGAGGGAGGAGGCGGGCCGCGTGAGAGAGAGGACAGTGTCCTCCCTCCGCCCCAACCGCAGTGGACGCCCACGGCGACGGACGTCGCAAGACGATCTCCGGCCACCGTAGGCGCGGGCATGCGGGCGGCGAGTAAAGGGCAACTCGCTGCCCGACCATGGACCATGCCCGGGTCGACGGCGCGTTGTGTTCCACGCGCGCCTCAAAGAGCGTCAGCATAATGACGGGGCCCCCTCTCTAGAGGGCCAAAGCCTGCCGGGGTCGCGGGACTTATCTCATTACCGTGACCCCGGAACATAAAGGGCTATCGAAGGACACCGTGGATTTTAGTCAGTACAAGTCTGACAGTCCCTCCCGCCCTGCCCGGGGTGGGAGGACTCATTTGATGATTTTACCACGATAAAAAAAAAAAAAAAAAAAAAAAAGTCAATGAATACTGACAAAAATGAAACGCTTCGGAATTCGGAGTCAAGCCCCTCGGTACGCAAAAGGGCTACCGAAGGACACCGTGGATTTTAGCCAGTACAAGTCTGACAGTCCCTCCCGCCCTGCCCGGGGCTGGGAGGACTAAAAAAAAAACCCCACCGACCGAGTGACGTTTTGTGATTTTTAGAAGCGTTGTATTATCCGTCAATTTTGTTTTACGTAACAAAAGGAAAAAATTACGGGGTCGAATATTTTTTTTGAAAATCTATCTTTAGGACTAAATTTTTTTTTGAGTTAAATAACCTGTAATTCTAACCCAAGTCCGCAATTGTACCTTTTTAATTTCGTTCGCAAAGTTTGAGTGAATAAAAATCACTAACATCTTGACAGACTTGAAGCAACCAAACACCGACCTTATATTGACGTTAGTAAAGTTCATAGACGTTTTGACAGTGATGAGAAATATTAGGAAAATATATTTGGAAGAGCTGTACAGCAAAACTCGTAACAGGAAAATTGAATAGCGCCTAACACCGAAGATCCGTGATAAATGTTGTAACTGCCAAATGAGACACACAACATATTGACATGAGATTTAAGGTATGGGAGAAAATTGTATTTCTGAGAAAAGCTTTTATGACCAAAATATTGGAAATATAGCGATAATCCTCTTTGATTACTCGGTAATCGTCGTAGTTTGTTATGAATGAGGAGGCTAACAAATGGATATATAAATAGTATTTTTGTATATTTTTATTCATAGTGGTATTTCTCTTGACGACAATAGTAGAGCAGATAAAGTTTGAAAACAAAAACATAAAAGGTCACCAAATCAGTTTTACTATTATTATAACCGATATTACCAGTTTTCAAAGTTACATCAATGATAAAATACTTAACGCACCTCAAAATTCAAGCGTTACTTAAAACTAGTTTCAACCAATCAAATGGCTTGAATCTAGTTTTAACATGGATGGCGGTGTAACTGTTTTCTTTTCGTTTTTCTGTAATGTATAATGCAATACTTGTTTTCACTGAACGTTGCGTCTTCAGTGCCATCTAGATAAAATACTTACTGCTTACACAAGCTTTTCTTACGACTTTTCTTGGGGATAACCCTGCAAATGATATCTAAAAGATTGTTTGTACGAGAATCATGAAAACAGAAACACAAAGGAAGTGTTACGGTCCTATCTATAATTCAACAAATGGCATTTTAAATTAAACAGAGGAAAATAATTAAAAGGCAAACACAAATGACATCCAATCACTGGCATGACAGGCAAAATCAAAGGGACCACAAATGATTGAGCGTTACTCGAAACGGGGACAATTTAACTGTTCCTGAAATTATGGCTGTTTTCGAATACGTGGAAAATGGCCGGCTAGGGATATATTGAACACGATCTAATAAAGGTTAGATCTGAGGGCAACCGATAGGTCGTTTGACCTCCTGTATAGTCACCAAGATGGTTACCTATCATAAGATCGAAAAATGTTTGACCGAATTTCATTTGACCTAAAACTTTTCAACTATTATCGTTTGGTTTTTTTTTACTTCATAGAAGTCACGTTTGCCACTGTTTCAGTTAACCTATTATCTATTCGTTTTTTTTCGTTACTCCAACACTTCATTTGGCCGAAAAACTTTTTACCGATGTTACACTTACTCGAAATGACGGTTGTTCGAAGTATTATGTTTCCAAACATTCATTATACCACTGTTTTAATTGCCATATTTTCATTTCACCAAACACCTAGAAATTTGTGCACACTAATTATTGCTGTTACATTATAGCAGGCGCCATTGAAATGTAGGTAGACAATACAAAACAATTGTACAAAGTCATATACGATAATATAACTCTGATGGGTATTGTATTATCATTAATGACATTTGCTGTTAATTGACATTACATGGTTGGACTATAAAGGTGAAACCGCACTAGGCAGAACTGCACTGCAGCGGAACTGCGCAACACGACGCTTTTCTTTGCCACGCAGTTCCGCTGCAGTGCAGTTCCGCCTAGTGCGGTTTCACCTTTAGGGGTGTTCTGGCTAGCACGTGTGTCCGAATATTTTTGCGGATTTTATGTGATTCTTGATACTCTTTTGTTATTGCGTTGTTCTTGTGTTTCTAAACGGGTTTGTATTGTGATACACTTGCATTCAGCATAAAAACAGATATGCAACATGCAAACAAGCACCACAAAAACATGCAAGCAAGCATGCAGCATGCAAACAAGCATGTAGCATGCAAGCAAGCTTGCACCGTGCAAGCAAGCATGCAGTATGCAACATGCAGCAAGCACGCAGCATGCAACATGCAACAAGCATTGTTTCTGTCATGGCTCCGGCGCTGCGGGGTTTTGGGTGGCCCCACGCGAGCTTATCGTCGCAGATGATTTAAACGCTCACCACCGCAGCTTCGGTTTACTGGCCGGCTCCGCCGGCCAGCCTCAGCCGCGGCGGCGGCCGTTCCAACCACCTGCTCCTCAGCTCGCGGGCCACCCCACCCCTCCGCGCCTATGCGATTTTAAATTACACTCTAGGGGTAGGGCAGACAAGACTATGTAAAGTCGGCCTTGCAGCATTTCGTTTCCGCCACAAAGTTTTGTAGCACAATATATTGAATTTTTCGACAGTAATTTATTTTTTCGGTAAAATTTTATTTCGGTATGGTGAAAATGTGGCAAATAAATCATTTGGCAATTGAAAAAAGTTTAAAAGAGGCTTCGGTCAATAGTAAAAAGTTATTTTGTTAATCGGCGGAACATACTTCGGTAAAATAATACTTATGGCTAATGATATTTCGATGAACTGAAAATATGTCAAATAATGCATATAGCAAAAGAGATATCGGTCAATAGTTTTCGGTGTAGTGAAATTCGAACAAATAAAATTCGGTAAATTGATCGGTTCCCCATCAAGATACCTCGTTCAATATTTCATTAGCCGGTGGGGTCGACCGAATTTTTCTCTGTGATTTCGACGCTCGATATGAATAAAACATACACACATGGTGTGTTTCACTCGTACTGATATGAAGTGTTCACGAATAGACTGTTCCTTTCGGCGTTTACAGGCTGCATGACTGTGTCTGATCTTTAAAGTAAGTATTAAAAACATACCAAGTTTCGTTTATGTCACGGAAAGCTGTGGGTCCCGACTGTCATTGTAGGTCTTTGATAGTCGTTACAGGTAGTCCTGACGAACAAGTCTGGCCAAAGGACCTCGTATGACCTTGTACTCAAAACTCATCTAATGTACTACCACTACAAAAAAAAATACCCTACAAACAGGGTAGAGGACAAATATGCAGTAGCTAAGTAACATACTAGTATTCAGCTGCATTCGGTTAGACTAGAAGCCGACCCCAATTGGGAAATGGCTAGGCAGATGAGATGATGTTTACTCCAATCATTAGTAATATTGTCAACTATACATTTTATACTGATCTCGACAGTAAATTAACCTTAATTATTAGTATACAGGGTGTCCAGTAATGAATGGATAACCTTGGAACGGGTCATAGTAGAACTAAGGGGATTCAGAAAAAAATACAAAAAAAATCAATACCGAGTATTTCCTAAGATATTATGTTACTTTTAAGGATATTGATAATTTTTGGTACCCTACTTCACATTCTTGCACACCACGACCACAAATTGATGAATTCCATCATTTTATTATTGCTAAAATAATCTACATTGCTACTAAACGGCTTTTTAAAAACCGGCCAAGTGCGAGTTGGACTCGCGTGAAGAGGGTTCCGTACGATTTTACCTATCACTTTTTTTTTTAAATCTGACCCAAATTGGTACGCACAATATTGAGTGATTTACCATGTTATTTTAATATCATGGACTTCTTATAGGTTTTCCTATAATCTATAAGTAGAAAAATAAATTCTGTATTTTTAAAAAAAAATTAGGTTCAGTAGTTTCGGAGATAAGGGGGGGAATGGTCAAATTTCGTCTATTTTCTTGAATAACTTGGAAACTATTTATTTTAAAATTACAAAAAAAAAATATTTAAGATTGTCTAAACAAGAGCTTTCATTTGATATGTCACACGATGCAGTTTTCAATATTTTTTTTTAATTTTCCCCTTCCCCCCCAAAAATTACCTCCCATATACAGATATGGACTTCTTATAGGTTATCCTATAATCTATAAGTAGAAAACTATATCCTGTATTTTTTTCAAAATTTTAGGTTCAGTAGTTTCGGAGATAAGGGGGGGGGGAATGGTCAAGCTTCGTCTATTTTTTTTGAATAACTTGGAAACCATTTATTTTAAAATTACAAAAAAAATACTTTTAAGTTTGTCTCAACAATACCTTTCATTTGATATGTCACACGATGCACTTTTCAAATATATTTTTTTAATTTTCCCCTTCCCCCCCCCAAAATTACCTCCCATATACAGATATGGACTTCTTATAGGTTATCCTATAATCTATAAGTAGAAAACTAATTCCTGTATTTTTTTCAAAATTTTAGGTTCAGTAGTTTCGGAGATAAGGGGGGGGGAATGGTCAAGCTTCGTCTATTTTTTTTGAATAACTTGGAAACCATTTATTTTAAAATTACAAAAAAAATACTTTTAAAATTGTCTCAATAATACCTTTCATTTGGTATGTCACACGATGCAGTTTTCAAATATTTTTTTTTAAATTTTCCCCTTCCCCCCCCAAAAATTACCTCCCACATACAGATTTCATCTATTTACGTCACACCTCTGTACTTGGGTCACAGGAATTGATATGTGTACCAAATTTCAACCCAATCGGTCTAGTAGATTCGGAGATAATTGACTGTAAGCGACAGACAGACGGACACACGAGTGATCCTATAAGGGTTCCGTTTTTGTATTCGGACGTACGGAACCCTAAAAATGAACTCGAATTAATGAAATGAATGAATCGCCTTTAGTTCTAGTATGACCCATTCCAAGGTTATCCATTCATTACTGGACACCCTGTATACTAAGCGTGGAATGTCGGCGTCCTCCTTGTTGAGAGGTAATGTCCGCCATTCGAACAGTTGATGGCTGGTTATTAAGCCTATGAAAGGTTTTGCGCCGAGACCGTCTTTTGTTTTCCATGAAATTGATGTCTGGAATCCAGGGTTTGCAACGAGTGACATTTAATTAATTGCCAGTACAGCTTCATGGAATGTTTTGATAGCTATGGTTACGTATTAATAACGGGTTCGTGTTGAATAATTGTGTTACAGTTACTGTAGAGCTACCAGACGCCATGATTAGTAATAATAATATGATTGTCAGCTTTTATTTTTCATCTTGTCATGATTCAGGCCGGACTTGGAAAATGGCAGGTTTGTTTTTTGATTATTCATTAAAACTAAAACAAAATTAAGTTGAGTAAGTAATTAATTTCCTCCGAAGATTTTTATACAATAAACTTACATTTTAATAAAGCTATTTAATCACTATGGCTTTATGAAGATGTAAGTTGTTTGATTATGTTTGTATGGCTTTAGTAGAAATCAAGTGTTTTTGTTCGAATTTTTATTCGAACACCTGGCAACCCTAAACTGCGCAAGCGCAGACACTAGTGACAGTATTTAGGGATCGGTGCGCACGGGCACCGTTTACGGAAGTCGCGTCGTGCGTTTGGCCGTAATACTGTGAGTCATGCTGATTGTACGAACGAATGATACTAGACTAATTCACTTAAATGTTTCGATGGATGTCGGTGATGCAATCATCAGAGCTTACTTGTATTTAGAAGTGATAAAAGATGCAATTGATTACTTATGTATTGTGCATGTCCTTGTGAAAACAAAAAAAACGTGCTTCACCGTCGACCACATCTACGCTTACCATCAGGCGAGATAGTGGTCAAACGCGAACCTATTATTAAATAAATAAAAAAAATACATGTGGCACTCGGAGACTGCCGCGGTGAAGCTATTTTAAAAGAATAAAATCGCCTACCGCGTATATTTAACGAGAACATAGGTAATTTATTTCAAATGTTTGTGGTGCACTACTGTAATAAAGAACTTCTTTGTTGTAGGAGAATTTTACAAGTAGGTATCATTGTGAAAACTCCTTTTGTAGCTGGCCGTTTAGAATCAGTAATAAAAAGTAAATTGTTTTTATGACGGATATTTTTATGATTGCCGAAGTAAGTATCCCGAACTGAAACGATGTTAGACGATGCGGGTGTCAGGTTGTTTCCTTAGGTTTTTGGATTTTTTTTGATTCGGTCGCCGCGCCGCGCTCAGAGCCCGCGATAAAAGCTATGCAATAGCTTAAAAATAATATTCTACGCAATTTCATATTTTCTAATTAAGTCATTTGATGTACGGTGTAAAGGGACAACGTGATTACGTGACACAGAATAAAAGTCATAAATCTAAGTAGGTATACCATGAGACTACTTTCTATAAATGACACAATAATTGGACGTAGTTATGCAAACAGGAACCAACCCACACACATGCCAAAATTGAGATAAGGACACGGAGGCTTCCAAAAATGAACCTTCTATCGACCCTGTAAATATCAAAATGATCTGACAATTTTGATAGAACAAAACATTTCTCTTACAAAGTTACCAACCAACATAACAGCAGTTGTTCAATAAACTAACAAGACCCATGCCCCATAGTCACCCAACAATCTTAAAAAATCACTAAAATTCGTTTTTTTATTAAGACTCATGCTACATGGTCCCTTGTGTTTCTTGTTTTGTTATCAAATAAGTAGAACCATGCGGGTTGGTTCTTGTTTGCATATTAAAATAGACATAAATCTATTAGACTCACATTTCTTGGTTCCTTGATGATATATTTACAACGTCTAAGGAGTCATGATCTTTGAATTTGTTTTGTATAATAAACTCCTTGATCAAATTATTCGTCCAAATCATGGTTATTCAATAGTTTTTTTTTATTTTTTTATTAATATTGCATGTGGTGGTCAGAACCGCAATATATAATAGCCTTGTTGTATGAACATCCAACTTTAAACCAGATAAATATAAATTCCTTGAATTATAGCTTCCTCCAAAATATATACTAATAATAGAAAGCTGAAGAGTTTGTTTACTTGTTCGGTGAAACGCGCGGATCTCAAGAACTACTGGTTCGAATTGCATATTTTTGTGTTGGATAGTCCATTTATCGAGGAGGCTTTACATAACACGCTACGACCAATAGGAGCAGGTCATTCAAAGTTCTAAAAAATACCACGATAGCATATTTCTATCTTTTAAAGTTAACTCACAAAACTTTCTTATTGAAATCAAATTGGTTTTGAAATAATTTATTTGCGAAGGTATTTTCATCAACTTAATATAAATCCTTACCTAAATAAATAAATACGTTAATCATCACAAGCAAATAATTTGAACGAAAATGCCTTTCACATCATATTTTGATTCATTTTGAACAAAATAATGATAGGCTGGGCATGCCACAATTACGGCGGTAAGATTGATTTGAGGAGAAGTTGGAGAGGCGCCACGGACTCCTTACCTTCCCGCTGACGCAAGTCCTCACTAGACACGGCAAATACCTCATAAATTTCGGGAAATACCTCAGGTATTCAGCCGCAGGCGAGGGGTCTGAGGAGCTGTCAGAACGCGTGAGGGAGAGGACATCCTCATGTTCCAAATTAACTTTTTGTGACTGGGTCGTGAGATGGAGGCTGTCCTCTCCCTCACGCTTCCCGCCTTTCCTTCGCTAGCATGACTGCTTCGCAGAAGGAGGTGTCTGCTTGCCATTTCGTCTCGCTCCGCAGCATGGCCTCGACCAATGCCGAGCGCAACAGGTCACCGGCTATCGCCTCCGTGAGGACACGGCGGTGCTCTGCCCAATCAGGACACCTGCACCGTATGTTCCATCGTGTCCTCCGGGCGATCCTCGCAGTGGTGACACCTAGACGTTTCTTCTTTTTTAATGTGAGAACCCGTGTCAATCGGAAGGTGAGGACGCCATGACGCCTCTCCAACCACTACTCAAAGATGGGTTTTAACAGCGCGATCGCGGCGTGCCCGGTTCCTGTCGCTAAGTTAAGGGATTTAAAAGTATGCTTCACCTGATTCCACAAGACATCATGAAGACGGTATGTGAAACAACGGAAAAGATGTTAACGAAGACGATCTTGAGGGCTATTCAGGTTAACCGGATTTTTATTTAGAATTGGATTTAGATATTAGTATTTTTTATACTCGCTTTAGAATTTTAAGATGGGATATTTACCATGTTTATTATTTAAAAACAAATAATAAACATGGTAAAAATACTATTTAAATATTCACATATCAGTTCACAAAGTATTTTTGAGTTTTTAAAACATTTTTGCAGTTTTTAACATTTTCATTAACATTATAATACTATGAATTTAATATTTGTTTATTTTTCAATGAAAAATGGAAATGTTTTTAAAGAAATATGGGATCTTTCATTTGTTTTTCCTATAAACTTTTGGCATGATTAAAAATTAACAAAGAACCAACCCACACATAGATAGTTTTGCAATAAGGAACCAGGAGGTTTTTCATTGATTTTTACTAAAAATGTAAGTGATTTTCATCAATATTATATTAGTATACATAGAACAAACTATTTAGTGAAATATAGTATGTAAACTTTAATCAAAATAACAATCAATTTAAAAGTACACAACATTTTCACAAAAATCGCTTTTTCTCAAAACTGACATTGTGTAGGTTGGTTCCTGTTTGCATAACTACGTCCAATTATGTAATCAGTGGTCAATAGGTCAATTTAATACTACACTATGAAATCCGGATACACCCACGCGCGTTTATTTCTCATCAATGAAATCGACACAGCATTGCCTAGAACAATATTAAGCTAACACACATACAGTTTTAATAAACCGCCATTTATTACCTAGTATGATACTTCCAACCCCTATTAATCATATTGTAACAACCACCTACCCCAGTAATAAATAACCTTAACTTTTAATTACACAGCCGATACATAATTTGATGCCATGATGCTCGTTCAATAACGTAGTTATACCATGGAAAAAAGAATAAAAACTCCATGGTCACCATTCCCCGTGAAGTGATACATCGGTCATTTGGCGATTAATGACATTGACAAAAACCGCTATTAGCAACATTATAGTCAACACAACATGAAGAGTATATCGAAAAAAAAAAAACAAATTTTGCAAGATGGCCGCATTGGTTATAAATATGATCACGCGGCAAAACATCCAAATAAACAAAAGTTCAGCAATCGGTTACCATTCTATGGCAAAATAATTACGAGTTCAGTACGGCTAAATCATACGCCACCAGAGCCAACCAAGTGAGAAATTAATTAGAAGAGTTTATGCCTCGTTTAGCATTATGTGGAACTGGGCTTTAAACTTGCCAACGACAGAAGTAGCGTCGTGGAATAACCTAATGTGAGCACGGCGAGATGGGACACGTCCCAAACGCAACGATTCAATTACTCGATGGAAGAGAGCACAATACAATATAATTCTTAATTACAACGCGCTGAATTAGTTTCCCTTTGTTAACTGAATTAAATAGAAACGCAATTCCAACCTTTTCTTTATCTAAATTCGAGATTGATGCTTTCTTTGAAAGTTTTGTGCAAGCTACAAGACTAAGAAAGTTTCTCGCTATTAAATTCATCAAGCTATATTCACTTCAGAAAACAACAAAGCAAATACAAAGTTTCAGATTGACCATGAAGCTTGCGTAAATAAAAGGATTGTAGCGACCAAGATAGACAAAATAAATAAAGCACTTCGTGTCCCTAAAAAGTGCACCGAACTCAATTACAGTTTCAGAAATACGAGCGAAGTTTGAAAGAAAAGTAATGTAAGTTTATGCCCCGAGTTCGTTTAGTAGCCGAAAGCCATCAAAAGGTGGGCGACAACACAAGAAGAGCCAAGTTTGTTTCTTTCTGCAAATCGCTGAACTATTGTTGTTATAACACCGCAGTGACTAACATACACGTCTAGAGAATAACAAGCAATTTTAAATTTAGTTTTTGATAACTTCAACAATTACCATTAATTCAAGCTTGGCTGAGAGGATTTGCTCATTGGTTATAATGTAACAAGAGACAGACATTATCATCTGTGTAAACTTATTCAAAGTTGCTGGATGCAGCTGAATATCAGTACTTTATATTACTACCAATCTAAATCAATAATAGTTACATTTTCGAGCTTCTGATTTACAGTAACGACTGTCGAAGATCTACAAATGTTAGCAAGGACCAACATGACTCAACGCGGACGGCAAAACTAGCAGGACAAATTGCAGATGACCGCCGAGCCGAACTAACGCGACACTACACGGAGTCGGAGGGTATCTCGGATATCCTCGAGCAGGTAAAAAACAATAAAGCACCTGGTGATGATGGAAAAGAGGTCCTTAAGGCGAGCGGGGTTCCAGTCTTGAGAGAGCTAGCGAGTCTCTGTGGAATGGAGGTGCGGTGGTTGTTCTTCAAAAAATCTCACTCCTGAACCACGTATACAAGCTGTTCTCGATTTCCAATTAGGTTGGACGGCATTTGAAAAACTTCAAGTTAGCTCATCGAGCCATGGAACGGGCTATTTTTGGAGGTTTTTTTGAAGGATAAAATCAGGAATGAAGTTATCCAGAAAATAACCGGAGTACCCGAGATAGCTTGCGGAGTAGGGAAACTGAAGTGACAGTGTGCTGACCATGTTTTTTAAAGGAGCGATGGTCGGTGGAGCAGATCAGTCCTGGAGTGGAGACTGCGTATCAGCAAGCGTAGTGTGGTAGTGCCACCCAGCTAGATGGACCGACGACCTTAAGAAAGTGGCAAAGACAGACTGGATGCAGAAGGCAGAGGACAGAGTGATGTGGCGAAGCCTGGGTAAGGCCTATGTCCAGCAGTGGACTGCGATAGGCTGAGTTGATTGTCTAACGTGACACTGAGGAAACTCGATGGTCACCAATCCACAGACCAACCCCGGCAAACTCGGCTTAGCCTGAGCTTTTATTATTCAGCAACGATCTCCATTGGGAAATACCCCCGTTAAAAATGGCGTCTACACCACGATAGCACGTCACTCATGGCTCGTGAGTCACAATCAACCATTGTGTATGCAGTAGATCAAATGTATCAACGATTTTCTTGATAACTATTCGTCATTTATGCAAGAATAGAAGAACCGGTCTTCATTAAAATAGCAGTCATTTGAAAAAAAGCCAGACATTTACAAACTAAGCCTCATACAGTATGGAAGCAATTTACGGTAAAAGTAAATGCTTTAAGCCTTTGAAATACCTAGCGACTTCATTAGGGACTCAAGGTTGTCCAATGCGCGAATTTGGCAACTTCATTTAAAAAAACTAAAACCTTATTATCAAAGACCGTCGAAATTTTAACTGGAAGGATAATTAAACGAATCACTTCTGAAATTATATCCTTGGGTGTGTCAGATTTTGTTTTTTTGTGACAGAAAAGACAAAACTTTTAACAAGAAGAAACAATGCCGAAAGCATTTTAACGTAAGCCACTTTACGGTTTATTCCTTTGTAGTAATTTGAGAAAACTTTGGAGCGTAGTTTCTAAGGATTCCTTTTTGACTTCGAGGCAGAGAACATTTTTAACCGCAACTCGCCCTAAATATAAAATAAAAATTTCACTTAGCAACACAGGATCACAAAACAAAGTTTATTAATTATGTATTGCCCGTGTAATCGCTAAAAGGAGTCAGTGACCGATAGGTGTGGTAGCACAGATCCAAAGTTATTTATTAGCTTTTTGTAGAAATAGAACCTTATTGTAAAGAAATTTTACATTAATTTAGATTTTTAAAAAATATCTAGCTGCACGCTGATTAAAAATATACTCGTAGCTAAAAGTTCAAGGATATCCGTTCATATTAAATACTAGCTGCTTCCCGCGGTTTCACCCGCTGGTCGGCTCCTCTTGGTCACAGCGTCATGTAATATAGCAAGTCCTCCTCGATAAGTACACTATCCAAAATATTAAGAATTTTTCAATTGGAACCAGGAGTTCCTGAGATTAGGGCGAGATTCAACCAAACAAACGTTATAAAATTAGTGTAGATTTGTCTGGCTCTCCATAGATTGTTAATATGACGGCCATATTTGTTTAAATATTAATATAGCACCATAGCAAACAATAGAATTCGTTATTAGGAGATGATTATTGTGGTGAACCGAGTGAGCAGATACGTGACCAGAATGCACCTTATGATGTTTCTATGGTAGAGACACAGGAAAACAATTTGAATCACTGATATTTCATGCAACTCCTCTGACGTGTCATAAAATGACTTTCAAACTATTTTGGTTACGTTTGTCTAATTGTAAACGGACGAGCAACCAGCTTCTGGAAAAAACTGAGGCATATGTTCGAAATACATAATAATAATTTTGTTTATCTGAGAACCTTTAACAGACTTCAAAAACCGAGTGTTAATCTAGAATTCTAAAATGTCAAATATCGTAATGTGTGTGGCTCTATAAGGGAAATAACCGTAGCCAAATATACCAGACCAGCCCTAAAGCTTTAAAAATTCATTGGTCATTATAGCCCTGACAAACAAAAGTTTGATCGTAGTCGATTAGTGCCTAAAATACTAGACAATCGATAGTGCTGATGAAGCAAAAATACGCGAATATGTACATGTCTATGTTACCTAGTTATTCACAACAACCGATTTACCCCGTTCTACTGTCTATAAATAATTGGAATGGAAACCTTGAGACTGACATCTGAGCTATTTCGAACCAAACTTAGATAGTTGACAATGTTAAAGGAAATACCTACCACCTATGTTGGTGTTTTGCTTCGTATCTTTAATCAGATTAGATTTATCATAATTTATAATACATTTTCAGAGATGTGGTGAGTTTAAAATGTTTTTAAAAGATCCAACCTGACCTTAGACAACTTTTTAATTCACTTAAAAGTTAATTTTCTCCTGCGGTGTGTGTTTTAGGTACGCTTTTGCGGGTAAAATTCCGAAACTTGGCAGATTTCAGCTGGTTTATAAGCGATCCCTTCCATTAAGGGTATTTCTGCACAAACATGTCGAAATACTTTTAGCAACATTTTTCAATACTTGCGAACAATAGGAACGCGGGTCTCCTGCGGCATTTCTCTAATATTTCCGCATAACTGCAATTACTCTGCAGTATACAACTTTCTGAAGGTGATCCATCTTACAGGTACTAAGTGCCCGCTTTCTAGTTCCATAGCTGTTTTTGTCACACAATCATCAAAATAAACACAGATGTACAAAATGACATCATTTTGCAGATAGAAGGTGCGATCATTGAAACTGTACTAACACATTCATTATCATATAATATTCACTCGACGACATGCCAAACAGACTAATCTTATCAAATAATATTAACAGTGAGTCATAAAGGTGTAAAATTGCAGAGCTCTTGTTTACTCGTTAGTAGATATGTGGGTAAGGGAGCTATGTGCAAGGTCAACGCCGAACTTGAGATTAGCACTATTTGAAAATGTACCTCTATCCTTATCTGAATGACTAGTTTACAGACTTTATGAATCCGACAATTGGACGTGAGCACAGCACGAGCATGTTTGGATGCGTTATTTAATTTCTTTAGCCTTTAGAAGTTAGTGAATAGCTGATTACACAGAGTCCACAGTTACATACCCGTGGTACTACTGGTAGTACAACGGGTAGGATAGATCATGGTACAAGCACACGTACTGCTGCCATAATGTTTTAGGGCGAGACCTTGAGAAATCCGAAACATTTTATGCGAAGGTCATGATCGCATCGGAACAAGGTCAACATTTCAAAACAATTGACTCTTAATCTACTGCGACATTTGAATCTCGTCTTTTCTGTTGGACAGAGATCGCTTTCAAGAAAAGCCAAGTTACTCTGAACACTGTATTTCGCATCGAGTCTGTGACCGGGTTGTCAACTTCTTCGACCGAGTTGTCCATTTTGTGGGTGCTGCCTTCGCTCGCCTTGTCTACCCAACGTCTATTGCTTTGGAGACTTACCGTCGGTAAGTCTCCAAAGAAATTGACGATGAACTCGGTAAGTTACCGAGTCCATCGCCACTTTAGCTTTCTAGCCGATTTTTTTTTGGGCATAAGAATGATTCCGTTTAAATACCTACTGTAGGAAATTTAGCTTATTTGTCTCTCTCGTTAGAGATTTTAACTCATCCTCATGATGCCTGTAGTGTCCACTCTGCTGTGCCACTCCAACCCAGGACGAATATAAAGGAGCGATCGTCTAGCCTCAATGCTCCTAGCTTGTCCCACTCCGCTTGCCTCGGAGTTTCTCGAAGACATTCTGATCTATTAAGGTGGCTGTACCCACCAAAGATCATCATGGTCAGCTAGCATATCGTCTATATCCCAAGGATACAAGGGCCACCCACGAATCACGATTGAAAAGCAGGTTTGGAGACCAGAGAACATATCGCGAGCGCGAAATTGTGTGTGCACAATTTTGGTTGTCCATGAAGCCATACATATATGCAGATGCAATGATCGCCAAAAAGGTGACCAATCACTTACAATGCTATAGCACATCCATCGTCTTCTGGGGCACATTGGACATGAAAATGTATACTGTATTTTTGTAAACAGCTATGTATTAATTTAGGTGGACAATAAAGCATCATCACTAAGATGATTACATTACTCATCTCAGACTTGTATCAATTGTCATACATGAAGATCTGCAGAACCTCAGTATGACATGATTGAGCTAAAGCTTCAAGTGCTGAACAGTCCTCATAATAGATGCTCACTTGTAGTACTGAAATGATGTTTTTTTTAAGGTTCTGTACCCAAAGCGTAAAAAGCGACCCTAGAAGACTACAGTTTGGTGTCATATCCATGACACCGTAACAGATTAACCTTTGAAACTATCAGAGATTATGTATTTCTGTTGACGCCATAACAACCAATACCAAAAAAAAAACCGTAAAATAAATATTTAGGGGGACTCCTATGGAACAAACTTGATTTTTTTGCAGTTTTTATCCGCAAGTTAGATTCACACTTAGCTGGTTTTTTTATTATTTCAGGTCATTCCATATGTAATAAGTATGTACTATGGCATCATGTGACAGCTTGTTTATCTCTATACAATCAATTCTTAGGAATCCTTCAAGTAGGTACAACCATTTTATTAACATGCACTTTCGCAAGTATGACATGATTTTTTATGACTCTTAATTTTATAGTCTTAGTATTTTTGAGCTATTATTGAGATTGGCAGTGACATTTCACAAGGCAGGCATGGTATTGCTAAAGAAAATACTTAATTGTTTAAAATTTTTTATAAGTTTAAGTACAAATAAAAATGAATGGCTAAACATGTTGCTAAGTGCAAATCTCAAAGGGTTGATTAATTTGACAATTTTTTATTGGGTTCGTAATCATCATCATCATCTCAGCCATAGGATGTCCACTGCTGAACATAGGCCTCCCCTTTAGATCTCCACATATACCGGTTGGAAGCGACCTGCATCCAGCGTCTTCGTAATCGTCCAGACAAAATTTATATACCTATAAATAATTTCATTCATTTTTTTCATTGATAAATCGAATATATGCAAAGCCAATACCAGCTGCAAGTCTACAATATTATAAATCACATTCTTGAACATTAGTTAAAGTAACATTTCCTCTTAAGATGCAAAGTTGAATGGCAACATAATAAAGGTTTTTCCCTCATATCTATAACATCACTTATTTGGCTTTACCCGATTATCATCATTGTCAAAGTAATAGTATGATATTCGAAAGCTGTATGTCTAGTACTAGTAACTTGTTTATGGCATTATGCATCACAAGCAGTACCTGCAAAGATAATAAATATAAGATTGATAAACTGATAGAATATGTTATTTACCTTTATCAATGTACTTAACTTTTCAAAAAACAAATATAACTTATTTTTATTTATATCTATCTAATATATAAATATCAATGCCACTTCTCGTTGTAATGTTATAAGTCACGGGCTCACCTATCCAAACCAAATGTTTAGGCTTTGTTCGAACTATTTAGTACGAGCGGTTCTTTTATAATATGCCCGTGCGAAGCTGGGACGGGCCACTAGTTGTTTTATAAAATTCTTTCATTTGAATTAGGCAATTAATAATCATCAACTATAAGTTAGTCGTGGACATGGGGCATATTGTTAGGAGTTGCCTAGTATCAAGAGCCCTGACCACCGGTAGACCGACTCTGTTCCCAATGCTGGTGGACTAGTACTTTTTATTATATTTATACATGTTTTCTTTAATTTATTGTTTGTAGAAATATTTTAAAATGTAAAATACAGGGGAGGGGGGGGGGGGAATGAATAAAGATTAACACTGTACAACAAACAAACATAACAGTTTTACAAAGTCAGAAGGCTGCTGTTCAATAGTCGGAAAACATCTTACTACAAATGGTATTACCCAAATTCAAGGTCAGATCAATGTTTGTAAACTAATAATTAATAATATATTTTTATCTCTTCATGTTATTCAATAAAGACCAATTTCAATCATGCAAATTAGACAAAAATGTTAAATATACCACCATTATCACACATCTTTCCTGTGGAAAAAGCCTCTAATGAAATTTGTTTAATGTACAGATGAACCTTTAAACAACTCTGCCTGGAAAGATTCACAAATTTTATACAAATACTGATTTATCAAAAACTTTGAGTTTTTGTTTAGTTTATTTTTCTGTTTGCTTAGAAATAAACATAAAGCACAGAGAACTAAAATATTCTCCGAATCAGCAAGAAGTGAAAGAAAAGATACCATAGTGAGGTTTAAAACTATTCTGCTAACATATTGTACAACAAAATAATAATTATACTCAAAAGTTTACTTCAATATTTTATGTCACACAACACACCAAGATTAAGAAATAAGTACCTGGGTTATTAGACCCACATATCAATATTCTTCCTATTTCACTTCGTACATGACTGAATAATAAAAGAATAGCTAATGACGTTGGTGGAAATGCACAAAGTGAATTACTAGGAATATTGCTTTGAGTGGTCGTTTTAGACCCGCTCCTGTCAATTTCATAAGTTTACTTTTACTAAATCAAAACAAACTGTAGGTACTTTAGCATTACATAAAAAGTTATCGTAGCCTGGTGCAGCGTATCAATTTGATAAACTCACAAGCTTCATTGGTTTACAGTAATTCAGTCTGTACTTACACAACCATGCCATAGGCGCCTTCGCCGATGTATTGTAGATTAGTGTATCTGGGCCCCACTTCGAACACCTGGCCCCGAATGATCTCCGCGTTGGGGTTACTGCTCGCGGCACCTGCAGCCTCGGCCATCGTGACACAGAGGGAGAAGCCACTTAACCAACGGTAACAATACTGAGTTCAGCATAAATTTTTTACACACACGCGACACTTGACTGGTGATTCCTCAGTCCACAATAGCCAAAACAAATTAATAATCGACCTACATTATCCACTACTCGAACAAATCGTCCACTTGTCACTCGCTTATCATTCTCGTTAGCCAGTTCGCCCGACTTTTCATGGACACTCCCGTACAGACGCAGTACCGTTACAAAATGAACTCGATTTTTTTCTCCATCTCTACAAGCGTGTTCCATGTTGCGTTATTTTGGCATCTTTTCTATTTTATGATGCTGTTTCCCTCTGTTGATACGTATCAGACCGAGACAAAGCTATCCTACAGACAACAGCAATGAAGGAATGTGTCCAATGCTTGACAAAACAACTTGCCAAACATTGAGAGTGAATTTTAGTTAGAAAAACATTTTACAAAATATTGTAATTTGTAAGTCATACATCATTAAATGATTATGTTTATGTCCACAAATTCTATAAAAAATAAATATTTTAATTAGTTTAATACAGCTGCGAGAATATCATTCTCTAGGAAATAAGCAAGTCGAACTTTGAAAGTTATAGAATCGACGTGCTGTCATGTCATATTTTGCTCATGACGTTTACGGTTTTGTGGCGATGGAATAGCTGTAGTTTTTTTTGTAAGACTTTAAAATAAATATTACAAAGCTTTTATACCATTCATGCCTGATTTTTTGTGTTCGAACCAGTGAAAAATGTAATGATCCTTTAAGTACTCCGTTAATTACATGGAATAAAGGCACAGAGGCCCTGTTTGACCTCGTCGACTGTATTCGAAGGACTATCGTGCAAATAATTTAGGTATGTCGGTTTGGTCAGCCAGTACAGCTGGAAATAATTACCACTCTGCATTGCCAGGCGGTCAATACAGTTCCTCTAACAATTGGTGTCCAAAGTTAAACAAGGTATGATATAACTTTAGCTGCATGTAGTGTTACATTCGTTTTGCTTATATACATTCTGATTTGATTGCAAATGACAACTATAATTACTGTTTACTGGCAGTAGTTCTATTGGAATATCAGTCGTGTTGTAGTGCGGCGCACATAACACGCGCGTTTAGTTAGAATGCTTTATAATTTTCTTTTATTATTATTTTAACAAAGTGATTATTTGGTGAAATAATTATGCTGAATATATTCTTAGTGCTGCACAATTGTAATTGAATTTTCAACATTGTGGTTCATCGTTTCGTGTAAATTGTTGAAAGGTTAAACATCTTTTTGTGTATTATATGATTAGCTGATTTAACACAGTTGTCGGCATAGTATTTTTTTGTCAAAATTTCCTATGTTACATCTATTTATTCAGAAAACTTAATATTGATTTTGCATATATTTTGAATGTAGTTATTTATTTATCAAAATGAATTCATTATCTATTTGAAACATTCATTATTTATTATAATTCTAACCTTTTTGGTTTATAATATTAAATATTGTAATTTATTATGCATGCATTATTCAAGTTTGTGTTTTAAATTGTTTTTTCTTATTTTGTTCCACAAAGGTGTGGATGACAGGTATTTAGCAAGCATTTTCAAGCATTTTGATCAATTTTCTGGCACACTGAAGAAGATTGTACTACTTATCATTAGCTAACAAGCGTGAGTTGACAATGGTTGTTATTGGGTTCAGGGCTTTGGTGTTGCATTGGTTTGGTAGTAGCATCCATATATCACATCCTTAGTTTAATTCAGGACCCATAAATATTAGTGCTTATTTCTATCCATGGTGGTAAGCAACTGGGCTTCCCAGTCGTAAAGGGTGTCTACAACCAACTGCAGACAGTCTAGAGAGGCGGTTCCTGCAGTAACACTACGATTGACCAGCAGACTTCTCAGACTCCAACAAACAGACCTAAGAGTTGTGATGGGTATAGTCACTGCCTACTCAAAAAATATCTGTTCACCATCGATGCGACAGACAGCACGTTTGAGCAGGGACTGCCTTAATGTAGATGAAACGGCAACACATATAACCCTGGAATGCGCAGGTGTTAACAATACAATACCAAGTTGTAAATATACTTTTGCGGCTACTGGCCTTGTTTTGTTCTGTCTCCTGTGTGATATGGAGGGAAAGCTGCATATTTAGGCCTTTTTAGACAGGCTCGTGATGATTCTTTAGGTTGGTTTATAGTTAAGTTTGCATGAGTGTTATTCGTCTTAACTATGATTTAGATGCTTTTTGATTCCTTTTTTAGGGATTACGTATTCCATAGTGACTTGTTTAATTCATAGTAGTTCATTTTTCTTCGAAATCTCTATTTACCTTCAACAGTTTGATTGATGTATATAAAGTTATGATGGCCTGATTGATGTGTATAAAGTTATGATGGCCGTACCATGTTTACGTAACAGTAAAGGTTAGGAAAAATTTACTGGAAGTTCTCCAGATTATATAAAATATACATTACGAGTACCATCAAGGACAATATCATTGACGTTTAGTATGTATTCACAGCTTTTTTATCTCAGTGCTGTTCAAAGGCTTATCAATTCGTAAATGTACTTTATGGAAACGGTTGATATAATGGCATGTATTTGCCTATAGAGAATTTCGTAATTTTATAGTATTTTTTAGGGTTGTTTATTGAGGTTGTTTTCCGCCTCTGGACTCTAAAGCAGTCCGCTATGCGTGAGATAACTGGTAACGTGAGCCAACCCAGCTCCTTCCAGAAGCTCAGAAGTCGTTCACAGGCTAGCGGTCTCAGAGTGCCGTGTATTTGTGCCCGTTGGTCAATAAATATATATATCCAGAATTACGTTGGTGACCATTTCATGCACGTTAAGACAGCCCCTGCGCAGCGGGCTGTTTGTCGCGTTGATGGTGAACAGATGTTTATTGAGTGGGCAGTGGCCGGTAAGCATATCCACCACAACTCTTAGTTTCCGTGGAGACAGAAGTCTGCGGGTCACTCGCGATGTTAGTGCAGGAACATCCTCTCTAAACTGTCTGCAGTTTGTAGTTGCCCATCGGGCCTGATTTGACCAAACGGGATTGGCAAGTGAGGTGTGGAGCCGGCCACATCCGCACCTGAACCTCTCCTTGTAACATCGTCCGCTGCATCGTTACCCAGTGATCCACTATTTTCCTTTATCCATTGCAAAATTACATTATTGTGGTTCTAAATAGTTTCCAATGCTAGGTGATGTCACCTATCATTGGATCAGGCTGGACTACAGGATTGCTGTTCAACGTCGTTAAGACAGCCATACTATCGGAGATAATTGTTTTTCCGATGTTAGAAATCTTTCCTTCCTCGACTGCGTTGGCAGTTTGGGGTTGGGCGATTGCAATACATTCACATTGAAATATGGAGATATTTTACCCTAGCGGTAGTGATATTTTGATGTTGAGATCCATGGAGAATACACCAGCACCTGTACCGGTTTCGGTTTTTAAGCCATCAGTGTAAATACGGACTTCGTTGGTTTCTGATACATCTCGCTCGGTCTCTGTTAATTTTATTCGATAGAGCTTTCCGAACACGTGAGCATCAGGAATCTCCCAGAGCGCCTCGACGGTACATTATCAAGCGCTCTTTCGCATATAATCATATTATGGTGTGATTGACCGTTTGGTTTTACCACATGCCAGAGTGCATTAGCCTGATTGCCGCCGTATCGGCCTCCTGCTGTATGAAGAGATCCAGTGGCGGCAGACCAAGCATTATCTCCTGGGCATTTGCTGGTGTTGTTGCGTTGTTCACATGCATCCAATGGTAGCTGAGCAGGCCGATCTCTGGAACGACTGCAGTTTTTTCTGAGTGGTTACAAGTTCACTTCTGGGGCCACAACAAAACTATTGCATCATTGGTCTGATTATATACCTACGTAATAACCTTTTTTGTTTCTTTTTGTGGGCACATCTTTGCCTCTATTATCACTTACAAGTATTTAATGAATGCATTCATTATGTCTTATAGACAAGTCCACATTTAGCCGGGTAAAATGGCTTCATAACTCGATGTCAGCAACACTTTAAATTTTAAAAAAAGCTTGTCTATAATTATTTAATTGACAGATGTGATATATGGGTGACATCTTGGCCGTAGTTAGGGCTTGGTGAATCTGCTTTCTAAATAACAATTTAGAGGAATTTTAAAATCCTAATTAATTTATCCAATTAGTCATTAGACTTACTACTATGTAATGTACCTACCGTTAAATAGATTTGACAATTTGGATGAAAAAGAACTTTGGAGGTCATTGCTGTTTAAAGACCAATTTTATTTGCGGGCCGGTACCGGAGGCCGTTAATTGACTTCCTATTTATGACAAAGCGTTGTGTCATAGCTCCTCAAATCTAATAGCATAGTAGTAAGTTTGGCCCGCCTGCTATGGAAGGCATTAACTGCCAATAGAACATTCAATCTTGCACTATTGAGAATTAAGTCGAAAATACTAAAGTAATCGAAGTCTTTGAGAACATCACAGCGGAATGAAACACACGGTTAAGTTTATTTACTTTCAAGTCTATTTCCACTCACTTAAGGTTGATATCTTTTGGCAGTTCGACCGTAGTTCGCCAGACTTGCCCTCACGCTGACGTATAGGGGTTGCGTGTGTTGCTAGGTGAGATAAATGTTTAGATTAGATGCTTTTTCTGGTGTATGGTGTTGGTGTCTCTTTAGTATTAAAATTGGAGTAGTGGGACTGGAAAGGCTTTCTTTGGAGAATCTTTACATTAACAATTAGATTCCTAAAACACTAGGGCCACACTAACGGGAAATTCCGTCAATTAACGCGTTTGTGACATTTAAGGACTATTATCGCAAAAATCAACGAGAAATACCATTAGTGTGGCCCAGCTTTAATCGTTTAAAAGTGGTAGTTGGTCACTAATCTATCTTCGGAATATATCGATATATACATTATACATGTTTTTCTTCCTTGAAATTCATACCTGTGTGTTGATGTGTAGACAAGATGTAGTATCATCTGGTAGTGAGGTTTCACAATTTGGTGGCTTCGCATAGGCTCATATCCATCACCTACCATTTTCCCGCCATTTGTGATCACTGACAGCTGTCATTAGTGACAGCTACCTGACGATGTGTGATAGTGAGACAGTGATTACATACACACAAGTCATACAATACACAAAATGTTTTGTGCCCTGTGGCAAAAGAAATTGTGCTTGCTGTCCTATGTCTATTTTTGTCTTTTTTACGCGAACAATGCCGAAACAGGCCCTTCCCTATCCGCCCCAGGGCACTGTTTCCTGAAACTTCTAAGACCCAGAATGATACCCAAGCACAGATGTGGCCTGTATCAAATAGCTTTAAATAAAATGTTTTTAGAATGGTAAAATTATCAAATGAGTCCTCCCTCCCTGGGCAGGGCTGGAGGGACTGTCAGACTTGTACTGACTAAAATCCACGGTGTCCTTCAGTAGCCCTTTACGTTCCGGGGTCACGGTAATTCGTGAGTCCCGCGATTCCGGTAGGCTTTGGCCCTCTAAAGCGGGGCCCCGTCATAATGCTGACACTCTTCGAGGCGCGCGTGAACACAACGCGCCGTCGACAATGGCATGGTCCATGGTTGGACAGCGAGTCGCCCATTACTCGCCGCCCGCATCCCCGCGCCTACGGTGGCCGGAGATCGTCTTGCGACGTCCGTCGCCGTGGGCGTCTACCACTGCGGCTGGGGTGGAGGAAGGACGCTGTCCTCTCCCTCACGCGGCGTGCCTCCTCCTTCGCTAGCATGACTGCTTCGCAGAAGGCGGCGACCGGTTCCCACTCCGTCTCGCCCCGCAGCATGGCCTCGACCAATGCCGGGCGAGAGAGGTCTCCGCCTATCGCCGTCGTCAGTCCTACACCGTATGCTCCACCGTGTCCTCCGGGCGATCCTCGGAGTATCTAAGGGGGAGCATAGATTTAATTAAAAGCCATTTCGATCAAGATCTGAGTAGTATCAGTTTAAGAATCGTTCTGTAATACGGGTATTTAGTCTTGTAATACTTGCCACTATATTTATGGAAATTGTGTATCATAGTGTCGTTGTTGGTGGGTTTTGTTAACTAATACTGTGCCTAGCATCGTTAGTTTTTTTTGTTTTATTAATAACTGAGAGAAAATCGAGATTAAATTACTCGTATTACGTAAATAAAATTGTTTCCGTATGTCTTTATTACTACGTAAATGAAAAATGTTTTCTAAAATTCATATGTATTATACCAGTGTTTCATGTTCAAATATTGTGATTTATTTCACTTTATTTATATTTAAATAGAAAACACTATTTTGGGACTTCCTGCGGAAATCTCTGAAAAAGTATAATATTTCAGATTAGTATTATTCTTTACATGTGAATACCACTTCAAGCCATCGCTGCGTCCATAACTAAAACATGATTTTCCCATTAAAAAGCCATAACACAGTTCGTAGTCCCACCGTAAGCGAGAAGCGAGTAGAGTCAGCAGACAAAACTGTGCAGTGCAGTGTTAATATTCAGTTATCAACTTATACACGTAGAAGTAGTAGTAAGGTAGAAGAAGTGTTTGCAGACCAAAGGCCTGGTGGGTAAACGATAGAAAATCACGGGTAGAACTTGAGTTAGACTTGCGCAGCTAAGGGAAGCATGGCACAAAAGTGGGCCTATACTCATCCGTGGGTTGAACAAGACTGCCAATGGTGATGATGATAAACTTAATACAATATTAATGTTCGCTTAGGTACCTACCACAAATCTTTTAACCAAAAACTTTTAACTGTCGATTGCGGGAAATTATGTACGCTACCGCAGACGCTACTGAAAGCGCTAAACTCGTAGTCCAATTCAGAATCGACTAATTTAGATTGTCATCGACACGTTAAAACAGAACACTAATATGACAGCCTATTATTTTTAAGATTTCTGTGTCATTCTTTTAGTAAGTAAATCTTGTTCAATGAAAAAAAGCGACCACCCCTGTGTAAATCTCCGGGACTTACAGGCGTGATGCTGTCTCTGTGTCTATTCGCTTTCTCGTGCTCGTTGGGACAGGTTCCTATCAACCTTACCATATAACAAGGTGTTGGATTATTATCCAGTCGAAGTATAAACGTTAATGTGTTCTGATATTGGCAGCAGTACAAGTGCGGAATGTCGGGTGAGACTCCAATTCAGTCGGCCGATGGCTTCCACACGCCCGCCTACTTGTCGTGGAGGAAGCTACAGCTCAGCCGAGCCAAGCTCAAAGCCTCCAGCAAGACATCAGCACTGCTCTCTGGATTCGCTATGGTACGTCTATCTCTGTATTTTAAAATAGGTTTCATCCGCGGCTTTGCCAGACCAAAACCTGTTCTGTCATCGGAACTGTTCATTTTTTTTACTAGGCTGATAAAATAAGCAGTTTGTGGATCCTGCCCTTCGTTACTCATAATTATAGCCTTCAAGCACAAAAGCCACCTACACGTGAAATGTTGAGCTTAAATAGAAGTCTCGAATTCACAAATTAATCGTATTAAAATTTCACTGGAACAAGAAAATTATAAATACTAATCTAAAACGTTTAAAAAGTTTGGATATTTTTGTAACTAAATTACCTACGCATTAACAGCCTTGTCGATAGATCTAGCCTACCCAATATGGAATAGTTTCTCCGCGGATTCATGTATTAATTTAGGAAAACTACTTTTCATCCGAGGGCTTAAGCGAGCTAGTTCTCCTAGTCATTAACAACAAACCTGTTTTGCTCTAATTTGTATATAAACTGTCGACTCATGCATAGTAGCATTTAATATGTTTAACAATGTTAGTGCATTTTATACGAAAGCATAGTGTTGTTCTAACTCTGAATTAATCGCAGCACACTTAAAATTAATATTAATATATGAATGTCCCTTATCGCAGACTAGACGGGCTACCAAAATATTTCCATAGATTAATCAAGATAACAAACAGTTTAATAATAAAGGTGTCTAATCTAACGAGTCCCCATTGTCAACAGGTAGCGATGGTGGAAGTGCAATTAAATCCGCCTAAGGAAACCAAAGTGCCTACCGAAATGCTAGTGGCCTTCACTGTGTGTACTACTCTACTAGTAGCTGTTCACATGCTAGCACTTATGATAAGCACATGTATCCTGCCGAACATCGAAGCTGTCGGAAACCTCCACAGCATATCTCTGGTCCACGAATCACCGCACGAACGACTCCACTGGTACATAGAAATAGCTTGGGCCTTCTCCACACTGTTAGGCCTCATACTCTTCCTCATAGAAATAGCTATACTCTGTTGGGTGAAGTTCTACGACCTGAGTGAGACTGCAGCATGGTCGGCTTGCGTCGTACTCATTCCAGTTATGATTGTGTTCCTAGCATTCGCGATACACTTCTACATGTCTTTGGCCAGGCATAAATATGAGGTCACCGCTACAGGCATCAAAGAACTTGAATTGCTCAAAGAACAGATCGAGATGGGCGACCACGATGCCCGTATGAATAATATGACGTTGCTCGACCAAAGTCGCATCGTGTGATCGTCGACGTGCGTCTCCTATGTCCTTTTGGGAATGTTATTATTACCTTTTGTTTGTGAGTGTACCATTGAATATTTAGGTAAATATGTACTTAGGTTGTTAAGATTGTACTTATTGAGTGCCAACTTACAAGTTACGCTGGAAATTACACCCTTACGAGCGTTTTTTTTTTGTTCATATTATGCTACAGGGCTTATAGAAATTTAGCGTTGGCAACAAGGCAAAGCGAGGTTAGAGTAATGACAATGTCCAATGTTTTTGCTGTACATGTAATGCCTCATACGTTGAGCCCTGTAGCGCGTTTTTTTTTCTATATAATTAGTGTTTTGCGGTATCAACGTGTCTTTCAGCCTTCTAATTTGGAGGTTGATTAAAGTAATTGTAAAAATAACATAACATTTTAAGACCAATGAGGAGACATCTCATTTCGCTGTCGGAGGCTTCCAAAATCCTCATCTACCGTTGTTATTATCGCGATTCATTATTTTGTCGTATGACCAGAATAGAATTCGATTAAAGCCACATAATGTTCCGATGTTATTTTTAAGGTCATGCGTTTAACTATGGCAGCATATTGCTCTTTTAATTTTTACTTAAAATCTCATTTCAATACAGGTACTAGAAAATTAGTTTAAATAAACATAATGGTACGAGATCCGGTTAAAAAGTAAATGTAGACCTGGCAAGTAAATTGTTGGACAGACTTAGAAATGGACAACCATTATTTTTTTCAATTCTTTTGGATATTTTCTACGAACTAATGTTCGATTTTCATAAATGCATAACCGATCGATGGGCGAAGTTGGTCGAAAATAATTTATGTCAAAAAACAGATGAGAATAGACATTTAAGTATTTCACAACCGGATCTAAGACAATATTTAACGAATCTCTGTAAATACAAACAAATATTTAACAATTGTTTTAGTTATTTAGACGCTCATAGGACAAAGCTCAAAAAGGCCCTTAAATCCAATCTTGATCGATGAATGTGAAACGAACGCCAATCGATTATTCTTGAGTCTAATGAGTAATTAATACCATTAAATGGGATCGAACTTCTTCTCGGGGTATAGGACTTGCAATCAATCAGGTTAATTGGAACAACAACCAATTAATCATGAACCTTGCTTTATATGAGAACAGGTACGAGAGAGAGCTCGTTGTACCCCATCAATATATAATTTTATGTAGGCATATGTGTAAACTAATAAGTGAAAAACTGAGGTTTTTCGTCCACTAAAGCCGCATTTTCACTAGGGACATTTGTCCCGCGGCTCTGTCGCTTGCGAAATATAAGGGTCGCAGGACTGGTCGCAAGTCGACGCTTTTAAAAATTGGGTAGTGTGAACAAGACAAATGTCGAACGACATTGTCCCACAAAGTGGTGACACACCACGTAAAAGTCCGGCAACATGTCCCTTAGTGAAATGCGGCCATATTGTTAGCATTGACATTTAAGATCTATTTTATTGGGAAGACTATTGACTACTTCATGGCAAAGTTGACTCATCCTACTAAGTGCATTATCCACATAAAAATAATAGGATTTTGGTGCTACCGGGCAAATGATTTGAATGATCTGAGACTCCAAAAAATGAACTATAGTAGACTAGGAGGTCCTCAGACTGATATTTGGGGATCTCTGTGGACCTTTGCTCATATTTTTTATTACTCTCTCTTCTTATTTTTTCTGAATAAAATTGTTCTCTAGACTTTTTTCAATTTTCAACCAATTATTATTTTGTTCTAAATTTTATGAATAGGCACAATGAATGAACAATATAATGTTGCTATAACTTTTGAAGTAGATTGGTAGAATTTAATGTAGGGTTTTAGTTTTAGAACCTACGATGAAGTCAATTTCAATTTAGCTTATATTCAGACTACTATTAGTCATGCTTCCTATGCCTATATCAATGTATAAAAAAAACTTGAAAATCCTATTATTTAAGAAGGATAAAGGTTGTAAAAAATTGTAAATGGTCATATAATTAACCATGGAATTATTTTCTTCCCTACACACTTTCTATCCTTTTATGAACTAGACAATTTTATAATTCAAGCATAAAAATTAAAATTTATCAATACATATTACATTAAAATTTCATTTGAATCGCTCACAAACCAGATAAAATTTGAGGTAAATTAAGAACCCAAAAAGTATTGCATATGCTTGAGATGTTAACCGATTCATTGCTAAGTACTTCATTCGACTTGACATTTTCTACGTCCGGTAGTCCATGTTAGGTACTTATTTTTACGCATGGCTACACATTTGAGTCAAACGTGATCGTTCCGAGGCTTCGCTTCACATCGGAGGGTCTAATGTACCGTAAATGTCACGGGAGTTATGTTACAACCACATGTAGGGCCAAGTGAGATGCCCTACTCATAATTACCAGTAAAAAAAAATACAGCAAGCCTTTAAAATGGCTGTGTAGCGGTTTAAATAATGAATAAATTTCAAAAATCGAACGTTTAAAAATTTGATTCATAGAGGTTATAATACGACGACTTAGATTTTTTATTGTATTTGCCAGGCTTAGTTAGAAGTTACTTGCTAGTGCTTTTTACTACATTATTTTGTTATTTAAAATCGAAAACGTTAGGTAAGTCGCACGTTAAAATAATGGGTGTTAAACTGAACGTGCTCGAATAAAAAATTGCGATAAAACTAGTGTCACGACGCAATACCTATTAGTAACTTTGTATCTAACAAAGGTATCTAATTGTTCTACAAATTGTGTATCAAAAGTTGTGGAATAATTTTTTTTACATTATTACAAAATAATGCTTGATGATAAATACTTAATGAAATATATTTAGATTTCCATTATGCAAAGGATTACCAATACCTGCTGTCTGTCCGTCACTGGGCATGTATCTCGTGAACCGTGATAGTTAGACAGTTGAAATGACACACATGATGTATTTCTGTTGCCGCTATAACACAAATACTGAAAGGCAGAATAACATTAATATTTTGTGTTTATTTGTATGGGAGTAAACGTATTTATTACTTTTGTTAAATCAATGTATATTTACAAAGATATAACGCATGATATACTTGATTTTTTAGTTTCAATTCTAAGTTTGGGGGGTGTTTTTTTCCGTGGTAAAATCATCAAATGAGTCCTCCCGCCCAGGGCAGGGCGAGAGGGACTGTCAGACTCGTACTGACTAAAATCCACGGTGTCCTTCAATAGCCCTATATGTTCCGGGGTCACGGTAATGAGATAAGTCCCGCGACCCTGGAGTCCCGCGACCCCGGAAGTATGGGGGGTACCCCCAAAATTGTTTTTTTTTTATTTTTGTGTGAAAATCCTAATGCCGTTCACATAATACATCTACTTACCAAGTTTCAACAGGATAGCTCTCATACTTTCGAAGAAAAGTGGCTGTGACATACGGACGGACAGACAGACAGACATGACGAATCTATAAGGGTTCCGTTTTTGCCATTTGACTACGGAACCCTAAAAATACGTGTCAAATATTTTTTAACAATCTTATCGATGGACTAGTTACACTTTTTTTCAGTTAAAACCCTATTGCCTAATTTAAATCAAATAAATCACAAAGAAGCCAGCAGCATCTAAGTCGTCATGTCATTAGTAATGAATCGGTTAACTCAATACCAGTGTACCTACCTTATTTTGATTAGAAATGACTATACCTACAGTACCTATAAATTAATGATAAGCCGCGATAACGTAGGGCAATAATATGATATTGACTGTATTTATTACTTAATCCAATAAGTACTGTGATATAATAATGAATGACATTAATAAATCTGTTAATATATAATTTTTAGTATAAGTTTATAAAATGTTCAAGTAACCTGTAGAATTTTGTAAGGATAATTTACAATGTTGTTATTTTTAATGATCTTGTAAAAACACTTATTAAATTGGATCGATGCAAAATTTGAGGTTTTTGTCGATGTCTCCCACCTTTGCCAGCAACCATAACTCACTTTTCTCCAGAATAGCCTTCGGGTCTTGCAGCTCATGCTGAAATAAAAAACAGTTTTGATAAATTAATACACTCGCGAACAAAAGTAAGAAATCACTCCGATTCTACGCGATCTTGAGTACTTAATAACTAGTTAAGTTAATAATAAAAAAATGGTACCATTTAACACCCATTTTTTAAATGGTAAAAGTGGCAATATCACACTGTACTGGGATCAATTCATCATCACTGACAGGACTATTGTAGCCAATATACCTGATATAGTGGTGGTGGATCGACCAGAGCGGTGCTCAACGAATTGTTGACATAACCGTTCCGCATGACGAGAACCTCGTGAAAGCTGAGAAAGATAAGCAACTCAAGTATCTTGTTTTGGCTCACGAGGTTGTCGATATGTGAGATGTGGACTCGGCGATCATTGTGCCGATAGTCGTGTCAGCCCATGGCTTAATTGCCAAGAGTCTCGACAAACATCTAAGGAGGCTCTCGTTAGGCAGCTGGATCAAGGGCCAGATTCAGAAAGCAGTTCTGGACACGGCGCGCATTGTTAGGAGGTTCCTTTCTCTGGAGCCCTGACCGCTGGCGCCGGTAGCTTGGACCCTGTTCCCGTTACCGGTGGGCCACTATTGTTTATATTGTTAAATGTTTTTTTTTCGTATTTAAAAATGTAAAAAATAAGGAGAAAAAATAAAATGGTACCATTTTAAAGGTTTAACTGTTAACTTTAAATGATACCAAATTCATTCAAATCACGCCATTATGGATCTATCACAGATCGATTCCAAGTAAGTGATTCCACACTCTTTCTCGCTAGTGTAGTGCTCCTGACAGTTCTCGGTCACTGGGTGGCCAATCTATCAAGATGTAGACTGTAGTCAAAGTCCCTTCCCTTACTATGATTACCGACCGGATAGTAGCAGGACTACGAATAGCATAGCTGGTCAAAACAAGCAGACACATAAACATAAGTAGGTTATATGTATTTAGATAAAGAACACAATAGGTAAGCACATAATAAAGTGCTGTCCTTCAGATATATCAAGTTAACTTCAAAACTTGATTCCGCTGTTGTCCGATGATATCATCAATTGGTTTAGGAACAAGGAAAAGTGCTTAAAGTCACATAATTATGATCTAAGTTCGAACATCACCGCCGCCCGATCGTGTTTAACGATAAAGGAGCAGATGTTTGGGTGCACATTTTTCCCCGTACGCTTTGCCCTGGCAAATGATGCGTTCGTCGCGCAACGAGATTAAATACACTCTGATTTCTGCTTTAGCCCTCGTCACAGATTTTAATTAACCGACTTCAAAAAAAGGAGGAGGTTATTTTGACACACAAAACGTATCTAATCTTCAAAGTCTCAATTTTTGAGATTCAGACAGGGCCAAGCTGGGAAAAATGACTCCAGCTCGGCCTTTGAACTAATGACTGCTAAATTCTGCCAATTGACTACCTACTTAATTAGGGACATAATTTTTGTAATAAAATTGACACCCTAGGATCGGTACATCTACGAGGCGACCGTGTAGGCAGGTGGAGTTAGTCTGGTACCTAGACCCTAGACCCCGCGTGTGACGCGTCACACGCGGGCCCCACATGTTCCTGGCTTACGGGGCATAGCGCAAATCAGGTGGAAGGTAGGATCAGAGCCCGTGCAGGCTAAGTTAGCCAGCTTTTGAGCTCTAAACGTAAACCAGATCAGATAGTTTGTTTTTCACGGCCTTTTTGAGGGTATGAGAAAGTAACTATCTGTAAAGGAGCCTTTTATGAATTTTTGCCAGATGGTTCATTTGGCTATCTGCTATTTTCCTCTAATTATTTGGTTAACAAAAATAATTAGTGTCGCTATGCAATCTGTCGAGCTAAAATTAATTATTATAACGACTTTACAATGCTCACCACGCAGATAGCGTTAATTTAATTGTGTTCAAACAAATGTTGTTACCACAGAATTTCGACTCATGTTTTAGTTACCTAACAAGTTTTTGCCAACACTCAAGTGTTTTTGCGATATTGACTTTTATATTTAACTTAGGTATAGTATTTGTAGTTAATTTATTTTTATGGTTTATTTTGTTCATCATTACACAGATAGGTTTAATACATGGATTTAATACAAAGGATATTTTTTATTCCGATTGTAGGTATGTTTCCGTCCTAATCTCCGAGTTGTAGCGGGCAACGATGCTAAGTTTGCGTAGGTAAGGTAACAATCATTTTCAACTAAGGAACCCTTCATTGTGCGGGTCCTACACGCAAATGGCCAGTTTTTTAGAATTTCATCATCAGTTCCAGAGACTGCCCATAATACCAGAAACAAAACCTCTTTAAAATTAATACCTACTTATTTATAGTAAGCACAGACGCCAGCAGGTCAACCTACCCGAATTTGTCAGATTTTACCAATCGAAAATTAACCTTCCAGTATCGTGATTAAGTTGAAATCTATTAAAGAAATTTGACAGATTGTTCATGTGCATGGTAGGTTGATGTCTGTACTTACCTCTACCTATAGTGTAGATGTAGCCCTTGCCTATTTATTTTATTTATTTATTTATATTTGCACAGACTACAATGATCTATACCTGCCTTATTGGCACTAAGTATTCATGCATTTTTATAGAATCACCTGCGTCACTATTAACACCTGTCTAAAACCGGCTCAGCAGCTCTTACATAATTTGCAATCACTCATTGTATTTTGATAACAATGCCTACTCGAGGAGTACCTATTGTTTTAGTTAGACAACAGTAAAGAAGTTGTATAGCGGTTCCACAATCCACCACAGTCTCCATCAAATGAAGGTGGTATATTAATTAGGTAGGTAAGTAGGCACTTACCTTTACAATCCATACTAATGTGAAAGCTGAAGAGTTTATTTGGTTGAATGCGCTATTCGCAGAAACTACTGGTTCGAATTGAAAAATGTTTTTGTGTTGAATAGACCATTTATGATAGAAGTCTATAGGCTATATAATATCACGCTACGACCAATAGGAAGCGAGCAGTGAAGGTGAAATCACGGGGAACAGCTAGTTCTAGATAAATTTATTTGTATCTAATAATACGTAAAGCAAAAATTGTTTGGAGTTAGACAACAGCTGTGTCGCGGTTCCACATTCCACCTGTCTTTATCAAATGAAGGTGGATAGTAGATAAACCTATGCATCTAATACTAAGTGAGGCAAAAAATTTGTACTTAACTTATTGTACTGAAATTAAATTCACAAACTAAAAACCCGCCAACGGAAAAACCACGCCTTCAAAAGTACAAGAAAATGTTAAGTATGTAGCCGTGGTTGTATAATGCCACCTAGAACATTAATGTGAAATTACGATCTATTTCTGAAGTTACATTATGAGGGAAAAGAACAATGCTGCAATGAGCACTGGTCAAAATAACCACATAACCTTCCCTTTTACTTCGCCATGGTCGGGGAAAAGTTACACGGACGGAGGAGAAATTTGGCTCAGTTAAAATAAAGAGAATATATTTTTCCAGTAGATTTTTTTTTAGTAGCGGTCACGGAGTCTGGGTTTGAAGTCAATTGATGCAAGCAATAGGCTACTGATCCCTGTTTCATGGGACTCAGCTTTGATCAACACAGTCACTTTGGTAATCTCTTAATGACTTACCTAACCCAAATTCTAGAAGGTAAGTAGATAGCACTAGCTACTTAAGTAGAGGCTACTTAAATAACTATTTAAATCAACCATCTCAATTCTCGACATATTTTAGCTTATTCCTCAAATGACATTGACCATCGTTCGGTTTAGTAGAATTATCAGGCTGACGTAGTTACGTAGAACCTAATCGCATGGCGACTATTTGCATAATTTATAAATAATCTAACCGCCGAGATAATACCTAAAGTTTATTTACTAATCGGAGCATCGGTCTCTGTTGTAGCGAACTCGGCATTATTTGAACAAAAACTGTGATTTTAGTCATTAAGAGTCCGACATTTTAGCCCACCCCAGTACTGACAGCGCCGGAGCCTTGTATTCCATTGGGTATTCAGGCATGACATGACCCTTAAGGACCCACAAGTTTTGGGAACCTCCAATACCGTTTTTCGATTTTTAAAATATTATGCTATAAAGTGCTATTAATTTTTAAAGGGTTTTTTTTTAAAGGGCAATGTGAACGAACAAGGGTGGCCCATAAAGTTCCAATTAACGAGGTAGTAACATAGCTCAATTTTCAATATATTTGTCGTAAATGACTAGCCGATCAGCATTCTCAATTTTCTAGCGTTTCGTTCTAAATTCTTTGAATTACCTATATCAGTTACAGCATTAGTTATACGAGTCAGAATGCTATTTAAGTACTTTATTCTGCAAAACTTAAGTATAAACTTAGCTTAGAAGAGCCCCAAATGATTAATTTTGAAACGGGACCCCTTTTAGCCTAGCTACTCTACTGACCTCAAGTTAATAGTGATGAAATAGGTACGTATATTGTTGAGATGTACGAATGTTACTCACCGGCTGTATGGGATACGGAGTTGGTAGTGTGCAGGCCTGTCTTGTAATAATATCCGACATCTTTGACTTCACGCAGATATCTTCCACCCAAACTCCTTCTTGAAGCTGTCCAGTATTCATGTGGTAAAACCTTCCGATGCCGCTTTTGATGCCCTTCTCCCAGTGGCCTTCGTATCTGCACCCGTTTTCTGTTTGCGGTTGATAATGTCGTAAGAAGTTAAAAAATTAAAATCAGTACGGTCAACGAAAGAGGCGAGTATGCAAAGTACCTATGTATAATCTACTGTACCTATATACCAGTGGCGTAGGGTAAATATTCTTGAAAGTGAAGCCGGACCAAAACGTGAATTCCAGTAACTATAGCTTTTGCCTAATTTTAGCCTTTTTAGTTTAAATATTCAACTCAAATTCTTGTCAAATACATATTTTTCTTACATCAATCAAGCTCAAACACCAGGTAGCTGCTGTGAATCGTTGAGGAGTTTCCTCAACTGTCACTCGGCTCTATCATCAGATATTATTCTCCAGACCTTTATTAAATTGTAGTGCTTTGAAATACTTAATGAAAAAACTTACAAACATACTACTCGCCCCTACGATTTATGAAAATTTTACTCGATTTCTCTGGTTTCCGTCATCAAACCCTGATTTCCTTATCATGAACCTTACCTTTGAACTATCTTCTTTTCAACAAAAAAAAAAACATCAAAATCGGTTCATTAATGACGAAGTTATCCCGCGGACAAAGAACAAACATTGAAACATAGAAAAAAAAAACAATAAATAATTATTATTACACGGACGAATCGAGACATCGAGTAACCTTTTTTATTCATAGTAATATACGTAGCTCACAGTTACGGATAAAATAAAAATATTTTCTCAAAAGCTTATACTAATTGCCTACAGATCTTAACACCGTGATTCAGGATCGTGACGTAATTGCACAACGCCATCTAGTTGAAAACTTCGAAACTAACATGACACTGTTTTACTGTGACCGCTTATCAAACAATACCATTGAACTGAAATAACCTTGTTGTTACTGCACTAACTACGCAAAAATTATCAATTTTAACAATAACACCAAATCAAATGCAAATACAAAACTATACATAAACGCGAACCAAAACAATGTGAATCTGTCATCCAAATAATACTATCTAAATGAATTACGAAGTCCAGTATCATTCCATCTCGCTCTGACATACGCATTTCATATCTCTGTCCTTATTATAAGCCGGAGACATTCGGCTTTCCAACGTCCTTAATTTAGCGGTGTTACGTAGCCTCGAGCTCACGATCGCTACAAGAGGAAGGATTCCTGTTTTGCCTTACGGCTTGCTTGTTTTGCGTGAGTTGAAATTGCACGGATAAAAATTGTACTTAGGTGTTTATTTATTTCTTTGATTTTTATTTTCATAAGTAAATGTTTATTATTTCTTTGATTGTTAGTTTTAGTTTGAGTGTTTTTCTTTGATTGTTATTTTCACAAGCAATGTAACTTCGTAAATAATTAATTTGTCTAAATGATAAATGAAAATCATTGATCTAATATCAATTTATTTGCTATATTTTGAAAGTAAAGCCGATAGGAATCGGCATGTTAGGGGCCTTCGGGCCTGCTATATACATAAATTCACGCCTTCTTCCCATGGGGAAGAAACACGCAGAGACTACAGAGCGCCACCTGCTACTATCCTTTTACGAAACTGCTGCTTTTTTGAACTATTTAGGTATAACCTTTTTTGTCGTGGTAAAGTCAAATGAGTCCTCCCGGACTGTCAGACTCGGACTGAATGAAATCCACGGTGTTCCTACAATACGCTCTAGGGTCACGGTAATCTGATAAAACAGTCCCGTGACCCCGGCAGGTCTTGACCCGTCAGAATGCTGAAAGCTCTGAGGTGTGCAACACGACGCGCCGTTGACCCGGGCATGGTCCATGACGGACGGCGTCGCGACACGTCGATGTCACTAACTTAGTGTAGGTACACCAAAACTGTAGTTTCGTCGTCGCTGGGACAGCACTGCATACAAGGCTGTATGCTTTGGCACTACAGGTCATTCAACTCTATCTTCGGCTACTTTCACCAGTCTGCAAGTTTAGTCCTTGACATACAAAATAGCTTGTAAAAAGACTTGCCAATTCCCAGCAAAATGAATAGATGATAAAATTCCTCTTTTGTTGATTGTACAAGAACAATGTCTGTATCGTTCTTATCGTGGGAACTTTATAAAATGTTCTGTGTATAGAACAAAAGACGGCAATTTTAAACTAAGTAGGTATGCGGTTATGTTTTCAAAGCCACATCTGTAGCCTCTGTAGGTCGCATGTGGCATGTGGTGATACTTCCGGCGCCGGCGTTTATATAAGTCGTCAGTCATTCAATAGATACACGTGGTTGGTTGAAAAATGGCAGTGTGGAATATCTTTAGTTATTCTTACGTACGTACTTAGAAAACTAGGCGTTTCCTTTTCTGAAGTTACTTAATATACCTACCTGATATTAAGTAACTTCACAAAAGGAAACGCAAGATCGCCTTCTGCATGCTGTGACACAGGTTAAATCCCATCATCATCATCATCATCAGCCGGAAGACGTCCACTGCTGAACATAGGCCTCCACGATGTAGTCGGTCCACCTAGTGGTTAAATCCCAACCAATAAAAAATACATATACCTACCTAAGTAGGTGCCCACGTAAACTATAACATATTTCACGTGGCTATAAAATATCTGTGTACTAAATTTCATCCAAATCTGTAGTAGTGTCAGTAGTTTTCGTGTGAATGAAAAAAATAAAATGTGGATATGTCATAGGTACATCCTCCCTCACACTTTTATAATATTAGTAGGATAGGATTAGTAGATTGGACTCACCAAGCAAAAACAAGCCCAACCCATCAAACACATCATTCTTCCAATAGCCGCCATAAAACGTATTATCAGCGTACCACATATTTCCATAACCAGACTTCTTGTCCTTTTTAAAGAACCCTAAGTATACGTCTCCATTTTCGAAGTACATCCAGCCAGGGCCCTCCATTTTGCCTCGAACCCACTCTCCTCGGTACACGAGTCTGAATACGCCATTTTGTTGACGCTTACTGAGTAGGCCGAAACCATGTCTGATGATGAAAAACAGCTGGATAAGTTGAAAGTTATTTTTTATGGGGCATGTTACCTAAACTAAAATGGTATTATTTGATTCTAAACAGATGAGGCATAAAATCTGGTGATCGTAAGAGCAACTGCGAGGGACGGGACCCGAGTTCGATTCTAGAGTCGGGCAAAAAGTGCGATTAGGTCTTTTTCATGTGTTTATCTGTAGCAGCTCAGAGTTTTGAAGTTGGCAGTATGATACTCCTGTTCCTCGGAAAGCACATTAAGCCGTTGCTCCTGCGGCAGATCTCCCTTCAGCCGTATCAAGATGTCATCCCATCGAACTATGTGATTTTTAGGGTTCCGTAGCCAAATGGCAAAAACGGAACCCTTATAGATTCGTCATGTCTGTCTGTCTATCCGTCTGTATGTCACAGCCACTTTTCTTCGAAAGTATGAGAGCTATCCTGTTGAAACTTGGTAAGTAGGTGTATTATGTGAACCGCATTAGGATTTTTACACAAAAATAAAAACAAAACAAATTTTAGGGGTACCCCCCATACTTAGAATTGAAACTCAAAAATTTTTTTTTCGCCTGACCCATACGTATCTATGGATAGGTCTTTAAAAATGATATTGAGGTTACTAAGATCCTTTTTTTCTAAACTGAACAGTTTGCGCGAGAGACACTTCCAAAGTGGTAAAATGTGTCCCCCCCCCCTGTAACTTCTAAAATAAGAGAATGATAAAACTAAAAAAACATATAATGTAGACCTCATCAAAAACTGCCAACGAAAATTGGTTTGGATGAGATAAAGTTAGCAGTTTTTGAGATATAGTACATTTTCGAAAACCGCAAATATAACTTTGTCATTCATACAAACACTATGAAAAACAAAGTTGTTGTTTGTACATTACTTACTAATCTCAATATAATTATATCCCTAATCTATGCTTGCTACTACGGAACCCTTCATGGGCGAGTCCAACTCGCACTTGGTCGGTTTTTTATTCTCTACTCCACTCATCTCCGTTTTGGTAAAGTCCGAATACTTACCGGTATCCCTTCAACCAATCACCTTCATACAACATTCCGCCGATCGTGAGAAAAGTTCCTTTGCCTGTGAATATGTAAGTATTTGGTTTCATAATCTTGGCTTGTTTGTATTAAGGCTTATGGGTGTAATAAAAAAGGGACATAACCGCTCCATTATGTACGCTTCATAAAAATGTACGTACACGTTGTTACTGTAACACAGTCCGTTTACTGTGTTACAGTACCAACGAACTCGAGAAGCAGTCGGGCGATTAGTCAAACTGACTGTTTAATTCGCGTCTAGTTATACACAGCAGGCCTAAATGACACAGTGACTCCCGAATGTCCTGATTTACGCAGGCAAATGACCAGAGTGCTACCTCAATTTCAAATTAGCCTGCCGTTATACGTTAACGGACATTTATTCTTCCAAGCTACGCCACAACACCCGTGCTTCCTAATCCAGACTATTCCAGCCCCGTTAATAAGTCCTGGGTTCATTTATCTAAGGGCATCCCACATTTACACTCCCTCAAGTTTTGGCACAAAAAATTTCTGTCCTTCAGACATGGCTAGCTAATCCTACATGCTGTACCGATATTCCAGCCTATATTACCATCCTTCAAATCACATTTCCATTCCCCAGTATATCGGTCGAACCTCGAAGTGAAGATGGCGTGACGAAGACCATTCTTTCTGGCTTTCCTGTCGGCCAATACCATAAGTGGTGTAAATCCACGTGGGTGGTGATAAAACGGCATGGTGCTTTAAAACTTATGTATAATATAACAATACATAAAAGAAATACTTTGCACACAGATTGCCAAGGTGGTCAAATGTAGTGTCAAAAGTGACACTGACAGTATTTTATTTTCCCGACGTTGCTTTCTGGACGGACCATTGAGAGGACGGACGAGGGACGGACGGAGTTGTTTATAAAATTCGCCAAAAGGCAGGCAAAGGAACAGAGCCATACAGCCTATGGACGGACGGAGATCATGACATGTCTATTGTAATATTTTTTTAACTAGGTCCATGAAATCGTTCAAATGGATGGCGCCGCCGAGGCCCACCCAGAAGGAGGTTGCGAGATGATTTGGACTCATTTCGGGAGGGCTGGTTCGAAGTGGTGCTGGACAAGAACACTTAGAAAAACTCGGGAAAGGCCTTTGACTAGTAGAAGGGACAGCGGAAGATAAAAAAAATCTTAATAAATTACATTCCCTTCTGTTCGTGTCATTTTCATAAAAAACGAGTATGGAGTCTACTTCACATAAAATAAAACCACAAATTTCAAACTTAACTATTACTTTAATACATTACATACTTAGTTCACTACATAAATGCTTCACTGTTTGCCGTGTGCCTTCTGTAAACCTCTGCTAAGTTCAATCAGTTGCTGATAATGTTCCCTGAAGCCTTGCAGAGCCAACTCCTGCTGGCTTTTCATTGAGGAGTTGCTGATGATGTACTTCTCTATACATTCCACGCATTTGCTGTCCAGCTGAATGTCTTCCTCAGTGAGGATCTCGGGTTTCTTCAGCTGTATTGGTGTTGGTAGTATCTGGAAAACGTTTGCATGTGTTTAGTAAGAACATTACAGTCAAATTAATGTTGTTGGTGAAATAGTTTGACACCATCACCCTATAACGTTGGGGTGATGGTGCAGGATTGTCTCATCAAGTAACCGTGACCCTGGTACTTAAAGGATTATTGAAGGATCACCCTTGGTGGGGGAACTCATTTAATGATTTTACTATGATAAAAAGAAAAAAAACCTTATGACGCTGACCTCAGATCAAAGAAATAGCCAGATAGAGCGCTCAGAACACGCGAGTGTGTCGACCGAAGTTAACCTTTTGACCGCCACAGTCATGTATAGATGACAAGCCGAAAAGTGCCCAGCACTCCACTGTCACGACTACATGACAGACTTTTAAACACAAATAAATCTTATTAAACAACATTTATTTTTTTATTTCTTTTGTTAATTATGTTCCTTGACTCATTCTTATTAATATTAATAAACCTCCTTTCTTTATATTTCATCTATATTTACATAAGATGACAAAAACTTAAACCAATTCTAAAGTTCGAAAAACATAGTTCCCTCCACGCCAGTGTCACGATAGGATGACAAGTAGTGATGTAGCTAACAGGCAATGTAACAAGAATATCGACCTCACCGGTAACCTACGTTACAGTTAATTTCATTAAGTTATTCTACAAAATTTAAATACAAAAGTTGATATTGAAGTTTTATAGTTGAGAAATCATGAAAGTTTTTAATACCGAGCCATTTATCTGCTCATCAAATGTCGGTGTCAGTTGATAATCGATAAATCATAATGACCATAATGCCCATCCCCAGCACGCTGTCAAATTGTCTGTGCCTGGAACGCCACTGTCGTCTATACGTGACAATCCCCTGACGTCATACGCGGAAAGTATTTAAATAGAGGTGCACCTTTATTATAAAATTTTAGTAATAACGATGCGTGAAAGTAATACGAGTACCTACTGAGGAGTTAATAAATATATTACAACTTGGCAAAAAACAGTAGAAAACCGGAAGTCGCCACTGACTGTACTCTCGCTGCCAGCACTTTGAATGATTTTATTTTATTTATTTTCACTTATTACGTTATTTTTATGGCACAATAATAAATCTAACAAACCTGCGTCTTTGTTTACATGAAATATCAAATATTTTAAAACATTGTCAGAAAGTAAAAATATTAGTTCCGTTTCAAGACGTTCTGGCCAAACTGTACAAGGAGTCGACAATGACACTTACATCATGGAAGAAAGTGCGGATTTGAAAAAGATTTTGAAGTAAATTTAACTTACGTACATACAAGCTTAAAATACTATAAAAAATATTACGTAAATCTATTGTCTTTGTTTATTTTATTCTTAGTGAGATTTATGAATGTTTACACATAGTCAAATATTAATGAATAATGTGCCAAATGGAGCTATGATTTAAAGTGAAATTACAAATTTTATAAACAAATAATAATTTTTAAAAAGTTTTATTAGACTTGTATGGAAAGTTTAATTTTTTTTTTTTGAAATTGCATACCTGCATTCTATTTTTATTATTATTTCATCTATATTTTACTACAAGTAACTAATTGTATCGCAGTATTACAAATGTTATATTCTACCTACAAACTTAATTAAAAGACTAATTTTTAGATTATTTAATTTCTATCCCCTTCGTTTCCTCTTTTCTTAAACTGCTATAATGTTATATGATATTTGGAATAAAAAAAAATATGGATAGCAATTTTTTTTTTCGATTTGTTTATTTTATTACTATCTAGCCTAAAAAGGCTAATAAGGCGAGATTTTTCTCAAAAAGTAATTTACCTTTTTTGTTTTGCACTGTTTTTATTGAGTCAATACTTTATCATTAATTATCCAAAACCCACTGCTTTTATACTACAAACATTTTACAGAAAACCACATAAATTTAAATCGGACAAACCGTTGTGAAGATAAAGGTTTGCCCACATAAACTACAAACAAACAACCTCTCACCTAAAACGTATACTACTACTCCGTTCCGTCGTGATTATAAATACGAAACCATAAAAATCGATGTTATTAATAAATAACGGTTGCACACCTCTAGTCCGGAGGCGAGCAAGTTTAAAAAATCGGTGCCAGCAACGCCACTGTCATCATAGGATGACAAAAAAGTACTTCATGATTAAACGTAGTGCTGTGGTCATATTGTGTTGATTAAATCGACTGTTGGTTTTAATTGTGGATTTAAATGATAAAAGGCGCCGAAATTTTGACACAAATCATTATAGAAGGACACAGTGGGATAAAATAAAACTCCTGTATATTGTATTTACGGTACTTTACCGTTTATTTTTTTAAAAACATGTCGTTTAAAAATGAATAATCAGTTTTATCGATATCATTCCGAACTCACTATTGTTTTGTAGGTATTTAAGTATGAATTCTTAGCTTGGCGCTGAGGGCACGTCGTGGTTTTTTTGACGTGGCGGTCAAAAGGTTAATACAAAATCAAAAGTTAATACAAACTCGCGACAGTACCAAGCTACGCATCGTCTCGCTCACACGTCACTAGTGATTTGCCATTTTATGTCAAAACATGCCGTCTTGTGTGTTTAAACACTGCAAAAGTTGTTCACAAAAACAAAGAAAACAAGATGGAATATCTTTCCACACGTAACTCTTGTTATTTTTATTGTTTTGGTATTTATTTTCCATAAAATATTTTCGGCTCACTTGAAACACAATACCTTAACAGTAAATCGTCTGTGTTGCTAGTTTATGACGGGTAAATTACCCTGAATTAGGGGAATGTGTGTGTGTGATGAAACCTATCCTTAAATAGTTTATTAAACAAAGGGGTTTGAAGATTTTACTATGGAGCGTGGCATACCTACTGCCGCCATTTTGATTTTTTTTCAAAATCGCGGCCAGCCATGAAACCTTTATAAATCGATAGCTGACATCAATAACAACAAAAAATATTATGACACCAACCCTCGTAAAGTGTCCGGTTTCTGAGATAATAACCGTGAAAGTTGATCACGTGACATTCACAATTCTAAGCTAGTGTAGGTGTTCGAATGTATCAAGATGTTAAAAATAATAACTTTTTGAACATAATATATATGTTGCATTATATCTGGATGTTATTTAAACATTATACGTCTGACATAATCTACTTTTTGAAGTTAATAACTTATTTTTAGTAAAGTAAAGTGTAATTCTCCCTCGTAAAGTGTCCGGTTTCTGAGATATAAAGTGTTAAAGTTGACCACATTAATTCGGAATAATAAAGGCTTAATATTTTTTTATAAAATATTTTAGTAATTGATAATCCTGGTCTGGGAGAAAAAGAAAAACGTAGAATGTGCCAGCTGCTTCTCTTCCCGGGCAGACCGTAAAAGTCGGTCGAGGGATAGGGCAAAATGTAAGATCCATAGCCCCTCAGCTAAAAACTCTTTCGATGGGCAGCAGCGTTGGAAGATTAATAAGCTGAAATAAATGTGCTCGCCGACCCGCCTGCCAAGCGTGGCAAGTATGGCAATAACCATCCAATGGAAAATCCTTGGGTGAGGCCTTAGTCCAGTAGTGGACTTTCTACGGCTGTTATGATGATGATATGCCTCATGATGTTTCTGCTTACTGTGTCCATCACACCAATCTATCTGGATAGAAGCAATATGTTCTTCAATTTGTATCGAGACGAGCGTGTCATATTTTGCATAGATATTTTGATGATATAACTGTAATTTAGTATACAAACTTCGTCATAGTCGTCCCACTTCTTGTGTATTGTTTCTACAACTCAATACGGCACAATTAGGCATTTTTTACTTTTTGTATTACCTCTGACTGCGAGAATATTCGAGCTCGTACTCATTAAAAGAAATCAAAATATCTCCTTTTCTTACACGCGAAGTAAATATACTTCCGGTACAAGCCTTTCCAAGTCTGTAGTGGTCATAATTGTTGATGATAGGGATACAATGTAACGGCTAAGTTATGGCTTCAGGTACAAATAAGAAAATTCGATATTTTATATATTCGATATATAAAAATGTGGCAAAATCACACCATCCCTACCAAAATTGCAAAAAGTAAAGGTGACATGCCATGGTTATATTTATCAAATAAAAACATGACGCCTAAAATTGATTGATAGGCAATAAAGTGTTCTTAAAACGGATTTTTAATTTTTCTATCCCTATTTGTGCCAGTATATTAGAAAGAGAGACAGGTTTATGCAACCAATAGAAGACAATTTTCGCGAGTTGACGTCAGTTTATTACGTTATAATGCTTAAAATTAGAAATTGTAGTAACCACAGAACCATCACACAATATAAATGTAACGAGTACTGTCAGTTGTATTTTAGACTGAATGTTTAAACCTGTCTCATCATGTATTACATTTACATTGTTTAACATTTATCGTATAACTATCGTATTGATAGTTAAATCAAATGAAGATATTACATTCAAACAAGTGTAGACGGTCTAAAAATAAGTTATTAAGTTCAAAAAGTAGATTATGTCAGACGTATAATGTTTAAATAGCATCCAGATATAATGCAACATACATATTACGTTCAAAAAGTTATTATTTTTAACATCTTGATACATTCGAACACAATACGCTAGCTTAGAATTGTGAATGTCACGTGATCAACTTTCACGGTTATTATCTCAGAAACCGGACACTTTACGAGGGTTGGTGTCATAATATTTTTTGTTGTTATTGATGTCAGCTATCGATTTATAAAGGTTTCATAGCTGGTCGCGATTTTGAAAAAAAAACAAAATGGCGGCGGTAGGTATGCCACAAATCTTCAAACCCCTTACCAGTAAGCGTTATGAAGTGTTATCTGGTCTGATATAAATTAAATAAATAGGTAGTAAGTAATTACGCATATTAACTTTTATTCCTTATTATTATTCTGTTAAATAATAAATACTACACGCTTTTGCTCTCTGGGTATAACCATAAAGCAAAATCGCGTTTCCAATTAAAAAAAATAGTAGTACAATATTTGAGAACAATTTAACTGAACAAAAATGTGGGAGTATTTCTCAATATCTGGCAATCGTAAACGCACACAGATGCACGTGTTCGTACACGGCGCGACTTATCTGCCGCGCACACATAAATAAAAACTGCCATCACTTTGTTGTTCGCGCACGTTCTATCTGCCTATTTTTTTTATCTGAGACGCTGACGTTAAGAATGGAATAGAAAATTCTACCTATTCGAGCATATAACTACGATGGCTTAGTTGACAAGGCGACACAGGCGTATAAAATATCAAAAAAGAAAACACCCGCCTGCAACAGACGCTCAGTGAAGTGGGCACGGGTCTGCTGGTAATTAACAAAATCACACTCACTTGCTGCACAATAGTCCTAGCTACGTCTCCATTAGCCACATCACCTAGTATATCCTGCCTCAGTGCAGTCAGAAGCACTGCCTCCCTGACAGCGCCGCTCTGCAGCAGCTCCAGCATTAACTTGTCCATGCTCTGGTGCCAGGTCAAGTAGAACACTAGTGGACCAAAGTGACGCGTTGATCTGGAACATTTTAGAGGTAGTGAGAATGAAAGTCAGCAGTGTCTACACTAAATTTAGCTTGATACCTGTGAAGGTATCAAGCTGAATTGAATGCATGAGCGTTCCTGAGAAAAAGGTGTCTTGATAGACGAACAGACGGACAACAAAGTGATCCATAAGGGTACTGTTTTTTCTTTTGAGGTACGGATCCTTAAAAATTTACAATTTCGTGTCGGAAAATGTGGATACCATGTGTCGACCACTGTAAAGGCTCCTACACACAGAACATTGGTATATTACAGGATAGATTTTAATGTATTCGTCGCTACCGTAACTTAAATCTAAAAGTAACTTAAAAACAATACATGTAAGTTCCTCACCTCAAAAGCTCATACTTGCTATTACTATCAACATGCTGGTACGTGATACTGGTGATCTTCTGATAGGTGGGCTCGTCAGGTTCGTATTGCACACACGCGCGATCCAGCACAAACTCGTACTGCTCTCTATCCAGTAAGCTGTTGAACTTCTCCGGGTCGCTGAACATTACCGGCTCTTTTAGTTTACGACCGTGGAGTGGAAAATACACCTGGAATTGTTAGTGTTAAGTATAAACTTCAAGTATGATATTTGTATTAACGGCCAGTATTCATGATGTATGACAGTGTATGACGGTTGTATTAACGGCCCGGTCACGACCTTGCCACTATGAGCGGTGACTTAGTGCGGGGCGGCGAGTGGTAAGTTCAAATGTATAGAAATGTTTGGAACACGCCACGAGGCGGATTCGCATACTTACAAAGTAACTAATGTCTTATTCGCGCCGCCTGTCGCGCCTCTCATCATTTAGACCAAAGTCGTGAACGGACCGAAAGGCGATTCTTACACGACACTGCTCATCCGCGCGACTGAGCGGAGGTGGCGAAGGAAATGAAATTAATGAAAAAATATAGTGAATAGACAACAGCGGATTCTGTACAAGCCTGCGTCAGATCCGCTTCATGGTGTGGACGAGCGGAAAGTCGTGGTACGTATCGCCTAACACGCAGTTTTTTTTTTTGAGTAACTGGCTTCATCTATAAAATATATGTAGTGAAAATCTGATACGTTGTACAATACTTTCATATTTATAAATTACAAGTAGTGAAAAACCAATCCTATAGAATATTTTTTATAACTGGCTACAACAGATGATTGCTATCTGTATCACCTTTTGGGACCTCTTATAAAAAATGAAAATCTGCACCAACTGGATTTTCTAGTCATTTTATGCTGGTATTAACAACTATTTTATAACTTCCAATAAATAAATATACCTGGTTTAATCTCTTCCTTACATCATGATCACAGCTACGAAGGTAGCCATCAGGGTCTCTGTAAGAATTCATAAATTATTTGTAAATTAATTTACTCGTAGTTACAGCTAAAAGATGGTGGTCTAGTGGAATCGGAAGAGCAGTGGTGGACTAGTGGTATCGTCCTTGACTTTCTAATGTAGGTTGTGGGTTTGAATCCAGCCAGGAGCATTACTTTGTGTAATTTATTTTCATTACGAGTACAGTCACAAGCAATAACATGAATACACTTAACAAAATTCAAACGCCATTTACTCGTAAAATACTGGTTTCCACTTCGGAATAAGACCTATTGTGTAATAGTATGGCTTCCAAAATAGAAGTCCAATGAAAAGGCAAAAGTTTAATCAATATGGTAGCAGAACATCGCTTTTGAATACTGCTTAGTGTATACATATTATTGCTCGTGACTGTACACATAAAATTAAGATTTATAGGCTGATGGATGACAGCCACAACTGTGTATACAATTAACTAACTCCAACTGACGGACTAAACAGATTTTCAATTTATTTATGCAGTAAACTACCCTAATATTACTAGATCATCATCATCACCAGCCTATAATGTTCCCACTGCTGGGACACAGGCCTCCTCTCTGTGAGAGGGAGTGGGCCATAATCCACCACACGGGCCCAGTGCGGGTTGGTAATTACTGGATATTAAGATCAAATTAGAGAAGAATGAAAAACTATAAGGAAATCCTTTACCCAACTGTTGGACAGTAATTACCTAGTACAGGTTGTGAAATTTAGAACAATTTTTATATTAACCTGAACTGAAAACATGAGCACTGACTTATGCATAGAAGAAGCTTACCTCTCAACAATAATTCTGTGTTCATTGGCCACACCAAATGTGATGTCAGTAAATATAAACTTGGAATTATCATAGCCTACCAGAGCTGGGTCTTTGGACAGGACATCTTCTATGTGCTGCTGAATCTGAAATAGATGAGGCAGTACCTTGAATAAATGTTGAATCCACAACAAGAAACAGTGCTAATAGTCCTGTACTCATACTTTGTATTAGAATGTATTAGTGATAATTCTCAAATAATGGTTTAGGTCTGGTCCAGTAGTCAGAATTATAATGAAATGGTTGATTTCTATTCTATTAGTTTCATTGAATATTCATTTTACTACAAGCAAGGTTACTCATCATCATCTCAGCCATAGGACGTCCAACTGCTGAACAAAGGCCTCCCCTTTAGATCTCCACATATACCGGTTGGAAGCGACCTTCATCCAGTGTCTTTCGGCAACCTTTATAAGGTCGTCTGTCCATCTAGTTGGTGGACGTCCTACGCTGAGCTTGCTAGTTCATGGTCTCCACTCTAGTACTTTTCGACCCCATCGGCCATCTGCTCTGCGAGCAATATGGCCTGCCCATTGCCATTTCAGCTTGCTAACCCGGTGGGCTATATTGGTGACTTTAGTTTGTCTACGGATCTCCTCATTTCGGATTCGATCACGTAGAGATTACTGCGTAGCAAGGTTACTGAATAAAATAAATTAACTTTTCCTATCTTACCTTCACTACAGGAGGCATTTGTAGCAATCTGTCAGCTCTTTCATTGGCCTTAGCAATTTCTTCCTCAAGCTCTTCATTTGTTAGGAATTTGTAACTTGGTGTCTTTAGGTTGGTTAGGCCTTGGTTGGTCCTTTTGCGAAACACTTTATTGAAGTCGGGTCTTGTCAACCGTTTCAGTAATATTTGAACATTTGATGAAAAGAACTTCGGTGCTGGATCTTTTTCTCCATCTAGATAATGGATAAATAGACAAATATTATAAGTGTTTGGGTTTTCAACATATAATATTAAGATTTCGGTTACGTGAAAGGACTTACCGTAAATGGATGGAACTATGCTCAGTTTGCGGCATGATAAAACAAATATTTGTGCATCTGTGATTATGTTTCTTGGACTGTTTCGTGCTAGTTTTCGAAACATGAGCGACATTTTAATATTTTCCAATCTCCTTTGAATCAAAAAATCCAAGCTTAACCTAAAAATAATGTTTATTTGATTATTTTTTCAATATGTCAAACGCATTCGCATTTTCAATTTTGGATTCTAGTCTTTTGAGTTCGATTTCGTTTCAAATTCGGCTGCTGTCGGTCAAACGTGTCGGTCAACAGATTTTCTATAAAAGTTTTTTTTTTATGTGGCAACTCGTGCTCGTGGTTTTTTGCCATTTGTCTGTCAAAATAAACGTTTTGTCAAAGTCAAAATATTACAGTGTTTTGTGTGAATTATTTTGATCCAATTTATGTAAAGATAACGTAACAAACTGTTCTTTGAGTGCAGAATAACGTCTTAATGACTTATTCTTAGCATCATGGCCAAAAGGAAAGCGGCTGTGAATGATATCATTTATGAATTGGACAATGAGGACATCGTACTTAGCAGTGACGATGAGGTTAAAGAACCGAAAATAAATCGCTTGGAGACGGTAAACAGTACAAATGCTACCTCAACTGACAAAGAAAGTAATGTAGCACTAGAAATTAGTTTAGAAGTATCAGAAATAGATATATCAAGTGAGGACGTCAGTGATAACACTACACCACAGACGATGCATAATGGAGGGAAACCGCCGAGCGACGTATCTATTGAAAGCACTCCAAAAGGCACCAGCTCTCAAAAGTCAGTAGATGAAGTTGATTGCGTAAAGAAAGTTGGTAGTGACTGTTCAAAAACCACTATACTAAACGAGGATATTGTCATAGATTCTCCTGGTAACAGCGATTTAGGTGTGGAGGGTTGCGAAAATAGAACGCCCTTAGTTACAGTGCGATTTAAAGACAGTAAAATGGCTAGCAATTATAAGGAACAGGTGAAAGCATTTATGTTGAACTTGATCAAGCTACACGAAGGAGAGAGCAATGCATCTGAATCTGAGACAGACGTAGAACTGGACATTTGGCCTGAAGATTTAATTGACCAGGAATTAAGTGAGAAAGTTGTGGAAAAGAAGGAAGACAGCAGTTTGTTCTTTGTGGACACTGACCCTTGTGACGATCGCCCAACTGTTATTCCCAGATACAGCCAGGTAAGCATTAGTATTTTATTGTCTCTGGTTGAAAGGTGATTCTCATGTTAAAATTTAAATCATACATTACCTACTAAAGTATTTAACACTAAGCATTAACATTTTATTACCTATCTTTAATATGTTTTGAAGTACTGTCCTTTATAGTCATTAAAATAAAAAAGACCTTGTATGATATGTGAAGTTCTATTACAAGTTAAATAAAAATTTACTATTCAATCACAAAAATTCAACCGAAAACCTAAAATACCATTGATTATTTTTTCAGCCATCATCAACAGTTATAACAAATGTCCCTGACAAGGAGCCGACCCCACCACCGCTGCGGAGAGGGCCATGCTGCTTCAATTGTGACGGAGCTCATCAACTAAGGGAGTGCACCTATCCAAGAGATCACGCCAGAATAGCAGAGAAAAGAAAAGCTATGACTTCAAATAGAGTTGGGTAGGTTACCATTAACATGTACAAAAAAATATCTATATGAATCTCATGGGTATTTAGTAATAAGTTAATGTTTTGCTAATAAGTAAGATATTAACTAATTAATAATAAGTAGAACATTAAGTAGTTATTAGTCATCTTCCTGCCCTTATCCCATTTTACTTGGGTTCAACGCAACACATTTTCTTCTTCCCTTCTCCCCTATCAGACGTCACAAGTATTGTTTTCTTCTTTTCCTTTCATATCAATCCTTAGACATTTATTTTAAATGTTTGAAAATAATCTTTTATTTTAAAAATGTTTTTTAAATATCATAAAACAATTCTCCTTTCACTAAAAAATGTGTGCCATTATTTCAGACGATACCATGTAGAAGATGAACAGAAATATGGGCATCTAATACCTGGTAGAATATCAGGGCAGCTGAGACATGCCCTAGGACTGAAGAGAAATGAGCTTCCAATGCATATATACCGGATGCGGTTACTTGGATACCCACCTGGTTGGCTTGAAGAAGCCAGGATATCCCATTCAGGCATCACCATGTTCGATTCAACCGTAAGTATATTTATTGAGATAAAGCTGTATGTAAATAGTCTGATAACTAATTACTAGGTTTTGTTAACACCACAGAATTTAGTCTCGTAACCTAATAAGCCCAAATGAGCATATAATGTATTAGTAATTAGTCTAAGAAAATTAGCAAGAAAAATCATTGATCAGGTTGTAGTTTTGAAAATCGGGCTTTACCCTTCTTGGAGTTGCTAAGTTGTGCTACAACCACTGAAGCTCTAAAGAAAAATAACAATAACCCCTGACTGTCAAATTTTACCAATCGAACATATAAGGTTGAAAATCTATTTAAGAAATCTGTACCAACTTTCAAAACTTCAAATTATGTGGTTTGATTTCCTTCATTTTATCTGGCATTAAGCATTTTTCACAAATTTTTCTCTCTTAGACTGGGTTTCAAAATATTAGTGACATTTTTTATTTTTATTATTATACTTTGCCCCTCAGGGATAACAGAATTGTCATAATTTTATTCTTTGTTTCAGGGTAATGCAATACTTGAACCAGATCAAGAAGAGGGCGAGGTTTGTGAGCCTGGTTCTAAAGACAAGTTTGACATCAAAAAGATTCTTGACTTCCCTGGATTTAACGTTAAAGCCAGCTCGCGGTATAAAGATGTATGTTATCTCTTATATTATATATTCCTTTATCAGATATTTTGCTGCGGACCAACCATACATCAAACTAATAATGAGAATAGCAACCATAGCAAACGAGAAATATGACGCGGGATTGTCGAGGGACGGCTCCGTTGTGTGTCTGAGAGATCGACTGCTGCGCAGTGTGTCGCGGGTTCGATCCCCGCACGGAACAAATATTTGTATGGCCTACAAGTAGTTGTTCCGGGTCTGGGTGTTTGTGTATGTGTATTTCTATGTTTACCCACGACACGGAGAAATTCCTAGCGTGGAGAAATGTTTAAAAACAAAGTACGTAAAAGAACAGCCCCTTACAGCCCCAGCTCGATACTCCCCAATAGAGTTTCAACTTTAGGGTATAAAGTTTAGAGCCTAAAGTTGAAAATCTATTGAAGATTTCTGAGCGTTAGCGACTGGAACAAACGAAAACGCTACCAAATCTTCAATAGATCTTCAACTTTATACCCAAGTCTATAAAGTTAAAAATCTACTAAAGCCTACTCAGCGTTTGCGTTTATCGTTTGTTACATGGCTACAGTACCCATACCATGAGTTGTCATTACGATACTCGATCATCGATATCGACCGCGTTTGGCGCTCTCATTGGCCCGCTCCAAGGTTGTATGAACTCTCAACCAATGAGAGCGCCAAACGCGGTCGATGCGTATGATCGCGTATCGTAATGACAACTCATGGTAGAGGCTGATGCCCTGGATAGATTGTTAGACCGTAAGCGTCTTAAGAGTTGCTTCCGCTCACGCTCCAGCCAGGGCGGGACTCATTTGAAAATTCAACCCCAAAAACAAAGCAAACAAAAAATTTATCACTGATCTTGGGATGAAAAATATAAGTTGAAATAGAAAAGAAAATTATATTTATTTGTGTTAAAACTTCTTTGAACCTAATAAAATAAATGCCAAAAGGGCCTCAGCTGAACATAAATGTCAGATGGCAGCATAAAATATGCCATCTGATGCTGATTTTCAACTACAGCCGACAAATGCCATATGTTTGTATACAATAACAGTAATTACAGGCAAATGCAACATTTCAGTTTTGCATCTACGGTGGTAGATATAATAGATATCTGATGGGTTAAACCAGCCCAAAAGCGTTGTGCCTGCTTCTTCCAGATTTTAGATGGGAGCAATGCCGTTAAGCCGTTTTTTTTCCTTTATTTCATTATACACAATACATACCTACTTTATTTCGTCTTAACATTTGCAGGAGTCGGAACAATTTGGTCTGCCACCAATGTCAGAGCAGGACAGTAAGATGGCGATGCTCCAGTTCCTCGCGCCGAACGCTATGAAAGCTTACAAACGCAAGAAGCTCACATTCTTCCCGTCGGCCTCCGCTAATAACACACTTGAGGGACAAGCAGAGATGGACCTCGACAGTGGAGATGGTATGTTTAATCATTCATATTATTGATTTATTATTATCATAGGTCGGAATTAGGTAGAGTTATTTTGTTACTTCATCAAAATGTTGATATTAATATGGATCTTCCCAGGATTTCTAATAGACAATTTCGTGAGGAAAACAGTATTACAAATAAATAATAATAAAAACGTCAGAGATAGATTAGATGGATAAATTGTGGGAAAGTGAAAACTTTTTTATTTAATAAATCACGGAATTTTTCTGCTCTTTAAAAGTAATACTGGGATTTCGGGCATATCCACTTTATTCTTTCGCCGCATAAGTACATGAATAATTCTACCTAATTCTGATCTATTTTTATTATGGAATTGTTGTTGTCAGTGGTTTCACCCGCTACAACACAATTATTAGACTACTGGAATATAAAATTGGGATAAAAACTGTCCTATGTGTTAATCCAGGTTATAAACTATCTGTGTACTAAATTACATCCAAATCCGTGCAGTGGTTTTTGCGTGAGAGTAACAAACATCCATCTATCCATCCAAACAAACTTTCACATTTAAAATATTAGTATGAAAATATTCAAATATTATTTGCCTTGATATGAGGGTCAATTACTGCTGTTCAGCGGAATATGTTAGAAAAAGTTTCCAGCATCAAGAAATTCCGAGGTGTATCTCCGCTGCTTCGAGAAGTCGAGGCGCGGCGGGAAGAGCTCCGGCGCGATCTCAGGGCAGTATGGAGGGGACGACTGTCGCAACCGACGGCCGGGCACGCCGCAATCGCGGCGGTAAGACCCCTCTTTGAGGAGTGGCTGGATAGGAGTCACGGCGTCCTGACCTACCGCATGACGCAGGTCCTCACCGGACACGGATGTTTCGGGAGGTACCTGTGTCGGATGAGGAAGGAGGAAACGCCTGGGTGTCACCACTGTGGGGATCGCCCGGAGGACACGGTGGAGCATACGGTGCAGGACTGCCCCGCTTGGGCAGAACACCGCCGTGTACGAACGCAGGCGATAGGTGACGACCTCTCGCGCCCGGCATTGGTTGCGGCCATGCTGCGGGGCGAGACGGAGTGGGAAGCGGTCGCCTCCTTCTACGAAGCAGTCATACTCGCGAAGGAGGAGGCGGGACGCGCGAGGGAGAGGACAGCGTCCACCCCTCACCCACGGCGACGGACGTCGCAAGGCGATCTCCGGCCACCGTAGGCGCGGGCATGCGGGCGAGTAATGGGCGACTCGCTGTCCGACCATGGACCATGCCCGGGTCGACGGCGCGTTGTGTTCCACGCGCGCCTCAAAGAGCGTCAGCATAATGACGGGGCCCCCCTCTAGAGGGCCAAAGCCGCCGGGGTCGCACACACGTATACCGCGACCCCGTTATACAAAGGGCTACTGACGGACACCGTGGATTTTAGTCAGTACAAGTCTGACAGTCCCTCCCGCCTTGCCCTGGGTGGGAGGACTCATTTGATGATTTTACGACGATAAAAAACAACAAAAAAAAGCATCAAGAAATTACAAATATGCGTCAGTTAGGACTATCCATTATTTTTCGAAACTCTAAGGGCTCCTGTAAACGATGCCGCCCGCATCGCCACCACTCGCTAGTGTTTGATTTTGCGGCGGCGGTGGCGGCGCGGCGGCGGCATCTTTTACAGGAGCCCTTAGAGTTTCGAAAAATAATGGATAGTCCTAATAATGGATATTAACAATTTTTTCTTTGTTATATCGTCGAGATTCCGACGAATTGAGAACCTCCTCCTTTTTTTGAAGTCGGTTAAAAATGAATATTCACAAAGTTAAAATGTATCAAAACTCGAGAGTGGGGGCTTGTGACGTCAGGATGTACTAAAAATTATAACATGGCATGACGTATTGTGAGATTTAAAAGCGTCGTATCTTCGACAATTTTGATTTACGTGCCTAACAAAATAAAAAATACGGATCAAAATACCTATCATGGTATACTAAATAATGGTACACCTATGTAACTTATCCAAAGAGTGTAACGTTCCAGGGTTCTTAACATTTACACAAAACATGTTTATTTCTCTTTATTTCTGTGTCATAATTAGAATGTTTTTATGCAAATTTTTCGTTATTTTCGAGCACACAGTAAAGGTAATTGATGTTAATTACAGAGATAGCAGAATTCCCATCGAACCCCCCTCTGCCGGATGAGGCACCCCCGCCGCCGCCCCCTCCCCCCGAGCTTCCCCCACCTCCCGTGGAGATGCCCCCTCCCCCGCCCCCCGCGGACGACAAACCAGAGAGCTCAGGGGATGATATAGAAGTCATAGAGGTCATCAAGGTTGGGGATATACCTATCCCTCTCAACGATTTTATCACTATCGATGAGGAAGATGTAAGTTATTTTTGTAATTCGTTTTTATTTTCAACTGCAACTGTTTTTGGGTGTTTTTTTGGGGTTTGGTACCTAAAATGTAAAACTGTACCCTATTATTAAGATTCCGCTGTCCGTCTGCCACGAGGCTGTATAACATAAACCGTAACGTGATAGTTGGACAATAGTTGAAATTGGACATGTCGAGCTTCATTGTCTCGACGCTTTTCTGGTGGTCGCCATTGTTGATTCTGGCTTTCAGGAGTTGCAGTAGTTTGAGTATAGTGCGGTGGAAATTTTCGCTGATGATGTATTTCGTTGCCACTATGACAATAAATACTTAAAAACAGAATAAAATAAATGTTTAAGGGGCTCCGATACAACAGACATGATTTTATGCCTTTCTTTGAAGATTGTGGTATGGAACCCTTCATGCGCGAGGAGTACGACTCGCACTTGGTTTTTTTTTCTACATTTCTAATTCTTCTCTTGATTCTATGAATTCTGTCCAATTGCTGGTGTACTTATCACTTCTCGAATTCAATTTGAAAGAATAAGAAAAAAGTTTTTGTGTCTAACAATGTATTTTCGTTCTTCTTTACATAAACATTACACTTACATCTTTCAGGATAAATCCCAAAGCAGCGGACGTAGCAGTCCAACCTTAGATGATTTAGAAGAAAAGAAGCGACTATTACTAAGCGCATTAGAAAGTGCAACACCAAACACTTCCATTATTAGTATATTGGACACCACAGATGAGAATATAGAAGAAAAGTTAACCGAAGATACTGACGAAAACATGGACGCCAAAGTAGATGAGAAGCAGAATGTCGAAGAAGACAATAAACAAGATATAAATGACGCTGAAAGCAATGAAAATACAAAACCTGAAAGTGAAACGACACAAGAAGAAACTAAAGCTGACGTAACGTCTAAAGAAATTATGGTTGAAACTACAGACGAAACTCCTAGTGAATCAATAGCAGAACCACCAAATGAAGCTAATGAAATAGCTGTTGAAGATGAAACACCATCTTCAAAAACCACTCCAGAAGATGACAATAAAGATAAGAGAAAAGATACCGAATCTGATGCCTTCAACACCCCTGAATCAAAACGGGGCCATGTAAAGGGAACGGAATTAGGAACTCCAGTCATGAACATCGCCTCCTCATATCTCAAACTACCCACAGATGACAAATTCGCTAAAGACATTTGTGACGTCATCAATTTCGAAAACCTACCGAACTCTACAGGGAAGTACAAAAAAATAAGTGCATTACTCAAGAAGGTAAAAGATGAAGTGGACAGAATACAAGACTCATGATACTAAAATACCCCCTTTAGGGGACAGAACTGTTATAAGTCTTTTAATGCAAGGTGTATGTACGGAATTGATGTTAGAGCGTATTTGTAAATTGAGGTAATGTATTTTTTATACTACTCAATAGTATAATTCCATTTTTGGATGAAAACGCAATATTTTATAGGTATGTTTTGATTAAATAGTCTTTTTTAAGTTACCAGTCCCTGGTGCATTGCAGCATAATCCATTGTAAGTACTTTCAAACCAAGTTTTAATTAGACCCTTTTCGTGTTCGTATGTTGACAGAATTTGCATTTTATAGTGTTCATTGTTTTTTTTTTCTCCAATTACACATCAGTTTTTATATCAGTGTGTATTTTATTTATTGTTTCTATTGTATAGCCCATATTGACTATACAAAAGCGAAGACACGTTATTAAGTGAAAAAATAATAACAGTAAAGTCATGAAATTTATTAGTAATTAATAGTTAGCAAGTTAATTGTCCATTCAATAAAATGCCGTAAGAATCGGGTATTTACGGTAGGAAAAAAAAAACAATTTGTTTTCTCACAGTTATATTTATTTTTCTTGATAAATATAATCTCGATCGGTTTGTCAAAAAAAAATACATTAAATATGTAGTCAATAAAGTAACTCAGAAATAAAATATGGTTGAAAATATAACCCAACCCAAGTGAATTAACTAAAACTAGTGGAATATGCATTAGTTCGACTCGAAAAATAACAAAAAGTCACTGTGGAAAAATAATCTCCTTGTTTTTGGACAAAGTGTACTTATATTTTATTTTTCTCATCTCACTTTTATACTAAGTGTAACACAAGCATAAATAAAAAAAAAGATAGTTACAAAACCCTAGTTTGCATCTGAGGCAAAGTTTGAACAACTTTAGGTTTTATCACGATTGAGGAGAAATCTTATTTCTCCATTTGTCTTAATTTACATTGGAGCCAAATTGAAATGAAGCGAATATTTGTATCGAAAAAATAAAATATGGCCAGATCACTGAGTGGTAAGATTTAATGTATAGAAATGATTGAAACACGACACGAGACGCCGACAGTAACGAATTCGCGTACTTACAAAGATGTCCAAAATTCGCTTCCTTTCCATTTCGCGCCAATATAAATTGACCATTAATATAAGTCATTACGGTCGAAGAAAATCGTAGACATATTGTTTTCTCTCAGTAAATGGCCTGCGCAAAATAATAATGATTTATTATATAATAATCAAAAAATTGCAGCGCATTGCATAAGGTATTAAAAATAAGCAAAAAAAAAACATAATTTTATCAATGCGTTTCATCATGCCAGCTACTTTCTCTGGAAACTTGAGCATATATTATTTTATAGAAGGTCAGATCTTGATTGCATTTTAAGATTTTATAATATTGCACTTACTCGATGCTATAATATTAAGAGGTATCGAATCATTTGAAAAAAGTTTTTTTACCAGCTGGTAATACGTTTTACGGTTCTATCAGCGCAAGAGTTGACACATATATTGGCGCTGAAGCGGTTTGAGCCGTATTCATCACATATTTACAAATTGTATGCAGCGTAGTCGTTTTTTTTTTAGGATATTCAAGCTTTCCTTGCATAGAACTCTCACAATCGAATCAACCGACTCCATTTTTTTAAAACAATAGAAAAATGTTAAGATACCTCTTCGTGCTTTCGTAATTCGTAATACCATACATAAGTATTTAAATAAGTGCTTATTGATTGAGAAGTATTAGCATAATAATTTTCTTTACAGAAAACAATTAAACACCTGTTTCAACAGACTCCCACACTGTAGAATTATTGAATAGAAGAAAGATATTAATAGCACCAAGTTATGAATAAAACAAAAATAATAAATACATATTTTGGGAGTTCGGACAAATTATACGAAAACCGTCATAATCCCGCGTCTATAAGAATCATTATTGTAACGTCTTTGATGTCAAAGGTAAGGCAACAGCGAAACTAAATTTTTATAAGTTTATTGAAACTTTCCAATCGTATATAATAACCTTATCAGTACATAATACCTATACAAGATCTTATACATCTACACTTATGTTGTGATGACGTCTCGCTGTCCACAATTGGGTGCGATACATTTTACTATATAATACAATTACTGGAATTCATTGTTAGCATGACCCTCTTGAACATGGACTCCTTGTCTTATATTCTTGGGGGCGTTGGAGGCGCTCCGTCGTGATCCTGGGGACAAATAAGGAACTGGTTACTTCAAAATTAATGTTAAGCATTTTTTTAACCTGGTAAAATCATTAAATGAGTCCTCCCACGAAGGGCGGGACAGGAGGGACTGTCAGACTTATTAAGACACTCAGTCATTACGACTAAAATTTACGGTGTCCTTCAATAGCCCTTTACATTCCAGGGTCACGGTTACCTGATAAAACAGTCCCGCGACCCTGGTAGGCTTTGGCCCTCTAAAGGGGCCCCGTCGTTGGTAACAGCTCCATGAGGCGCGCATAGAACACGACGCGCTGTCGACCCAAGCATGGTCTATGAACGCATGCCCGCGAATGTTAAGCATTAATAATAGATTTAGCCACGAGCCCCGGCTAAATAATAATAGCGCACTGATCAAGGAAAACTGGCCTTCAATAATATAATCAAAATAGTTTGTCCATGTTACAGGCTTGAGGTTGCCAGAGGCGGCTGAATTCACTCTGATACCAGAGATAGTAACATATGACAGGCCGAGATCAGGATAACACACGGTCCGTCAGTATCCATGGTCAGTGCCTCGCTATAAAGCAACGACCATATATAACTAGACTCCTAATCACAGGCGACCGATGTCTGTCAACACATTAGGTAAACAAATCTTATAACCGTCGTGACTCGACCACTCCTGTGAGTCCCCGTGTCGCACTGACCTTGAGTTAGCCAATCAGAACGCAGTATTAGCCAATCAGAACGCAGTACCCCGTCTCCCTCGCTTACGTCGTACCTCAGCGACTTGACAGAATAATTTTCGTTAGTCAGATCGTGCATGAGGCGTCTAGTTATAAATGGTCGTTGCTATAAAGAGTCAGAAAGACACCCAGTCTTACTAAGTCAAATAGGGAGTTGAGTTGCTCCATGTTAAATACTGGAAGCTGACATAAATGTTGCTGGGAAGGTTAACCAGAAGATGATAACTTACAAAAATAAACAAAATTAAAGCATTTATTTCAAGTAGACCAAGCACAGGCAGACGGCATTTTTCAATACCTATACGGTTTTTAAACGAAATTGCCTTCTCGATGAATTGAAACGAAGTTCTACTAAGTAAATACAGTTTGAAAGGTCAGAGATCAGACACGCATGACCGTTGAGATTAAATGTACAGTTTGTTTGTATTATGTATGATTTTAACTGTGGAAAAACCAAGTCAAAACATTATTATCAGTCACTTATCATTACTTAATTCTAGGGGTTTGCCACTATATTTTAATCTACATTATTAATATTATAAAGCTGAATAGTTTGTTTGCTTGTTTGGTTGGTTGAACGCGCTAATATCTGGAAGTACTGGTTCGAATTGAAAAAATATTATTGTGTTGGATATTCCATTAATCGAGAAATCATTCATCATCATTATTAATTCATCATTTAAGAGCCGAGCAGCGTTCTCACTAATGGGGCACCGAAGATAAGTTTTAACATTTCCTCAAACCCAATTTTAGAAATCAATGTTGGTAAAAGTAGACACGCCCATATTTTGATATGAAAACAGGAGAAGAATACAGAGGCACACTGACCCAGTGTCAAGGTTATCTTAAAAAAATCTTCATTTGAATTTTGTATATGTGTCAGGCTCATGATTAAAAAAAAAAAGCCGTACCTAATTCTAGAAAAAATCAAAGGCGATCAATTACAATACAGATTTAATCATAAAAACTTGTATTGATTAACTTGTCATGTTGTTAATGGGTTTTCTGGAACTTTCTACTGGAATCATTAATGTAGAAAATTATGATAGCATAAATATTAAAACGTAATTAAATATTCATTTTGATAATGACTTTATAAACCTCTAAATCAAAGCATTTATTTCAAACACGACAGTTAGGTACAGAAACTTTAGAACTGTCAAAGGGGAAAAAAATATTATAATTACTACAAAATTATGGTGCTACAGTCCCAGCCACAAGACAGAATAACAGTGAAAGTACCGTAAATGCCCATTCCTAGGCGTAGATCTCTACTATGGAGAAGTATGGGCAAGAAATTACATGGACACTCTTACCTCATTGTCATTTAGTAAATGCAAGAACTTGCATGCAAGCTGGACTACATAGTGATATTAATTTGATTAACTGAATTTATTGTCCATTAATAGACTGCAAGATAACTCGTCTAAATAAGACCTTGGAAGACTTAATTATGAAAATGAATTCAATTATTTTGTAAGTTGATTGACTGGAAACAACTTAGCTATTATTTGCTGGATTCATTTCTTGTTTGTTTTGATTTTTACCTTGATATGCTATTTTTACGTCATAATTTTAGGTGACATGACCTAGATTGTATTTCAGTAGATCCAGGGTTGGATTGGGCCGGAAGAGCCCGGGCGGCTCCATGACCCGAGAGTTATACGTACAATTTTTGGAAAAGTGTTTCAGGCACACTCAAAACTTATCCAATACTTCTTCAATTATCCCTAAACATAGAAATGCAGACCTGGCTGAGAAGCAGCGGAATCGAACAGAGCTAGACATTTTTAACGATGCGTATTTTTATTGGTCCCAACAAAGGCCCTTGAGGCATCTCGAAACCTTTCTACTTTTAAGATGGAATATTACAGAGTAGAAAAATTAATAATCCGGATCATTTAGTCGCGATTTACTCCTCACGAGGTGCAAAAATTAATTCTTAAATTCCTATTAATTACTAATGGCAATTTATAGCGCACCTATACGCGATGTATATCAAACTGGCGCCACTGGCGCGGGTATCCGGTCCTAACTACTGCTGCGTAAGCCAGGCCCGCGGAGGCTGGGGCCGGCAAAGGCATCAAGACTATATGCCCAGTCCGGCCCTGGGTGCACTAGCACAATACAAACTGTTTAGTAAACACATAATGACTTTTGTCGACAATTTTAGCCGTTTCGTTTTGATACGGCTTTCATTTAACACAATGATCGCGTACGGTACATTCAAGGTCTACTCGCGACTAGCTTGGTTGATTTATATAAGCGGTGGACGATTGGTAGCGTTTTCACCTGGCTTAAAATTGAAAAATTATGACAAATGTTACAGGACAAAGCGTTTGGGGAAGTGATCACAGTTATCGACACAGAACGGGCTGAGCCAATCACCAGCCACCAGCGCAGCGCATGTACATTCAATTATGTACTATGAAGAAGTTTTTTTTAGTACTGGAACGCAAGGGCAAGTAAAGAAACCGGGTGGTTTTTAGACAGTACGAGTCTGACAGGGCCGGACTCACTTTTTTATTTTCCACCCCAAAAAAGGAACATAATAAAAAATGTTAGTTACCTGAGAATTGCGTGTAGGCTTGGCTGCGTCTTGTATCTGGTTGCGGCGCGGGCGCATGGCGTACATGGCAAGCGCGAGGGCCATCATGAGGAACATTACCATGAAGCTGTTGGCAGACGACTCCGGCCTTGGAAGCCCGGGCAGAGCGTCCACGCAGTCACTGTCTGTGCAGTACGACTGGCCTTGACGGAGCTGCATGAAAGAAGAACGGTTTGTAAATGAGAGTGTAGCTAGACGACTTGATGGTCGAGAACAATAAAAAAATGATATCTGTGTAAAAAATCGTGCTCCGTGATATATTGAAGCTCTCCGGTAGTTTAGAAGCACCTGTTGTCGACGTTTTATAAGTGCCCTCATGGGCCTATGTGAAATAAAAATATTTGATTTTGATTTAGAACAAAACAGAAAAACTCGATACAGTTGCTATTATCCGGGCTGCAGGTCAGAGATGCCCGGTTGATAATAGATTCGTCTCATCTTACATTATCCATTAAGTATCTTGCTATCTAGCTGTATTAACATATTTTACATGTAACGACTGCTTATCTGAATTCCACAATACAGTAACTGAGTAATACGATATCCTTTGGCAAGATTGGTTGTGTGACCTTCGAGCTTCTAACTGACAAAGATCTACAAATGATAGCCGGGACCAACGGCTTTACATGCTTTAAGTCCGGTCTTTACACATCTTTACACAAAACATAAAAATTACTAAAAAATATGTGTATAGATCAGAGGCCTTATCATAAGATTTATGTATTTATATTCACAGCGTACTTGAAGTATTTACTGCGTTTATTGTATAGAAAAATTGAAGAAGAACCTCTAGTGTATAAACGAGGAACTATTTTTTTCCTTCAAACTAACGTTAAAGTTCCAGTATACGTCACAAAAAGGGGAAAAGACATGATAGGGCTACAGTTACCTTTTGAGGAAAAACAATAACGATATTACGTATTGTATGCTACTTAAATAAAATATAAACCGTTTCAATTCTATATCGTTTTCACAGTCAACATTATGATGTGGCTATTGTCCATGTAAGTTATTTGAGATCAGTGACTCATCTAAATACGATGTGTCTACAGCCCACGAGCATTCTGCTTGTCATAAGTAATTATTTAGGTATATGCTACGATTCAAACTGAGAGCCTCTTGTTGTTTTAAAAGTAAAGACTATTGAATTAGCAGGTTTGTTTCAGCACACTGGAATGTAAGGAACAGGGTGAGTTTTATTTAACACTAGCACTTCGCCCGCGACTTCGTCCGCGCTTATTTCGAACACTGCTTCTGAGAATTTCTACTCCCGGCCACCCTTTTTATGGAATACTTTTAAAAGTCTAAATCAATATCCATTCCATTCAAAAATTCTATCGACCCCAAAACAACCCCCTAGGAGTTGATTTTCGCAACGTCTCGTCTTAATAAGCATCTACGTCCTAAAGATAGACCCCATGCAAGAGACTCGTAGCACTTGTAGATACAAAGTTTCATACAAACTATGAAGCTAAAAACTACCCCTTAGGAGGTAATTTCGCTAAATCCCGTCTTATGTAGCACCTAAGTCCTAAAAAAAACTCTCGTGAAACATTTGAAACTCCTAGTACTTGTAGTAATGAAGTTTCATACAAACTATAAACCCCAAAAACCACCCTTTAGGGGTCAATTTCACAACACCCCGTCTAAGTGAGTACCTGAGGTCCAATTTCGCAAAAACCCGTTGGTTACGCTGCGCAGAAAGAACGGTTAGGTCTTTTATCTATAACTTCATGTCATTGAACGACTAATCTGATTGGCTGTGAAGGGTCCTATCTCTATCCTCTTCCCGCACATATCTTCTCGCTTTAGTACGAGAGAGACCGCTTAAAAAGCGGCCGCAGTTGAAACTCGTGGCCAATCGGTTACTCACAACGCGCACCTCACGTCAGAGCGCTCAAAGTTGCCTGCTGTCGACAGCCGCCCCTCAGCCGCGAGGACGTCTCCGGATAATTAAGGTATTGTGCAATCCTTCCTATATTTCGATCTGCATTCTGTCTTGTGTTCCCGGCAGAACGTAATTTCCATGTTTTATTCACAGCCAATTAGCAATTAGAAAAATTTAGCATAACCCGCGCTTCCACCCGTCTTAATGAGCATCTAAGTACATCCTCTAAATAGCTCCCGTGCAGAGTCTCCCAGCATTTGTAGTAACTAAGTTTAACACAAAATACCAACACCAAAAGCAACCCTTTCGGGGTTGATTTATTAAAAATCCCGTCTTGTGTATCACCTACGACTATTTTTTTCTTTTGTAAAATCAATAAATATTTACCAAGATTAACGCATCAAAACTTGAGTGGGTGCTCGTGATCGTGACGTCAGAATTAAATCAAAATTAACTAACTTTCTGACGTATTTCTAATTTTAACAGCTTCGTATCTCCGTCAATTTTGGTTTGCATAACAAAGGAGAAAAAAACTGATCGAATATTTTTTGATTATAGGTAATCTAGCTGACGGACGACAATAGAATTTTTCAGTCAATAGCCAATAATTGCGTAACTACCGGAGAGTAATAGCCATTACGACATAGAAAATGAAATGACTACAGGCTAATTAAAAATTTAAGTATTTCTATCAACGTCTACCTATCATGTGTTCATTACGTGATCGATTAATTATTTTAGATTCAATGTCGGTGAAACCAATTTCCTGCGTTTGTTTGTAAATAATCTCTGGCATTTGTAGGTGTCATGGAATATTTATAATTCATTTGCTTTGTTGATGCGTAACTGAACTTGGGATTGCATAAATAACGGTTATTTAAGACTAAGTACTGTTTATGGGCTAAAAAATGTCTCCGACAAACGTCTCTGTGTCGAATGAGCCACCGATAAAATGTTTCGTTTATCAGTTCATCGACAAAACCTTTCAACTACAAACGATTCGACGACAAAACAAATATTCATGAGCGGATCGACGACATAATCTTTCACTTATAAATCTCAAAACTTCTTCATAGTTTTTATAAAGTTTCTATTCATAATAGTAGGTACTACAGAGTACCTATGCCTAATGTAAAACTGAAATTGATCACGCCTTATTATTACGAAGAATTAGCGAGATTGAGGGCGAATTTAATTATCATTCATCTCCTAACTTTAATATAGATGTTCTTTATTAGCATTTCTATTATTGGCAAAATTACTGAAATAAATATCCGCAGTTTCTTTAAAACGGTATTTTAGAAAAACTAATAGAATGTAAATTATCTTATAACCAAACTGAGATAAGTAAGTTATTCTATGTAAAGATATGCTATAATGATCACAGGAACACGGGGCCCTGGGCAACTGTCCAGTGCCCATTGGGAAAGGCGGCCCTGGCTATAGCTTATGTCCTCACTCATAATCCATTTATACCAACATAATTAGTTTGATTAATACAGGCGTCCTTTTGTCTTATTTATATTTTAGGCATCACTCAAGGCCCCTTGTTGATTTCGTCGCATCTTTTGTTTGCGCACTGCACCTGTCTACGTTGTTTAAACATGTGTTTAAGTATGAGATTATAATGCAGTAATTAATTAAAGTGGACGTACACGTGCAATACTGGGAAATATGCAGACAGTTTTAAAATAATGGGGCTCTTAATATCGTGTCCTGACAATTGTTAATGAATGTCCGTTTCTACACGAGATGGACAAGCTAAGATGTTTTTTTTTTAAACTGCCTTTCCGTCAATAGATGTGTGTGTGTCACTCTGTTGTGTGACAATACACATTAAAAACGTAATTACTAGGTACTTCTGTTATAAGCGCGTGCTCTTAATTGGAACACGTTAAGTTGCAACACAATCTTATCGGATAAATTATCATAACATTGCCAGATAATATCGCTCTGAATAATGTTCTATACACGTCAACTGTATGTATAGTTTTAAAATAATTTATATTTTAAAAAGTGTACGTCGGTATGATAGTATACGTCGGTATGATAGTATGGTAGGAATAATAATGGTAGTTTCATCAAGCTTTTTGGAACTTGCAATAAAAGAACAAATTTTGCCTCTAGTCTAACCCACATTTCCAAATATGAGATGCTTTTAAAAAGCATCATCAATTTCTTCAAGTTAATGTTGGGTGAAAACTTCCCCAAAAGCCTTCCTTTCCTTTTTTTTCAATGGATTTGCTCTTGGTCTCAATGTAGAACAGAAAGAAAGATGAGATCGGAAATTGAGCAAGCTCATTCAGAAAGATCGGAACTCCCGACCACGGGACACAGTAAAAACTAGCGCCCCTTGAGCCAGGCGGCGCTGGTGAGGCCTACAACCGCCAATGGAATTGCGCAGCCGTCACAAGTAACAGGTAGCCTATGGTGCCTTTTGCTCTGGATGGACCGCCAGAAGGTGGATTTCGCCAAGATCCTCAAAAACAGTTTGAAAAACGTTGGCAATGCAAAAGTAGATGCCCATGATGAGGGCTATGATCAGAGTGGAAAGTGAACCTTCATGAAGGAGCTGCATTCAACATATTACGTGAATAGGTCCATTCAAGACGTTTGGATTATCTGCAATACACGGGCGACTGCGACAGGAAGTGCACAATGTTGTTAGCTCAATGCACATTCATATGTATTGCTACAAGAGAAAACAATATTGTCCATCTGTTAGGAACGTCGTAAGGCTTAGACTTAGAACGTGAAGAACATATGACTTATACACACAAATGTTGAAAAATCAAACAACACCAACATTGGAATAACATTGACGTTTTTTTATAGGTATCTGATAGCATCATTGCCGTGCTGGTATTCAGGTGCATCTGATGGTGGTACTGGACTGCTTATCTGACCTTACCCCTTGGTAAGACTGGTTTTCAAACTCTTTGGGCTTCTAATTCCCCGAATATTTAGTATTTTCGGATTTTCTAAATTTCCGGTTTTATCTCTTTATCTCAAGGACTGATACCATTCTGGTCGCGTGAGAGCTGTCTTATCTGGAAACTGTGACCCCGAAACGTAAAGGGCTATTGAACAAACATCTTGGATTTTAGTCAGTATGAGTCTGACAGTTCAGGATGCAAAGGCGTTTTAAATGTGCTTGTGCATAATACATTGTCCACTGAGAAAAGTTAAGATCGTGATGACATTGATGTGACTTTAAAATATAATTTAAAAAAAAAACCTTAGATGATTTTTATGGAAACTTTTGCCGCATTACGTAAGATGGCAAAAAAGACATGAACCGGAACATGACCTCAGACGTAACAGATATCTCTGTCGTTCCTAAATAAACTAGCCTTCAGATTACAGTATCAGTATTTTCAACTGCGTTCAACAAATTGGCTTTCGAATGAAAAAATCTGATGAATCCATCAGTTATAATAATAAAAAAAATTCGACCCAAAAAAAAATTCGACCCATATTTTTTCTTTCGTTTCGTACGTTCTATTATTGACGGAGATACGACGCTTTTCAATTTGGCAATACGTTACAATTTAGTACATACAATGTTTATTGAATTCTGACGTCACGAGGCCAGTCTTGAGTTTTGATCCATTTAAATCTCAAAATTTCAACTAAACTTTTTTCTTAAACTTTTAAAATATTCATTGATTTTAGAAATGAAAAAATCGTGTCCGATATTTTTCAAAACTGTAAATGACGGACTAATAAGAATTGTAATTTATTGAAGAGCTGTCAATTAGCCAATAATTATGGTACCTAATTTTATTTTATTGGTTCAAAACTACACTACTTCCACGATATTGACAGTGGGCAGCACAGGAGTCTTTTCGGCTGCATTATTTTCTGACTCACTGAATATTGATTTACAGACTATGTAATGGCAGATTTACATTGAGTCAGTAACTGACGTCAGTGCTGGCGCCGAAAACTGACTCGTGCTATTTATACGAGGTCAGTATTTCAAGAAATCAATTTACATTATGGCAGTACCAGGTCAGCACTGACTCGTCAGTGGACCACAGACTAAATATCAGTGGACTGACGCCAGTTACTGACTCAATGTAAATCTGCCATCACTTTAAAAACTTCAATTCCACTGTTAGTTATGCGAATCCTTATCTTCTACCCACGTACCTAAGCTATGGAAAAAAAAACACAACGCAGTTAGCATAGACGGCTGTCGGCTATAAACAATAAAGTTTTCAATTACAAGCATGAAACCATTGGTAGGTTTATCAGCGGCGATAAGGGACCCAGTTAACAATCTAATTGTATAACTACTAGCGCTCCGCCCGCGACTTCGTCTGCGCGTGTTTCTAACTTCGAACTCACTCAGTGAATTAAATAACCGGTCACCCTCTTTAGTATTTTATTTCGTTCTCTTTTTGAAATATTAGTAGTGTAGAAAAACTGTTTTTCCGATGTTCACCCCGCTAGGGGTTGATTTTTGAAATATAGATAAATACGCATCCTTTATTCGATTGAGAGATAATTTATGCCCAGTTTTGAGTTTATCAAAGCAAACAGTAAAATCCTTCCCTTAAAACTTGAATACCCCTTTTCACCAACTTAGGGAGTGATTTTCGAAAAACCCAAAAACACATGTTTGATTAGTTTTGATCTAATTTCTATAAATTGAGTTTCAAATTTATCGGTTAGTGCGTTATGATCTTCCCATACAAACTTTTACATCGTCTAGATTACCAATGGAGGATAGTTTTAAATAACTAATAATGCCCATCTTTTTTATTTACTTACTCATATTCACCAAGGTTCAAGTTTATAAACCTAAGGGATAAGATTTTACATCCAAAGGTTTTCACCCCTATAGGTGGATTTTCGCAAAATCCCTTCTAAGTGCTTTCCTACATAATACATTGCAACTACCAACCAAAATTCAGGTTATACGTTTAGCGGTTAAAGATCCTCCCCTCAAACTTGAATACCTCGTTTAACTTTGGGGGTGATTCTCGAAAAATCCAAAAACACGTTTATTTATTTTGATCTAGTATATAAATACTGATTTTCACATTATTCAACTCATGCGTTATGATTTTCCCATACAAAATAAACCCAAGGAATAAGATTTTTCATACAAACGTTTTCACCCCTGTTCACCCCCTTAGAGGAGGATTTTCGCAAAATCCCGTCTTATTGCTTCCCTACATGGTGTAGACTGCAACTGCTGTCCAAAATTCAAGTTACTGCTTTTAGAAGTTTAGTCGAGTCTTAATAAAAAACCTTGTTCTTTTATTTATACAGGGTGATTTGTAATTCGATGCGGTCCTTGAAATGGGTGATACTAGACCTTATTTGCAACAATTTTAACCCCGACAACATGGGGTCTAAACTGACTGGTTTTGGAGATATCGAACTTTAAAGGTTTTTCGAAAAATTTCTACCTCTCCAACATTAAGTGCTAATTGTTAGAAAGTAACGATGGTCACCACTCAGAATTTATACTTTTCTGATAGAATATAAAACACTGAATCTAGTGAATACAAGTTTGTTATAAAACTAATTATATCTTGGGAAATTAAGTGTCATAAAGTTTGTGTTTTGAAGTTTTCTGAAAACTTCCCTTGTCTTTCAAAGTATATTTAAAAAAATAAATGTATGACACTTGGTTTACAAATTACAGGAAAAACTTTCTTGTCTCATTACCTTTCTAAAATGGTGCCACAGTACCCACTTTTAGTTAGTGTCCGACCAGAAAATTAGGGTTGTTACTGACAAGGTAGTAAATCAACGAAAATTGGTTGTAAAGTTTTTTCGACCCAAAATTTTTTTTCTGTGGTTTTTGTCCAAACTGTTATCTGATATTAGATTTTTGAATCAATGCGCTAAATCCTGGTCGATGACATCAGGCATAATCGCGCTTTATCTGGAGTATTTTTAACTATCCTACCAGTAGGGTGACCTAACTTTTATGCACGCCCGTTTAGTTTTTTTTTTTTTTTATGAAACCAGAGTTCACAAATATTCCGTCATTGTACTTAAGTTTCAAGTAGCTGTTTTAACTTAAATGGAAGAGAATTGATGGTTTGACTATCTGGTCCATAGGTAAAATACTCCAAATAAACACCGACTTTGCCTGATATGATTATGTGATTACGGCCAGGTTAATCCTGGCCGTAATCACGCGTATTGACTCAAAAAGCTAATATCACATAGCAGTTTGGACAAAAACCACAGAAAAAAAAATGTTGGGTCGAAAAAATTTTACAACCAATTTTCGTTGATTTACTACCTTGTCAGTAACAACCCTAATTTTCTGGTCGGACACTAACTAAAAGTGGGTACTGTGGCACCATTTTAGAAAGGTAATGAGACAAGAAAGTTTTTTCTGTAATTTGTAAACCAAGTGTCATACATTTATTTTTTTAAATATGCTTTGAAAGACAAGGGAAGTTTTCAGAAAACTTCAAAACAGAAACTTTATGACACTTAATTTCCCAAGATATGATTAGTTTTATAACAAACTTGTATTCACTAGATTCAGTCGTTCATATTCTATCAGAAAAGTATAAATTCTAAGTGGTGACTATCATTACTTTCTAACAATAAGCACTTAATGATGGAGAGGTAGAAATTTTTCGAAATACCTTTAAAGTTCGATATCTCAAAAACCAGTCAGTTTAGACCCCATGTTGTCGGGGTTAAAATTGTTGCAAATAAGGTCTAGTATCACCCATTTCAAGGACCGCATCGAATTACAAATCACCCTGTATATACATATAGATAGATAATGTATTAGCTTCTGCCCGTTACTTCGTTCATGAAGTTAAGGCCACAAACCAACCATAGGAATTTGTAATCAGTAGTACAGAAATAATATCGTCGTAGTTACGTATAAGCGAAAAATTCTCATAAAATAAAAACTACTAAACTACGCACCCATGTTACAGGAGAAATTTCTATGCTTCTTTAAAAGAAAACATTTGTCACAGTGGTTAATTTTATTCCTGCTATCACAATGCACATAAGCCACAGCTTGTGGTTATTTTTATTTTTTTAAATGGGTTTCCTTTTTCTAATGTTATTCAAAGTAAAAACTTATTGTATTACATTTAGAGTTGAAAATTAATGAATATTCAATAACAAGTTAAGGAAAATGTAACTTCATCATGGACATAAATAAATTTGTTGTTGTACATGGTCAAATGGATTACTAATATATTTGTTTTTTAAATGAAACATTATTACCATAGTTTCGGTTGCCTATTCTACAGCACCTCATTACTTGTCAAGAACTTGTGGGGTCCTATTTATTACTTTCACAACATTCTCTAAAAAGGTAAAAATGAATGATTGTTATGAAACTTCATAAACATTGAACAGAAACTCTTTACTATTTTATAAAGAGGAAGGAGTCCGAGTGCTTTGGTTACTTCTATACAAGTTGCAAATTGTATACAACTTGAACAAACCCACATTTATACAAGTTGCAAGTAGGTAGTTTGAACTTGAACAGTTTGTTTTTTTCTTATTCAAGCAACTTGTATACAAATGTGAAATCCTAATTGTATGCAAGACAGGAAATATGCGTTAAGAGGTAGTTTTGTATAAATAATGTCGCACAATACAGTTATTCAATAGTCAGCCAAAGAATGTGTTGATAAACTTTATCTTAAATATTTACATTTCATGCCATTATTGTTTTGAATTAATTGGGTGGTTGTTTTATAACAACAGCTACAAGAATTCAATTACAATACACTGTTGTAAACTAATATGCCAAATCATAAGTTTTCAATAAAAATAATTCACTTTTAATCTATGATTTCTAAATTGCTGCAAAATCAGTTTAAAAACTAAACAGCAGCCTTTAAAATGTCATTAGGTAACTAGCACCATACTGTTGATTAACATATGGACGAGAAACTAAAATAATATTTCTGCAGGCAAGAAAATAATGTAGATCAAATTTATATTTACAAACAATACTTAGCGAAATAATAACTTGAAAGCACAACAATACAAAATAGATTGTTAGTAAACATTGAAACAGAATGTGCTAAGGACGAGTTGTTTTGTGTACGTGGAAGTTGCAGAGACGGCGGTCCACCCACTTTAATTACATCTACAACTCCCAAGGTTAAACAACTTACCAAAGAGATGAGCCGACGCATCGCCAGTTCATGGTTCCACAGGCACTCGCAAGGATCCATTTCATCGGCCATATCTACAACAAATAGCACTTAGATATCGCTCTGTCGACACAATACTTTCTTTCTCCCAATCTAAGTACTCCCAACTTGATGATTTCAATAATCAGCTGACATGCCAACAATTAATGGCCAAGGTGATTACGTCAACTGCTCAACATAACACTTTTCCTCGTTTCGATAACGTCGGCAATACCACTAAGTAATAATAATCTACATCTTTGTTTTTATTTACAAATACAAAAAAACACTGGTCAAGGATTAGCTGTCATGGGTCTATGAAACGAGAAGAGAAAGTAAAACAAAATTGAGGCCGTACCTGCAGCACTATATAGGAAAATTGAAAACACAAAAAATTAGGTGGCTATTGTAACTGAAACTGAATGCAACTGCGCTAAGTATGATAAATGACACGAAAATGCCGATTACAATTTACACTTGCGACGACATCTTTTCTACGAGTGCAGATGGGTGCTTGTAGCTTTGTGATTGGTAGTTCAATAAACATGATTGGGTGGCAACATCCAATCAGCGACGAGATACATGAGAGTTGACAGCTTATATTTTTTTTAATGTTGCCATTACTAATTTCGTTTGTTTATGGTAGAATTTGGATATCGTTTATTTTAGTACGTATTTTGCATTGAGCATGGCCTTCTACCTAATATTGCCAGACTCAAGCTAAGCAATAAAAAAATTGGTACAATTCTCAGTCCACGCTACTAATCTGTCTACTCACATCAAATTGCCTATTTTCAATAATCTCTCCCTCTCCCTGACGCGGCGATGGCGGGGTCTTTCAGACCCCGCCATCTCCTTCGTTACTGCTGCTGGACGTCGTATGTATTTTGCTCTAGTATTTTAAAGCAAAATGTATTTTGATTCAGACACTCTCTGAATAGGTATAAGTACAGTTTGCTCTTCAACTACAAAGGCAAACTGCGATCGAACTCAGAGCAACCCCGGTCTGGGTCAGCATACAGTTCAGAATCTAGCGCTGAACGTGCGCAGCGTCTCAGTGATTTAAGGCAACATGTCTCAGCAACAAGGGATAGGGAGACTAGCACTGAGCGCTCGCAGCGGCTCGCTAAACCAAAGAGTGAGAACATCGCAGGCCCGTGCTCGGGAATCTAGCGCTGAACATGCGCAGCGCTTAGCAACAGAAAGACAGCGGGCAGTTACAGTCAGTATGCAATAAAAACAAAATCGTCCTTTTGGCAGTTAGGAAATAAATCATAGCACCAGTTCTAACCGAACCACACTCATAATGTCATCACAAGTGAAAACGTTTACCGCCCAACGAAGTGGGCGGGTCAGCTAGTTTTGAATAAGGAGAGAAAAAAAACAAAAAAAAATTAACCGCCTTCAAAAACAACCACAAAAAAGGGTAAAATAAACTACAAAATAACTTTTCTTTCGGAAGTCGGTGGCGTTGTTTTTTTTTATTTCGTTGTCTTTTATGCCACCGACTTCCGAAAGAAAAGTTATTTTGTAGGTTATTTTACCCTTTTTTGTGGTTGTTTTTGAAGGCGGTCAAATTTTTTTTAAGTTTTTTTATTTTACTCTTTTTAACCGACTTCCAAAAGGAGGAGGTTCTCAATTCGGATGTTTATATTTTTTTTTATGTTTGTTTGGGCATAACTCCGTCGTTTACCAACCGATTTGAAAAATTCTTTTTTTTGTTGGAAAGGGTATACTTCGCGAATGGTTCCATTAAAATTTTATCGAAATCGGACTAGCACTTTTTGAAAAATCAACAAAAATGAACAAAATCCTAAAAAGTTTTCAACATTGTCTACACCGATTACTCCGAGGTTTCGGGTCGCTTTGTTTTTTTTATTCCGTTGTCTTTTATGCCACCGACTTCCGAAAGAAAAGTTATTTTGTAGGTTATTTTACCCTTTTTTGTGGTTGTTTTTGAAGGCGGTAAATTTTTTTTTTTAAGTTTTTTTATTTTACTCTTTTTAACCGACTTCCAAAAGGAGGAGGTTCTCAATTCGGATGTTTATATTTTTTTTTATGTTTGTTCGGGCATAACTCCGTCGTTTACCAACCGATTTGAAAAATTCTTTTTTTGTTGAAAAGGGTATACTTCGCGAATGGTCCCATTAAAAATTGAAATCGGACTAGCACTTTTTGAAAAATCAAAAAAATCAACAAAATCCTAAAAAGTTTTCAACATTGTCCACACCGATTACTCCGAGGTTTCGGGTCGGGTCAGAGCCCATTCGTCCCCTAAAATTCGTACCCCAGCATAAAAGTTGTGGATTCGGCCCCTATATAGGTGCCCATTGGTCTCCTGGTAGGGGACCAATTAATATTTTAATAAAAAATATTATTTTTAAGGTACCCATTCGTCCCCTCTAATATATATACAATATAACTTAAAGATTCGGCACCTGTTCAGGTGCCTATTGGTCCCCTGAGATAAAATTAGCTATATTTTACATAAGAAACGGTTAACATAGTACACTTGTGTGTGAACAGTTTATTAACGGAATTAATTTAATAAATCATAACAGATCATTGAAAAAAGAGCTATGATGAATGATAATCCGTCATGATAATAATCATAGATATATTAAAGAAGGAGATATGGCGTGGAATTCAAAATGTATAGAAATCCGATGAAGCCACAATTGCCCCTCCATAACGGATAATATTGCGCACACAATTCTGTCAAAACAATACTACGAACAATTGCACACACGCGCCATCGATAACTCAGTCATTTAAATATAAACCTAATTCTTTACACTACAGCGTACTTTTTCCGTATAATTTACTCACACAAACAATTATAATTGTGTGTTGTCGCGACACGGGGGGCGGATACGACTCTCCCGCTCAAATACAACGGACGCACCATGCGACATTACGACTTGGTGAGGTATCGTTATGTCAGTTTAACATTGCTTGTCAAGTCACTCGGTAATAGACTGAGGTGGTTGTAAAAGAGCAATGTATTTAATGCAAAAACAATACGGTCGGAGTAATATATGAAAACAAGAATAAAGTAGTACAAGTGATAGCTGAGCTAAACGATCAACACCAAGGCTTCACCGACACGCCCCCTTGCCACTTCTCCTGTTTTTAATATTTCTGTGATAATAATATAACCTGTCGATAGGCTTACGATGTAAAATTGTCTCTCTACGAATAGCTTGTTAAAACGGGTTACAAAAATAATAGATAAGGTGTTTTGTTTGTATGTTATGGCTGCCTATTGGTGGTGGTGGTGGTGACATATTGGTTCTTGAAAGTGACTGCGAATACGAGACTTCAATGTGTCTTTGGTCTTTTGAAAGTTCGCCCAACGAAATAAACAATACTGTCAATATTATAATAGTAATATTTTTAACATATAATAGAATCGTATTATCTCGTTTGAATCCTGGAATATGATTAGTATTATTATTGATGGTAATTCACTTTATGGTTCACACTTTTTTTTTTTTCAGAATTAACGATATTGTATTACCTATATATAATTATAACAAAAAAGAACCTTAATATATATACTACTACTATACTATACTACATTTAAAAACTAAAATTAAAAGTAAAATATTTACAAAAATGACTATATTAAAAATTTATGGTGGAATACTACAGTCATATTTTGACTAAAAAGTCAAAACTAAATTATTTACTCCTAAATATGTATAGCAATTTTTAATTCGCAATTATTATTTTATCATATTAATGGATGTTATTATGTTCTTGTATTCTAAGTGTTTCGTTTTAGCTCAATGTGGAGTCGTTGTCACTCTTATTAACCGACTTCAAAAAAAAAGTAGTTTCTCAGTTCGACCTGTATGTATGTATGTTTGTTTGGCTGAACGGATTTTGTTGCGGTTTTCAGCAAAGTGTTCATTACATTCTGGAGAAGGTTACGTTGCCCGCATAGATCCGTTTTTATTGCTTACTAGGATTGTAGATTTTCAAAGTCGTTGAATATCTAAACTGAAAAGGGAAAAATAAAAAACTTTAAAAAAAAAGGGAACCGACTTCAAACCAAACACAAAGAAACTGTAAAACAACTTTTCTTTCGGAAGTCGGTGGCCATAATCAATGAAATAAAAAACAAAGCCACCGACTTCCGAAACAAAAGTTATTTTACAGTTTTTTGTGTTTGGTTTTGAAGTCGGTTCCCTTTTATTCAAAAAGTTTTTTTAATGTACAAAAATTATGAACGTTTTAACATTAATTCTGTTTTGCTAACATTAATTTTTTATATTACCCTTTTCTGCGCGACTGTACCAGGACTACCAACCTGCAGTATACACATAAACATGTACTTATATTAGAAGAATGAATAAAAATAAATATTCTTCAGGGGACGAATGGGTCCCTCAAAAGTTCCAGGGGACGAGTGGGCACAGGGTGCGAATCTTGGGGGACGAATGGGCTCTGACCCTTCGGGTCCGATTTCGATGATTCTTTTTTTGTTCGGTACAGTATATCTGCCATTTGGTCCCATAAAATTTTCATTTAGTTTGGTACAGTAATTTCATTTTTAGCTCTTGTGTAAGATCGCCCATGTATGTACATGGGCGATGTTATTACCGGTGCTACGGATTACAATATTTTAGTGTACATGTAAGAAAGTTGAATATTGAAACTAAAACGGATAAAATAAAAACCGGCCAAGTTCGAGTTGGACTCGCCCATGAAGGGTTCCGTAGTAGCAAGCATAGATTAGGGATATAATTATATTGAGATTAGTAAGTAATATACACAAACAATAAAAATAACTTTGTTTTTCATAGTGTTTGTATGAATGGCAAAGTTATATTTGCGGTTTTTGAAAACGTACTATATCTCAAAAACTGCTAACTGTATCTCATCCAAACCAATTTTCGTTGGAAGTTTTTGTTGAGGTCTACATCATATATTTTTTTTTAGTTTTATCATTCTCTTGTTTTAGAAGTTACAGGGGGGGGACACACATTTTACCACTTTCGAAGTGTCTCTCGTGCAAACTGTTCAGTTTAGAAGAAAATGATATCAGTAACCTCAATATAATTTTTAAAGACCTATCCATAGATACCCCACACGTCTTGGTGAAAAAAAAAATTTTGAGTTTCAATTCTAAGTATGGGGGGCACTCCCAAAATTTGTTTTGTTTTTATTTTTGTGTGAAAATCCTAATGCGATTCACATAATACATCTACTTACCAAGTTTCAACAGGATAGCTCTTATACTTTCGAGAAAAAGTGGCTGTGACATACGGACGGACAGACAGACAGACAGACATGACGAATCTATAAGGGTTCCGTTTTTGCCATTTGGCTACGGAACCCTAAAAACTTTTTCAAAAAAAATATAACCGACTTCCCACAAAAAAGTTCAAAATAACCTACAAAAAACTTTTCTTTCGAAAGTCGGTGACAAAAAGCCAACGAAATAAAAAAGAAAGTCACCGACTTTCGAAAGAAAAGTTTTTTTGTAGGTTATTTTGAAATTTTTTGTGGGAAGTCGGTTATATTTTTTTTGAAAAAGTTTTTTATTTTAAATATTCAAACCATATTCTTGTCAAATACATCATTTTCTTACATGTGCACTAGAATTTGGTAATCCTTACCACGGGTATTAACATCGCTCGTGTACACAATAAGCTAATAACATTCCCTATCAAAAACTGCTGAACCGATTTTGATGAAACTTGGAGTGTTCTCTAAAGTGAACTATTCCTCGTACAACAAAAAATAATTTTGAAAATCGGTCCACAATTGGCGGAGTAATCGCGTAACAAACACTCAAAAAAAGTAAAGATCATCACATCATCCATCAATAAAAATGCTGACAAAATAAAAAGTACTGAACTAAATTGGATGAAATTTTTATGGGACCAATGGGAAAGTATAGGGGAAACTGAGGACACTTGATCCCCCCTTTTGTTTTTTGGCTATTATTTCGCGAATTTAAATCCGATTTTAAATATTCTGGTATTGAAATACGTGGAATTTAATTGGCTATACTGAGTATAATAGCTAACGATATCGGTATATATATTTAGTAACCAGCCCACGAAAACTTCGTATAGGGAATTGTATCATGTGTCCCATATATATGTCTGACTTGATCCCCACCCTCTGGGACACTTGATCCTGGGGGGAATAATACAGAAGGAAATGAAAATAACATGTGAAAATTGTTTATCATTGATTTATTTGCTAAGTAGGTAATCTAGAAACAATAAAAACATATCCACTGTTATAATAAAACACATATACCTATGTTTCAGCAAACATCACGTAATGTTCCTATTGTCACAAAATCTGTGAAATTTGTGACTGGCGAAAGTTTGGAATGTGTATTTTTTAAACGTAGCATTTTCCTTTTTATCATAATTCATCATAATAACATATATTATATCTCCCATAAGGAAGTGTACCATGTGTACCCTAGCTATGTCGAGGTTTTAAAAAAATATTGTAAAAAAATCGAGTACTATTAACGCTTTTCTATGAAACAGACGCTTAAACACATAGATAATGACTAGTTTAAAATTGATAATTATCCAAAATAAGTTTACTAACCACTTATTTAATCCATATAAAAACTTACGAAAAACATTTTCTTACAACACGAAACACAAAATCATCCGCCATCTGCTCAACTATCGAATTTGACATGGGTACCAATTTTAGAAAGTTAGGACGTACCATATGCTACAAATGTGGCCTCTCTAAATTTAAAGAGTGTTCACAGAAGCTCTGTAAATCCAGTGTATCTAGTCTCCCGTAAGGATCAAGTGTCCTCAGTTTCCCTACTGCATCGAACGAAAAATGAAGAATAACACTAAACGGACTAGAAACCTCGGAGTAATCGGTGTACATACATAAAAAAGAAAGAAAAAAAAACATACAGACCGAATTGAGAACCTCCTCCTTTTTTGAAGTCGGTTAAAAAAAAGGCTAAAGCAAGTCAAAAAGGAAAGAGGTAGAGGCTAGACATTTGGTTGTGGAAGACTCAGTCCATCCTTTAGGTCTATGTATAAAAAATAACTTGGCTGGATACAATAATAATTATATCTTTTCTTTTAGTGAATATGGGCGCGAAAAAATAACTACTGATCACGGTATCCGTGGATTATGGATACAACTTGCCGTGATCCGTGGCTAATTCAATCTGATACCGGGATCCGTGGAGACAAACCCATGGCTAACTGGATTTGAAGCCTGGCGTAAAATATTCAAAATAAATATCGAGATGTATATTTTTTTTGCCATGCCCAAATTTAATCTCAAGGACTCACCGAGAATTGATTTTACTTTATTTTACATCTCTCATATTCGGTAAGTAGGGCCTTTATTACCCCCAAATGGGGCTTGTAGGTAACCAATTAGCGCTCTAGGGTAATAATGTAGCTAGAAAAGCCCTAGGGCGGTAAGTAATTAAAAAAACTCTTCACTCTTTCAAAATACCATGGTATGAGTATAATAGTCATCAATTTTAAATATCGAACAGCGAAGCTCAATTTCGTTCTTGAAAAAAAAAGAGATGAAAAAAGGCGGGAATAGAAAACTTTTACTTTAAAATGTTTTATTCTTGTAATGCCGGTTTTTTTCTACTTACCTCATAATCGAGATGTTAAGCAGAGTAGTTAGCTCGGGTGTAAGCATCAATTGCACCCGTAATCAATTGCAATCGTATTTAGGCGCCCTCGCTGCGCTCTTGCGCCTAAATATCTCTGGCTGCAATTGATGCCTTACAGCTTACAGCCCTTCAGTCAACTATTGATTTGATTGGGATATTTTTAGAGGAAAAAAAACAGAATAGCTTTTTATTTAAATTATGATTACATCATACATACTGGGTGAGTGAGATTTGGCTATTTTTTGTAGATACATATTTATTTTTTAGAAAAGAGTGAGTTAAAAACCTGAATATAAACCTGTACAAATCGAAGCAACCGAAGGAAGAGGAAAGCAGAAGTGCTATTCTGCAATGTTCACTTTTGTTTAAGTTAAAATTCATTTGTGTTATAGTCATTGCAGATTCTCTCTATCTTCTAAACACTACGTCTATTGCTCGCGGGACTATTGGGTTACCGTGGCCCCGGAACGTCTTTACGTTATTGAAGAACACCGCGGATTGTAGTCAGTACAAGTCTCACAGTCCCTCTTGCCCAACCCTAGGTAGGAGGATTCATTTGATGACTTTACCACGCCAATAAAAAAGCGTCAGTAGTCAGCGAGACGCGACGTGACGCGACGGTATTGGTAATGTGGATGTTTTTATGTAGTAAATAAATAATGTTAGTGCACAAGATGACGTATAAATGAATGTGACGTAATAGGGATAGAGACGAAATAGCTAATGAGACGATTTGTCATCGCAACAATTATATTTATGTAATGACTTACCGTGTTTCGTACTATTTCGTAGTCGACAACGTAAACGGCTCTAGGACTCAGAGTTTCACTGACTGCTTGAAAAAATAAAAGAAAATATCTTTATCGGGCACATGGCAGTCATATATGCCACATAAGGACACGTAAACTGCAAACAAGATAACCTTGAGTAGGTATCTCGCAAAATAGGCCTTGTTCAGCTCTTCTCTATTCTACCAAGAATAGACAAAGTTATAACATGGTTATTTCAACACAATTCTACTGTTTTTCGCACGATTGTGGCACAATCCATAGACCATTGAAGAATAAAAACATCTATTTTCTATATTTTAAACATTGTCATATTCCATACTTAAAACAATAAGAATCTTCCTACTACGTTCTGTTATATTTTTTCTTTTCTTCCGTCGACAAATTCCGTTTCTACGGTGCCATTCTTAGTGTGCTGCCACTAGTTAATCATAATTTCACAGCGAATCATACTACACCGTAGCTGACAGCGTAGTCCGCTACGAATCTCATATTTTCAGTCTCATGCTACGCCGTAGCTGACAGCGTAGTACGCTACGAGTCGTACTACGCCGTAGCTGTAGGCCAGCAATTTGTGCGAAATTTTGTACTAGGACACGGGGCCAACTGGATTATTTGACCACGTAAAAAATAGGCAGTGTAGGTCATGTTTTTATAAATTCGCAGTTATATTGGCCCAATGATGACTTGTAATGAAATGTATTTATTGTTCTTATGACAACCCTGACTAGTCGTACTTAGCTCTTCACCTCTACAATATATTGATCACTCTGCCAGCATTTTAAAACCGTCGCTCCATCGCGGGATTTCTCCTGTATCGTTGGTGCATTTGCAAACATTTACACTCACACACACAAACAGCCATAATTGGAAAAACTACCTGTGGATTAAAACCGGGGTAATTGCTGAATTTTTTGAAATAACCTACTTTTTATCTCTCAGTAAACAAAGTGTAATAGGTACTTATTGATTTCAAAATGAAAGAAAAGATAACATTATCCTTGTTATTTCCAGCGTATTTTTCGTTTTTCGGATGATTTTTGAGGACCTCTTTATTGTGGGATATTCATCCCATATGCAGGATAGTTCCCTATTCTATGTAAATTACGTGAAGTATAGATGCCCTGCCTATAGATGCCCTGCCCTGGCATACTATTCCGCAAAAACTTTGATCGCACTTTCCCATTCAATCGCATAGCGACCTGTAACATAGCCAACTTTGTGGTAGTTTGAAAACAACCTTATTAGTACAGTCCGCATTATGATGTTACCTCCCTTGGAAGCACTTACGTTCGTTACTGGGGTAACCAATTGATGGATCCCACTGTAAGTTCGGGAAAGTCATGCTAATTGTACCTAATAGTACTTTCAGTACTAGGCACTTTGACCACATACGAGTATGTTTCTGCTACTCCACTATTCTTGTCTGATTAATTTCATTGCAGGATCCAAGACAGTTTTAATTCATTCTCCGGGACACGTCGAGCTTCATTGTCTCGGCGCTTTTCTAGTAGTCGCCAGTTCAGTTCACTTGATTCTGGCTTTCAAGATTTGAAGTGGTTTGGGAACAGTGCGGTGAGATTCCCAATTAAAAAAAAGACGCTCATCCGCTGGTTATGATAACTAGTCTGACCTTTCTGAAAAACATAATCGGTAAGGGTAAGGCTAAGGTATAGCCTTCGAATGTGTCGCCTCCAGCATTTCCACTCCCATCTGCCTTGCAATAAACTTCTTTTTAATTGGCTTGCCGAGGTTGGTCTGTGGATGGGTGACATCTTGGTAGCGTGTTCCCTCCGTTGGTCTCAGCTGTCATTTGAAGACCTTTAACAGCAGTTACTGTTATTAGAAGCTTAAAAGTTTGACATCCAGTCTTACCAACGGGTCTCGTTTTAACCAACTACTGGTTAATGAAGGTCACAGGGCTGTCGCTCCATGTACCTAAAAAACTGATATTCGGTTGCATCATGGAATAGCGTGGGAATAGGCTAAGTTGATGATGATGAAAGCTTTTTTAGTAAATACTAATCTTCTTTCAAACCGCAACATTTTCTTATTACGCAAATCTTCAATCTACCATTCAGAATGTTCTGCCGGGGTCGCGGGACTGTCTTATCAGGTAACCGTGCCCCTGGAACGTAAAGGGTTATTGAAGGATCACCGTGGATTTTCCTCAGTACAAGTCTGACAGTCCCTCCCGTACCGTCCTGGGTTGGAGGATGATTACAAGATATTATCAATACATAGTATAAAACAAAGTCGCTTCCCGCTTCCTGTCCCCCTGTATGTTTAGATCTTTAAAACTACGCAACGCAATTTGATGCAGTTTTTTTTAATAGATAGAGTGATTCATAAGGAAGGTTTTTATCTATATAACATGCGTATTATAGTAGAGATTGCACCCGTGCGAAGCCGGGGCGGGTCGCTAGTATAATATAAAAAAACATTCAGACTGTTGTCTTCCTTCAACGGTTTTGTTATATTACTACGACATTGTAATTCTTACCGTCGTACCACAAAAAGTTGAACATCTGTTAAACACTTGCCTAAAAAACTCAACTGCAATACGACCCTTATATCAACGTCATGATATAAGGGTCGATGTTTAACTTTTTTGTAGCAAGACCTATATACCGTCTTTCTACAAAAAAAGTTAAACATCTGTTGAAGACTTGTCTAAAAAAAAGTGAAACTGCAAAACGACCTTTATATCAACGTCAAATGACATTTTTAGTTGACAGTTTTTTTAGACAAACGTTCAACAGATGTTTAACTTTTTTAGACAAGTGTTCAACAGATGTTTAAGTTTTAGTAGTAAGGCAGTCTGTGTTTAACAATGTTACTGAATCACACACATATTGACAAATCATTTTAAGTGGAATCTTTGAAGTGTTCATATGAAGCGACAACTCGTGATTGAGACAGGTGGGAGTAAATCTTGCGGGGCGTGGCATCAGAAGCCCCGCCCTCAGCTAAGTAGGGCGGCCCGCCCGCCCCACGCTAATTGATTACTTGTATTATGTTATTATAAAGAAATTATAGCCTATAATTAATTATTACACTTCGTCTTAACTTATCTGATTAGCTACTTATTTTAGGTTGATATTTACGCAGATTGCAATTGATACCTATAATATCCAATTTATTTAGATTTTTAGTTTTTTCCTTGTACCATACGACGACATCGTTAGGGTTGCGGGCAACCGATGGATGCAAGTGGCGAATTGTCGTTCGGCGTGGCGGTCTAAGGGGGAGGCCTATGTTCAGCAGTGGACGTCTTTCGGCTGATGATGATGATACCACTGTTGAGCAAAGACCTTTCCCCATCACTTCTATTATTCGATCTAGGGTTAATGTAGACCAGTGGTAGTTAAATTTGTCCAACTCGTCCCGCGGTATTGTGAGATCTGAACGGGCCTTCTGTTTTAAATTGAATTGAAATTTCCAGCACAAGAGTGTCTTTTTTATCGTGGTCAAATCATCAAATGAGTCCTCCCGCCCGGGGCGGGACGCGAGGGACTGCCAGCGTCACGGTAACATGATGAGACAGAGTCCCGTGACCAGCACAAGAGTGGCTACGAATAGATTCTGATTCTACATCCTACCATAGAGCAAAACAAAATATCAAAGTAAGTTATGCATCTTATAAGTGCAAAATAAGTTTCTGCATGTTGTGAGACAAGGTTCTTTTTTTTTGGGACTAACCACACTATGCCCAAACCACTGCAACTCCTGAAAGCCAGAATTAACAGTGGCAACCACCAGAAAAGCACCGAGACAATGAAGTTCGACGTGTCCCTGTGACTGCATTTACCTGTCTGGGATCCTGCAACAAAATTAATCAGAAGAGAATTGTGGAAGAGTAGGAAAAACACGTAGTTTCCACTTTGAGAGAAGGTTATTCATCCATTCCTTTAAAATAACTCCAATAAACTTCGCTCCCTTATTTCTAAGCTCAATAATTCCCGTTTTTTCAGCAGTGGTCCTGGGCGTGGCTTGTTCCCTGTTGACGCCCAGAGTCCGACGAGAGCGCAGCGAAGTCGTCACTCTGGCCTGGGCACGGCGCCGCGCGGACATGGCGCGAGCAATGCGACCGCCGACACGCAAGTGAGTAACACACCTTATATTACTATTAGACAGGCTTTATTCTAGTACTTTTTTGTTCCATGCTAGGAACACAGATTTTATAAAAAAATCTGCTGTCATTTGAATTTAGAATTTTAGTGAGGTTCTTGTAAAAAGTTTTGCGGGCTGATTTTTTTTTTAATTCGTATTTTTTTTATCTTGTCCGAATTATTTTTTTGTCTTCGTGATTTTGTCCTATTTTTTTAATCTTGTATAATGTTAGTGTAATTGCTTTATTTTATTAGTGGAGTACGTTCAAGTCTTTCTCTGAGCGAACTTACGAAGTATCGCCGCGTATCACGCAAAAAAGTTTATTTAAGAAAGTTTCGAATAAGATTGCTATAAATCTAAAAATACACAGAATTAAGATAAACCGTGAAAGCTTAAATCATAAGTTAAAGATACGACTTGACATTGACTTTTAAAACTTTTTATCTACTTTAAACTTCGTAAATTACATTTTTTGCTCACCTAAACTTGTAAAGTATTTTCTGCAGCTGTATATTAGGTTTTTTTAATTTCATTTTCATGTTTTCTGAGTTATTTTTTTATTAAATTTATTTAGCACAAGCAACAGAATCAGATTCAGAAACAGATTCTGTTGTTTGCAAAAAAAAAAAAACAAATTAGGTAGTCCGTCAGTGAAATTGTCAAAAATATTAAATCGGTAGTTTTTCTATTGTTACGTAAAACCAAAATAACCAACTTAGTATTGACTTGTAAGTACTTTTTTACTGACGAGCCCAATATACAGAATATGAATTTTTCAACTGGGCGTGGATGGCATAAGTATATCCAAAACTATGCTGAATATTTATCGAAAATTACTGAAAGAAGTCTCGAGGCCGATTTTGACAACAACTGGCCAGGAATCGATCCTGCTGATTTTGGAAAAAAAATCATTTGCTGCATTCTGTTCTGAATTATTACACTTTCCGACAGTCTCGCTAATAAAAATCAAATTCCGGGAAGTCATGTCCGGGAAAATGTTGTTTGGTTTTTGAACTAGAACGGATAATTTTTATTCAAAAAGAACCAACCGTTTCAGCTGTGCTTTTGGTATTGTTCGTCGTGTCATTGAGCTCCTTGAGTTATGAGCAGAGGTCGGAATTAGGTAGAGTTATTTTAGTACTTGCATCGAAAAAACCTCAGAGATAGATTAGACAAATATAGCAAAGACGCAGAAAATGCAATTTGTCATGGTATTTATTAATTTTTATATATATTCACAAAAATAATTGTAATAATTTTTAAATGTTTTTTTATTGCTTTTATGTAAAAATCTCAATCGTAAATCGTAGTCATGGCAAAGTCGATGGAGGAACTCAGCATGATGCTCGAAAGTCTGATAACCAGTCTTGCCTTGGATATCGTATTACCCAGTTACTAGGTTGTGGAGTTCCGATAGGCAGTCGCTCCATGTAAAATACTGATATTCAGCTGCATCTGGTTCGACTGGAAGCCGACCACAATATAGTTGGGAAAAGGCTAGGAAGATGATTTTATTCACAATACAAGTTTTTTTTTTGACCCGGATATATGTATGTAATATTTCCAGAACTGCCCAGTTTTCGTATATGTTAGTCTATATCAGCGTCTGAACAAATGTGCCAAATTTCAAAAGTGTATGTATGTATGTTTTTATGTTTGTGTTCGCATATCTCCGGAACTACAAGTCCGATTTAAGTAATTCTTTTTTTTGTTGTACCTACTAGGTATTATTCAACTTAAGGAATACTGCAAACATCAAAATCGGTTCAGTAGTTTTTGAGATGAGAATTTTTTAGCTTATTATGTAGAGGGGAACAGTGTACCTACAAGACGGGGACGCTAATAATCGCGAGGTATAATGGGGACATACACTCTTTAGGCATACTAAACACAACACTAGCGTAGCGCAAGCGCCATCAGGACGTCATTTGCAAACGGCCATTAACAAATGGCGTCCTGTTGGCGCTTGTGCTACGTTAGTATTGTGTTAAGTTTGCCTTAAGTGTGTGATTTCCCATCATACCTCGCGTCGCGTCGCGTAAGTCTTATAAACTGTAACCCTACATTGGATGCTATTACCGGTGCTACGGATTACAAAATTCTAGTAATTTGAGTTGTATATTTAAACTAACTTTTTGTTAAAAAAAACTTTTTCAAAAAAAGTAACCGACTTTAAAAGCAACCACAAAAAGGATAAAATACCTAACCTACTGTATAATAACTTTTCTTTCGGAAGTCGGTGGCAAAAAAGTCAATGAAATAAAAAACAAAGCCACCGACTTCCGAAAGAAAAGTTATTATGTAGGTTATTTTATCCTTTTTGTGGTTGCTTTTGAAGTCGGTTACTTTTTTTGAAAAAGATCACGGGATTTTTCTGCTCTTTAAAAGTAATCCCGGGATTTGGGGCATATTCACTTTATTCTTTCGCTGTATGAAATCAGTGTAAGTACACTTACCTCTAGGTACCTAATTCCAACCTATGTTTATGAGTCGAGCTACACGGTAACTGACAAATGCTTGCACTGATCGGCCAGGTCCCCTCAAATCTGTGTGGTTCTTAATTCAAAAGTCCATCTCAGACACTAACCTACATGGTCTTCGTATGACTTGACCAATATAATGTCTGGACTAAAGAAGAAATAGTGGCCTCTTAGTTTTTTTCGGCTGTTTCTTCTCAGAGTAGTCAGGTATGAAACACCGGCCTCATCTAGTTTGTAAAAGACGACGCGCGACGTCTAAAAGTATTGAAATTAACCTTCTTGCAAAAATTATATCATTTCATTTCTTTGATTGATCAGTCAGATTTTTTTTATACATGGTGGGCAAAAATCCTGAGAGGAGGAGCTCGTGGCTAAATAATTACAGCCGCACAGGCCGATGTTCCAGGTTAAGCCGCGCTTGCCAAGGTTGGTCTGTGGATGGGTGACCATCTGACATAGCGAGTTTCCTCCGTGCCTCGGAAAACACGTAAAGCCGTTGGTCCCGGCTGTCATTTGTAGATCTTTGACAGTCGTTACTGTTAGTCAGAAGCTCATAAGTCTGACAACCACAGTCTTACCATGGGGTATCCTATTGCCCAGTTACTGGGTTGTGGAGGTCCGATAGGCAGTCTCTCCATGTAAAATACTGATATTCAGCTGCATCTGGTTCGACTGGAAGCAGACCCCAATATAGTTGGGAAAAGGCTAGGCAGATGGCAGATGGATGGTGGGCAAAAATCCTGGATTAAACGAAACAGGACGATAGTTTAGATTATTTGAAATAAAAAAAATATGTATTGCTTGAGCAATATTAACCCTGTTTTTACACGCCCTTTTAGAGCGTTTGGAGAAAATGGAAAGGACCGTTGTCATTCCAAGAGCTAAAAGGTTAAAAATTAGGCGAGGTATTAAGTTTCAGTCAAATGTGTTTACATCGTGGTTCCCTTTGACATCGGCACAGTGATCCTTCAAAAAACGGTCCTTCCATCCGCCAAAACAGTTATTATGATACCCAAGTTCCGGGGTCACAGGACTGTATTATCAGGTAACCGTGACCCTGAAACGTAAAGGGCTATTGAAGGACATCATGGATTTTAGTCGAGTCTGACAGTCTCTCCCATCCCGCCCTGGGTGCCGGACTCATCTGATGATTTTACCAAGATAAAAAAATGTTACCCAAGCTACAAGCTGTATTCAATTTTGAGTTTTATCGTGTGAATTGAAATATTATTATCGTCAACCCAAAATTCTTATCATGCAGGTGTTCAAAAACTAGGTTATTTCAGCAACCGTTAAGGTAACCTAATTCAGCAGCCAAGTTGATCTACCATGGCGTCTAAAAGCCAGTGAGTGAACGAGGTGGCGCTAGACGACTTGAATAGTTCTGTCTCTTTCCCTCACTGCAACTACTCTGGCTATAACAGTGCATCCACACCGCCGGTAACATTTGTGGAGCAACAAAAGGCAACACGGTAACATTCGGCAACATTCGGTAACTTTTGTGGCTCCTTGTTACTACACACATCAAAAGTGTCTAGGGATCAAGCATTTTTATGCGGATTTCTTGAGATTGAGATGTGGCTTTGTAATAAATTTATGATTTTATGAATTTATATGGATCCTTTTTGGTGCATTTCATAATTTGAATCAGGAACTGTGAATCAAATTCGAGTAAAAGATGAAAATCAGCTGTCAATATTTTCCCTATAAAAACATACAACGCATTGAAGACATTATTAGTGCTACTGTTTCCCTACTACTGATTAAAACCAACGTTATTATGGAGCGGCGACGTCATTTAAGCAGGGAAGAAATGCTCAGAGCCGTGGGAATGATAGAAGCTGGTTCCCGGCAACGTACTGTGGCTTTAGCTCTGAATACAAGTCAGAGTGTTATCAGTCGACTTTGGACACGTTACCGAAGCACTGGTACCGTGGCTGAGCGCCATGGAGGACGGTATCGCTGCACCACACGGAGACAAGACCGATACATTCAAATCTTAACTCGAAGAGCTCCAACAATAACCGCCATGATGTTAGCCGTGAGGCTTCATCACTCTTCAGGGAACTTAATTAGCGACCAAACAGTCAGAAACCGCTTGCATGAAGTGAACCTTCATTCCCGAAGACCGCTACGGGTACCACCTATAGCAATGCACAATCGTAGGATTCGATATCAATGGGCTCTTGAACACAGAAATTGGGCAGAAGAACAATGGCGTTTCGTGTGCTTTTCTGATGAGTCTCGTTTCGGTATGAGACCGGATACAAGACGTATACGACACTGGAGAACCCCTGGACGCCAACAGCGATTAAAATCCTGCCAGGAAGTCCATCCTTATAGTGGTGGAACCATCATGGTATGGGCGGGTATTTGGATCGGCGGAAGAACTGAGTTGATTTGGATCAGAGGCAACCTCAACGCTCAAATTTATGCTGAGACGATTGTATCAGACGTCATCGTTCCTCTACAAGTGCAAATCGGTCCCTTATTTCAGTTAATGCATGTTAATGCACGACCGCACACCGCAAGAGTTGTAAGACAGACTCTCGCCGCAGCTAACATCAATGTCCTGCCCTGGCCTGCTCAGTCGCCAGACTTGAATCCGATTGAGCATGCATGGGATATGCTACAGAGAAGAGCTCTGCCGAATATGGAGGGTATCCAGTCGCAAGAAGACCTTTTTTTGTTGTTGCAACGAACATGGGCGGCCATTCCACAGCGTGATTTGGATGAACTCATTTTGAGTATGCCAAACCGATGTTCTTGTGTTGTTAGTGTTCGCGGTAGAAACACGGATTATTAATTGTTTAAGTTACCCAATAAATTTTTAAAGAAAACTGTTATTTCAGTCTTTTTTTCGAACTTTTGTGTTAGTGGTTCAAATGTCAAAAATCCCTTTATTAGGAAAATGGCAAATTTCTTTATTAATGCAAAGGTGACTTGGTTTATCGTTACTGTGACAAACGAAAACACTTTATTTGATGAATCCTTAAAGAAAATTTTAATTAATATCAATCAGGAGAAAAGTTATTGCAAAAATATATGTTGATCCCTAGACACTTTTGATGTGTGTATTTGTTGATTGTTACTCATCCACACCGCAGTAACATCCGACAACAAATGTTGCCGTGTTATTGTATGTCGAGTAACGTTGCTCGACAATCGGTAACATTGTTAGATAATGGGGGTAACATTGTTACCTAATGTTGAGCAACGTTACTCGACTTACAGTAACACGTCAACACTTAGTAACATTAAATAAAATTTTGTTGGCTGATGTTACCGAGTAACATTTGGAAACGTTGAGCTACAAATGTTACCGGCGGTGTGGATGCACCGTAAGACGTCATGGTAGGCCACCTGCTCTTGTGAGATTACAATATTTTTCAAAAAAAGAACAGTGGTGTCATTTTTTTTTGTTAGAACAATATAGGACAATGTTATATCTCTATTATTCGTACCATATGTGATTATTTCTTCCCTCTTAAAATCTGTTGGTCCCTGCATTTCGAAGATTTTACTTCATCATCATCAAATCAGCCGTAGGACGTCCACTGCTGAACATAGGCTTCCCCCATAGATTTCTAATAGGACCAGTTGGAAGCGGCTCGCATCCAGGGCGATCCTGTGATCTTCATCAGATCGTCTGTCCACCTAGTAGGTGAACTTCTTACGCTGCACTTGCCGGTGCCAGGTCTCCATTCGAGAACCTTACAGTCCCATCGGCCATCACTTCTGCGTGCTATGTGACTTGCCCACTGCCACTTCAACTTGATAATTCACTGGGCTATGTCGGCAACTTTGGTTCGTCTACGAATCTCCTCATTTCTGATTCGATCCCCCAGAAATACTCCGATTTTACTTATATTAAGTAAATCCATTTCTGGGACACAATCTTCACTATGAAAATGCATCATACGAGTAATTTTCCAACTCCAATGTTCCCGCGTAATAAATGTCCGTCATGTTCGAAATTCAATTTGTCGACTAGTGGTGCGCTGTAGCCATGATATTCGGTTTTTCGTCGCAAAATCGACCATCGGTTTTAATCGGACCGCTCGCTGGACGTGACAGCCTCTCGGACGTACCGGGTAGAGAGCTTGCACTAGGGTTGGCACCACGGCAGTAATTTTACGACATCATGTAGAGTTCATCCGATGAATCATTGTCATCAGTCAAGGCTTTGTTGCACTAATCGTCGTTGATTCTATGAATCTAATTATTGTTGTTGCAATTGAAGAAACGATCTGAATTATCATTTTAAAGATTTTGTATTAGAAACTATTTTATGAGTATTTAGTTGGTTAGTTTTAGCGACCCATTTCTTTCAATTTAAAACTTTTCGTGCTTAAATAAAAAAAACAATTCATGACACCAGAAAACGAAATCAATACTTAGGAACCAATTCTGTCAAATATCATAAATAAAACAAACAATAACCGAGAACAAAAATCAGCATAGTGTTTCTATTCCTCGGATCTATGCCTCTTCTCTTTTAAATGGATGGAAGTTAGACCATAGCCTGGATAGGACATAAGCTGCCCAGCCCTAATTATAACATGAACCTTAGATTATGAAATGTCAAGTAGGATTCAAACGAAAGGGATAATTTTTCTTCCTCTTTTCTGGCTTCAATTCTCAGTGGTATTTTCTTTGATATATTTTTTTTTTCACGACCAAAATTAAAGTCTTAAAATAATTCGAAAGGCTGCGTCAACCCTATTTTAAACCCGCGCGGTCAGCGGTCAGCCCTCGTGAAGTGTGCGCCCTCTATCACGCGACGCGTCATAACATTGTCACTTCATTATGCCGTGACGTAATGGAGGGCCCCGGTTCCACTCGCGATACTTCTGCTTCCAGTTAATTAACTCCCGGACAAAAAGGTCAAGTGGTGTAGTTTGGTTCGTATGCTGTTTTAAATAGGAACTTAATTGTGTTTGAATTTATGTGGTAGGTACGCCGGATATGTATGGCAAAATGAGTGCAGTGATTTCATTAAAGTAATAATAATATTTAGTGACAGGGGGTCTAATCTCTAAGCTTGAAAACCCGCGGTTTTGCCTTAGTTAGGTACTCAGTTCGAGTCAAATTTTACCCCTTACCGCATTGGTACCCGGGTGCTTATTTTGAACCCCTCAGAAATAAAAATTATGTTACTTTTCACTTCACTGCATATTGTGGCACATTCGGGAACATCTAAACTTCAATATAGACACAAGTGCTGCCATCCAATATTACTCGTTAAAAAAGTAGAACGTGTTAAAGCCCGTCGACGACCGTTGAGATCAGTGAACCGGCACACTCTGTTTTAAAAATTTGTTTTCTATGTATCGTTTTTTTTTCAAAGATATTTTTACTGTGCTTTAAAGAAGAGTAGGTATTGAAAGCTCCCAAAACAAAATATGTAAATACAAAAATGTAGTTTAGCGACAAAATCATGCCAGACTTTAACATGACAGATCTGGAATCAACCTGGAATATTATGCATTAACACGTAAATCAGTTTTCCATATCTGGCATTTGTTGCATTTTTGAATTGTCTCCAGATCTGGCAACAGTTTAGCGTTAAGTATTTGTATTTTCCCAGATAAAAATTGGGATTAAAGTTTGCTATGCTCTAAAGTCTAAGCTACTGACAGCGACATAACTAATCATGCGGCGCGAACGGTGAGCGCTTTCACTTCGCGTCGACGATCTCAAAGCCGTCGCTTCAAAAAGCATATCGTAGAGTCCAGCGATGTGATTTCTTATTGAGAATAGCACAGCAGCATTATTAAAATACTTAACATGTTCATTTCTGCAGGGTGTGGCGGGTTCCTGTGGTCGGGCAGTAGGATGGCGCTGAAGACGCCTACGCCGGGCGTCGGCGAGCGCGAGACATGGGGCAAGAAGGTAGACTTCCTGCTGTCGGTCATCGGGTTCGCCGTCGACCTCGCCAACGTGTGGCGCTTCCCTTACCTCTGCTACAAGAATGGCGGCGGTGAGTACTTTTTTCCTTGTTTATAGTTTTTTTTTATGTACCTAGTCCTTGTAATTCTGCTGCTGGGCAATATCTCTCCCAAATCAAGATCACCTATAAGACATTTCATCTGCCTAGCTTTTTCCCAACTATATTGAGTGCTTCCAGTCGAATCAGATACAGCTCAGCAATACCTATTAGTATTTTACATGGAGCGACTCGCTGTCGGACCTCCACAACTCAGTAACTGGGATATACTATACCCATGGTAAGACTGGTTGTCAGACTTATGAGCAGGCTAGCAGTAACGACTTTCAAAAAGCCTAAAGCCCAACAACGGCTTGACGTGATTTCTGAGGCACGGAGGAAACTCGCTATGACAGATCGACCGTGCCCCGGCCGAGGCACGGCCCGGCTGCGACACGGTGAGGCGTGGCGTGAATCATTCTTTACCCGGAAGATCGGCCTGTGCGGCTGTAATTAAGTATTTAGCCACGAGCTCTTCTTGTTGTTGTGGCCTTTAAATTTTGTCACTAAGTGACAAGCAAAAATAACACTACTTATGGTAAAAGGAAATATCATCGTTAAAATATTTTTTCAACACATTTGCTCGAAAAATGCATTTACAAAGCCTGTATACATTGTTCGAAAGTTAAAAATTACGCACCATACAACGGAAGGTGCGGTAAAATAGGTACTCTCACCTAAAATACCTATTTTACGGCATACCCCGTTGTATAGCACCCCGTGCGTTTTCTTTACGGTTTTTTTTTTAATTTCCATAAATAATATAAGAATTCCACCAAAGAGTTTCACAATACGAGAATAAACAACCTGACTGATCGAACCTCCTTGGAAGACGAAAGATGTCGTTCTAATTTTTACCACGTGCATGTGGCGCCATCTGCAAATTCGCGCCATTTTCATATTAGAAACTTCAAAAATTGTTGCGACTTTCCCACTGTTAAATAAAGTTTGTTTAATTACATATTGTACTGTTTTCTCGCAAATGTGTTGAAAAACATTGTATGACACACGTGCAGAAATTGGTATTTACAAACTCGTGATACATCTACTCGTTTGTAAAAACCAACTTACCGCACTAGTATCATAAATAACTATATTAACACCTTTGGATAGCAAATAAGCCAAAAACCGAAAACCTACCTCGGTACTAATATTAAGCAATCTCTAATAAATTGGCCAACTTGTACAAACACCAACTTTATTAAAATCTGATTTTGCCTCTGCGGTTAGAGAAATCACAGGTGATTTTGTTCGCTTAGTGTCTGCTTAATCTTCGGCCAAAGTTTAATCAGCTTCAACAGGATCTATCAGAAAAAACAAGCATAATTCCGATATCTCCCTAATCAATTAACCTAATGATCCATTCTAGACAGTCTAGGACGCGGTGTCGGTGTCTAGAGTGGCGCGGTTGTGCCTCGAATGGCACTAAGTGCCTCTTGCCTCACTAATTGTGCGCCTCGCGTCTCCGACAAGTTCCGCTCCGTCACGACATAAATGCTCAGACGGCGCACTTGATGATGTGTTTCGGTTTTGTTTGAGGGGCTTCACTTGTAGTTGAAAGGCACAAAGTTAAAATAATTACCGTGTGATTCCTTTGGCCTAAACAAACTTTTGTCCGCTTATTTTGAGGGAATACCTACTTGAAGTTTTTTGTCTGAACTGAGGCTACACAAATAAAAGCAACGATTAACTATGCGACTACGGCTACAGTATTAAGCGAAAATCGGGCGAATATTCGGCGATGACGTGACTACAAGTACGACAATGCGATAACAGCATCCACACATTTATTTTGTAGCAATATTGAACAAGTCATGCAACTTAAAAAAATTATATACAATTCGGTTCAGTTTCGCTACCTAGTTGTAATGTTTTTCATATCGTTAGAGTACCTACCTAATTTTTGATTTACGGTCTAGCCGTACTTATAAAATACCAAGAGCATTCAGTTGTTTGTTTATCACTCAAAATTTATGTCACAGTGTTCACGTCGCGGCCTAAAGTGACGTCAGTCTAAAACTGAACAACCTAAATTCTTTGTGAATAACACAAACGTTAGTTTCAATTCAAGATTCAAAACACACAAGAAGAGAAAATCAACATTTCCGTATACAAAAGCAAGATACTATTGCATTCTATTCCATATGATTCATGAATTCATTCAAGAACACAGTGCGATTGCGCGCTAACACCGGCTGTAGAGCTCTCGAGGCATAATAGGCGGTTAACAATCGCACGCCTTGTGCGGCTTATGCCTCGCCTCGCCTCGTGCACCACCTCGAGTGGCTGCACTACGCTTACACCTGCGGCTTGCTAATTGAAGCTTCACATTCGCTCTGTGCGGTGAAGTACTCATGTAATAGTGTTATACACTCAACACGTATAGGTGATACTAACTAGATAATTAGATATGTTCACAGCGAAATTTTGAATTTGCTATGATATTTTATTCGATTTTTATTTAAAAATTAAAGTGTACAGTAAAAGCTGCAAGCTAACGGCCCGTTCACGGCTATTTGCTCTGAGCAGTGAGCGATGCGACGGGTGACGCGTTTTCACTAGGGGACATGTAGCAGAGACATGCATGTTGCGGACTTTTACGAGACATATCCGCCCGACTTTGTGGGACAATGTCGCTCGACATTCGTATTTTTCACACTACGGTAAAGACTACTAGCGTCGACTTACGACAGTCCCGTAACACGTAGATGTCGCAAGTGACGTCGGGCGACATCACGTGTGACAGTGTGTTTTGTGTCGAGCGACCGAGTCGTGGGACAAAATGTCCTCTAGTGAAAATGCGGATTTAAGATTTCGTGCACTTACAAAGTAACCAAACTTTGTAAGTGCACGAAGTCACTACTGGCGGTGCCTCGTGTCGTGTTTCAAACATTTCTATACATGTGATCTTCCCTCGTCGCCTTGCGCTGAATCACACTCACAGTAGTAAGGCCGTGAGCGGGCCGTAATGGTAATCTCGAAGATAACTGCATGTACCCACTGCTGAATAGGAGTGACCATCTTCCAACACACTTCCAAAGTGCGGGTTGCCACTTGCCAGATTAAAAGTTATTTATTATGAAAAGGCTGCAAAGTTGTTTTTTGGCGCGAGTATTTGAATTGAAAACTGAGCGTAGCGAAGGTTTTAAAGGAACGAGACGCAGAATAACTTTGCTGCTAAACGCAACACACAACTTTCACCTCACTACAGCGAGGAAATGGTAAGTGTAAAAAAAATAACTTATCTTAACGAATCTTTCCGAACTTGTGAGGTGAAAACAATATTTCTCCGCAGTTTTCGTTCTCGAACATGGGTGTTCTAGAAAAAAATCGGAGACGTTTCGAATCTGTGATGAAGAAATAAATTACACAAAGCAATGCTGTGTCGTAAGTTGGTGCTACCATACCAGCACAATTTTAGATCACACTAAATGATTTATGCGTTCTTGTATTATTCCTACTATACGCACTCTGTGAACAGGAAGTCAATTCTATTGTCAGTGAAGTAGACTGGTAGACCAAGAATATGATGATGAAAATGGTCAATGTCAAAGAATTTATGGTGTCTTTTTCATTATTTAGAGCAAGAAGATTCGCAGAAACTAAGATATTTTATTCATATTAAATGTGCTATTTTTTGTATTTTCTGCCATTTGACGTGAAACACGAATCTGAAGAAATGCATCATTTCTATTAAATTGTTTACTATTAATTGATTTCTGTTGACAATAATAGAAGTGACGTCACGAGTTGACGTATCAGACGCTTTGACAAAATTAAGCGTTTTGACGCGAATTTGTGATTTACAACAATTTAAAAAACCTTTATTTTCAACAGTTTTTCAGAGCCTTATTGATTTTCTTTTTGATAACTGTACGATTTTCCAAAAATCTGTGAATCATTTAGCTATAACTTGATTAGTTTTTAGAACGTTTTTCTGTAACAAAAACCTGTACATTATTCAATGTTTGGTTGTCAATGAAGTCAAAGTCAAAGTCAAATCATTTATTTCAATTAGGCCATCAAAGAGGCACTTTTAAACGTCGCATAATTAAAATTAAGGAAATGGGATGGGATGGGATTGATTCTACACCCATTCGCAAAGGTAGGTTGTATGAAGAAGAATGGGCAAGAAACTCCATACTTACTCTTTTTAAAAATGTTTTACAATATTTATTTTTACATCATTTAAAATGAATAAATAATGTGAAAGAAATGTACCTTGAAAATGTACACTAAATAAAATAATAATAAATAAAACAAAAATAGCAAAAAGGTACATGGTGTTCACATTTTAACAAAATATATATATACATATATTGCGTGTGTGTATGCCCATGTATTTAAGCCGCCATTTTCCTACATTTAAGACAAAGTATGGCAAATGACAGTCCACGATATGGCGACGTTTGGCCAGACTCCAGGCGTCTTTGCTGTGAAACGGAAATGAAATGCCTTCGGCAATAGGATGGCCAGTCAAAGTCCCGGAAACGATTCAAATGAGATTTGTTTGTCTGATATTATGGAATCTAACTACAATCATTTATGTTGTGGTGCTCACTTCAAACTTTAGGTAACTATTACAGGTATGTTTCATGGTACAGATGCCAGCAATCAACCTACCTCAATCTGTCTCATTTCTATAATAGATTTAAAACTTATCACAACACTGGGAAGGTAATGTTCGATGGGTAAAATTTGACAAATTGGGGTAGGTTGACCTGCTAAAAGATAGGCTTTATGACCTTATGCCTACTAGGTGCAAAGTTTTCTTTGAAAATTAATTTCGGTATAGGTAGGGTAGGTACACCATTCGCTAAAGGCATACTTGATTTTATTAAAACTTTTAATCTGTTTACAAGTGCACCTTTTAATTACTACTACTAAATAACTTTTGAATTTCTGTCACCTTATAAAAATCATTATTACAGCGAGTAATTTGGACTTTTTTTTATGTTGGCAAAATCACCAAATGTGTTCAAGCTCGGGGTGGGACGAGAGGGACTGTAAGACTCGTACCGACTAAAATCTACAGTATGCCTTTCACATTTCAGGGTCACGGTGACCTGATAAGACAGTCCCGCGACCAAAGCATTTAATTTTCAAAAACTATTACCCTTTCTTTGCCGGGACTCGGTGCGAATAGGTAGATTTATTGTTATAAATCTATCTAAATTAGCCTCGTACATACACAACATACTGACCTGATTACAGAAAGAAGCTTCACTAAAGACCATGTTGAAAACACTTGCTCTCACAACAAAGTTTCAGCCGCATACTGCTAATTGCATCCTTTACTTTGATCGGCCGACGCGGCATCCTTTGGCGTCCAAGACTCGGTAATTGACAATCAAAACGTGCCCTTTACATCGAGAAAACTTCGTTAGCTTCTCGATGTGGAGGAAAATTAATAACGTAATAATAGGAGGAGGGTAATAAGATAATGGAGAGGGAGGTCATCTCTCGACTTGCAAAGGCCGATCGAGCGCGTCTGTCCGTGATCGAATTAAATGGCAATTCTCGTGGACTGTTGAAGTGTGATCTTGTCTTTGAGCCTGATGCTGGGAGGAAATTTATTTAAGAGTCGATGAGATGCTGTTATATAGAAGCTGGAGCGCTTCTCTGTTATTACATTGGTGCAGAATCTGAATACTGTTTAGGTATCTGATTTTGGTCCAATTCAAAAATAATTAAATATTTAAGACTGAATTGATTTTAGGATAACAAGTGTTAAAATGTCCACATATCATTATGTAAAAAAGTCAAAAGCTTTGTTAATAAGATGACCATGTAATCTGCCATATAATGAAAATCTACTATATAAAAAAAATAAGTCGGGTTTTCCTTCCTGACGCTATAACTCCAGAACGCATGAACCGATTTCCACGGTTTTGCATTCGTTGGAAAGGTCTCGGGCTCCGTGAGGTTTATAGCAAAGAAAATTCAGAAAAAAAATATTTTTCTTCTTTTAATCACCAAACGAAATGTTACATAGAACGAAGCCATCTGGTGGCGAAGCGGAGTTCGCCGGGTTTGTTAGTCTTCTTCTACTATATAAAAATAAGTCGGGTTTTCCTTCCTGACGCTATAACTCCAGAACGCACGAACCGATTTCCACGGTTTTGCATTAGTTGGAAAGGTCTCGGGCTCCATGAGGTTTATAGCAAAAAAAAAAGTTACATAAAACGAAGCCATCTGGTGGCGAAACGGAGTTCGCCGGGTATGCTAGTGATTTTATAATAATGTACAAGCTAAATTTTCCGATGACATTTATTATGTGAAAGAGTAGCTTAATCTGATACCTCATCCATCCATCCATGTTCACAAACTTTCGCAACTATAAAGGTACTGATACACATGCTTTAAACTAGCATGCTAAAAGAGCATGCTTATGAGCATGCTTCATTCGAGCATGCTTATGAATAGTTTAGCTCAAAATTAGCATGCTCATTATTAGCAAATGGTTTCGATACACATGCTACTAAGTAGCATTATTTTGCCTAAAAGTAGCATGCTCTCGTGCTTTAGCATGCTAGTTTAAAGCATGTGTATCAGTACCTTTATAGTGCAAGATTAGTTACCTAAGTATGATTTTTACATTTTCTGCGTTTGAACGAGTACCTAAATAAAGAATGAATAATATTATCACAATAGTCATTAACATTTAAAATATGCTGCCATATATGTTTTGCTTGTTCGTGACAAAACAACACATTCCTCTTTATATTATAACATTTCAATCATAGCTAAGCTACGATGAATAAAACGCATTACTTGGCTATCTAAAACATTTTGATAGCGAAGTAATTCGACTGCATTTCTAACCCTACCGCAAGGTCTGATTTATGGCCGTGTTCGGTCATAGCAGTGGTTCCGTACTAATTGATTCGGGCGCCACTTCATCATGTGACCCTTGCCATCCATCATTGCGAACGTAGACTATAACACTATACACTATTATGAAGGTGTAATTATTTCGAGATGTGACAGTTTTGGTTACTGAGATGATTGTTCATTTCGAAGTAAAAACAATACAGTGTTTATACGAGGAACTAATTTTTTCATGAAATTAACGTTTTTATTATATTGCATTAAAGTATCCGTTTACTTTACGTCACAAGAGCGTGAAAAGTCATGAAAGGGGTAAAGTTCTATAATTTAATTTATCTACTCTCTTATCGTTAAATTCAAAATACAAAACTCAAAACGAGTTTATAATGACGTACTTTACACACAGTATAACGAAATGAAATTAAAAAATTAAATTATGACACTATTTCTCTAACAAAATAATGTTATAATAACATTTTCGTACCACTTGCTCAAAAAAGTGACATTCCATGCCACAAAAAGCGAACATAACAATAGTCATTTTTAATCTTTTAAAAACAGGGAAAGAAAATTGTACTGAATTTCATTCATCCTCTAGGGGGAGAATGTGATTTAAATTTGGAATACTTACCGAAAGGACATGGCCAAGTTTTCTATGGGCGTCTGCATAGTTATTGAATTCAATGTACACCAATGATTTTTGGTGTTTTATATTCGTGAATATGGGTATATTAAATTACAGAAAATAAAATACTTATAGAACTTGTCACTACAACAAACTAGACGAAAACAGTTTAACTTAACCTTTAGTCAAAATGCTGGCAATAAGTGCAAAGAATAGTTGCTATTAAAAACCATAAGGCGCTTTAATGAATTATTTAATAAATCTGACAATTATAACAAAGTATATTGGATTTTTTTTATGTTTTTCTTTAAAGTATATTTTTATGGGTTGCCATAGATATATACTAATATTATAACCAAAGATTTATTATATACCACCAATTGTAACAACTGGTAGTACCTATATTTTATGCAAATAAATTATTCTTATTGACCAAAAGAAAACACAAAATAAAACAAAAGAGTAGGTATGAATAATTATTTACTTATTATAGAGAATAAATAAAATATATCTGTCCTAGATACCTACCTGGATAACTCATACATTACAGCGATGAGTTAGTGTTAAACGAGTCACAGGTTAACGAACCAGCTTTGATAAAACAGAATATTTTTAATTCATCCACTTATCCGCATTAAGTTTAAGGTTTGGTAGTGATTCAGTTATTATATAAATAACTGCTTTGAACATAGTAAAACAAATACAAGCATAGATGGATACATTATTATAATTGTGTGTGGCAAGTGGGTTTTGTAAGTTTAGGAAATGAAACCGAGAGTCACAGTACACATTTAATAGTAATAGTTAGGCTACGCCGCAATACGTGGTCCAGCGTGGCAGGGCAGGCAGCAGAGCGTAGGGGCGACCCCAGATGTCACCAGGAGTGGGCAGCACCACGCAGGGCTAAAGGCGATCGCGTGACAGACGCGTTCGCGAACAGGCAGGCAGGCAGTGCCTTAAGCTAGGCACATGGCCCGCTCAAGCAGGGGCCTCAACACGTAGCGGACGTGGGGGTTTGATCAAAATTAAAATCATTTATTATCAACTAGGCACTTATGAATTTTTTTTAATGTTTTTATTTCACATAGGCCCATGAGGGCCCTTATTAAACGACAACAACAGGTGCTCGGTTCGGGTTGGTCGATTCCATGGAGAAGAACCGGCAAGAAACTCCATGGTTACTCTTTTTAAATATTGTATGGTTTTACAAACTGATTGTTACAATTTTTTAATAGGTACTTAGATATGTGAGAAAAAAGTAGGCCTAATAACAAGGGGGAAGTCCTGACGAAAGTTAACACTACAAAAGAAGAAATAAATGTTATATATAATATACTCACGACCTACAATCTTCTCACATTCACAAACAAGGAGTATGGAAGAATCTAAAAGAATATAAAAAAAGAAAGCTGGGTTATTTCTATAGGTATGTCTTACAAACTGTAACAAATCTAAAAAAAATGTAAAAGCTAAGGCAATATAATATTGCAAGACGAACACAATAAAATAATATAAAAAAGAAGAATCTTAAACGGAAACACGTGGATTAGATAAGTTAAAGGCTAAAAATAAGTGCTGCTGCTGAGTTTCCAGGGAAGCCACATGTGCAGAAGGAACTATTGTCATACATCCTTGTCTTCAATTGTCAAATGACCATAGGTCGGAATTAGGTAGAGTCATTCATGTACTTACGCTGTGAAAGAATAAAGTGGATATACCCGAAATGCCGGAATTACTTTGAAAGAGCAGAAAAATCACAAGATTTATAATATAAAAAGTTATTTACTATCAAACAATTTATTTGTCTAATCTATATCTGATGTTATTATTATTTACTTGTAATACTGTTTTTCACACGAGATTGTCTGTTATAATACCGGGAAGATCTACACTAATATCAACATTTCGATGCAAGTCCATAATAACTCTACCTAATTCCGACCTATGCAAATGACATAAGTTAATCTAATGTCATTGTGTAATTCAAAAATAGTTATGGTGCTACAGTCCCAGTCACAAGACATAAAAAACTGTGAAAGTACCGTATGCATAGATCTCTATGGAGAAGAATGGGCAATAAACTCCATAGACACTCTTTTTAATCGCCATAATTATTTCAAAACCTTTTTACATCATTCATCTTCAGGTGGTACATTATGTGAGAACGATGTAGCAAGTTGATAGTGCAGCTAGATAAAATGATTAATAAATTAAAAAGACCATGGCAGCTTAGAAATGACCAGTCTCAACTGACAGCGTCCATTCACTAACGTGACACATATATCAGCACCATTCAGCTCAACCATTTTGAAGGGAACTAAACGTTCCAACATACGCGCCACCATCAGCGAGACAATTGAATGAGCATGACATACTCTCAACCGCCAGTCATTCAAGCCAATAAAAGACGTAGATAACTAGTCAATGATAGCTCTGAAGTACATAGTACTCACACAATGCTGGCTATGAAGCTATATAATACTAGACAGAAAAACTATACAATTCAATGATAGTTGTACAGTCTTCGTCCGCTTCGACAATATTAATTAAAAACATAAAACAACAAACAAACACAAAAATAAAACTAAATGACTTTGTAAAGTCAAAATAAATATATAAAATAAATAAACATAAACAATTATTATGAACTCATATAACTAATCCGGAGGAGCATGAATTCCGTCATAACTTTGACAGAGGGGCCAACTGCAGATCACCCACGAGTCCCGTGGATGGCAGGTACAGGCGGCGATAGCGGCCACGTAGGTAGTCCGCGTGTCAGGTGTCTCTCCAGCGATAGGTGCGTAGGCAGCGGTGACGTCTGACAGCGGTAGACAGCAGATGTATCCCAAGACTGGAACCCTGGAATCAGCGCGAGGCGGGTGCTCCCGTAAGCGTTGTGTCAGACCTCTGCAAGCCTCCGTCGATGAGTGCGTCTCCCAGCCGTAAGCCAAACCCAAAGCAGGATGGAAGGAAGACTCACTCATCGCGGTGGCATACAAAATAGAGGTTATGCGTGCACATGCCGCAGGCACTCTCGAAGGTTCCTCGCCGCGTGGCCAGGCGATTTAAGCGTACAGCTAGGTGCAGCGCGGCGAGAAAAGCGTAGCGTAGGGTGACGAAGCATGCGCACGCATTCAGAGAGTAGTGCAGTGATGAAGAACAGGTGATGTGCATAGGTCGGAATTAGGCAGAGTTATTCATGTACTTACGCTGCGAAAGAATAAAGTGGATATGCTCGAAATCCCGGAATTGCTTTAATAGAGCAGGAAAATCCCGTGATTTATTAAATGAAAAGTTATTTTCTTTCAAACAATTTAATTGTCTAATCTATCTCTGATGTTTTTATTATTATTATTTATTCGTAATACTGTTTTCCACACGAGATTAGAAATCCCGGGAAGATCCACATTAACATCAATATTTTGATGCAAGTACCAAAATAACTCTACCTAATTCCGGCCTATGGTGATCTGGCAAAGCCACTATACATGGCTTTCTCAATAGTCATAGTAAGCCTGCCGAGAACAAGTCACTGGTCACATTAGGTAGAAGATTGAACTTTACTGCCCTGGACTTAAGCTAAGCTGCAGCACGTGGTCCAACGTGATGAAGCAGCGCACCACGCAGGGATGAAGGCGACCTCGCGACAGACGCGTTCGCGAACAGGCAGGCAGGCAGTGCCTTAAGCTAGGCACATGGCCCGCTCAAGCAGGGGCCTCAACACGTAGCGGACGTGGGGGTTTGATCACCCACGAGTCTCGTGGATGGCAGGTACAGGCGGCGATAGCGGCCACGTAGGTAGTCCGCGTGTCAGGTGTCTCTCCAGCGATAGGTGCGTAGGCAGCGGTGACGTCTGACAGCGGTAGACAGCAGATGTATCCCAAGACTGGAACCCTGGAATCAGCGCGAGGCGGGTGCTCCCGTAAGCGTTGTGTCAGACCTCTGCAAGCCTCCGTCGATGAGTGCGTCTCCCAGCCGTAAGCCAAACCCAAAGCAGGATGGAAGGAAGACTCACTCATCGCGGTGGCATACAAAATAGAGGTTATGCGTGCACATGCCGCAGGCACTCTCGAAGGTTCCTCGCCGCGTGGCCAGGCGATTTAAGCGTACAGCTAGGTGCAGCGCGGCGAGAAAAGCGTAGCGTAGGGTGACGAAGCATGCGCACGCATTCAGAGAGTAGTGCAGTGATGAAGAACAGGTGATGTGCATAGGTCGGAATTAGGCAGAGTTATTCATGTACTTACGCTGCGAAAGAATAAAGTGGATATGCTCGAAATCCCGGAATTGCTTTAATAGAGCAGGAAAATCCCGTGATTTATTAAATGAAAAGCTATTTTCTTTCAAACAATTTAATTGTCTAATCTATCTCTGATGTTTTTATTATTATTATTTATTCGTAATACTGTTTTCCACACGAGATTAGAAATCCCGGGAAGTTCCACATTAACATCAATATTTTGATGCAAGTACCAAAATAACTCTACCTAATTCCGGCCTATGGTGATCTGGCAAAGCCACTATACATGGCTTTCTCAATAGTCATAGTAAGCCTGCCGAGAACAAGTCACTGGTCACTTTAGGTAGAAGATTGAACTTTACTGCCCTGGACTTAAGCTAAGCTGCAGCACGTGGTCCAACGTGATGAAGCAGCGCACCACGCAGGGATGAAGGCGACCTCGCGACAGACGCGTTCGCGAACAGGCAGGCAGGCAGTGCCTTAAGCTAGGCACATGGCCCGCTCAAGCAGGGGCCTCAACACGTAGCGGTTGTGGGGGTTTGATCACCCACGAGTCTCGTGGATGGCAGGTACAGGCGGCGATAGCGGCCACGTAGGTAGTCCGCGTGTCAGGTGTCTCTCCAGCGATAGGTGCGTAGGCAGCGGTGACGTCTGACAGCGGTAGACAGCAGATGTATCCCAAGACTGGAACCCTGGAATCAGCGCGAGGCGGGTGCTCCCGTAAGCGTTGTGTCAGACCTCTGCAAGCCTTTGTCGATGAGTGCGTCTCCCAGCCGTAAGCCAAACCCAAAGCAGGATGGAAGGAAGACTCACTCATCGCGGTGGCATACAAAATAGAGGTTATGCGTGCACATGCCGCAGGCACTCTCGAAGGTTCCTCGCCGCGTGGCCAGGCGATTTAAGCGTACAGCTAGGTGCAGCGCGGCGAGAAAAGCGTAGCGTAGGGTGACGAAGCATGCGCACGCATTCAGAGAGTAGTGCAGTGATGAAGAACAGGTGATGTGCATAGGTCGGAATTAGGCAGAGTTATTCATGTACTTACGCTGCGAAAGAATAAAGTGGATATGCTCGAAATCCCGGAATTGCTTTAATAGAGCAGGAAAATCCCGTGATTTATTAAATGAAAAGTTATTTTCTTTCAAACAATTTAATTGTCTAATCTATCTCTGATGTTTTTATTATTATTATTTATTCGTAATACTGTTTTCCACACGAGATTAGAAATCCCGGGAAGATCCACATTAACATCAATATTTTGATGCAAGTACCAAAATAACTCTACCTAATTCCGGCCTATGGTGATCTGGCAAAGCCACTATACATGGCTTTCTCAATAGTCATAGTAAGCCTGCCGAGAACAAGTCACTGGTCACATTAGGTAGAAGATTGAACTTTACTGCCCTGGACTTAAGCTAAGCTGCAGCACGTGGTCCAACGTGATGAAGCAGCGCACCACGCAGGGATGAAGGCGACCTCGCGACAGACGCGTTCGCGAACAGGCAGGCAGGCAGTGCCTTAAGCTAGGCACATGGCCCGCTCAAGCAGGGGCCTCAACACGTAGCGGACGTGGGGGTTTGATCACCCACGAGTCTCGTGGATGGCAGGTACAGGCGGCGATAGCGGCCACGTAGGTAGTCCGCGTGTCAGGTGTCTCTCCAGCGATAGGTGCGTAGGCAGCGGTGACGTCTGACAGCGGTAGACAGCAGATGTATCCCAAGACTGGAACCCTGGAATCAGCGCGAGGCGGGTGCTCCCGTAAGCGTTGTGTCAGACCTCTGCAAGCCTCCGTCGATGAGTGCGTCTCCCAGCCGTAAGCCAAACCCAAAGCAGGATGGAAGGAAGACTCACTCATCGCGGTGGCATACAAAATAGAGGTTATGCGTGCACATGCCGCAGGCACTCTCGAAGGTTCCTCGCCGCGTGGCCAGGCGATTTAAGCGTACAGCTAGGTGCAGCGCGGCGAGAAAAGCGTAGCGTAGGGTGACGAAGCATGCGCACGCATTCACAGAGAGTAGTGCAGTGATGAAGAACAGGTGATGTGGCAAAGCCATTATACATAGCTTTCTCGACAGTCATAGTAAGACTGCCGAGAACAATTACAATAACTGTCAGACCGCGCAAAGACACAAATACATGAAGAATGCGATCTGACAGGACACGAAAAGAATAATATAAGCAATCACACTAAGTCTCTTACGCGACCGTATTGAAAAGGTTATGTAGAAATAAGCAGGTCAACCTAGAGGAGGTTGTGAGCTGCTTAACTGGACCTTTCTGTGGATGCCTTAAATGACTCTAAGGCCTCCAGCCAGGGCACGCCGCAATCGCTGCGGTAAGACGCCCACGGCGACGGACGTCACAAGACGATCTCTGGCCACCGTAGGCGCGGGCATGCGGGCGGCGAGTAATGGGCGACTCGCTGCCCGACCATGGACCATGCCCGGGTCGACGGCGCGTTGTGTTTCACGCGCGCCTCTAAGAGTGTCAGCAAAATGGGGGTCGCGGGACTTATTAAATTACCGTGACCCTGGAACGTAAAGGGCTATTGAAGGACACCGTGAATTTTAGACAGTACAAGTCTGACAGTTCCTCCCGCTCTGCCCTGGGCAGAAGGACTCATTTGATGATTTTACCACGCTAAAAAACAAAATACCTTATAACTTGGCTTGGCTTATATCTAAAAATTACAAACTAAGTTACCACATGCTAAGGGCACCCCCTGTGGGGTACGGACCTCGGCTTAGGGCGTCACTACGGGAGGACAGCAAGGGACAGGCTGGATCTCAATCATTATTTAGGGGCTAATTTAAAGCTACAGGCTCAGCATCGCGGGCTGGCTCTTGCAAGGGTCGGGGAGGGCATTGACTTAGACGTTGCGGCGGGCGTCCTCGACGGCGAGGAAGCAATGACTGAATCGGTTTGTGAACAGCGTGAAAAAGAGAGGGGGCGGAGAGGACAAGCCTTGAGGGACACCGGCCCGAATGCGGTGATGGGAGGAGAGGGCGTCCCCGATACGATAGCGAAGGTGCGATCCGACAAAAAGTCTCGTAAGATGAGCACGAGATGATCTGGCACACCCATTTGGCTTATATAATAAGCCACTGTGCCAGACTTTGTCGAAGGCTTTCGCTATATCGAAAAATAGTGCACCAGTCATTGCACCGCGCTGGTACCCAGCGCTAATGTGCTCGACTATACGGTGGACCTGTTGGACGCACGAGTGACTGGTTCTAAAACCGTTACGGATAACAGTGGCCTCTTTCCATTTATCCTAATATTCTTGAATTGTTAGCAATATGTTATCTAAAAATCCTGCTGGACCTTGGATATTGTTTTGGTGTCTTGCCCAACCAAGGTACCAGATTATTGTCATAACGTGACAACAACAGCCAACGGTCCTGTTCCCTACAAGGCAATTACAGTAGTACCCTAAAATAGCATCCAAGACAGAATCACCATCATATTCTGTGTCAAATAAAACATAAGAAAAGTAAACTCTCTGGGAAACATGACGAGACTTAATACGTCCTCTTAATAAATAAGGATTATTCCCACCAACTCGTATAATCATTTCATGGGAGTGTTCCAGTTCTGGACACACTTCAACAACATAAATACCATTCTCCCTAACATGTTCACCGAAGTACGAACGCGCTTGTTTCACTTGATATGGGCCAAGTGCAAACAATATTAAATCATTGTGTGTAAAAACCGGGAAATTATTTAGTTGAGGCAAGTTACCATCAATACGTGTAAACATAACTCGTCTTCTGTTTATATTATATTCATTAATAAATTGTCCAAGATGATTAGGCTCGTCCATATATCGCAATGCTCTTTGGATTATATTTTCAGCATTGGGACTATCCCTTATAACAGGATGGAATTTATTTAATAGAGCCCCAGCAATTCTAAAATCGACCATTAAATGTGTTGAGGCATTATTAAAATACCTTTGCCTGAAGAGTTTAAAATCCCTCTTAAACCTCCCATTCACGACTTCAACAACCCATCTACATAGTGTCACTTTTCGGCTTTTGTTAGCTTGTGAATATGTAAGTTGACTTTCACCTTCCTCTAATGATTCAGGTTTAAATACTCGATAATTACAATTTTCCAGCAGAGGGATGGCATCCCTAAAGCCCCTATCTAAAACAAAAATGTCATTTTCTCTAAAAAGTCTTCGGAACGGTCCATTTTCATTTTCAAATAAGTGAGTCATAATTTCAGCATCGGTTTGGGTGGCAGCATATGGCCCTACAGCATCTATGATGTGACCATCACAAGATACAATCATAAATGGTTTAATCAAATTATCATATTTGTGCAAACTATATGTCTTCTTTTGAAACATATAGTTTGCACTTTTCTGCAAGTATATGTATGTCCCATCAAATATAACGATTGCGGGCCTATCGCCAGTAATAGTCTCGTCAGGATCACCCAATAATGATTGAGGAACTCTTAAGTTTCTGTCCGCTATTTCCCTATGACTGATACGGTTTACACCAATATTATTGGGTACAAAATGCTCATTGAGACATAACCTAACTTTTTTCAGGATTAGTTCCAATGTTGACCTGGGTATGTCAAAAAGAGTTGCCAAGCGTCTATTACTATCACCTGTTCTTAGTTTCATTAAATAAATAGCTAAAGCACGTTTAGGTTGCTTAATATTTAAAGGTATCAGATTATGCAGAATTAAAAACTGAGGTACTGTAAGACCAGTCCAATAATGGCAAAAATGATTTGGCATTTCAGAGACATTTTCGAAATTCAAAAAATTAGCTTTTGACTTCATAATATTAATTAAGTCTTCTAATTGGACAGAACTAAATGTAGAATGTGTCCCATTCATTTGAGGTAATAAATGCCACTCATCGCTATACAAATGTGTTTCACACACTCTACAGCTGCGAGGAACATAGAAATTATGCTCTTGCAATAATATTCTTTTAATGAATAGTGGGACCAAATGTAACATTCTGATCCTGCATTCTTGAAATATACAGTGAACAGATGAGATTGAAGCTCGCTTGTAATTGGGTAATAATATGGTAATACTTTCCCTTCGAAGTGGCCCACTTTGAACAGGCGGTAATGGTGGTGGCTCTGGTGGGCTAACCACTTGAACGCTAGGGGCTGCTGCATTGTTGTCGGAAGCCAATTCTTGCACGTTGTCTGTGGCCAATTCCTGCACGTTGTCTGAAGGCAATTCCTGCACGTTGTCCGAAGCCAATTCCTGCACGTTGTCCGAAGCCGATTCCAGCATGTTTCGTGATGAGTCCTGCACTGCATGTCTATTTGCTCGCATCCAACACACATGACAAACATAGTTGTTTCTTGAGGGCTGAAAATACACCACAGTTTAGAATAAATACATATAAAAGCTTGTTTTCAAGTTTTATGTTATTGTACAATGAGAAGTTGCAACATGCCTTACTTACTATTATTTTTATTTCATTTTTACTTATTTTAAAGAAGTATATGTTAAACATAGAAAATACACACAAACATAATATGAAAAACCCAGATTTTTATTAGGGCGCTCCCTCACCGCAGGCCTGTAATGTAACATTACAGATTCGAAAAGAATAGAGCATCAAATTGCGCACTTTTATGATACATTACAGGTGAATGCTCACTGTGAGGGAGCGCCTTTATAGATTAATACAACTAGATATTTAAAATAATGAATTAAAAACAAAATGCTTACCACAATAATAGTATTTTGTGATATTAAAACAGCTAGCAATGGACTCTCCATACTGACATAATGGTGTCTTATTTTTCTAACTGATTTTCCACAACCAAGGCAAACCATGTTATGCCCCAGTAGTCTCTCGTGTTCACCAGCTTCAGTATTCAATAATAAGAAGCATGGTTGACAAATAAATGTATCCAGAGGCAACTGAAAAAAGATGCACTATTTAAAATTGCTTATCATGAAAAAATATAAAATAGCAGATTAACCTTTTAACCCTATAGCCCTTTGTGCCCGGCTATGAATCGTCCTTTCCTCTTGTCCTCTCTTTTAAGCTTTTTTTAATAATTTTTATTGTACACCATGATATTTAACAAATCGGATTGTTAAATATCATGGTATACAATAAAAAATATTCTATCTGTATAAGTACATAAATAGAGAGATATAGAATAGATGCAATAAAATCAAAGAAAACAAAAATCGTGAATATTCTCTGTCGCATAAATACGACACGGGCGGTAGGGGTACGGAAATATTTGTCGCATATATGCGATTCGCGCGGTTTAAAGGTTAAGTATTTTAATATTCCGACTTCTTACCTGGGTTTGTGCATTGGTTAACCACCGCGAAAGTCTTGTTTGATGGTGTGCAGAAAGCGAGGTTATGAGATGCCTCTGCAGCCTTTGTATGGCTATTCCACAGTTGATGCACCTCATAGTTATCCACTTATTAAAACAATGCGTAGCAAGATATTCGTGTGAAAGAAAGTATCCAGTGTTGCCGGCAGCAAGTTTCAATTTATTCCGATTCCTCATCTCAAAAGTTCCGATAAGTTCCGCCCGAGTAAAATAAAAAAAAAACGATAATAAAACACACCTTTTATTTTTTTTTATCATTATACATTAATTCTTTACAACCATCAATTTAGTCCAGACGATCTGAAAAGAAAAATGCTCTAAAAACATTTGTGTTATGTCTAGGCCTCGGATAATAATGTCAAAATACTATGGCGTTTTGACATAGTATCAAAGAGTAAGCGTTAAGGTGCGAACATATTATCTGACGCATCCGTCAGCCGCGGCTGAGGGACGCGGCTTATTAAAATCTAGCCAGTACATTGAATACTACACTGTGCAAACTACCGGTCGTAAGACGCGGACGTGACCTTGAGTAGCCCTTGAGCGCTCGGACGTCCGAACAGAATCTGGCTGGCTGGATGTTTGTGTACCGTGCACACTGCTAAGCCGCGTCCCTCAGCCGCGGCTGACGGACGCGTCCGATAATATGTTCGCAGCTTTATACCCGAATAAACGTTTCACGATAAAATCGCGGCGATTTAACACGCGCGATTATTCTTTTTCGTGCGAAACAGTCAGAAGTGCGTATCTCATATATTCTGTGGTATCGCTACTTACGATTGGTCGAAACGGAAATAAAATAGGTACCGCGCGCGTTAAATCGCCGTGATTTTATCACCAGTCTGTTTGCAGTTTGCATCGTGAATCTAGCGCAGATCATTTTGTATAATCAGATCAACGATTTACGTGTACTTGTAGTAATATTCAGTATTTATTTATTACAACATTTTACAATATTTTTTACAAATAAGTGTATTAAAATGATACCTTAGAGTATGTAGTAGACTACAGACCAGCGGCGTAACGTAACACCAAACCAATGATATGCACCAAACCAGAAAAAACAAACGGCAACATTGATTTCTAGGGGTACAATCTTCTTTATTATTATATCTATGGGTACACTCCAACAAAGTATTTTACATCTATATATGGATAGACATGTAAGTGAACAACGAAAATATCTATAGCTAATCCTGTCAGTCGAGTTTATTTTATATATTATTTTAAGCAAAGGAAACTGAGTCCATACAGCCAAGTCTACGACAAATATGATGATGGGTAACAATTATTGTAATAAAATTATGACAATGTCATTCCAATGTCGCTTTTTGTTGGTTGGTTTGTGCCAAAGTTCCGAAAAGTTCCGCCAAAGCGGAGGTTCCGCAAAAGTTCCACCAAGGGCTTCAAAGTTCCGAATTCGGAACAAAAGTTCCGCGCCGGCAACGCTGAAAGTATCAGTAAATAATCGCAAAACACAATATGACGTTGAATAAGCAATCACAGAGCGTCTGCAATGACATTACATTGACATTGACATTAACAAAAACACACTGTCAAACCAGTAAACTCGTTCCGTTTTAGACCTTTTTAAGGTGAATTGGATAAAAACGCATTAAAATATGTTATTATAATACGAGTATTTTTAAAATGCACCAAATACCAATGAATACAGTTTCTTACGAATGGAATGTTCCTAATATAATGCATTTGTTGACAATTAGTTGACAAGTTGATATCTTAAGTTTGGTACAAGTAGTACACGTGGATTGGAACGTCCTTTATTATATTTATTTTTCTCTATGGTCCTTGGCTGAATGGGCTCAGCTCCCTTTGCCTGTCCCAAAGAGGCGAAAAAAACCAAAAAAAAATCTCTATGGTCCATTATGGCGGATTACTTGCAGACGGAAATTCATCTTGCATTACTTAATATTTTGAAATAAAACTGACAAGTTCAGACAGGCCGAAAACTACGCAATAATTCATTTTTCTATTTTTATTTTACGATACATTTACTATGTAAGTGTATATGGATGTTTTATGGAGTGCAATTTTTGTCCATGTCTTTTATACTGAACTGCATCAGAATCTGTGTTTACACCATTGAGTTTGTTTTTAAAGCATTATACATCTTTTTGAAAAAGGAATACGCATTTATGCAGTTATGATTATTAAATAAAATTACGAAAACCGACGAGGCCGTATGAGCTTGATGCCTTTGCTTTTCCGACAAAAAAATATTAGACTAGGAATTTGCCGCGTTTTGGTTTTCTTCAAATACATAAACGTTAAGTTTATTTTAAATTATTTTAATTGTCATTATTTTTAATAAATGCTTATCTCATATTATTATTGTGTTATTTTTTTTCGCAAATGGTACGAAAAGTAGAGTATTTTCCTCGGCGATAAAGCTGTCTTAGTCTTTGGTGAACTTAAATCCCTCGCTACACTCAGGACTCGTCTTAAAAACCTCGCTTCGCTCGTGATTTAAGTTTTTAACACCCTCGCTACGCTCGGGAGTAAACCTCGAGGCCTTCGTTACGCTTGCGATTTAAATCGTCACCCGCGACAGAAGACACTGCTTTATCCCCTTGGTTAATAATCTACTATTTTTTTCATTACGATACAGATTACAGATCATAGATACATCCATTTTTTATCTGTGGCCAGGGCCGCGCCGCCCATATGTGCGAAGTGTGCGGCGCACACAGGCGCCAGGGCTACAGAGGCGCCGGATGACCAGTGCCAGTTGTTGAAATTATATTTGTCACATTACAACATAAATATTAATACTTGAGTAAGTAAGTAGATACAAGTCTCTCAAGACGATACTTATCTAAACTATTTGAATTGACCCACTGTTTATATTTTGGGTTTCGTTTTGTATACATGAATTACGAGCTCTGCTTTAAAATCAAAAGAACCGCCGGCCGCGCCACTTTCGTTATGATAGCCGACTATTATTATTTTATTACAAAGGCCGTGCCGTGGATTAGTTTATAAACGTAACCCGATGCGAACCGACGCACGGGGATACCCCACAACAATTACAAACATTCTATCGAAATAGGTATTAGCTAGTGGGAGTCGCGAGTACGGCGCGTACTGACGGAAAACTGATAAATTGATAAAACTGATGAAAATATTTCAGCAAAATTTTGAAATTATGAAAAAATTGAAAGACGACTAAGTACATAAAAGGCGCTTCAAAGGTTTTGCACACAGGCGCTGCAAGGGGTCGGCGCGGCCCTGTCTGTGGCTGCGCGCGCTGTAGCCCATGCGCGGTGATAACGGGAATTATGGCGCCATAATACTGTGTCAATCTTTATATTTTATTTGATAAATTGGTGTTCAATGAAAGTAGATAAATTAGTGTATGAAACTGTACATAACTAGGTATTATACACTCGTGTGATACTTTTTAAAAACTCGCTTCGCTCGTTTTTTAAACTCACACTCGTGTATAATACCCCTCATTATGTACCAGTGTACTATTAATTATGACAGTACACATTTTTAAGGAGTTAAAAATCTTCAATTACTCTAGTAATGTCCCTAATATCACACTGGTCAGCAAATAAACCGAGCCACCCGCTACCTAGGAACTCTGATTCGATTTTCTCAAAAAGTATAAAACTTATATACTTATACTTTTATAACTTGTGTACTGTCATAATTAATAGTAGTTCATAAACTACTATTAATTATGACAGTACACATTTTTAAGGAGTTAAAAATCTTCAATTACTCTAGTAATGTCCCTAATATCACACTGGTCAGCAAATAAACCGAGCCACCCGCTACCTAGGAACTCTGATTCGATTTTCTCAAAAAGTATAAAACTTACAACTATCAAAGTTATACCTACAAAAAGTGCGTTTCATGGTGATTAAAATGACTACGCCTGTACGCCTATCTATATGACTACGACTATCGCCACCTCAACGCAGTTCAAGTCCAACAAAGTCTGCGTGACGAACGCCAAGTGGTCATAAGTTCAGATACCATCAGAAGGAGACTTGCTGAACGGAACCTGACCCCGAAAAGAGCTGCAACAGGCCCAGCATTAACGGTAGCACACCGTCGAGCACGACTTGAATTTGCTCGAGAGCATAGGGATTGTACATTAGAGCAATGGAGTAATGTACTCTTCACTGATGAGACCAGGGTGAGTCTACATGGAAGTTATCGACGTAAGAGAGTATATCGTCGCCCTGGAGAACGTTATTCTCAGTGTTGCATCGAGGAAACTGTTGCTTATGGAGGAGGATCTGTAATGGTCTGGGGCGGTATCTCGTTAACAGCACATACAGCGTTAGTTTTCATCGAACCGAAGGGCCGTACACGTGGACTGACTTCTCATCGCTACATTACTGAAATCCTCGCAGACCATGTGGTACCTTACGCAGGATATATCGGACAGGACAGGATATGCAATTGATGCATGATAATGCACGGCCTCATGTTGCTCATGTGGTGACCCAGTATCTACGCGACGTCAGCATTCGTACGATGGACTGGCCAGCTCGAAGCCCGGACTTGAATCCGATAGAACACTTATGGGATGAGCTGAAACGTCGGGTTCGAGCCCGCTCCAACAAGGCTTCCAGAGCTGCGAATCGCGATTGAAGAGGAGTGGAATACAATTCCTCAAGATTTTATCGTCAGGCTCGTAAGGTCGATGAATACAAGGATGCTGGCAGTTATCCGAGCAAGGGGAGGGAATACGGAATATTGATCAAAAACTTTTTTTTTTTATTTTATCTTTGTTTTTGGCATTAATTTTTTTTTTCACTTTATCATTACTAACGATTGTCAAACGACTCCTCTTTGTAAAATCCTTATAAACACTGAAATATTGATTAAACCCAACGAGTTTCCTTTCATTTTAATCACCATGAAACGCACTTTCTGTAGATACAACTTTGATAATTGTAGGTTTTTAAATTTTTGAGAAAATCGAATTAGAGTGCCTAGGTAGCGGGTGGCTCGGTTTATTTGCTGTCCAGTGCAGTTATCACAATTGATTGAAATCCAAACACAGCTGCCCATAAATCACAAATCCATAAACGAAAAGTTGGAAACAATTCCGGGCCTTATAGTGTGGATGATTTAATGGAGCCCTATCGGCGGTAATCTCGTAATACCCAATCATCCGGGCTCCGGTCCGCGGGGACCTCCCAGCGTCTCGGGACTAAGACGATTCGATTACCATTCCAACATCTGTATCAGATTCGAAGAAAATGTAGCTCTAAATTAAATCATCTTGAGCCGATTAGTATTGTGCAATTGAAAATTTAATTATAGTGCTTATTTTTTTTACTTTTTTCTTCGTGTTCCCGAACGCCACCCGCACCGTTTCAAATTGCCTTTACAAACGAGTCATCGCCGTCACTTACATTTTTTTTTCAATACCTAAGATTTAATTTTGTTATCATCATGTATACGTGAAAAAAAAATTTGAACCCGTACTGTAGTACGGGTTCAAATTATGGACCAGCCCGCTGGATATTCCGGAAATTTTCTTCAAAACACTGTCCTCCGTCCAAAAAAATATCCAATTGGTAGATCCGTTAGGATATTATGTGCCTACAGACAAACTTTTGCGAAAATAGGCAAGTAAAAATGGCGCCTTACAAAAACTTACAATTTCATAAATGTTTTGGACTATTTTTACTACAAAACATATACATAAAACCTTTAACGCAACAGTTACAATTAAATCACCCTATCATGGCGAAAAGCCGCACCAACCGCACTATTCCATAAAGCCCCATTATCCCCTCACTTAAGGAGACACGGAGATTCTCCGAAGTCACTTCCCGACGACGTCGACTTACAGAAACTTGGTCGGAATGTCTTCCTTTCCCCTCTTATCCGCGACCTGTTGCATCCGGCAATAAAGAAAATCCATGCCATATTTCTCCCTGCCTCCCCACAAAGAGGCATTGCTCAGTAGATGTAGGATCTTACTTACTTATACATACACTCGCGAGCAAAAGTAGTATGGAATCACTTACTTCGAATTTGATTCAGGATAGCTTCTTAAATAATGGCGTGATTTGAATGAATTTGGTATCGATTTAAAGTTAACAGTTAAACCTTTAAATTGTACTATTTTTATTTTTCTCAATTCGTTTTTAAGTAGTCAAGATCGCGCGGGTACGGAGTTTGTGATTCCATACTTTTGCTCGCGAGTGTAGTTTTTCTGCATTTGCTGGACTTTTCTACAAAGTTCAAAATGCTGAAGTTTTAGCTCCATTTTGACTTTGGCATCAAAAGACCCATGGATGTCAATGACATTCAATCTGTGTAATATTGTGTCAGTTCCTGAGCTGTTAGTGTAAAAAAAAAGCATATATTATACGGTCGAATTGAGTAACCTCCTTTTTTAGAAGTCGGTTAAAAATGCTACAATCGAAATCACTTTTTTGAGGAAAGCCTTCTTACCTATGTCCTATATTTATATTCATTGACCATTATAAGTTAAGAAGTTGCCTCATTTAAAGTTGGTTTAAGTGAAGTACTATATTCTTTCTGCACTTCTTGCGAAACCAGTGTCCCGTAAAAACAATGATTGTGTGGGTTCCGTCGACATAATACTTATCCAATTATAGAGTACGGAAGTTGTTCATTTAGCAATTGTGTTCGTTATTCATTACTGTTTACTTGGAACCCGTCGGCACACGTGCATTAGACACTAAGACAGTTCACTTCATCCTTTTACTGACCTCGTTTTACTCTCTGTTTCAAGGAACCCTAACGGACTTTTATTATGAGTGGGACTAACTTACGAAATTATGATTATATAAAAGAGCATCAACTTTGTGTAAATAAAAGTATGTTTCTGAGTTATGAATTCATAAAAAAAAATGAGAAAATATTTCAACTAAATAAAACAACAACTGACGATCATGATGACTTGACAATATTTATTTTTTTGGGACTAGATCGAGATTGTTTACCACAATATCACCCTGGTAGTTATTTGGCGGTACCCAAAAGGTAAAATGGAAATTTTCACAGATGATGTAAAATAAATATTTAAGAAGCTCTCATACAACAGATTTTTTATTTTTGCCGTTTTTATAGATCGATTGAGCCCAACTTGCTCTATACCGTTTTTTTTATTTGTTTAAAAATAAATACTATTTCTCAGGAGGTCAAAATTGTAATGTACATTTTCGGAATTCTAGCTGCACATTGCAGAAAAACTGATTTCCTTAGATCATTTTTGGCGTTGAACAAAAGCTAATTTAATACATTACCAACACTTATCGACTTACAAATTAGTCTACAGAAATGAGCTCGAACGCTTCGCATCTCAAGTTTCATAAAAGCGTAGGTATTGGAAGCAAATGTAAGAGCCTTAAAAGGCCAATTATAGGACAATTTACGTCGCCCTTCTCTCTCGGGGCCGATATGAAATTATTGCGAGTGATCTCAGATTGCGATGGAACTCTTCGGGGGAAATCGACTGAAAAATGTGTTATTACTAGAAAATGAGTTGGGATTTGTAAAACAATAGGACTTTTCTGGATTTTTTCAATTAAGGAGCTCTTTTTGTGAAAAGTTGTGCGAAATATAATAAATTAGACGTTTTCCCGTATATGATAACTTCCCGAAATTTGTCCTGCAACACTATCGAATGGTGTAATAAATACAGGGTGTGATTTGTTTCCAAAATCTGCTGGTTCGATTCCTGACCAGGATTATTAATTTTTCTGAAATCCAATGATGCAGTTTTAGTTTTCTTCAAAATCGGCCTCGAGACTCCTTTCAATGTTTTTCGATATTCCTCGTAGTTTCGGATATATCCATCCCCGCCCAGTTGAAAAAATCACTTCAGCTTTTGGAATCATCAAAATCGTATCACACAGTCAAAAGTTAGGTAGGAGCCTATAAAAGCAAACGCCTGCTAGTGTTGCGGGAATGTTTAAAGAAGTTATCGCGGTCTTGGAAGGCGAAGGACAATTGAAGATTAGTGGGTTTCAGCACAGGTTTCAGTAATAAGTCTGTCAGTCCTTCCACTTCACGCAGGAGAGATGTGAATTGATGAAAATGATAATTCACTGCTTCCACCACCAATAAAATAAGTGTCACTTTAATGCTTTTTCCTTATATCCAGGCGCTTTTCTGGTGCCGTACTGCATCATGCTGGTGGTGGGCGGGATCCCGCTGTTCTACATGGAGTTGGCTTTGGGGCAGTTCCATCGAAAGGGCGCCATCACCTGCTGGGGGAGACTGGTTCCACTCTTCAAAGGTAAGACTTATTTTTTACTCATTTTAATGTGCTTTTATTACTAAAGAGACTCTTAACTGAATATTTATGTTTGATTCTCCTTCAACCAGGCGAAATCAAAGCCCTGAAAAAAAAAAGAAAATTAAAATCATGTTTTGCCATAAATTATGAATTAGCTTGTATGCAGATTTATTCAAGATGCATCCAATTTTGAAATTGGAAACAAGTAGATTGCATAATGTGAACGCAGATTTTAAAAATTTCCCAGTTTTCTCTTAACTCGGCGTAGTTTTATGGGGTCACGTGCGAGTCATACGCCAGATTTATTGCGGGCCGGTCACGTCCCGTCGGCTAATGTCATCGGTATGGTGGAAGCCGCATTTGGCGATCAAGAGTTATAGTGGCGACCACTTAACTTTCTCACTGGCTATTGTGGCCTTGTGGGTACGGACTGTATGTATGTTTGGTACGAAAATAAAGAAGGAATTAAACATAGGTCATATTGGACCTCAAGTCTGCTATCACAATGGTGTCAGAGTAGTCTATCATTAACTTCTTAATTGTTGATTTTGACAAGTTTGGTGATCTACTAATTTAATGGCATCATTATGACTTTCCAATGGTCAACCACTGACACTCCATTGAAAGACATGGGATAAAATGGTAATCTCGTACCTACAAATGTTTTTTTTTTGGTTTACAAACCTCTTACTACTTCAGATCGCTCATAAGTCATAACACTAGTAAATTATTTGTAAAATGAATGCATATTATAAATGAAATCAGGTATGAAAATAGCTGGATCGGGTCCTGCGTGCGGGAATCTAACTCACGATACGCAGCGCTAAACAAACGATCGCTCACTGCGCCAAATATGTTAAAGGGTAACGCTGAATCAAAGTTATGATCAAATTATCACTATATCCGAATAGGATAGTGTAAAATTGTTAAAACTATAGGCAACTTTGGCGTGGAACAGGCACCTAACTTCTGAACGTAACTACACGGCTAACTTTACAGCGAGTCATGAAAACACAGTTTTAAAATAATAATAATAGTTTATTATCAACTCAATGTACAAGTTTCTCTTAAGCTGTAACAATTAACAAAGTTTTTGAATTTGTAGATATATGGCCATCATAAGAGGTCACGAAGCCGTCTGTACTAGTATAAACTGTGTCACAGTCGACAACGCCTTCCAAAAAATCATCCCGAAGAAGACTTTGTGTCTCCACTAAATTCATACACGACATCCGAGACTCAAGCACCAAAAACCACGCTCCAATGAACAACGAAGAACCCGACTTCAAGACTTTTATGCAAAACATGGGACCCGTCATGTTCAAGATCGCGGTCGCGCAGACAAACCCTGCAACCCCTCACTTAACACCCATAATTGACACCATTCCCGAGGCTCCCCTTAAGTGCTCGTCCCATACGGTCTCAAAAGGCTCCAGTAGATTTGCGAGCCCGGCTTATGCCCGTTGATTTCATTTCAAGCGATTGTCACGTCTCGCGTCCTGAGTGGCTCGGAGCCGCGATATGATTTTGAAGAGAAATAAAATTGGTAATGGTCCGGAAAGGTGCTGGAAATCCGCTTGAGTGAAAGCATTTTTTGACGGAATGAATTGGAAATGTTCGTGAGATTATTGTTTTCGTTGAATGGTTTTTTTTGGAGCTTTTGTTTGAGAGCTAGTTAATTCCTAGGGTCTGTTAAGAGCTCTTTAGATTTACCATGAGGTCGATGACCCAAGTAACAAAATATGGTCTTGTAGTGGTTCTGTAGCCAAGCCTATAACAGGCTAGTAGAAGTATACAGGGTGTTTGGCAGAACGTTGAACATACGAAAATGGTGGACAGGTGGGGTCATACTGATGATGATGAAGATGAGTAATGATGAGTTTCAATGAATCACCAATCAAAGGTTTTAGACCCTCAGGTGGCCTACTTGTTAAAATGAGAGTAGTTAAAATGTGGGAACGAGATGGCACTTGACGACTTGTACCTATAGCTCTGTCTCTTTTCCACAGTGTAATCACTCTCTCGCTTTAAGAGTCATGGTAGGCCACCTCGTAGCCTCACGATGTTTTCCCTCACCGATGTCAATAAAGTCCAAGATGCAGTAATCCGATCTCATGCTCATAGGTATTGGGTACGCGGTAGTTCTGATAGCGTTCTACGTGGACTTCTACTACAACGTGATCATCGCGTGGGCGCTGCGCTTCTTCTTCGCGTCCTTCACCACCATGCTGCCCTGGACCAACTGTGATAACGAGTGGAACACGCCGGCTTGTAGACCTGTGAGTGTTTTGTTACTAAATCTATTAGTTGTATGATAGGTATTTATACTGTTTAGTGTAGGACATAGGCTCGATCTTGTCTCCAATGCATCACTATGTGTTTTCCGAGTACCTACATACATGTCAGGAACTACTGGTTCCAATTCAAAAAATATTTACATGAAATATATATAGGGTTATTTGAAAACCACCAACAACCTCTTAAGAGGTCATTCCACTCATTATAATGAACAACTTTAGACTCCCGCAGACACACGCGTTTAATCGCGCGGGGCGACATGTCGCGGTCTATTCGCAGTATTTTTAGAGTGGAAATTAGCTTGGCTCGTTGTCGCAGCTCGATTAATCGCGTGTGTCTGCAGGAGGCTTTTTACTATGGGACCAAACCCGAAATCGTAAAAAAAATCAGGTGTTCCCTACATTTTGACGAGCTATGCAAACATATAGTACGGAGGAGCTGATTTTTTTTCGTGATTTCAGGTTTGGTCCCATAGTAAAAGTTGTTCATTATAATGAGTGAAATGACCTCTTAAGAGGTTGTTGGTGTTTTTCAAATAACCCTGTATATCGAAAGAAGGTTATAAAACATCACGCTACTCCAGAAGAAACCAAGCAGCGGGGGTGAAGCCACGGGTACTTAACATTTACGATTACGATACGAAAATTTAATTAATTCAAATCGGTCCAGCCGTTTAAGACATTTTAGCAACACTAACGAACACCATTTAAATAGATGAAGCTTATAATAATTGAAAAGTAAGATTCTTCAATGATTGCTATCTAGTAGACTTAATCACAAAGTTACCAAATATTTTTTCTCGCAGTTCGAAGCAATCTGGGAAGCTTCGAACAAGACGCGCGGACGAAACAACAGTTCCGCAGAATTGCTCCCCACACCGCAAACACCCTTTACGTCGGCTGCTTCTGAATACTTCAAGTAAGTTTATTATAACTTAAATGAAAGGAAAACCAGGAAATCTTAAATTAATTTAATTATTTACAAAAAATGGTAAACTAACTAAACCTTTCATTTAATTTATCATGTTTGTTAGAGAGATTTCATCCTTATAATTGACCCTAACGATCGATGCAATAAAAGTACAGGATATAATTTTTTCAGATTTTAGCCGGTTCGATTCCCGAGTGTGGGAGTAGAGAATTTTCGAAAATCTTTGAATGCAGTTTGCTTTCTATTCAAAAATAAAGGAATGTTTCCTTTGAGTAAAATTTTCTATCTGCAGTATTAAGAGTACTTTCCCTCCAGGTGGAATTACAAAATTCCACCCTGTATAATAGTTTAGTTTTAAACGACTAGAACGTTAAAACCCGTTTAACAGTTATTCAAATGGAACGTATGTTTTAGCCGTGCCATCTTAGAATTGCAAGGGAGCGAAGGTCTTCACGACTTGGGTGCCATAAAATGGGACATGGCTCTCTGTCTATTAGCGGTCTACATCATCTGCTACTTCTCTTTATGGAAAGGCATCAGTACTTCTGGAAAAGTAAGTTAAAATACTCTAATTTTTAATCTCCATAATATGCCCCTCACAATTGGTTGCCGGTATTTTATTATCTTTAAGTAGTTGTGTGTGCTTCAGAGACCACACGTCCGAAGTGAAAATTTCTGGCGACGTTACCTACTAATAATCCAAAATATATTTATTTTTTTATTTTCTTCTTTATTTAGGAAGTACTAACATTTAATTGTGAAAACATTACTCTGACTGATTGTCATTTGTACTTTACCCGACTTGTGATGAGTGATGTGATGACTCAGTCTCATTCCATACCCATAAAATAAATTGTTCAGCGCGCAAGCTTAAAGAAGTTTTCACCTCAAGAACACTATTTGAAAAAAATACACATATTTTCTGTTTTTCCAGGTGGTTTGGTTCACGGCTCTCTTTCCCTACGCAGTTCTTCTGATCCTTTTAGTTCGTGGTATAACTCTCCCTGGCTCCGCTACAGGCATTCAGTACTATCTAAATCCTAACTTCCAAAAAATCACACAACCTCAGGTATGAAAAAAATAACCAGTCCAATTAACCATTAAGTAGTGACGTGGTGTCCTACGGACATAGTTTCTGGTTTACATAAAGTCATTTGTCAAGGCATCGTCTGTGGGACACCACGTCACTAGTTAAAGCTTAAGTTGGATGCCTTGTTACAAAATGTTTGTGTATTTAATGTTCACATGTCTTGGTTCCAAGGTATGGGTGGATGCGGCAACTCAGGTATTCTTCTCCTTGGGACCTGGTTTCGGTGTGCTGTTGGCTTATGCGTCGTACAATAAGTATCACAACAACGTGTACAAGTAAGTTCTAAGTTAAAAAAATAAACTTGTGTATAATTTCTCCATATTTTACCGTAAAATCTCTAAGCACTAGTAACTTTTAGTTTAGAATTGTTTAAATTACAATTATGTATAATAAAGAAAATTCAAATAAATGGTCAAAATGCTGTAATTGAATTAAAATCTCGCGCCCGGCATTGGTCGAGGCCATGCTGCGGGGCGAGACGGAGTGGAAAGCGCGCGGTCGCTTCCTTCTGCGAAGCAGTTATGCTCGCGAAGGAGGAGGCGGGCCGTGAGAGAGAGAGGACAGCGTCCTCCCTCCGCCCCAGCCGCAGTGGTAGACGCCCATGGCGTCGGACGTCGCAAGACGATCTTCGGCCACCGTAGGCGCGGGCATGCGGGCGGCGAGTTGCCCCATGCCCTGGTCGACGGCGACGGCGCGTTCGCGTTGTGTTCCACGCGCGCCTCAAAGAGCGTCAGCAAGATGACGGGGCCCGCCTCTAGAGGGCCAAAGCATGCCGGGGTCGCGGGACTTATTCTATTACCGTGACCCTGGAACGTAAAGGGCTAATGAAGGACACCGTGAATTTTAGTCAGTACAAGTCTGATAGTCCCTCCCGCCCTGCCCTGGGTGGGAGGACTCATTTGATGATTTTACCACGCAAAAAAAAAATGATTTAATTAAAATGGTCTAATTTTATAATATGATTTTGATCGAGTGATCAGAACTCGATGAAGCCGATTCCACAATATTTACGGTTACAAACACTTCTGAAATCCATTTCTCAGGGACGCCATTCTAACAAGCGTGATCAACTCGGCGACGTCTTTCATCGCTGGGTTCGTGATCTTCAGTGTCCTGGGCTACATGGCCCACGCTTCAGGCAGGGAGGTGCAGGACGTGGCCACCGAAGGCCCAGGGCTCGTGTTCGTGGTGTATCCAGCTGCTATAGCCACCATGCCTGGCTCTACCTTCTGGGCGTTGATATTCTTCATGATGCTTCTTACGCTTGGGTTGGATAGCTCTGTAAGTACCTACTTCTCTTTACAAAGATATTTTTAGGAACGAAAAATTCAGCTGCGAGCAGGGTTCGAACCTGCGTCTTATGGATAGGTACTCCAGACTGGTAAGTAGTTTCAAACGCGTCTGGAATACCTATCCAGAAGACGCAGGTTCGAACCCTGCTCGCAGCTGAATTTTTCGTTCCTAAAAATATCTTTGAGAAGACGCGACGCAAGCGTTATTGCGTATAAAAAATATAACTTTACTTCTTTTGAGTTCTTAACTTTTTCGCAATGTCTAATGCGTCTAGAATATCTGTCAAATCTGAAATGATCCATGGATCCAATAAAAATGAAGAAGTAAAAAAAACAGTGTTTAAATCACACTCTAGTAGGAATCCGAAATCAGGATTTCGCGAAATGAGTAACTATAAATGAAACATTGGGTGTGTTATAAAAAAATGCTGTTTCCGTGAAGGCATTGTTGTACGGAAGAGCAGTTTTATGTTAAGGTGATTCCTCAGTAGTAGCCACAAAGTTGGTAAAAAATCCGAAAACTAACTCATTTTGTCCAAATCTTTGTGAAAGTGAATGGAGCGAATGTTATGATCATTCTTATATATAAAGTTATACTTGTTATTGTCGCGAATCATATTTTGATCAAGTAACTACTTGTCACTGATAAGCAAATTGCAAAAAACACATGAAAATTTGAATTTCGCGGGCTACTACTGAGGAATCACCTTAAGGGTTAAAATCTAGAAGTGATTTTGTATTGACTATTTGCATTTCGATGTTCGTTAGGTACATTAATTCGACATACAACATACAATAAATTCTCACCATGCACATGCACAGTTCCCTAATTAACTCCATTTTGCTCTCAGTTCGGCGGTTCCGAGGCAATAATAACAGCCCTAAGCGACGAGTTCCCCCCCATCGGCCGTCACCGCGAGATATTCGTGGCGTGTCTCTTCACTCTGTACTTCTTCGTGGGCCTGGCTTCCTGCACCAAGGGAGGCTTCTACTTCTTCCAATTGCTGGACAGATATGCTGCAGGGTACTCCATCCTAATAGCCGTGTTCTTTGAGGCTATTGCTGTATCTTGGATCTATGGTGAGTTGGTTCTTAAATGATTATTGTTTCTTGTTTTTTTTTCGGTTCAATCTTTTTCGAAAATCGAATGATGAAACAGTTAATGGAATACCCAAACTCACTGGTAAGTACTACAAACTATAATAAAACTAGCTGTGTGTGTGCTACGCAAATGATCGATCGCGCGGTATAAATCAGCTCAGTCATGTGGCAAAATGAACCGTACACTCAACTTTTGCTGCCCGGCCTTTTCCAAGCCTAATTAATAGGAGTAATAGGTAGGTACTCTTTTTTCTTTCAAAACGTACCATTTACTTAATGTACTCTTTTTTAATAGGTACGGAACGATTCTGCGAGGACATTCGGGACATGATTGGTTTCCGGCCTGGTGTATACTGGCGCGTCTGCTGGCGCTTCGCGGCCCCTGCCTTCCTCCTCTTCATCATTGTTTACGGACTCCTGGATTACGAACCGCTGAGATACGAAAATTATATCTACCCGGCTTGGGCCAATGCGTTGGGCTGGGCTATCGCTGGGTCCAGTGTGATGTGCATTCCAACGGTGGCCATTTTCAAGCTGCTGACGACAAAGGGATCTTTTGTTGAGGTTTGTCGATTATTCAGTTCGTGTTTAAGAAATCTATTGCTGAAATACCCTTGATTATAATATCTTCATTGCATTTTGTATTTAGGATTGAAGTTAATTCCGCCATCTAAGGCACTTCAGTTGTTCATAATACATCAAGAAGTCAAGCCGAGTTTTCTGGCAGTTAAGGTTAAAAAAGTTAAGGCAGTAAAGTCTCAAGGCACTTCCCCTTCATATAATTTGCTCTTTTTAACCGACTTCTATTATAAAACCTTATAAAGTAACTCTGTCAACTTCTTTGCAGCGTCTCCGAATCTTGACCACTCCATACGCAGACACTGAAGGCAACGGCACCGTACACAACGGCATGGTGGTCTCCGAGAGTGGCGGCGTGCGACTGGCCTCCGCGGCTGTGACCCCCACCACCCCCCCTCCCGCCACGTCCCCGCACACCCCCCCGCAGGCCGCCCCACCGCCCGCGCTCGTCTGAGCTCAGCTCTCCTTCGACGTCTACTACGTCTAATTGTACAATACACGTCCGTTGATGAGGTACATGGAGCTTTGACACGCTCTATAATGCCACAATCTGAAGATAAAGCTTCATGTGCCATATCAACAGCGTACCGGTACTAAAGATGAGGAAGAAACAAGGAGTGCTGTTTCACCTTAGAGTTCACACTGATGTCGTGGGAAACGGATTAGTAATGCTGCGTCCAGACATTACGAGACATAATCGTATTTACATTGGGGCATTTGCTGTACCGATTGATGCCTCGTGAAGTCTGGACGCGTCTTTAGAATAAATGCTGTCGGCGTCGTGGGACTGCTAGACCCTTAGCACTCCATTTATTTATTACTCCGTGTACGGCTCTCCCGAGTTTGTGATTTTGCTTGTTCTTTTTCAAGCTTCGAGCGTTTGTGATGTAAGACGTTTTGGATATAAATGTTAGTTGTAAGATTGTTGCGTGGTAAGATTTGAAGGCGGAGTCGAAAGGGTATAATAGAGAAGGCTAATATTTAAGAATATTAAACTCAACGTCTAAAATGGCTTTGAACTAGAACACAAAATAAAGATGTTGTTAAGTATTAATTTGCTTAGTCCTTAGATTGAGCAGGTCACTGAGCAAAAATACCACTGAGATAGGTATATTGTGTATAACCTAACATTTAAAAAATATGAACTTATAAGATTCGTAATACTCAGTAAAATTAACTTAAAAAAGTCTAAGTGTGTTGTATTTAATCAGGAGAAAGTTTTAAATATTTTTATGTCTATTTATTACTGAAATATTCATTAATATTCTTAGATTAAATGATAGTTATCATAATTAATTGTTTTGTGCGTAAGTAAAACACGCCTGTAAGATTAACCGACAATTCAGCAAACCGTTTATGTTTTTAGCTGTAGGTAGTTTAGATTTAGACCCATCAAGCATTAAGGTTGACGCTGGAACAATTATTATTACTATGAAACAAAATGCTTCTTGAATGCTCGAGAACTCAACGTTAGTTTTATAACTAAATTAAAATATATTCATGGTTATGCCTTAAGATAAATCCCCAGTTTGTATTTTAATGAAATGCACAAACAAATCATCATTTGAAATCTTGGCAAAATGGTAGCATTTTTCTTTTAAAACTGGCAATCGCGAAATTTACATTTTAGTGCTGGAAAAAGTTACTAAACTTCGTAATCGACTATCGATGAGCTTGCTATACATTAAAATTTATTGTTCTAAGTATCACCCTCCCAGTATATTTAATGATTATAATTATTATGAATGTGTACATTTTAAATTCAAAACGTGTATCGTAGCATTAATAATGTAGGTTTTGTTTATGTAGGTGTAAGGATTATATGGCTGTCTATTAAATAATTAACAATTAGAGTTTTAAAGTAAGATAACTTTCGGATAAATAGTTGAAAATCTATTATATTATACCGCAATTTATTTAAGCTTAAAAAATATCTATCAAATTACTTAGAACATCTACTGATATGTATTAAAAATAGGCATTATGTGCTTTCTTAAGACACACAGCGTTGCATTGAAGAATGCTGTTGTAAATTCGCCTTACCTTGTTTGTATATGGTTAAAAACTCACCAAATTGTCCCTGGTTTTATACCTGTCTCTTTCTTTCACCAGCGTGCGTCCTTTTCTAATTGTGAAGGATGCTTGACAGGCAAGCTGTCAACTTCATAGCGTTTGTAAATTTTGCCGGTAAAACATCGGAAAATTTTCCAAAGTTAAAAAAGTGTTAAAATACAATAATTAATTGTATTAAATTAGCACACAGCGTTTATTTACAGTATGTGACACGTTTTTCCTTTGTGAATTAGTGTTTTAGAAAGATTACGGACTAAATTGAGTGGGTAAGTGTGGTGTGAGGTTACGAGGTTTGAATGTTGACTCTCCGGGGGTAGATCAGCATTTAAATACGGTGAAACATGATGACTGATCATCATCATCATCATATTTATCCTCGAACCACGAGAGCATAGCTTCACATCCACCCAACAGAAGACGCAGTCACGTAAGTACAAACAAGTCCACACTTGTTCGGACCTGTGTGTAGAGACACAAATTCAAGATGAGGTGTTTATTTCTAGTTATTTAACTACCTAACTTACCTCCTCTAACAACGAGAAGGCTATGTGACTCCACCCACATCAAAGTTTTTGAGAAAAAACTTCATTGTCTATTTCGGTGAAGTTTTAGTATGGAGCTGGATGAAAGACAATTATTCCACACACTTACAAAGAAAGATTACAAGCAAATCCAAAATTTTATCTTAGTCTGACCTTTTTACAAAAACCCCCGTACAATCTTGTATTGGTACTCCTTGCTTTATAAGTCTTAAAGTTAATGATGAATTGTATCATTTTATTAAGACCAAAGATCTGAGTAGTTATTACCCAACAATATTTTGGAATTGAGAGAACTATTATGATTAACATTACAGGACTTGCTTAAGTGGGTGACGGTTACCTTAATTATTTTAATTTTAACACAATCGTAGTTTGAAAAGATTTCTATTATTGTTGGTCCACCAACCTCGGACTCATAATTAACTACTTAGTTTTAGGCTTTGCACCCTATCAAAGCTTCTTTAGATGGACTTTAGGTCCAGCTAATTAAACAAGTACCTATATACAAAAACTATTTGAATATCTGACCACTCAGAACATTCAGAGGGGGTTGTCTAAAGGACCATGCTCATTCAGGGCAACCACAGGGAGCAAGCAATCATATTTTGAAATTAATAACAACTTGCCATGTTCCATTTATAAAAGAACCTCTCCTTGCCAAAGTCAAACATGTTTTTAGAAAAGTTTGCAACCCCAACAACAAAAGACATAGCACTCATAATCTTTTAGTTAAACAAAAGGCCATATGGGTACCTAATTAGAGTTTACCATGACCATATGGGTACCTAATTCGAGTTTACTATGTCAAAATTAAAAAAAAAAAAAAAAAAGTGGGTTGTGTCCCGTATTAGACCGCGGAGGTCTCAACTCATAATGCCAGTGAAACATTTTCAAGAAATGCAACCGGTTATAGGTACACAAACAATTGGTTAGTGAAGATAGACATTGATTCATAAATTACTATGCTTATTTTCAATTACCAATTGCGGAGACACACAGGAGGCTCCTCCTTGTGATCTAGATAACAACGAAGTGCTGCTGTTAACAGCCTTTGTATTTGGCCTATCTATGGTTCCAATTATGTTTTCCAAAGTACAACTGGATTGCGGAAATCCTGTGAAAACAATGTTTCTGTATAATTGTGTACCTGGACTGCTATTCCTGGTAAAATCAGGATTGTACAGTACTCGTTTTCGTTTCTCAGGTTGCGGAAACACTGAGAATATTGGAAATCTGGGGGTATCACATAAATTATCACAAGTCTGTTTGAATCCTCTCTTTAAGCAGAATATATTGGCCTAGTATGGGCCACCCAGCAAAACCGAGTATAACATTCCTCCAATAAAATAATAAAGATTAAACTAATCTTTAACAAGATAGAGCAATTTAAACAGTTGTCCGCAAGAAGCTAGGACTTTATTAGTTTTACTGAAATATGATAATTACGCAGTATCAAAAGACCTATATTGTTGCAAAATGTAACTGTTTCTAAAATTGTTCTATCAAAACAGGTTACTAGAGAAAAGTAAGTTTCCTCTGCCTGTTCGACAAGGGTGGTTAAAGCCATAGAGTACAACTCAATACCGAGAGTTAAGAAAAGTTCAACTCACTTCTTGACCACGGATACACCCAACTAGGGGTAGGGAGCCCAATTAAACATCAGTTACCTATCTGTAAGGTGGGCTCCATGCCAGATACCCTGGCGGTCAAATTTTGTTTTTGGAACATATGCCAAATTTGCAGCCATAATTATGCACACAGTGCACACATAAATATTAAGTCTGACAACAGGACTCTTATTGCATACCTCAGAAACAAAGGGGGGGGAGGATACATACCCTTGCAATACTAAGGCTGACGTACAGGCTCCAAAAACTTGCAGAGCAGTTGCATCTAACTCTCTCAGCTACTCACTCCCGGGGAGTTGTGAAAAAAGAAATTGCGGATCGCCTCTCAGGGGGCCGCAAAGTACCAGAGTGGCATCTTTTACCCCAAGCCGCGGAGGCCATGTTAAAGATGTGGGGCGTCCCAGACGTAGATTTATTCACGTCAAGAGAAACGGTTTTCGTACCAAAGTACGTAACATTAGGTTCCAAACCTTACGCAGTTATATGCGACTTTTACAGCCGACAATGGGACTATCAGCTGGGCTGGGCATTCCCCCACCCAGCGTAATACCAGAAGTATGTACTACTCATTTGAACAAGGCACAATCGTACAATCGACAAAGAATTATGACCCACCAGAAGCATTATCTTCTTACAGACATTCAAATACAATTAGGTCCAGAGTCATAAACATAAATATCCTTAATACCTAACGACCTTGATCTTTGTTTGTTTGACAGATTCAAACGACGAATTGTCAAAAAGGGTCATAATTCAAATTGGTGGATAGTACTTTCTACTAAAGCCGTAGTGCGCCAAATGCTTCTCACTACTCGATCTGCAAGCGAGAGTGAGAGTCAAAGCGGAGCCACTTCCGAAAAAGAACTTGCGGAAGGTCTTAGATCGGACTACAGGCAAGTGCCTTGCACAGGCGGACAAAATTCCGATAAAGAACCTGCGGAAGGTCTTAGATCGGACTACAGGCAAGTGCTTGGTACAGGTGGACAAGTTATCCCCCTAGCCTGGAAAATTAAGGGTGGGCTGACCAAGTCTCTCCCTATATTCTAGTGGAACAAGACTTATTGAAAAAGTAGCTGGCGGACATCTACTTTTATAACAATATAAAGTCCCAATATTAAAAAATGGTGATCCTGGTGTGATACCAATCAAATTAACCCTGAAACACCTGTAGGTGTACAAGCTGATGAAGATTTCAGGCTAAATTGTTTTAAGAAAACAAACTAGGTTATAGAACTATTCTCCTGCATAAATCTACTATCTCAACTTACTGAGCAACATCTGAGGTAGAAATCTCAAGACATTTTTTAATTCAGAAAGTTCTAGAAGCTATTTCACTTGCTAAAGCTCGCAGTACAAAAACTTCCAATAGGGTAGGGTACACTACAATATTACTTTGTTTTTTAATTGACTAAAGAACTCTGAATATCCAGGTTCTTCTTTTGAGATAGCTAGGTGAATAGCTCTATAGCTCTAATATTATTGCTAACCTCAGGTCATAGAATTCATTATCTCACATCAGATCGAGATTATAAGAAAATAGCCCTGAAATCTTATTTCTATGAAATACGAAATCAGTCTTTGTTCAAAATTTTGGTTTAAAAAGTGAATCAAAATCACACAGACAGTAAGGTTCGGTGTTGCGGAAATATCGAGACCATGTCTACCCTGTTAGAACTGTCTGAAAATAGAAAAAGCACAGACAACACAGTCACAAATTTATTCCTATATCAGGAAAATTAAAGCCAGCTTCTATACAAGTTGGGAACATAGCAATACTTTTAAAGTTGCTAATATTGGTGCCCCACTGGGCAGTTATAACAAGTTAGCTATTATAGCCTCAAGAAGCTATTTGAAGAAAATACTTGTTCAAGCAATACTTGACAGGGAAAACTGATACGAGTTATAAAATGTATCAGAAGTTTTACTGTCAACCAGTAAAGAAGATTGATGACACCAACTCTAATGCTTATTTATTGCAGTTAGATTTATGCAATATCCATTAGATAAGTAATTGTTTTCAATGGTTATACCTTTAGAAGACATAACTTTATCCTATTCCTAGATAAAGATTTAATTGGAACTATCTCCTTATACCAGGTATCTCTATCAATTAAACTACTATTTTGATTTCTGAAGAAGTTACTAATTAGAAAGGAACATAATTTTTGTTACAGTAAGGTTTTATGAAAGGACTTAAAATCTATCTTTAAACCTATTTATGCTTTATAATAGTATTATAATTCATTCATCATAGCGTTTGTATTTATCACCAGCAGATACCAAACAGGTCTTCAATGCAACGCTGTGTGTCTTAAGAAAGCACATAATATGACTGTTTTGCATTCCAACAAAACAGGTATTATGTGTTGAATAAGACACACAGCGTTGCAGCAAGTCTCTTGCTGGTACCTTGAAGACTCTATGAAGTTGACAGCTTGCCTGTCAAGCATCCTTCACAATTAGAAAAGGACGCACGCTGGTGAAAGAAAGAGACAGGTATAAAACCAGGGACAATTTGGTGAGTTTTTAACCATATACAAACAAGGTAAGGCGAATTTACAACAGCATTCTTCAATGCAACGCTGTGTGTCTTATTCAACACATAATACCTGTTTTGTTGGAATGCAAAACAGTCATATTATAATAGAATTAAGAAAAATGAAATGCTGTGTAGATAATAGAAACAATAAAAATAAATAATAATAGTGGTATAATCAAACATAGTTATAAATTAATAAATGTATTAGAACTGCAAGTTCATGTACCCACATCATTTACTTTGTTTGTAGATTGTAGGGCTATGTCTTAGCAATAATATCTCTACTTGAATAGAAAAAACACATAATCATCGTATTTATCTTTCTCCAATTTTATCTCTAAATGTAGTGGTTATAATCAATGGTTATGTGCTCCATTTTTTGTAATAGTGTTACAGATGTTTTATTGTTTCTTGGATTTAAATTACTATTCATCACTCCGTCCTGGGCAATGCGGACTGATGAATTGTAAAAAGATTTTGAATAAATGAATGGATATCAATGGATCTTCCATTATTTTAGGAATGTGATACGCTCCACAGGCGCTACACTTCGGCTTACTTGATGTGTAGTTCAGAATGTTATCTCTTTCATTCTCTTGGTGTTAGTAAATTGTAATTCTATGATCTTTCAAATCATGATTCATGTTTTAAACGTTGAGAATATTTAGCAAATAATTACATTTTCGCTTTCAATAACCTCTCATCTAATTTGAGGTAGGTATTCACTGTTTAGTAATTTTAGCGTAAAATACTCTATATGTTAGTATTGTATCGATGTATCAAAGATGTAACGCGTATTTAAAGTTGTTGATGTTATATGTCAGTAGTCATACCAGCCATTATGACTATTGATTTTTAGAATAAATTTATACTTACTATATTCGACTTTTATTGCAACAAGTCATACCTCTTTTCTCTTAATCAACAAAGCACAACATTTGTGCATTTTATTTTTAGTCATCGGAAATGCGAGATATCCTTTTATCCAAAATAACTGCTGAGCATGATGGCTTGGGTTCAACTCCCAGATTGGGCGGTGTTATTGCATTTTTCCATAAAGAATTTCTCAATAGCTTCCACCTGAAATTATGGACGGCTAATGATAATAAGCTCAATCGCTATAACAACTATTGTATGGAACACAAACAACTGAGGGTACTAGACACACCTTTGCAGAACCCTTCGCGGATTACTGATGTGATTATATCGGTTGTGTTCCGTAAGTTAAAAAATAATCCAATTATGTGTCCGCTTGAATTTTAACAAAATATAAAAAATCAAATAGGCATGCCGTATTTCCCCCTAAAATACGGAGTGCCTATTTGGTTTTATATTCTTTTATGTCTAAAGTAAAAGGCAAAACTATGATCCCATTTGGTTTATGTATGCACACTACGATTCTTGTGTAACGAAATTATTTTATGTGCACGTATGCCGAATGTGAACGTACTATAAATACGTTTATCTACTCTCATATCGTTAAATTCAAAATACAAAACTCAAAACGAGTTTATAATGACGTACTTTACACACAGTTTAACGAAATGAAATTAAAAAATTAAATTATGACACTATTTCTCTAACAAAATAATGTTATAATAAAAAAAAATTCATTACAATACAGATCATAGATACATCTATTTGATTTTTTATCTGTGGCTGCGCGCGCTGTGGCCCATGCGCGGTGATTACGGGAATTTTGGCGCCATAATACTGTGTCAATCTTTATCTTTTATTTGATAAATTCGTCTTCAATGAAAGTAGATAAAGTAGTGTATGAAACTGTACATAACTAGGTATTATGTACCAGTTTCATAAACTACTATTATGAAATTGTTTGACTCACAGCGCCATCTCTTAACATCTCGTTACTTAAAAGGAACAGTTCAGGCGGTGAGTCGTCATAAAAAGGCTGTCGGCTAATGATGTCATGGATTTATCGACCATGTTTATAATGTGATGTCAAGCCAAAATATTAGTATCTACAATAGGGAAGGCAAGTGTCAAAGTGAAAAGTGACATTTGTGTCCCAAAAGAACTGTCAAATGAAAGGAATTTTCTGAAAAAAAGCGTTTTATTGATGTAAAATGACTAGATGTTGTGTAAAAGGCTGTAATAATGATGGAACATACAAATTTCCGACCATTCACACTATCAAGAAATAATGGGTAGCTGCTATGACTGCTGTGAGAACAAAAATTGTATTATCAATAAGGAAAAGCTATATAATAAACAAATATCTACCCTTGCGAAGCTGGGACAGGCCGTTAGTTGAATTTATTCATGATATTCTATGATTATACCATAACTAAACAATCGAATACACCTTTAAAAATAATATCTACTTTTCTATTGGAGGTTAATTATGTATTGCATCGCTCTTTATATCACGACATGGTTCGTCTGGTGGAAGAATTATCACCGGGACCGAGATTTGTGATTGTTAGGAAGTTAAAATTCTTATCATATTGCTCCAATCTATAAAATAGATGTAAAATTAGATGAAGAAGACAAACACAAAACTTGATGACATTTTTCTCAATATAGAATGTCAGAAGCAGTACTATATTCTTTGTAGAGGCTAGCACATGTAATACCCACTTAAAAATTACAATTTTAAATCCCAACTACAAGTAAATGTGTGTTTAATGTAGTAGAATCAAATTTCAGCGTCTCAACTAAATCACTTTTTTTTCCTCTTGTCGATGCACCGCGGCGTCTTAGTTCTGGTTTTAGTATATGCACTTGCATTGACGAATAATTTCCCATATTTGTTTTTTAGAATAAACTCAATTTTTATAACAAAATACGTGTTTGTTTTTTGTACAAGCTATACAGTAATCTGACTTATGGGACAACGATCGCAGCGACATCTATGAATAGCTTTGAGTTGCCATCCCCATTGTATACTTTATTTTTCATGAATCGACTATTATTATTAACTGTCTGATAGTGCATATTTCTTTCTCACTGCGCATCCCTACAAATGTCAGATTGATTATATTGACTTTGACATTGACTTGACAGTCGACTTTGTAGGTTGTTTGCTTCTGGTAGCATTTTTCCGTTCAATAGAATAAAAGTTTTCAGAAAATCGATATGGAGGCGAAAAGTGAAGAAAAGCCTGGTGCTGAAAAAACAATATTCGATGCTATAGCCCAAAACGACTTGATAGAATTCAAGAACATTTTGGCCCAACACAAAGGGACCGTTGATTTCTTTGACGAAAATGGTATGACTGCTCTGCAACACGCCGCTTATAAGGGTAACAAGGATATGGTACAGCTGCTCCTTGATAGGGTACGTAACTTTAATTGACATTTTTGGCAGGACACATTTGTTAATCTGAAATTAATTATGTTGTTTTGTTCATCTTTTCCAGGGTGCCGACGTGAACTCAGGCAAGCATGAGTACAATTACACGGCTCTGCACTTCGGCGCCCTATCAGGCAGCTCGGAGGTGTGCAAGCTGCTGTTAGATGCCGGTGCGAAGTCGATCGCTACGAATTCTGTCGGACGCACAGCCTCGCAGATGGCGGCGTTCGTTGGTAACCACCACACCGTCGCGACCATCAACAACTACGTGCCTCGCAGCGAAATAGCCTACTTCAGTGCCATACAAGGACAACAAACAGAACCATACCTACCTGCGGCCTTAGTTGACCCTCTACACAAGTTTGTCCTGGGTGTCAACATACATCCTGTGCGACTGGCACTTAACCTCCAACACATACCCACCTTACTTGACAATGCTGAGAAAGTAATTAAAACACTTGAGCTGTTGTGCAAGAAGGAAATGACCCGAGGTGGTGACACGAATGAAGTGATGGCATTTAAATACCACTACTTAGCTTATGTTCTTAGAGAAATACACAACATTAGAGATAAGAAAACAAATACTGATAAAGATGATAAGAAACATGATGTTGTTGAGGTGTTCTCTAAGAAATTGTTGAAGCCTGGCAAGGATGGAGTGTCTCTAGACCTGATGGATACTTTTCTGAAAGATTGTGTGAGGGAATTCCCTTTCAGAGAATGCACAACTTTCCACCAGATGGTGTCCTCCCTGACCAGTAAGGATCCTCCACCTGCCCTGTCAGTGATCAACTGCACTATCAATGGTCAGCGAGGATTTGTGGACGCAATCCCTTACTGCAGCACTTGTGGGGAGGAGAAGCCTGCTAAGAAGTGCTCCAAGTGCAAGTCAGTGCAGTATTGTGACCGGGAGTGCCAGCGCCTGCACTGGTTTGTGCACAAGAAGGCTTGTAACAGAGAGTCCAGTGCTCCTGCACCTCCCTCCAATGCTAAAGTCAACATTGATGCCAATGAATTAAGTTCTGAGCTGCAAAACCTTGTTGCTGGATAGAAGTACCTCGCCACGGTGATTGGTGTTGTAATAAGAATAAAGTAATTCCACTTTTAATGTCTGAATGTATTTTCTTGTAATGTAGGTACATGTTTTAACTCGGACACAAATAATGTTCTTCTATACTACAATTTAGGAGTGCAATATTTTTCTAAACAATCACAAATTATCATTATTTAATTTTGCTAGTGGCAATTTAATATGGGATGCTGTTATTGGGTAAAACAATGTTAGATACATTTGTTGTACATAATTGTGTTACTCCCTCTTCTGTGTGTATGTATCCATAAAGTGAAATAATTATATCAAAATTATAAATTGTACACTTTTGTTTCTTCCTTACTTACCTTACTTATAGACCCAAATATTTAAAAATCTTTTTGAAAAAATGAAACATACTTCTATACAAAAAAGTTGATAACAAAAAAAGGAGTTCTTGAAGAAAAGTATTTTTTTGTTTTTTTTTGAGAAGTTTGTTTGAACCGAATTGAGAACCTTCTTTTTTTGAAGTCGGTTAATAAATACACTGGAAAAATAAAACTACAAACAATCTTGTTTGCTTTATGGGAGTCCCTTTATTTTATTCTGTTTTAGTGTTCGTAGTTATAGAGGTTACAGAAATAAATCATCTGAAAATATGAATAGGTTTCGTATAACCTCAAAAAATATAAACATCCGATTTAAGAACCTCCACTTTTACGAAGTCTGTTAAAAAGGTGCAGGTGGAGGAAAATCACGTAGTTCTAACTTAATTTCATAGATGGCGCTAGGCGCTACTATTAACATAGGAAGGCAAAACTACATGACGCCGCGCCGGAGGAAGCGAAGCTATTTTCCGATAGACCTACGATGAAAAGCGTGAAAATTACAAAAAATTACTACTTATGGATCTACAAAAAATGGTCTACAGAGAAGTGTCCCCCTGACAGCATAACGTGTCGACTTCAAACAGAAAATCTTCAGAGAATGTTGGAAGCAAGAAACCCAACATTTTTAGCAGCCCACTGGAGATGAGTTAGTAAAGACTTAGCTTGCACTTGTGTTCGGCAAGTGAACCCGAAGACAGCTCAAGAATTAGCACCTCGCTTCAAATATTTATACTTACCTTTTTGAGGAGGTTCTCAATTCGGATTCGAATTCGTCTGATCTTTTTACACCTAGAATGTTGATATGTATGTAATAGGAAGCCTACCTTTTTTATAAGCAACGTTGCCCCACACTAGGAATTTCTCCTATGTAGTGGGTGCGTTTACAAACATAGAAACTCACATACCTACACAAACACCCAGACCCGGAACAACTACTTTTAGGTCATACAAATATTTGTTCCGTGCGGGAATCGAACCCACGACACGCTGCGCAGCAGTCCTATCGCTCAGCCACTGCGCTAACCGTGCTGTCAATATTACACATAGTCTGCTTTTTTTTTGGATTGCTCTTGTCCATAATTTCTCCAAAAGATGAGCGTTGAAGCGTTTCCAAACGTCTTTTATAATGCTGGTGGAACTCTCTGCCTGCGTCTGTGTTTCCGAACGCATACAACCCTAATCTCTTCAAAGTTAGAGTGAACAGGCTTCTTCTGGGTAAGCTCGCTCCATCGTCGACCTTGTCTTAGTCACTCCTGACCTAGACTAAGGTCAAGAGCATACCCATTACACATAAAAAAAAATCAGTTGGAATGGGCTCATCCAGAAGAAATTGGAATTTCTACTCACCGACGGAATACAGTTAAACTGTTTGGCGTCGGTCTCTGACGAGCTGGCGGTCGCAAGCCAGGCAGGCCTTGGTGAGGCCTACTCAATGGCGGACTAGGCCCGGAGGCGTATTGCCAAACTGTATGCTGACCCAGACCGGGGTTGCTCTGAGTTCGATCGCAGTTTGCCTTTGTAGTTGAAGAGCAAACTGTATACCTATTCAGAGAGTGTCTGAATCAAAATACAGTTTGCTTTAAAATACTAGAGCAAAATACATACGATTCCAGACGTCCAGCAGCAGTCACGAAGGGGATGGCGGGGTCTGGAAGACCTCGCTTCTAACCTAACCTGTCCGTGTCGGGGTGCCCCAAAGTCCTGAGCTCGCTTCGCTCGCTCTTGCATTTCTAGGTCAAATAACTGATTACTACTTATCAAGGTGGCTCGACGGAGCCCCGCTTTGCGGGGCTCCTACTTCTGGGTGGTTTAAAAAAAAATAACCACGAAGGGGATGGCGGGGTCTGAAAGACCCCGCCATACCTACTTGAAATATTGTAATTAGGTTTAATTTTTATCCATATTATATGAGAGAGGAGCAATGGTGGCCCAGTGGTATCGGCCCCGGCTTACGAGTTGTAGGTCGTGGGTTCGAACCCCGCCAGGCGTATTACTTTGTGTAATTTATTTCATCACCACTGCTCTCAAAACGGTGAAAGTAAACATCGTGAGGAAACCTATGTCCTAGGACCAAAAATTCGAAGACATGTGACATCCACTAACCCGCACTGGGCCCGCGTGGTGGATTATGGCCCACTCCCTCTCACAGAGAAGAGGCCTGTGTCAGCCAGTGCCAGCAATGGGAATATTTATAGGCTGATGATGATTATGAGAGATAGGAGACTTTTGCCGAGCTGGTTAGTCATAATACATATATACATTTTTTTTTGTTAGAACTCAGATTTAGTTACCGAAACGATCGAATTTCAGTCGACTTGTATCCTAGATTTTTATATAGGTATTTTATGATTGTATTGTAGTGTATAACGGTCGTATATACATATATTTATGATGTCTCTTAAAAATAAGCTAATCAGACACAGCAATGTTGGTGCAGTGGCTGAGAGGCACTCTGCTGCGCAGCGTGTTGTGGGTTCGATCCTCGATAATTCTTCCGGTTTTGGGTATGTGAGTAGGTAAATAATCGGTTGTTTTTGAGTTTATCCATAACAAAAAAAAAAACTGAAATGATTTCTATTTATAATATTCATTTTAAATATACCCAGTTTTTATTGCAAATATTGTCTCGGTCGGCATTTCAGCATTTATAAAGGTAGCCCTAATGGGTAAAGGAAGTAAGAAATAAAATTGCTTATTATATCAAATAAAAAAATATATTGTAATTACTTAACTGTTGACTTTTAATATTTACAATATGTACAGTTCACATAAAAAAAATTTTTTTGATAAAAATAGAGAGATAGTTAAGAATTAACTAAGTAGAGACCTACTTAAGTAATTTTGATACATATCTTGAGTGAGTATACAATATTTTTAACATAATTTGGGTAGGCACGCTGATACCTATTATCTAATACATAATTATATTTTGATATTATGTCTAATTAAAATTTAAGCATTTATACAAACTTAAGGCACTGCTATCACAATACTATTCTTATTTTAACGAGGTAGCTATAAAGAGTTTTTATTCATCAAACATTAAAAATATGTAGAAATAATTAATATTTACATTAAATTATGGTAAGTAGGTATTGCGAATATCCCTGTCGCGTTAAAATCCTTAATTAAGTTCTTTAATTTAAGTACTAATACTCTAATAAAATACAGGCTCAAAGTTACATAGAAAAAGTAACATCCATCCGTGAAGGGACAAAAATATAATATTTGTCAACACTTAACATTCTAACTCATTTATTTCCAGAAGAAATGTGTAAATATGGGCATCAGCCTTCGCCGAGGAGCGCACTGATCGTGAAGCTTTTTACCCGGCGGCAGGGCGCCGGCGCAGCGGGGGGCGAGGGCGCCGCCGGGGGTGGCGGGGGCAGCGCGGGGCCCCACGAGAAGCCTGTATGCATAGGGCTGCCTGGCCAGAGCCCTAGATGCATCGGCATGTGCATAGGACCTAGGTATGGTAACTCTGGAGGATAGAAGGCGGGTGGTGGAGGTGTGATGTTCTCTGGCGGGGTAACAAGAGGCGCAGGAGATTCCACTAAAGGCGGGGATCTAGGTGACGAAGACCTCAAGCTTCCCTCCTCTGAGCATGATGATGCAGCATCTGAACAAGGTCTCTTCGCCTCGCTGGGCTCTGCGTTGGGCTCCGGGTTCCCCTCGCTCCCAGAGTCAGGGTTCTTCCGCTTGCACTTGGACTGTCCGCATGCTCGGAAGCCTTTCGCGAAGGGGTTGTTGTCAATCTTCAACTTTGTTATGCGGTCATTCTGTGGACAAACAAAAATAATTCGTTACTTTTTGTAAAATTAAATGTGTAGGGATAATTACTTAGATTGATGTTCTAATGAACAAGAAGGTAATTATTTCATCGATGTTATACAACCATAATAATGTTGTGTTGCTCTGCCCTAACTCACTCCCTATCAAAAATCCGTGATAGACGCGTCACACGGAAATCTCCTTATCTCATTTGGGGAATGCAATTTAAACATCCGTTTCCGCATACATCCCGGCGTCGCTAATAGCTTGTAAGGGATAATTGTCGCACATGTGGCGTGGACTTGGCGACAAGCCAATTAGCATGGCATGTTCGCGTGTCGCCGCGTCGCCGCCGCGTCGCCCGCCCGTCGCGTGGTTGTTACGCGCGAACTACTCTACTAGGCGCCTGTAACGCCCCAAAAACACTAAACACTACCGTAACATGAAATCTGATACAACAACCTTAAGTAACGATGACAGTTGCAACTGAGTGTTTTACTCATCACAACATATCCTAGTTGAACAGGACGCTCGAAATTCTAAATGATTTTTTACACGTCTCGCCCGAAAATGTGTTTGCAATCGAAAGTCGAAAATATTATCTAGCGAAATCCTGAACGCAAATAGTGAGGAGTTCGAGATACGTGAAGTCACTTGTAACGATTGTTTACTCATCGTGATAAGGCGGCGCCGGCGGGAGCCCTGCGCTGCACCACCAGATAACCGCCACCCGGCCAGGCTCCGGAGAGTGCTAAAAGCCTGTTATTAGCAGAGCAAAGTGCACTTTTTAAGTCGGTCGGGTAGCAAAACGTGATGCTCGAGAGCAGTGAGGCGCCGCCCCCGGCCCGCCCTGTCGCGCCCTGTCGCCCGTGACGTCACCACACAAACCTGCCGTCCTCTCACTTTTTGCGTGACTATTTCACATATTGGCGACTGTCGCCAGTTTTTTAGAACTGTGTAATTAGGGTCTGAGTAAATTTGGTTTATTTATCTAGCAGATAGGCCCATAATTTACCGGGTGGAGCAGCAAACAAGCGATGACAGGCTGGACCGATGACGGTGCGCTATTGAATTCACAATATTAAGGCATTGTGTTGTTGTAATTGAACTGGTGTGCCACCTAGTTACGCTCTCGAATAAAGGGGCGGCATTTCTAAAGACGATTTCTAATTCGTTGATAATTCGCAACAATAGTTGAGCCGTCGAGCGGTCGCCTGTCGGGGGATAATGCGCAATGATACGCCGCCTACCATTGTCGGAGAGAGAGTCCCGTTAGCTAGACAATCGGTGGATAATCCTACAAAGCTTCCGATGAAATGGACGCGAGAAAACTTTCGCGCCTGGTTGCAGTCAACATGAAGGACGCCGCGGGGCAAAGAAAGCCGCTGTTAATTACGAGCGGGGATTATGCAAGGGATGACCACGCTGCGATGGACGCGAAAGCCAGTAGTTAGTTTGGGATAACAAACAGCGGGGGGCTGCCTCGGTACTTATATGAAAGCTTGGAGGCCAGATTTAATAAATGGAATTAAAGTGTACCGCAACTTTATTGCTCAAGGCAGATGCAGAGAGATGTTCTTTCATATGTGTATTGGTATAATAGTCACGCAACGCACATTCTACCAACGAGGGTACTTAACCTGAATCGTGTGACTTTAATTACTACAATAGGCAATTCTAACAGAACGTTTGCTCCACAATTGTTTTCCATAAAGGTATGGTATCATTCGGTACCGTATTAACCGCTTGAGTTCACTGTTCAGCTTCTTCAGAAAATAACTGTAATGAACCTGATACACTTCCAAGATTTACGGAACATCTTACAATGCTTCACAGACGCCGCTCGAACAAAAACAGTAAATTAGTCGGTATTGTTTCGTTAAGAGTCCTAACACAATGCCCGTTCGTCGCAATCTTATTTTTTGTCCATGTAACTGGCACCAACTTATGTTCGATTTCGGTAAAAGCTTTGGCGCCTGTTGTAGCGAAAAAAATGCCGACGTCAGCGTCAGTCCGTATGTGCGAATCGGTGAGGTTCTTAGAATCGTAGTACGGATTCTGAGAATAAGAGGTGCGATCGTATCATGTGAGGTATTCCCTTGATTTCCTAGTGATAGTACCTACGCTCTGTAACATAATGATTCAGTGGGGGGGACTATCTGTTTATGGTTTTTTTTTGCGGTTTCAACCCATAATTTGCTACGAGCGTTTTACGACCTACGACGAAATATATGCTACAAGCTTAAAAATAAATAAAAAAACTAATTCTATAAACAGAATGCTCAAATAATATAACATTGATTGTCAAGAGGAATAAAAATGAATGGCCATTTAATTGTTTATATTTTAAATATGATATTTACATTTTTAAATATGAAAATCACCTCGTAAAAGATAGCGGTACTGACCAAAGGCTAGCTTCTCTGGCTCTGGTTTTTTTTCCAGCAAAGAAATGATGCAGATTATCAGCATCAGAAATATTTGCAACTAATAATAATTATTTTTTTCTTGAAAATTGTATTTTAAAATTGATCACTAAACTAAAACTGATGATTGACCAGGGATGTCAGACGTACCAATTTCTTGGTATATACCAGTTTTCAGTGTCACGTACCATGTACCAAGACTACTCGGTCCTGGTATGCAAAAATACCAAGATTGGCCGTTGACCGACAATACAGAATAAACGACAAATTTGATGGTAAAATCGAGTATTTCTAACTAAAAAAAATCATTTCTGAACATGAATTCAAATAGGTAGGCTAGGTATAACACGGACAAAAAATCGCAGTCAGTTGTTAGTATTTGGTAAAACTGCTTGTTTAGTGTTTACTGCCCTCTATGAAAAGAAAAAGAAAAAATTTTTTTTTTCATTATTATTTATTCAGATTTCCGACACAATTTACCGATGTACCAGTATTTCGTTTTCAATACCAGCTTTTAGCCAACTCGGTACAAGGATTTCTGAGTGGCCATCTGACATCCCTGTGATTGACCATATTGTGATGTCATATTATGCTACCCTAGTAACACTTAAACGTTTTCAAATAAACAATTTTCAAATGAAAATAACTCTAAAAAGATAATATACACTATTAAAAATTAATTTGCACAAAGTATTTTATTTCTGAACGTTATTTTCAATTGACAGATGGAGCTCATTGACACTCTCCATAATTTGAACCGCATAGTATCAAAATAATAATTAATTATAAATTGCTAAAGTATCTTATGGTGGGGTCGCGGGAATGTCTCATTTGATAACCGTGACCCTGGAACGTAAAGGATTATTGAAGGATCACCGTAGATTTTAGTCAGTACAAGTCTGACGACGCGACGGGAGGGACCTCCGTCGTCGTCCACCTCATTTGATGATTTTACCACGATAAAAAAAAAGTAAGTTATGGTACAAACCTGATAAGCGGTGACAGCAATGAACTCCGTCTCCGGGAAAGAGAATGATGCATGAGGAGCACCCCAAGCTAGAGCGGCAGCATCACGAGCTCGCACCACCAGCACCCGGGGACGGTACTTGTGCATGGAGGTCAGGACCATCTGGAAGAAAAGAGGGATATTAGTTGGTGACCATGGAGAAGATTAAGTCCAATATTCGGTCGCTGATAGGCAAACGAGAGCTCATGAACGAATCCTCATCGCTTGGTTTAATATGGTCTACTAGGATAGTATATAGTATTGATAGTAATAGTCTTTACTCTATACCTATTTAAGTCTCGCTAAAACTCGAGAACGGCTGGACCGATTTGGCTAATTTTGGTTTTCAATTATTTTTGGAACTCCAGGGAAGGTTTAAAAAAAGATTCCGAGGCGGTACTAAGTTTGCCCGGTCATTAATAGCAAAGTAAAATCTTAACACATATGTATAAACATTAAACAATAAGTAGATACGTCGCGTTATTATAGCGCACACGTTTTTTATACTACAATATTTTTTTATATAATTTTATTTAATTATTTAATACACTACAATTTTCCCTACACACATTTCTCGTTGTTTATTTTATTTAGCCATTTTATATTTTATTTGACTACCCTCGTCCGTGTGTCACTGCGTGGTGCCAACTGAAAACCAGCGCTGGGTGTCTTTCGCCCAGCAAATGCTGTGTGGTAACCCTTTTGGTGTGGACATGCTCAACAGAATTCTTATTGTGTATTTTTATTTTTATATTTTTTTTATTATTTCTGTGTGTTTATGTAGGGGAACAGTGTATAAGACGGGGACACGAGGTATGATGGGATATCACACACCTAAGGCAAACTTAACACAAAACTAACGTAGCACAAGCGCCAACAGGACGCCATTTGCGTCTGGCCGCTTGCAAATGACGTCCTGATGGCGCTTGCTTTACGTTAGTGTTGTGTTAAGTATGCCTAAAGAGTGTATGTCCCCGTTATACCTCGCGATTATTAACGTCCCCGTCTTATACACTGTTCCCCTACAATATCAAGTAAATGTTTTTCTATTCTAGTCAGTAGCTGAGTGATCGACTGTTACGGAGCGTGTCACGGGTTCGATCCCCGCACTGAATAAATATTCGTATAATCTACAAGTCGTTGTTCCGGGTTGGGAGTTTATATGTTTGTAAACGCTACCACGATACAAGAGAAATTCCTAGTGTGGGGTAACATTCATAAAAAAATTCATCAGGTCAATGTCCAACGTCCTAAAGTTGGTTGAGTTGCTCTATTCATGTAATTAAGTTCGTACTGGGAAAAGTAATAGGATTATAAGTATGCAGTGCAATACTAAAAGAATTCTTCGTACATGGGCAACAATACACGTCCTTGTTGTGAGGCTCATAGAGGATCGAAAATCTTAATTTTCTTTGTGCCCACCCCTGCGTTTGTTTTAATTGTCATCTTTATTAAAGGGTAGAATATAAGTAACTATTAAATTACTTCACTGAGATTTAATCACAGGAGAGTAAGCGGTATAGGCACAACGAAAAAAAACATATTTGAAAACTAAACTTGTTATAAATGTCGTCTCTCGCATTCCCAAGTCGAGACTCCTAAAACGTGCTAAAACATCAAATCTAATCTTCATCCCCAAAGAACAAACACTGTAAGGTCTGCCAGTGTCTGGCGACGCGACTGTCGCGTCGTTCCGTCGCTCTTGTGTAAAGGCCCTTATCTACCACTTGACGCGAATAACGCTACCTGGGCAATGCGCAGGCGCCGACTGCAACCACTTCAAACGTAGAAGGGTTTGCTCTCCATTGTCTATGGTATTTTTGAAAGGTTAATCTTAATAGTTAAAAGAGGATTTAAGGAAAGTGTGATAGTTGTAAAAAGTTGCGACTTTTTAGTTGTTCTGTAGTGGCATTGTTTTGCGTTCAAGTTTCAATGAAGGATTCAAATATGAAAGAACAATGCAAATTTTATTTGACTCAATTGTTGCGCTTCTGTTATAAGTTATAATGGTAAAGAAAGAATAGAGGATATCGAGAAAAACAACCACAGTGGTCGTTATCCAAGTAGCCAACCTGTAATTATCCCTTTTTCGCAAAGCACGCGAGTTTCTGTTACCTAAGGTAACAAAGAAATTGTACTCTTATACAATAAGAAAATTTCACAAAACAAAATAAAGAAAATGAAAAATTGGAAAATCATTATTTACATTCATTACCTACTTTTAGGAAAATATACCATGTGAGTTACTCAAAATATCGAAAACTCAAAAACACAAATATCTCACTCACGTTTTTAAATTCTACTGAGTACTTTAGTTTTTATTTCTGTCTTCAATAACTTTGTCTGTCCATTCTCCGTTCCGGAAATACCTTACATCACATATATTAGACATGAACACGAGAACATCACATTCGAAATATTCCCACAATGTCCCGAATGTACGGACAGATTGACGGATAGACAATACAAAGTTTGCCGCATTCGGTAGCTCGTCGATCATAGTGAAGGTGTGTTCAATCAAAAAAGATACAGACTTCAGATTGGGCGGCAGAAGTTGGAGAGTTTTTTGCGACATGTCCGGGATCTTAGATCTTGTATGTTGATCGGATCCGTTTTAAACTGATATAAGTGTTGTTCGTTTACACTCTTCGTGTTTAATTAGATTTCTTTTGAGAAGGCAACCGATTAGACAAGGTTTAGACACGGTGACTTTTATATGTGGACAAGTCAGAGTATTTTTTTAGCGTGATTAAATCATCAAATGAGTCCTCCCACCCATACTGTCAGACTTGTACTGACTGAAATCCACGGTGTCCTTCAATAGCCCTTTACGTTCCAGGGTCACGGTAATGAGATAAGTCCCACGACCAACTCAGAGGTCTTAGCACAAGATTTCTGTATTTTAATTACAGCGTACTTGAAGTATTTACAGCGTTTTTTTTTTATGGAAAAATGTAAAAGCGCCTGTACTGTACGAACGGGGGATTATTTTTTTTTCATCAAATTATAAAATTAGTAGTATAAAAAATTAGTAGTATAAGAAAAATTATGTTTTTATTTTCAAATTTCCATCAGCATCTTCAACAAAAAAAAAACATTCACAATCAAAACAAAAAAAAAATGCCAACCCAAGATTCGAACTGGTACCTAAATATATCAGTCCAATCGTATAACCTCTAGATCTAGACCATCAACGTGACATGTCGAATTGAGATTAACCTTCTTTGTCTTTTACCCTCGTTAAAAAGAGTGTTTTCAACCCTGCTATAAGGGGGAAAAATTAAACTCTTTTAAAAGCGTCTGCCTGTATGGTGGTGGTCTAAGATTCAGTATACCTATCTCATTATTCTAAAAGCTTCCTAGCATGAAAAATACACGTTGACTTTTTTAGTAATATTGAAGAATCACAAGTAGGTTTATACAGTGTTCATAGAAAATAGTTGTACCCAAGTCAAAAGTAAAGAGTAGAATTGGTATGTAAGTACAACTATTTTTTTGATTAAGTAATTGATTTATAATACTGAGACCACCTTTGAATAGAGATAATATAAATTAACTTGCTAGTATTTTAAGATTATCAAATGGATAGGATTCGAAATAATTGCAAAATTCAGGTTTAAAAGTATTTATAAGACCACCTCTGAGCGTTAATATTACTTAAGTCATAAATAAAAACTACTTCTAATAAAATACAGTTTCAATTCAAAATGGCGTATCTAAGCCACACACAGATAGAGTTTTAACTAGTGATTAAATCTATGGGCGGCGCGGGCGCAAGGAACATTATTGATTCACGAATAAACATTTTAAATAATGCCGGGGGCTGTAATGTGGATAAATACGTCTATAAATAACTGAATTCGAGTAAGATATCATTTTAGAGAACTATAAGTAATTTTATGAATTATGCTACAGTACTCATTTTATATTTTTTTAAAGAACTAAACTCACTTAAATTACAGGTAAAAAGGTAAAATAGGTATCACAAATACTTATTCTTGGTCTAGATTCTAGAAACGGTATGAATAAAAGCTTGTACTTGCTGAAGTTAAATAATCAAAATCGAAAACGAATCGTGCTAAACCTTCATGGTTGCAACCAGACAATTCTAGGTACCTAATAGTTTCTGGGACATTTTATTTTTAAACTGACTAAATACATAAAACATAGTTTACTTGACAAAGTTTTTTTTTTGGGTGTTTAAAATTTATCGAATGAGTGTCAGACTTACGGACTAAACCACACTTTTCCTTCAAATGCCCTGTTGCGTCCCAATGCAGCGGTATTCGGCCTAGACAGTCCCATAAAAGAATATAATAAAGTATAAGAAAAATGAACCAAGAATAACATTTTTAACACAAACAAAGAAATGAACTACCTGCCTGCCTACTATGGACTTTCGTCCATCGCACTCATATACCTTTAACATACATCATTTTCTATCTCCAATCTCTCCAAAACACGTGTCTATCACTAATTAGACCACAGTCGTGTCACGCCACAGATAAGGGCTGGTTTCCGCACAGTCCGGGGCTCGAACCCCCTGCCTTCCGCCTCACTAAACCGATTGTACTGATAAACTTAATGTGCCACAAAACCTTGATGTTTAACAGTTTTTATTGTAAATTCTGTAGTAATGTGTGGAGGTTCTATCTACCTTATAAAAAGTTTAAAGTAAAAAACTTCTACAAAGCGCGACTGTTTTGCTGCAAGCCTTTTATAGGTCTTAGATGATACTTAGAAATCATAGAGCTAATTCTAAAATACGAAAAATAATATGATCTTTATATTTATCATTCTATAGGTATTATATGAGGTGGACCGACGACATCGTGAGGGTCGCGGGCAACCGATGGATGCAAGTGGCGAATTGTCGTTCGGCGTGGCGGTCTAAGGGGGAGGCCTATGTTCAGCAGTGGACGTTTTCCGGCTGATGATGATGATTATATGAGAGATGATACTTAGAAATCATAGAGCTAATTCTAAAATACGAAAAATAATATGATCTTTAGATTTATCATTCCATATTTTATGAGAGATAGCTGTACAACGCGATATACGCGATAATCTTGACTTTAATGTGTCTTAAAAATGTCTATGTATTCACCATTTACCCCAATTTTCTACAACTAACGACTGGTTTCTAATTCTTAGAATCAATAGAAAACTATTCTTAATTGCGTGAGAATAATCTCTCTAAATCCCTAACCTTTTATAATTAACTTGTTTAGAAATAACTAGACTTCTAATCCTTTCAATGTAAGTCTTTTTAAACTTTAAGCCGTTGAGAGCCTCTTTCACACGGCAACTTTTTGAAGTTTTCGCTAAAAAAGTAACCAACAAAGGGTGTGGACACAATGTATAATGGTGGCTCCTTTTATCGCAGGTGGTAAGTCCTCAAGTGCACAGTACACGAGGATATCTTCCACGCGAATTGCTTCGCTCCTCAGTAGCTGGTGTATTGTTAGGGTTGGTGCACAAAGACGCCGCCGCTCCGTTCTCCCGCGATCCCGGGTCCCGGTGCCCCAGCGAAGCGTACGCGTGCACTGATGCGTACCCGCCTACAGTTTTTGCCGTCCCTACCCGTCATAATAACGTGTGTTATGATGCCTTGTGACTGATAGCCATGAACGATGTTTGTTTTGATAGACAACCAGCTTTTATGTAGGAAGGTCAGGTTAATTGAAATGTTTAGTTGAAGAGTGAAGCTTTTTTGTGATATTCTCATTGCATTCTTTTAAATTACGAAACTAGTCCATCTTTGTAAACGTTATAAAAATCTTATCGCTCTGGTATTACGGCTGTATAACTTAAACAGTCAAACATACATCAAGAGCAGTCGTAAAGCATCACTCCGAGGCAGTTTCTACAAACAGTCAGCGCAAACATTGTATAAAAATTGTAAAACTTAGGGTTAAGCATCACAGTCATCATTAATCGAGGCGTCAACCGCTCTGTCTAAACACACCGCCCGGATAAAGGAATACAGTTAGTTGCCGCTACAAAGACATCATACAATGCCTTTCAGCGTATTTGTTCAAGTGACGAAATGCTTATAGACGTCTTTGTACGCGGAGCTCCCGCGGCGCGTATGAACTAACACCCGATATTCTACACTCAGCCTTACAACAACAACTTAGGATTGAAATTCGAACGAGAGATTGCCACGCACTATCTTTTTTACATGATCGCAAAACGGGTTGTTTGCATTCGAATCTTATTTCAACAAACATAAGGTTGAATTCAGTTTTTATTAAGCTTTTTATGGGAAGTGGTTGGCGTGGTTGCGCGAGAGGCGTTTCCTTTCAAAACGGCGATATATGAGGCAGACTCACGCGCACGGGAATGTTCGGCGAAGGTTCTGCTCATAACTGTACCCGATATTGAAACTTTTTGTTACAATAGAGCCAATGTTTGCCATTTGCGTCATACTTTTAAACTTTTTGTTTATGAACTTTCAATTAATGCTTTCAATTGCTTCGTGAAATAGATTTTCTTTGAGGTGGCCGCGACTGATCATTAATTTTTATTATTATACGAGTATATTTTGTTATTGTATACTTATTATATTCGTTAGGTCATGAGCGAGACAAGCAGAAGAGAAAAGTTATCTGCTCCAAAACTAAGTTTTAACTGTCTATGAGTTTTGAATTAAAATTAAGCAAATTGTATTCAAAGCAAACATCAGTCCTGGCCACATTATCTTCTACTAATGACTTAAATATTTAAAAACAATAGTATCTTTTTTTACAGACCTAATTACTATACATGCCTGCATGCCAATGTTGCAAATCATAGCTCCCCTATCTTTAGGGGAGACAAGTGACTGGCAATGACGTCATTTTCGGATAATAGTGTGTCACGGTGCTACTGACGCATTGCAGGCTATGTCACAAAGTTATCACTTTTAAAACATGTCAAAAATGTGCTATTTTTGGAAGTTGTATTTCAGAAAGTTGTTCGTAAATTATTTAGACGATAATGTAGTGTAGGTATCTGTTTGTGTTGATAAAGATAAGTTTGTTTAAGGTATTTGTAACTGAAGAATTTTAGAGGAACGGGCATTGAGTTTATATTTGACATTAATTATAATTGAATTCCGATTTCTAAGTGGGATCTACGCTGCTACGCGTTTTGTAGACTGCTACGCGGCGTCAATATCCTGCTACGCCGTTCCTAAACCGGCGAGCGGCGCGCGGCGGCGCGGGCACGGGGAACGAAAATTTCTCCATACAAACGTAATACCAAAATCATTCGCGATACGAACATATTACCGACTTAAAGTTATGTTATTCGGATACAGACGGTATTTATCTAGGTTCCTATTAATCTTTTTGTTTAAAACATTCACTATTTACGAAATGCGAGCGAACTGCATTTCGTACATTTTAACACCGCTAACAGCATGTTTTCAACTAAATTATTCTGTATTAAAAACATTAATATTCTTGTATTATTGTAATAGGAACATAGCTTAATTATATTGTCTAGATGCAGATTATCCAAAAAAAAAATTGAAAGCTATGTAGTTTTCATTTGTTTTCATAATTTTTGGAATTACGGAACACAAGCAAATTCATCACAAATCTGGAATGACAGTAGCGCTGTCGCGTCAAGCATGGGCTGTTTGTGTGCGATAGATAGAGATAGCAATATTTCGTTTGATTTTTGTGCTCACCTCGAATTGCAATTGCGAGCTTGTTACACCAGCCTCTTAAGTTGATCATTTAAATTCTAGGACGAAAGAAGACAGAAGGTACTAATTTTTGCATAGATACTGTATTAAAACAACACAAATTAAAGTTTTGAAATGTTCCACTATCATTGTTGTAATGTACTTAGTTTTAGTCTGTTTTTTTTTTACGTACAATTCTTTATTTAGTTTGAAATATTTAATAAGAATACTGAAATCATACCATAATATTAAATAAGAATATGAATGTTACAATAACCAAGGAAATAATTCACAATGAAAACAAGCAAGGAAATAATAATAAGAAGTTTTTACGTTAACTTCGCTTCAAATCATTAGGTATCGTTCATACAAATTATAGAAATGAATTATTCAACATATTTCACAAGTCGTAATACTGCACAATTTAATGCATCTATGTTAACACAACTTCGTTAAATCAGTGAACCAACCGATTTGATTTAATAAGTACACAAACATTGCAATATTACGAGTAACCGCGGTCTCTTTGACAAATTACGAAGTTCTTTGAAGCAAACCTGCTGCAAACCAATTACGTTGGAAAACCATGTTCTTTCGTAAGACAATAGATAATTAATTACTCTAGTATTGATTTCCCACGATTATAGAAGATTAATATGTAATTAACGGTTTTTGCTTATGGATATTAAACTCCATGTATGACTTTTCAATTTTCCTTGAACACTGGGAATACTTGGAGCGGTCCTTTTGAAATGATTATAACCTCTTGGTGGTGATTGTTGATAGTTCCGCGTTATTAACTTGATAAAAGTTATTTTAAACAATGAGATAAATCAAATAATGTAATAAAAGTAAAGCTGAAAAAGCTCTTTAGAAATATGATGAGAAGGTGAAAAGGTTCTTATAAAGCAAATGCAACCAGCATTTGCTTTATAAGAAGTTCATCGCAGGGCGTAAATAAGTCGTGAAAATTCAAAGTAAATATCTTATCTGGAAAATAGGTTCAAAATAAGCAGCTTCCGCTAGATTCAAATACATAATAGATGTAATTTTATGTAAGAGATAAATTTCTGGTGCTGGACATGGGCCTTTATTGGGACAAACCCACCACACTATTCCCAAACCACTGCAACTCCTGAGAGCCAGAATCAACAGTGGCAACCACCAGAAAAGCGCCGAGACAATGAAGCTCGTTGTGTCCCGGAGAATGAATTTACCTGTCTTGGATCCTGCACGAAATTAATCAGAAAAGAATAGTGGAGGAGTAGGAAAATTATGTTTCCACTTCCCTCCATGCAAGCAGGAGACAGAGCAAAGCAAGGCCAATAGGCACAAAGGGACATTACAACTGGGAGAAGCCCAGTTGCCTTGCATCACGGGTAAAAATGACTACTAATATTAATGGGTCCTAAATTGTGAGCTGCTATATTTGATTCCAACCAATAATAGGTATGGCAAAAACGCTTGAACGCACGGAAGTTTGTTCGAGTTTCCACAAGGTCCGTATAATAAATGACTCCAGATGTAGTCTGAACAGTATCCAACATAATATTGCGTTCGTTCTGACAAAGAATACCTACACTCCCAAAGAATATGATGTGCTGATTGTTCATATTCACAGTCAGGTGACGAACATTGACAAAAAGGCGAGGGAACAAGCTTAAAGGAAAACAATTTACTTTTAAAGTTACCATGTCCCGTGAGAAATTGGGCAACACAGTCCCAATCCACATCACTGGACATGCGCCTATTAAATCGGGTAGAATTTTAAATAATGAAATACTTAGTAAAATACTATCTAAGTAATAGTAGACAAAGGAAACACTTACATGACCCTGCGCATCCATGGTATTATTCGTCAGCTTCAGTTTGCTGAACGACACCGGATTTGCAGTCCAATGATGGCCAGGTGCCGGGGAGTCAGGATGCAGCATCAGTCTCCTCGGGGACTGAGGCTCCGCGCCGCCCGCAGCCGCCCACGCGCCGCCCGCCCAGCGCCAGCGCCGCCGCCCTACGAGCGACAGCTCTAGCAGGACGCAGTACTCCTCGCGTGGGTCTAATCCACCCAGAGAGATGCGAAGTGATGGGAACATGCGTCTGAAAAGAAAATGATGTTTGAGAACATTTTTCACTAGTATATTTTTGAAAGGTTAATATTCTGTAGCGTTTAACAGAAGGTTCATATTAAAATTTTGATCTTGTCAAATTCAGATGTTTGGTGTTGTGTGTTAAATCTGTTAAACGGATTTTAAAAGGAATGTAATTGATAAACTTTTTATTTTTTACTGAAAGTTAAAATGTCCATGTGCAACAGTGCGTTTATCTGTGACTAAATTGGACCATTTTTTTTATCGTGGTAAAATCATCAAATGAGTCCTCCCACCCAGGGCAGGGCGGGAGGGACTGTCAGACTTGTACTGACTAAATTCCACGGTGTCCTTCAGTAGCCCTTTGTGTACCGGGGTCACGGTACGGGACCCACGTATAGGTACACGTGTGTCCCGCGAACCCTCTTGGCCCTGTAAAGGGGGCCCCGTCATTATGCTGACGCTCTTTGAGGCGCGCGTGGAACATAACGCGCCGTCGACCCGGGCATGGTCCATGGTCGGACAGCGAGTTGCCATTACTCGCCGCCCGCATGCCCGCGCCTACGGTGGCCGGAAATCGCCATGCGACGACCGTCGCCGTGGACGTGTATCACTGCGGCGTGGGTGAGGGGTGGACGCTGTCCTCTCCCTCGCGCGTCCCGCCTCCTCCTTCGCGAGCATGACTGCTTCGCAGAAGGAGACGACCGCTTCCTACTCCGTCTCGCCCCGCAGCATGGCCAGAACCAATGCTGGGCGCGAGAGGTCGTCACATATCGCCTGCGTGAGGAAACGGCGGTGTTCTGCCCAAGCGGGGCAGTCCTGCACCGTATGCTTCACCGTGTCCTCCGGGCGATCCTCGCAGTGGTGACACCCAGGAAATTGGACCATAAGGTAAGATTTATGTAATCATCGCGTTTCGGAATGTAGTTGATTACTTAGTCTTTGCCTACTTACATGATAGCATTTACATTAACATGTCTAACTCTTTGATTTCCCCGTCAGCCATTCCAATAAATCGTAATTTCACGCATAATATCGATAAACTACATGAAAGGATAATTAAACATTTCGCAACAACCAATTAAACAGAGTAGACAAATCATTGATTGGCGACACAAATTCTACCTCCAACCAATTCTTAGACTAGTTTGTACAAAGGTAACAACCGAATTAGGTAGGCACAGAATTCAATCTGGGACTCCAGTAGCACTCATATACATTCCAAAATGTTATCAGCTTTATAAAAATGTGATAGGGGTAAATGTGTTACCAACGAGGGCTTTTGGCACCCGTTTGTTCCACCATAAAGAGTGTCATAAAACCAGATATAGGTGGCGCCACTTTATCTTTGATCGCCGTGGGTCCTTCAATTTATACGTTGATGTAATTACATATATTGGTTGTGGAACTATGTGTGCCTACCGCCGCGGTGGCTAATCTTTGACAGATGTGGTTGGAATAATGGCTGGTTAATTTGAATGGAAGTGTAAATTGAATTTGATGAGTGGGTTTAGTTGCACGGCAGTGGATGAAAGTGTCACTTTATAATGTTTAGTGTATTGAATAGATCTTTGTTTTTGATACAACCAGAGCTTTAAATAATATTAATGTTCTTTTTTTTAAACTTCATAGTTACAGACAGACGAAATAGATGGACTGTCTTAAAGATGATACCTATAGCTTGAAAGAAAGAGATATGACAACTAAAAAGAGAAGTTCGGAAGATATCTTCTTCTCTGCAGCATGTGAATATGGTTACCCCAAATACATGTAGACCATTAAGTATTGCTAAGAGACCATATAACTTCTTATCCTAAAATACCAAAAACTCGGCATAAAAAAAAACTACCGTCCATTACCATCACCCACAGACACAAAACAAACAAGCGTACGTTATTCGCGTATCACACAGCCATACCATCAGTCATAACAGCTCTGTTATCAGTATGGCGGAGCCCTGCCCGAGCCGGCCGGAGGCACTAATGCAGCCGTAGATAACGCGCCGACAGAAGCTCAATTAACAACAAACTAAATTAGCCTCCATTTAAAGTTTACGATCGCCGCTACCGCCTTACGTGAGTAGTGCCCTAGTACCGACAGCGCGACAGCACGATCAATACTTACTCTGAATTTAGTTTTTTACAGCAATTATATAGAGAGACAAGGAAAAAAGAACTCATTTGGCTAAGTATGAACAACAATATGAGCAGAAGGTTAAAATAATAATATACACTAAAGTCAATTGTAAGGCCCGAAAATAGTGATTTACGATGAATTCAGTGCATGGATGTAACTCTTACTGCAAGGAAAAATGTGTGAAATGAAAAACCTCAATAACTTTACAGAGGGTGGGTGACAGAGGTAAGGGTTGAAAGGAAACGAAATATTGTATTTTCCTACATTTTTATTCTATTTGTTTAGTCTACTAGATATTATCTTAGCTTAAAGATTGAGAAATACAACTAAATAGGCAGTAAACGGTATTTAATGTTCTGTTTCCGCTCAAGGAAACGATCTACCCATTGAAATATAAAGACGTATCATTATTATAGTTATAATAAGTTTAGAACAACGTAAATTTTACATATAATGTGTGTCGGATATCGTAAGTGGTTCGTCCACCAACGCATCTGCCCACACGCCGACCAGACGTCACCGCCTCGTGAAATATCTGTAAATCATCCAGTTTTGATGCGCGCACGCTCATCACGCAGTATTAAGATCTCTACCGCGATTACATTCTTACCAGTTGATTAATAGGCAACTTTGTTCGCTAATTTATTACTTTCGTTAACATAGCTGAGTTATATTTGTCATTAAAGAATTTAACTACGTAGATTAGCTGTTATTTTTCAAACAACTGTTGTTCGAGCAGGTAATGTTTAAGCCACTCGTCCCATGTTTACACCAGTCCTTATGTCGTCAAACATGTCGAGACAACATAGAACAAACACAAATATTATGCGTTCACAATATTGTTGGGTATCGACGTCGATGTTGACCGTACGTTGACAAATCCCTTCACTCGGCTACCGTTCGTTCGTAAGATGCGTCTTATCAGCCGGCGTCCACTTATCGAGCCGTTTGAAAGCTCCGCTCGCCGACAAAGAGGTGACGATCCACGCGCAAAATATCATGAAAAATTTGCCGCCTCAACGCACTATCTAAATCGTAATTTCCACCAGTAAGCGATACAACCTACTATAACGTGACTCCGGTCCATTTAGCATTTGATATCCGTGATGACGAATTAAATCAAAATTCCTGACATCCCTTTTATTTTAAGTGTTTTATGTTATGGAATTTTGTTTACGATACAGTTTAAACGAGAATGCAAATGAAATAAAGATACTATAAAAACGGGGCCGCCATAAAAGGTCTCTCGAGAGCGCTAAGCCGCGGCTTCGGCGGTGGGAAAGGACTTAGAGAACACAATGGGACCACCAGAATCGCGTTGAATAAACTTTAGAGTGGGTCGTAAATCGGTAACAACTTGCCAATTGCCGCACGGAGGCGCTAACAGCGGCCAAAGAAACTGTCATATCCGCTCTAGCATCCGCACTCGAAATGTTCGGGCTCGGCCGATTCGTTGCGGTCCTTGCGGGACCTTGCAGATTGTTTAGCGCGGTAGATCTCACGCTGTCGGGTCTCGGGGTGACAACTTCAAAGACCTTCACAACAACTTTAGTAGCTCTCAGCTGACAGACGACGTCTGTAAACGTTTAATGTTCCTGATCACTGTTTAATGTCGTCGTCGACACTAACCTACCCCTCTCTCTATCTTTACTGCTAATTTCATTAGCTTTTTATCGTCAAGTTCAATGTTAAGGAGTGGTAGACAGTCGTTAACGCACAGACGACACGTTGTCCGAGACATCTGCGTTTCACTTCAGAGTAACTCGAAGGATAAACAACTTTGGAGTGTACAATACTTGTGTTGTGTGTCCAGCGCCTAACCCGCGCTTATTAACGCTCATACGAGAAGTCCGGCCGGTTTTTTCATGTGCCCAGATGTGGGCCTGGGTAAACACCTTCGCCATTGTCTGGACTCATAAAAAATCATACACCTGGAAGTGTCAAATTGTTCACTCTGACTGTGAGAGCGGTCCGTGTGAATCTCGTTCGTTTCGGAGCTCGCTCGCTACATATGTACACAAATATTTGTATTTTACATTCTTTATCCTGCTCCTAAATCATCAAAACACGATTATCAACAATCTGCAACTAAATTATAGTTAAATGCTCAACTGCTTAGTGCACAAGGTTGTTTTTTGCAACATATTCTTCTGAGAACTAATAAAACGAACTTGTTTTTTTAATTCTGTGTGTAATATTTCTGAAACCTATAAATGTAATTCACGTTCTATTACTACATAATTATATGTTAATTATCTTAATGGTTCGGGATCGCGATAGGAGGTTGACGTGCGCTCAGATAATGTACTGCTGACTGCTAAAAACCTTTTACTGCGTGATTATGAACGCGTAAACGGCAGCTTACGTCGCAAGAGCAGTAATGAGCGGTGTGTGTGTTCGTCCAAACACGACTATAGCCACGACACTCTTGCGCAACCAATTGATGGCCGCATGCGCAGCGCTCGCTCATTGTTATCCCACTTAAGTGGGCAGTTAAGACACAACCGAACTTCGTGAATCAGCAGTAATGCACTACGATAACACATTAGGGGCGGTCAGGATGTAGCAGCCAATGTTGTGTAGATTTAGACCGGAAAGTATCCTGTCGACACGATTCAGAACTATCCGTTGTTTGCTCTAAAATTCACAAATATTTTTGATGCCATCAGAAAAAAACTATTCCCGCACCAGTCCCATATGCCACGAGGAGAGCTCGCCTCCGCAAACCAAACAAACTACACTTATAAAGAAATACACTGGTAACAAAACAAATAAACCAATTTGGGCACGACCACAAAAAAGCCACGGAATCATCTCGGGAGATGTAACGACGTATTAGCATATTGATGGCTACCTCTATCTGTCGTCCTTTGTTTAAAATCAGCGACAGTGCCTTCAATCATAACGATCGCTTTAAAAAAAAGATTTATTTTATTGACTAGTTTTTGCCGAGCGCCAGCAGGTGGCGGCAAAAAATTATTGCACCGGCTACCTTGCTCAACAACCCTTGTTTTATAACAAAATTGATTTAGCCCCCTTGACTGGAGGCCTTTTTAACAGTTATCGATTTCGTGCTATATCAATACCCAATTTGAAAATTATACAATTTTGACTTTCGTGATAGAAGTTGGATGAATCAGTTGGCGCATTATGCAGAAACGTACGTCATCATTTTTATTGGGACATAATACGTTATAAATACGCGTTATTAGAATGTGTAGTAATGGTAGATATAACAATATTTCAATTGGTCCTAGGCTCCGCAGTACGCGGGTGTGGCGGGACGCGGGGCGGGGCGGCACGCACAAAGCACGCCCGCGGTGCACGCGCACCTGCGCGACATGTTTATGCGCATCTCGTCGCCAAATTTACAACCGCACAGAACAAGGCCGCCGCTCTTGCGGAAATTGGAAATGTTTAATCACCACATCGGCACCCTTGTAGCCAATGAGTTGCCGTCCGCCATAGTTTCAATTGCACCCAGTCCGCTTTAGTGCACCGTTGGCAGATTGTAAACGTATCTGTAAAGGGTACCGCCTCAATTAATATCCGATCTTACGCCAGTCGACGATTGGTTTTATAACCGCATAAGTAAATTAATTCGCCGGCTGTTTTATCTCAGTGTGTTTATTTATACATTGATAATGCTGCGCTTTCAATTTTCGCCGCAAAACTGCTTTGGAACTTTATCATACAAAGTCATGTAAGCTTCATTACTCCTGCTTGATATCAGACCGTCCGATATAATTTTAAGTCAGCAGTCAGAAAATCAAGTCTACAAAATCTTCAAGTTGTAAATTAAAATCGGACGCATTTTCTATGCATTTAAAAAGTAAACATAACAGTTTTGTTATGGTTTCAAATTCCAAAACATGACAAGCCCCATAATTTAAAGTGGTAAATTATTTAAGTCTTCAAAGAAACCCATGTACTTAAATTTTTAGCATAATTAAATAATGAGGACAAAATGAACACCAGATTTGGACACGATCGCTGTATTAACACCTCGTCGTATTGGAGTTTACGTAAAAAAGCTCAAATTTCAAATGAATATGGATGTCATTGCGGTGAAAGTACGGAATTAATTCAGCACCTTTTTGGGCGCCGGCGCCGCGGCATTCACGCGTGGCACAAAGCTTGTTGCTCGTAAATTGCGAATGGAAGGACCGACAAACGCGCGGTAATTTAGTTGACAGTGGGTACCAGAGGCGAGGGCCGACGACGACCGAAGACGGCCGACCGCCGAGCAGCGCGGTCCCTACACAAAGCTTATCTACCCGCCGCATCTAGAGCCTATTATGAGCCTGACGCCGAACTCAACACAACAGATCGTTAAGATTACGATTCGCCAATACACTGTTCGGTAATTCATGCCGAACGATTAAAGAATTCGCCGACAATTAAAAATTAATTAGAGATATTATACCGGCCCAAAAAACTGTACGAATAACTTCGTCGATGGAACGTGGCATTGATGAACGATGCGTTGTTGTCCATTGCTTCTCAAAATCGAGTGCTAATTTGGATTCGTATAAAAAAGTTAGTAAGCTAGTCCTTAAAGTGAAACAAAACCAATTCGAGTATTAATGAGAAACATTCGATTGCATTACACGTGGAGCTTAATTGTCCGATCATCAATTCTTGGGTCGAGTTGCTGAAGCTGTTTCAAAACTGGTCCTTATGTCAGTGTCATGCAGTTCAAGTCGGTTTGTAGTGGCGTGGGTCGCAGTGTGCGCCCCCAGTCCAGTGGCGATCGCTCGTTAGCTCCCGAGCCGGCATAAATCACACCGTTTTATGAGAACTCCCAATTTTTTAACATTTTGAGTTAATGAAATGCGAGCGCAGTATGGGACCCGACTAGCGACATTAAAAAGGACAACCCAAAAGAACGGACAGTTTCTAATTATAATCCTGTCAAAGTTGTGATATAAGCAAAGAATTGATGATCGCCACAAACGCGGTGATTTTATCTAAGATAATAGCGATCTGTTGATAGTAGCTGTTGAATTTTAATGATACTAATGTTATAAAGCTGAAGAGTTTGTTTGTTTGAATGCGCTTATCTCAGGAACTATAACTGGCTCCAATTGAAAAAAAAACACGGTTTCGTGAGGTTCCTGAGGGTCGGATTCAGCGGAACGATAGGGAATGGGAAACCAACTCTCTCTTTTAGGCCTTCTCTTTTATTAGGACTTGGATCGCCCACCGAGCACTGTCTTGCAACTAATTTGCAGTAGTTAACAAGAATAACAAGAGCCATTAACCACAAGTACAATAAGCGAACACGGTAGTGGCAGTCAAACGAGCAGCGATCAATCAAGCACAGGATCTCCGCTCACCGTACCGTGATACCGCGATCCCTAGACCCACCACCATCCTTAATCACAACCATACTTCGTAGGAATAGAGTTCATTATCCTTTAACGGAAGTCACAGAGAATGGCGCCAGTATTTTAGGATTTTCGAAGAAGTGAAGGGGTTAGGCTGCGAATTAAAGTAGCGCACACGCACGGAGGCGCGGAGGGGGGATCACTAGCGCCGACAAAGGCACCGCCGCACGCGAGCTGCCCGATTCACAATTAAGCCCGCGTGTGTTAATTGATATTAATTCTGTGTGGATGGTACAAGCAGAGACGGCTTGCGTATTAGTCCAAGCCATTATTTCAATAACTGTTCGCGAAACTACGCCATTATCTTCTAGATGCTTTTGATTGAGCGTGACGTCACCCGGAGCTGTTTTTTTCAATTTGATTAATGATCGACCGAATTCGTGACAAAAAGTTTTCATTATTACTATAACTGTACCTTCTGGCAACGCATTTGATCATGCATAGCCTATCTTAAAGATATACACGGAGTAGCTTTCTGTGTCTGGATTCAGGAGTATCATTTTGCCCGCTAAGCTTCCACACTTGGCCCCAGCAACAAGTCAAGTCTAATGTAGCTCGATTGGTCCTTTTACGCGGCTGTCGCTAATCGCTCCCACAAGATCCACATGACATGCAGTAGGTACCGGGAATCGCGCCAAGGCTGGCAGTAATGTGTCGGGTTCAAAAACGCCGCGGCCGCGTCATCAACGCAATTAGTGGGCGTTGCGACATCCAGCTCACTATTGACATTGAACCCTTGTTACATATTTCACAGAAATGTGTTTTGATGTCGCCTCATCGTCACGTCTCAACTGATATGTGCGGACTTTAATCTCGAACGCATTGCACGCCGCTAATTGCAGTCGTCTTACAATTCTCATGTGCAGTATCATGCACTGACATTTTTCTACGAAGACTATGATTGATATCAATGATGCCGTAGTTAGAGACGTATTTTCTAGATTATAACGTGAATGACAATTGAGCGAGAGTTAATGGTCGGTAATAGAAAGTTGAGAAGTAAACCTTGAAGCCAGTGGGACCAAATTATTGGTGGTGCTGTTATGGAATTACTCGTATCTTCGTCCTGTGCTATAAGCATTATGACAGACGATGTAACAAGCATTCTACTTTTATTGCTATGAACAAACTATCCGTTAGCATCTCAACGCCATTACGTATTCTCGTCAACATTCGTGTCCAAATCAGTCATGTTCTCACAGCGTACACTTAGACGCCAGAGCGACACATTTATTCGAGTTTCGTGCGTCCGTCTGCACCCAGAGTCGCCCATTGCGCTTATCTGAGGTTTCGGTAGCGGTCGCCGTGCGCGATACACATCGGCGCGTGATGTCGCGATGCGCAGGCGCAGCCGCCCGATGCTATCGGCGCACGAGCGCGCGGGTGGCGAGCATCCCTCCCTCCTCCTTCCCCCCTGGCGTCTTCCCAATCTGAGGTCACTTCACAACGTCTCACATAATTGTCGCCACGATGCAGCCTTTATGTAACAGTATCGTGTTACTGTCATTCAGGCAAAAAGCTTTGTCAGTTTCAATGTAAGAACTTCAGGAGTACTCATAAAATAGTGTTACGACATTCTTTGAACGATAGATTGTTGAATGAAAGACGAAATTGCTAGCCAAACCGTGAGACACGCAGAATAAATATGTCTAACTCAATTGGTCTAACTGAACGGCAAATAACTCACAAACACGCATTACTGTAAATCAAATGATTCTAAAAAACAGATCACACGGCTCGTTGGCGACGAATCTTGCGTGAAATGTAACAAATTCATATACATCACAACATTTTTTTTGACCGCTACCATTGTACGTGGGTTCCCATGTTTTTACGAGCGCATTATGATAAACGACGCACCCTCAACAACTGTCGGGCTATAATCACCATGAGTTCTGGGAGACGCATTATGGACACGTAAGACTGAACAAGCACGTAGTATAGATAGTGGATGCTTTCATGTCCTCTGATGTCAGATGTCATCTTCAACAACGTAACCCCGTGTCTATTGATAGTAAACGGACAAACAACCCTTGTATCAGATCAAACTGTTTGTTTTAGATCAAAAGAACAAGCCAAAACATGAACCCATAAAAAAGTAATGGCGTATCGGAACACATGATTACTTTTTTCTGCACCAAAGAAGTCATCTACAAGCATGCGAGTTGTCTCATTCGCTCACATTACAATTTGTTGGGTAGCGAAGCCAGTCCGACTCCGTGAGAATAATTCCCGGATTCCGAGTAACATGGGTTAAACGCTTGTATCGAGAGATACCGATCTAACCCGAGCTGCTCGTTGGCGCCATAAAAACAAAACATCTTCAACACGACCACTTTCTTCCCTAAATTATTCGTGGAATTTACGACGTTTCAACCGACAAAAATGTTATAACCTAATGAGAAATTATCATCAGAGCCGCTGTCTGTCGTCCGGCAAAAAACGAATCATGCGCCGCTCCTCCATGATGCCCGGACGCATATTTTTTATATTCTATATTCGAATTATGGTTTTCATGTTTGTTTTTTACCTCGATGGTCGATTGTTTTAGGTCGTGGCGGGACAAGAAGGCGCGGGAGCCGCCGATGACTGTGCCATTCTGTTGATCGCTCAACTGTGGGCTCGGGGGACGATGACGGACTTCTCTCAATGCGCGAGATACAACAACGGCTCAACAGGAAAACGTGGCACGGACACACACCTGAAGCCGACGATGGATGGCTCGTTTCAAATAAATGTCAGGAATAGTTTGTGGTGTATTCCCAAGAGATATTGCGATATGATCGCTGGGAGGCGGCGCGACTATTCGGCGCGTGCTTCAGATTCCTGGTCCTCCTATCCGGAATTACCCATTACGTACAATGACATTACGTTTTCACAGCGACAATTTTTTTCAAAGGTTTCATCTAAGCCTTCATTACTTTAAACGTTTTCTATCGACTTACAATTGTACAAACAAGTCGTTCTATGAGTTAAAGGGTTCTAATGTTTACCGTAATTGCATTTCACTTTAGTACTGAAATCGTTTTGACGTTTAGGAACTTTTAATCGACACCTGGGCTGCACTCAAACAAATTACTGAGTAGGTTCAAATTATAGTTTTTGTTTACCTGTTGATAAATGGTTGTTGGTTCAGAAAATTCTTAGGACTGCCTCTTTTTGGGGAAAGGGTCGTAGCAGATGCTATTGATGATGGGATGTGTTAAGGTATACCCCATGTGGAATTTGATAGCGCATGAAGTAGAGTAGTAATCAATAATTAGGACAGGACAGAGATGTATCCTTAATTAATAAGCAAAATATATATGTCAACAGAGCTCGCAGGTAGGGGCAAAGGTTTAACAAATTTTCGAACTAACTGATCGGACCTTCATTAATTTCCCACTGACATGCAGTAACCTCCCGCTGCTATAGAGTCTAAAACAAAGAGGCATTATGTCAATTCCGTTACCGTGCAGCGCTAGCAGTCGCGATATCTCTCAATCTGGCACGTTGACGTCGGAGCAGTTGGGAGAGTTGGTACCGTCAGGCGGTGGCGAGTGCTAGAGGAGTGACGAGTGTGAGGAGAGGCTCGGGAGACGGCGACTGTCATAATCTGATTATTAGTGGTGCGTGGTTGGGGCGGGGCGCGCGGCGGGCGGCCGGCGCGCCCCAGGCGGTCGGCGCCCGCGCACGTCCCGCTCGCGCTCCGCCGCCCGCGCATGGACGCACCGCGCAGGCGACAAACGACCCGTGGTAAAACAAAAGGAATGTTGCCGGCGACGCTTTGAGGCGCCGGCGCCGCTCCCCGCGCAACCTAATCACCCATTTTAATTACGACACAGATCGAATCAATTAATCGGTATTTCTGTTAAAACAAGCGACGGAATGAGCTTACGCTCGTTTGTTAGATATGATTTCTGGACGTAGATTCGAGATGCGATTAGACTTTTATCTCGTAAAAGTCGGCGGTAAACGTCAATTACTGGCGTAATTCACGTTCACGAATCGACTGTGAGCAATGTGAGCTAACGATGGGTTTTGAACAACTGACGAGCGATCGTGCAGCGTTGCGCTCAGCGCTAGTGCCTGAGACTGAGCAGACGTTTTTAATTATAACTTATGATTTTTTCAAGCGAATTCGGGCGCGCCCTTCCCGACGAATAACACAAAAATAAATAACGAGTTTTTGTGTTGTGTGTTTGTTTTTAAAATGGCGGGAGGTCCGCGCGACGACACGCGAGCGATGTGCGCCGGCCGCCGGCGGCCCGGCCGACTCGCCCATTTGTCATATTTCGGTTTTGAGAAAAAATAAATAACCTACTCTATTCCGACCTGCTGCCTTACCACGTGCTCTTAACTCGATCCTGTTTTGGTTGTGGGAAAGAGACAGAGCTATACAAGTCGTCTAGCGCCATCTCGAAATTCGAATGGAATGGAAACGAAATCAGAATCGAATCAGTTTCGGGAGTAAGCCGCCAGAGTTTGTTTGTACACCGATTAGGCGATTATTGAGGGTTAAGTATTATCTCTGAACATGCAGTGGAACAGATGGGACGTGTCGCCGACAGCAGCCAGCACATCTAGCTAGTTTATTATTGTGTGAGGACCGGCTGCTTGTGGGCCTACAACGTCAACACGAGCATTATTGTTTTTTAATAGTTGATGTCATTTTATCATGTTAGTACCTAAATATAGTTTACTAGGCCATATCCATGCTGATGTAAAAAATACATTGGTCTTCACACCATAAGGTAAATAGTTTCGAAAGCCTGACGCTCTTAGGCCTAATGACGAATAGATGGAATATGGGATAAACCTGTTGAAAAGCAAACATCGTAGTACATACTGCCGCTTCACCTTCCTATATACCAAACAATTTACAGTTGCCCACAGGTGGTAAAATAGAGATGGCTGTTCCTACAGATCCGAAGTTAACACATAAAGCTGGCATGGCCGCCGAGCTTGGCAGGTGTTAACTCTGACTACACACGCCGCCTGCCTCGCTCGCACAAACGAACCGCCCAAATCCACTGTTTGCGCAAACAATTAGGGCTACCACCAAAGCCAGCCCCACTCCGCGAACCAAACCAGATAAAGAAAAGAAAGAACAGCTTTTAACACTGTTTGAACAACAACTAAAAGAATCAAGTTACTCTCTCAATGTTACCAGTTCCCAGCGCTGATCGCTCATAGAATAACTCAATTACTGCGCGCACGCACCGCCTCGACCTCAACTAGTGCTCAATACGAGAAATGCATGAAATATTTTTGACCCATTTCGATCGTGGCGCCAGGGTCGGCGCCGGCGCGCCCCCGGCCTCTCTCACGCGGCATCGTTAATACAAAACAAACAAAAGTGACCTCTAGACGGGCGCGGGCGCGGCCAGCTAAGCTAACGAGATTCACCAACCGCTGGATAAAGCGGTAAATTATCGGAATGTTAGCGCGGTGGTCTGCGCCGGCGGCCGCGCCAAAAAAACGTGTAGGAGATGACAGGAGCACAGATGAACCCGGCTAATTACCGGCCGGGCAAAAACCCGGACAGTGCGCAGGCGCGCCGCGACAGCCATTGCGCACGACAGCTATTCGTTTGCGAGCAGCGTCTAGTTTTTACCGGTCATTTTAATAAGAGAGTGGTCCACGACGCGATGCGGTCCTCGGACGCTAATTACACGCCATTAATTACGGAATATTTTCATTTTTAATTCCATCAGAAGTCGAACGGACGTGATGCTCATTATTGATCGAACTTTCTTTTGGCGGCGCGCGGCTCTGGTGGTCGGCCTCCGTTCTTTACCGTGAAACAATTACGAATCCAAAAATATTATTAATATCTAACGAGTCAATCTGCGGCTGATTGTGAGAAACATAAGACAGTTGTAACTATTACTAGTATAAAGTTCCGGTCTGAGTTGTTGGTCGAGTACGAGTCGCCGAGGCTGCCTTCTGCTAATAACGAGATGCGGAGCGTAATGAGCGCGGTGCGGCGCGATGCGGTGCGGTCGGTGCCTCGTGGTGGGTCGCGGCTCTCGCTCGCAGGAAGGGCGGAGGCGCCGAGATCGCGACGACTGTGTAATTTCTTCACTGCTCGCACCCACATTATCGATCACGAAAAAAATATAATTGTAGGGGTACCGTCGTAAAGCAAACAAGCTTATAATAAGGTGTAATTTGTGCTCGGCCATTTAGAGAAATGCACAAATTGCCGGGGCAGCTGTTTGTTTTGTCTATGACGGAGGTCCGGCCCCGTCTCCCAAATTATCCGTTAACAAGCCTCGCGTCAGATTCAGCAGTCCTAATGGGTTTTCGTTAAGTTTTTGTTATTACTTTGTTATTTATTATAAGTTATATGTTTTTGTGTATTCGATTCTCGGATTCCGACAGCTGCATGGTTTAATTGAGTCTATGGTTAGGCGTAAGTTTTATTTTCATTGAATTCTAAATGTCGCAACGACGAGGTTACGTTGTGTCGTCGTATCACCGGCGGCGCACGCGCAAGGCGGGCGGGGGGGCGGCACGCCTTCCCGTGAAACACCGATAATAGCAGGGACAGGTGCAAATTATGGAATATCTCTCAATTAAATGTCTATAATAAGTATTTGTACATGGAAAACAATTATAAGCATTATTATTCACCAATTACACGCTAAAGAAATTACAAGAATTATACCGTGTATTGTGGAAATTAAAATGCTAGGAAACTATGAATACCACAATTGTTTTGACATATATATTTGACGTAAAAATAATTGCGTCAACAGAAACGTTGTTGGTATCTACGTTATTTCACAAATAAGATAATAATTAAGAGCATTATAGCAGCAATTTAATTAAACTTATTGCTGCGAGCTAACGAAACAGAAATTGAGCATTACGGGCCCACCATACAATTCACTTAATTTCGAAGAATTTATGTTTTAATAATCACTTTTTGCCCGGGGCTCTACGTGTGGCGTAAAATGATTTCCGAGCCCCTTTCACATAGTTAAGTGGTCTTTCACGTTTGGCATATAAACTGAACGAATTACTACACAAAATGATTGTCTCTAATTTTGGCTACATAACTTGGCTGAAGTTGGTTAAAATGTGATCCATCGTGACTGTCTTTAAAACTGACTGATATCTTTACTAATATTATGAAGCTGAAAAGTTTGTTGGGTTGAACGCGCTCGGGAACTACTGGTTCGAATTAAAAAATCTTTTTGTATTCGGTATTCCATTTACGAAGAAGGCTATAGATAGGCTATATAACATCACGCGACGATCAAATGGAATCGAGTAGCGGAGGTGAAACCATGGCATACAGCTTGTACTAACTGAGTTGCTTGAGTTGCTCCTAACCCGTTATGGCAAGCCCCATGTATAAGAAGACTCTCTCTAACTCATCATAATAAATATAATGCACACTTAGGTATCACTCCCGATCCCTAAGCCCGAAAAAAATCATCCACATAAATTATTGGTCCTTCGAACCGGATGAAAAAGCGCGTGAGTCACATTTAACCAGTTCATTGGGTGCAAGTTTAGCAATGTATAGTTTAGCAATGTACATTAGTATATCAAGTTTTCCTTAAACTGTCATCTTTATCACCTTTACAATTGAGTTGGTTTTATTTTTGGTCTTTTACCATAATGAGCTTAACGAAGTTAACGAATTAGATTTTTTTCCGACGATTCTGCATAAGGCTTTTTAAATTGTTCAGTTTCTAGCTAATCAAATAGATAATACGAAGACAACGTATTTCGATTATACCTAGTAAATAAAAAAATATTGAATTTCCCACATTTTCTACCGCTATGTTAGCAGGTCGAGGTTTTCAGAAACACTTCTATGATATTCAAAGGAAGCTTTTGGTTTCAAAATTAACTTATTTTAGAAGATATATTTATTGGACTTACCGGCCTCCCTTGGTAATGATCATTTCAGTGCCGATGTCGTGGAAGCGCCGCCAGAGGTCGCCATTGAGCAGGCGCGCTTCGCAAGCCGGCGGCTCTGCGTCCGCACCCACGCGGTGCTCTGCAAACAACACAGGATTTTATTATAGGTTTCTATTTTTTAAATTCAATATCATTAAGAGAAAAAAAAATAAAAAAAAAACTTTAACACAAAAAATATTGTTCGTAGCATTTTTCGTAGCACTTTGCTACGAAGATTTTAATAAGAAACAACACATGTTTTTTACTGTTTTCATACATTTTTCTAACGTACAAATCAATCACAAGCAAGTTGCCAAGTTATTTGGTTATTACTCGCAACACAAACTTCAAGATAGAATAGAATTCTATTTTGCATAAAATCAAAATAGGTTAGTTAAATATAATATTTGCCATAGGCAGTCCAAACCACACAGCTAAACAACTAATTTAAACTTTTACAACAACATATAATTGACCACAAAATACTGATAATGTGCAAACTGTATCTTACCACAAAAACTCGTAAAAAAGATGTTTAGATAAGCTCAGTAACATAAAATTCTATAAGTAAAATGTACAGATAAATTATCAAGCAAATATTTACTAAATTATAAAATTATTTGCATAATTTATATATCAGTTACTGGGGTGCTGTGGCCATCTCCTTCCATGTATAAAAATAAATCAAACTGGATGTACATAATAAATTCGAAGACACATTTTTGACATATTTAGAGATTAGATACCTAAGTTGTTAATCGATTTGAGATTTTATTTATTTTTAAATATTTTAGACATGATCCTTATATATGATTTTTAGAACAGACTTTTATTTTACGTTGCAGTCGAGTGGTAGTAAAGTCACTTTAAATTAAGGATTTGAATCAATGTTCTCCAAAATATGTAGAATTTATCTGATACGAGATTTAGAAACAAACAAAATTTAACTGAGTTTATGGGTTAAATTAAAATTATCAACGTGTATCACTTTTCAGAATGTGACAATGACAGCGGCTGTTTACGAACACTGTCTGTCATTCAAGACAATTTTATTTTGGAAAATGATTAAGGTTGGGCAAGATGGAAGAACCTTTTGCAGATATAAAACAGTTGTACTGAAGGACCAAGGTATTTAATTTAGATGAGATACATTAACATATTCCTAAGCGCACAGACACGGAAAGCGACTTCGCTTTATTCTATGTCGGATAAATACATAAATATTTACTTTTACAATTCATAGTTTCCACAAAATGATTTTTTTACTACGAACTTCTTTTCTCACAAAAATAATTATCAAAACACTTGCAGACATAACTATGTATAATATTAACATTATCAGCTCATTAAGATACAAGATAAAAAACGTTCATACGTTTAATAATAATTATAATTTGTGTGACAAAATTATACGACATGCAGGAAATATCAATTATTGATAGGGAAGGCTATCGAGATAAGAATAACCATGAAATTATGTATATTTCTTATCCTCGTGCTATATATTGAACAACTTTTAAGTAATATGTCAATTACTGTACACATTTTTTATCATTGGTAATTTTAATGATAATATGCATATTTTCTTTAATTTTGGATATGACATGAAAGAAAGAAAATGCATTTATTTAACGCTGACTACGGCTCGGTCTTCTCCACAGCGGAAAGGAGCGGAGACAAGAGGAGATGCGCGTTTAGAATAACCAATCAGATTTCCACTTCTCCTCTCCACTTAATTTCGCAATGATAATGAAAAGAAAGAAAATGGAAATTATTGACTCATACATCTGTGCCCAGAGTGGGTGATTTTAACTTTACTTACAAATATTTTCATGATATCCGAGGTTATTTCGAACATATCAACTTGTCAATAATTTGATGCAAAACAATTTCCTTTATAAATTCTGTATTAACACCGACAAAATAAAGCGCAAAACATACATCGTCGTCCGTCGACTTATGTCAGCAAGTTCAGCAACATTTGTCGGGAGGTAAATTTACATATTTCTACCATTTTAGGGGAAGATGCGTTAGCGCATTATGGTCTGGTGTGTATAGCGCTTCATATCCGTTCATATTTTTTTATTATTTTTAGTTAATGCATAGCTTTTATCGCAGACTCTGAGCTCGGCGCGGACGAAAAACGTAACGAAAAATCCTAAGGAAATTTCCTGACCACATCTGACAGCACGCATCGTCTAACGTCGTTTCAGTTCGGGAGACTTCGGCAATCACAAAGGTACGGACAGACGTGCTCATAAAAGTACGGACAGACGTGCTCATTACTAAAACGAAAGCATGCTTTTATTGAGCAAGGGGCAATTTTACTGAGGGAGAGGGAGAGGAAGAGGGAGAGGGAGGAGGAGAGGGAGGAAGAGAAGGAGAGGGAGGAGGAGGAGAACGTTTCTTGACGTTTCACTTGATTGACGTGGCTGACCATAGCCTAATTAGTACAGTAATAAATAGGTATAATAAATAAATAAATAATTATAATTGCATAAGTTGATAAAAAATGCTATGCAATAGCTTTACCGCGGCAGTCACCGAGTGCCACACGTTTCTTTTTTTTTATAATAGGTTCGCGTTTGACCACTATCTCGCCTGATGGTAAGCAAAGATGTGGTCGACTGCGAAGCACGCTTGCCTAGAAGTAACCTGTTCACTCTATTTTATTATAAATCGATGACACAGGATAGGACATTCCGAGTAGGTAATCAAGGCATCATCCCCAGTATAAAATACTGCGAAAAATATGTATCATAAACTCAAACTGTAATTTACTGGCAGCATGGGCTTTTGATGGTACCTTGCAGTATTGTAGGTATATGTTATTTATATTTTTTATAAAACATTACAAGGTTATTTATATTTTTTATAAAACATTACAATATTTCATGTCAACCATACGTGACCATACATTGTCAGCGGCAGCATTTTGTATGAAACACCAGATTTATTTTCTTTCATGGTTGGTTTCATAATAAAAGTTGTTTGTAACCATAAGTAGGTACTTTCAGTCCTAAAGTTGGTTGGTTATATTTTACAAATAACCCTGTATTTATAATTGTTTATACTGAGGATGCGGTTACAGGAAAGCGGTTTAAGTTATAGTTTGCTGGAACAAGTGTTAACGATTGGAATACACGCAAAATACCTAAGTCATAATCTGAAGTGTTTGTAAAGTATTTTCCGCTATCCCCATTGGATTTGTTCCCATCAAAGAGGACAGTGCAAATCGATTAAAAAAAATGTTCCTGTGGCCCCCATTGATAAATCCGCAATAATGACTGGTAGACTTGAATAAAATAATTAAAATTTGTTCGTTGATGCGGTGCGAATAATTTTTTGCACTAAAACTACGCTGTTTTTTTTCCGAGAGACTGTACACGTCGTGGACACATGCCACATAGATGTTATTTATGCTACTGTTAAAACAAATCGCCCTAAGCATCATTGTTAATATTTTCAATTTAGTCAATCAAACACTGTCTAATACAAATTAAGACAAAACTGCACAAATTAATATCCAGAATCACCGTTAAAATGATAGCCAATAAACTGAGGTATGTAGCCGATTGTAGCCGTCTGTGACACGACAATCATTCACAGTTTCATTAATTACTAAACACTCATTAGTTTGGCATGCCGACACGACCGTATAAACGACGACATGATACCTACTCTATGAGTCTATGGAAAATGAGGTAATGATGAAAATGCTCAAGAACCCAGATAAAATCTAACCAGCGAGCGTACATTTTATTCTATATCTTGTTTTAAAACCGATAAAGTTCAGTTTTAAATGTTTTGATGTCTTGTATGATGGTTTAAGTTCTTCTTTATACATTAATTTAATGTTTAATATTGTTTTTTTTATGAGTGAAGTTTTGGCGACGGCCGGCGCCGTATGAGCGGATCAAAGGGCCGATGTGAAATTATTGACGTTGTATTTTTTTAAGTATTGAATTTTATGGAGATATTTGGAAGCAATATTAATTTATGTCTTAGTTTTAATTCTTAATATTGTTCTAATGAACTTTAGGGTCATTCCACCATGTATGGTGATGAAATTTCCGAGCCAATGTCATGAAGCATCGTTGAAAAGATTCCTCATTGTAAATGTTAATCATAAATTTTGCATCCGTCATTTTGAGTTCACGGACTATAAAAGGAATTTCGAATAATTATAATGTTTTTATCTATTTTTTACCTAGGTAGGTACCATTGGCCCAGTGATATTGGCCTCGACTTACGAGTTGTAAGGTCGTGGGTTCGAACCCAGTCAAGCACATTACTTTGTGTAATTTATTTCAACACCACTGCTCTCAAAACAGTGAAGGAAAACATCGTGAGGAAACCGGCATGTCCTAGAACCAAAAATTCGAAGACATGTGACATCTATCAATCCGCACTGGGCCCGTGGTAGATTACGACCCACTACCTCTCACAGAGTGGAGGCCTGTGTCCCAGCAGTGGGAACATTTAAAGGCTGATGATGATGATGAGGTACCATTTAGTTTTCAATAATTTCAGATTTAGATCGTCCATATTTTTTAGTATTCATTTTCATTCATACTAAAAAAATCTCGCTGCATTTTTACATTTCTTTTCAAACTAAGAACTATAAATCCTTTATAAGAGTCACAATACAGTCTTACAAAGTACAAAAAACATTGCACCAACATCAATAAAAATACATAAATATCCTTAGCTCGAATAAAAACCTAACAAACGAGGTTGTATGTAATTTGATGACGCGACATTGATGGCCCGAAATGACAGCAGCTCTGGGACGGTTAACAAGCAATTATCTTTGAATCGGAGGCTGCGGCGATCATCTCGACTCGTGCTGAATGAGTGGGAAGATTGGGAGATCGAGGTTTAATGAAATGTGGCTGTGGGGAAAATTTACCGTATTTTTTTGTCCCTAGGGAATATTTTATGAGAATATTATTGTACTTTAAGGTTTACAAAAATTGTTACACGGCTAAAAATGCAATTTTATAATTAATAGATTTTTTTAAGAAACAAAATAATTTAAGTAACGTTAAATAATAATTGGTGCAGAACAATTACATACATAATTAAAAAAAGTGTATACAGCAAAAAAATATTGTATCGCTAAAGATAACGTAGAAAACATTTTTTTTCTATTTTCCGTAATCAAATTACCGAATTGATGTCTAATCCTAAATTCCGGCAAAAAAACATTAGAAGTACTTTGAGCAACAATTATTTTCACATTTACCTCGTAATTATTATGTGATACGAGCTTAGTATAATGGTATTTAAGTTGGTGATCATAATAATCTATGCTTACAACACTTCTATAGATAATTTCAAAAGTGTTAAATAACCTATCTTGATAAAAATTTGTAGGTAATTCAACAAATTAACACCAAAAAGACAAATAGGTATTATGGGACATTAATACAGGTCGATTAAATATCCCTTTAAATGGAGCCAAACGTGTACATATTTACCTAAACTGCACGTCCTATATCACATATCACCATTCAATTTGAAACTGTAAAACTAGTGACATAGAGCCTAATATCATTTGTAACTTTACAGCAGGTGCGCTTCCATTAACTAGGTATTGTGTGACATATTGAGTGTATCAAGGGATTATACACCTTATTGTTCCATCATTTAAGTAGAAAACCTATTATTTCACAGTGACGTTTAACAAAAACTAGCAATTTATTGGTAGTTTAATTTATTTCTGGAAAATAATTAATGGACGCCCTTTACACCTTAATAGGCAAAATTACGTTGTAGTTCTTGTAGGGGACACAAAGTAGGTATACATATTTATATGCATAGGTAAGTAACACTTACTAACTACACTGGCGAGCAAGTGTGGAAGCACTTACTTTGAATTGATCCGTGATAGCTCCTTAAATAATTGCGTAATTTGAATGAAGTTTTGTCAATTTAAAATTAACAGTTAAACCTTTAAATTGGTACCATTTTTATTATTCTTAACTAGTTATTAAGTACTCAAGATCGAGAAGAATCGGAGGTAGTGATTCCTTACTTTTGCTCGCGAGTGTAGTCAAAAATCCAATAAATATTGGTAGAATTTACTTATTCATTTTTAATTTATATTGTATAAATATTTACAAAATAATCTACACAAATATTTTAAGAAAGACTTTTATTTTCGTGTATGTGTGTTTGAAAAACGACTATCAATTTCAAAATTTTTTACCATCAGAAATCTTCATTCACCCTGACTAGAATAGGCTATATTTCCCTATTGCGAAACAGGAACGGGTCGTTAGTTAGAAATATAAGTAATAGTAACCCACTGGTATCAGGAACAGGGTCCGAATTTTGATAGGATAATTATTATTCTTGACTGTTTTGCTAAAATTGTGAAAAAAAGACTAAAAAGGAGGTAGTGGGGAAGTTTTCCAAAGATAAACAAAAAGGGCTATTGAAAGAACACCCCGCCTAAGATGGGAGGACTCATTAGATGATTTTAACACCAAAAAATGTAACCGCCTTCAAAAACAACCATAAAAAAAACGGTAAAAAAACCTACAAAATAACTTTTCTTTCGGAAGTCGGTGTCTTTGTTTTCTTTATTTCATTGTAATTTTTTTTGCCACCGACTTCCGAAAGAAAAGTTATTTTGTAGGTTTTTTTACCGTTTTTTTTATGGTTGTTTTTGAAGGCGGTTACATTTTTTTTTGAAAAAGTTTTTATTTTACTATTTTTAGTTTAAATATTCAACCCGAATTCTTGTCAAATACAACATGTGCACTAGAATTTTGTAATCCATAACACCGGTAATAACATCGCTCATGTACACAATAAGCTAATAAAATTCCCTATCTCAAAAACTACTGAACCGATTTTGATGAAACTTGCAATATTCCCTAAGTTAAATGATACCTAGTACAACAAAAAAAGAATTACTTAAATCGGACTTGTAGTTCCAGAGATATGCGAACTCAAACTAAATCAGTCGATGCCTACTCCTTACTATTAAGGAGTTCTACCTTCTATCATCAGCTCAGCTACATGAAATTATGATTACCATACGCAAGTACTTAAATTACTTCATAAAATTTGTGAAAAACGGTGTGTCGGCCTATAAAATTCGAGGGTTGCCCTCGATTTCTCCAGGATCCAATCATCAGATCCCAACTTGGTGACTATGGGACCACCTCAGAAGTACCTCCTTTCGAACAAAATAAGAATTTTAAAAATCGGTCCACAAATGGCGGAGTAATCGCGTAATAAATATACAAAAAAAAAAAAAAAAAAAAACATACCGTCGAATTGATAACCTCCTCCTTTTTTAAGTCGGTTAAAAAAAAAGAGGGCAACTATAATGGGCCTAAAATTCTAACAAGACTACAAAACGAAATAAGGACTTTAAAAATTGCTGAGAAAAATCATTAAATTGTGTACAGTTATAGTAAATACCTACACATAGTCATATCCATCTTCTTCTTTCTTTACAATACGTGAAAAACATTGGAATATAGCTGTACTATTTATGCTCGTTGCATGCCATTCATACTGAAAAAAAACAAGTCATAAACTAAGGGAGCCGTGATAGTTTGCTACTTCAGAACCGTCTGTAGCGAAAATTATTGCTTCACTACCACAGTTTAAAACCATTTTGAATAAATTAAAACAATTCTAACCACCTCATATTTACCCCAGCCATTATTTACGCAACATTTATTACAAAAACAAACTTCAGTCTTCACTCGCAACGGACATGAATTACAGACCTATAGGTTAATGGAAGAAAAACGAACGCTATTTAATCCACAGCTCAAACAATGGAGTAAAAACGTTATGAATGAGACATACCTGCACGGTGAGAGGGGGTCATTATGTGTATTACTGAGTGGTTGGTGTCACGTGGACCTCAGCACCTCTGTTATGCGTTTCCTTTGTGCTGTGTGAAGGTATGTTGTTGATAGACTAGTGACCATATCCCTGCTTTCAGCGTTTTTGCAAGACTTCAAAATATAGACAATATTTTAAATCGATAGGAAATTCTCCTGTTTAATGTTTATACGTTTAGAAACATTTAAACTTACATACACAAACACCCAGACCCTGAACAACTTCTAACGATGTTCCGTACGAATATCAAACCCGCGACAAACAGAGTATCAGTCGATCGCTTAAAAGCCACTGCACAAGCCGTGCCACCAATATTGGCTGACGTTTATACATTTAAATCTATATAAATTTTAATGTATAAACGCCACGTTTCTGTAATCCGACAGGATACATAACTTTGAAATCTCATGTAGAAAATGAACTTATTGCTTATAAATGTTAGTACAGTGAAACTTAGTTAAGTGGGACCTGGATAAGTGAGAAACCTCCATAACTGGTACTCATGCTGAGGTCCCAACACTTTGGCACTGAATTACCTCTGTTAGTGTGACGAAGCGAACCTCTATATCTGGGAATCGTTCTTTCGATTTTATCGTCATAGTTACCTCTATAGCTGAGAAAGCGAGTGAATTTTATATGCATTAACTTCTGTAACTGAGATAACATCGTTTTGTTTACTTACTTATTCTACCCGTAAATTCCGCACTTAACTAATTTTGAGCCTCAATGACCTTCTGTTTTAGTTTTGCTTTACTATCATACGAATGTTTATTTGAAATATGCCGATACGAAGACACAAATCGTTATCAGTACGTGAAAAACTGAAGTTAATATCTGTTAATGCGCACCTTTACAACTGAGATAACCTGTATTCTAACCTGTATTATTGGAACCTCTGTAAATGAGACAGATATTTATTTATACCTGGATATCTGAGACACTGGGTAAGTGGAATACCTCTTTAAGTGAGACAAATTTGCAGGTCCCTTGAGGTCTCATTTAACCAGGTTCCACTGTATAATGTCAATTACCATACAAGTACTACTTCTGGAATCAATTCTCGTCATGATTAGTAAAATCATCAAATCTGATGTAAATTTTGAAGAACACGAACACACAGACGGACAAAAATTTTAATTTTTAATAATCCATTTAAAAGTATGATTACATGGGATTACTAAGTGACAAAAGGATAATTAAGGAATGGTTTATTGCCATATATTGAAAAATCAAATGTCTTACATCAACTTTAAATATCTACTGTGATAATTAGTAAAACATAACATAAAATCAAAGAAATGATGTAAAAATATCCCTCTGATATTAAAAACATTATACAATGTAGTATTTCAGATTATGTTTTAAAAGAAAGTGCGTGCCTACGCGGCTACGGGAATTTGTTAAGGGCAGGTAATCCAAGCGAAATAGGCATTTAACGCTACCAAGAGTTGCCCGCGATTGCCGCAAAGCGAGCCGTGCGCTTACGTCGCGGGGACTCACGGGGAGTGTCACATTACAGATAAGCAGGCAGTAGGTCAACTTGTCTTATTGATTTATTTTAAATATAAAATAAGAGATTTGATTCATTAAAAACTTGTTTTATTATAATATTTTGTAGTAATAGCGAAGTCTTTCTTTTTTTTGTAATAAATTAATTTGAGTAGATATTTTAAATGGAATAAACTCTGAACTATACTTATTAAATTAATTGATGTTTTAGTTTCTAGATCGGGTGTTCCAAATGCAATAGGTAACGCAAGGACGATAATGCCGTAAAAAACGCATGAAATCACATTTACGTAAACCTTGAATTTTTGCTTGCCACAATCTAAGCTAAATAGTATTCTAACAGCATTTGCCTCCCCCCTATCACGTGGCACCACAGCGCTTTTCAAATGAACTTCGTTGACCCCGTTGAAAAACTTACCATTGAGCTTATGCTAGCCCAGTATTTTGGCAGGTCATTTAGAGTTACCTTACCCCCGCGCTGCATGTCACGTGGCGCGAGAGCGCAAAAGATACCACCTTGATCTTATACTAGCCTAGTACTTGTGACGTCATTCTAAATCCAATATGGCAAACCATTCAATATGGCTGAATAGTTATTTTTAATGCATTTCTACAGGGAACCGATCAATTTACCGAATTTTGTTTGTTCGAATTTCATTACACCGAAAACTATTGACCGACATCTCTTTTGCTATATGCATTATTTGACATATTTTCAGTTCATCGAAGTATCATTAGCCATAAGTATTATTTTACCGAAGTATGTTCCGCCGATTAACAAAATAACTTTTTACTATTGACCGAAGCCTCTTTTAAACTTTTTTCAATTGCCAAATGATTTATTTGCCATATTTTCACCATACCGAAATAAAATTTTACCAAAAATTAAATTACTGTCATAAAAATTCAATATATTCTGCTACAAAACTTTGTGGCGGAAACGAAATGCTGCAAAACCGACTTTACGTAGTCTTGTCTGCCCTACCCCTAGAGTGTAATTTAAAATCGCGTAGGCGCGGAGGGGTGGGGTGGCCCGCGAGCTGAGGAGTAGGTGGTGAGCGTTCAAATCATCTGCGACGATAAGCTCGCGTGGGGCCACCCAAAACCCCGCAGCGCCGGAGCCATGACAGAAACAATGCTTGTTGCATGTTGCATGCTTGCTTGAATGCTGCGTGTTTGCTGAATGTTGCATGCTGCGTGCTTGCTGCATGTTGCATGCTTGCTTGCATGCTGCATGCTTGCTTGCATGCTGCATGCTTGCTTGCATGCTGCATGCTTGCTTGCATGTTTTTGTGGTGCTTGTTTGCATGTTGCATATCTGTTTTTATGCTGTATGCAAGTGTATCACGATACAAACCTTTTTACAAACACAAGAACAAAAGAGTATCAAGAATCACACAGAATCCGCAAAAAGATTCGGACACACGTGCTAGCCAGAACACCCCTAAAGGTGAAACCTATGATTCTGAGAAACTTTATTATGTGTTATGGAATTCACAATTGCTTTTCGCATTAACATTATTTTTACATTGGTCAGCGTTTTCCGATGTGCCAACATATATTTAGTTTCTGTGGTAAGTCCACGTAACTTTTTGCAGAAATTACGCAAGATATGATTCCGGCACTCGATTTTTTCAACCGTCAGATTTTGATTTTCGTACGGTTTGGCGTTGAGAATTTTAGCGTAGGTTGACGCATCACCATCTCCTATCATTCTGCCGTATATAAGTCCATACATTGGAATCGAGGATTTAAATCCTTCGACTATAATTTGAGTTTCCATTGAGCTTGAAGAACCTGTGTAGTTTTTGAAACAGACATGCTGTTTCGGATCGACCTTTCTGTTAGCGGCTCTGGCACACACCAAGCAATATTTATTTTTACTCCAAGATATAGAACTTGGCCAGTCTTTCTGCCAATTATTGATGCCGTACCCGATGAAGATTTATAATTTGTTCCGTAAGACCTAGTACACCATGAGCCATCAACATATACGTCAATGACGGGGTAACCGTTATTTGTTCTTCCTTCTGCGAGCGCTCTTTCTTTTTCTTTTGCTGCAGCAGCCGCCAAAGACTCACTAGCAGTTTTCTCCCATTTTGCATAAACATCATTTTGCAATTTTAAATAATATTTTGAAGAAAATGTCGGTAAATTCATGGAAGAACATAATTCCTCAAATGTAGAGTATCCAATGCCTGAAGCTATGATTCCCGTGGTTGCAGCTATATTTAAATTTACTTGCTGCGGATCCTTGTAATCTTCAGAATGGACCAGACAAGTTTCTTGGCACATGTTGCACTGGAATTTAAAAATAGAGATAAGCCCTAGACTTCTTTCGCTGATTAAACGAAAATTACTCATCTTGCAATCGAATAAATTATTATGTCGCCCTTTTTCTTGCAGTTCTTTAAGAAGGAAATTTATATCAACGATTCGACGTCCTGTAACAGGATGAAAATCATCTTGATTTCTAGCCTCTTCTTCAACAATAAATGTATTACGAATATCTTCCATTCCACTGAAACAATGAATGAAAAACAATTAGGCTTTTATAAGATATACAAATACAAACTCACGGGTTGACTTTAGACCAGCAACTCTAACATGAATACAGAGGTTTCAATTTTAGCTTGGTTAATTTTCTAACGAAACTTATTACTGTCTGTTTTAGCTGTATGTCGTCCATAATGCTTAAATAAATTAAATTATATTCTGCCACATTTTTCAAAATCATTATAATATATTTTTTTTTTTTTTAGCGTGGTAAAATCATCAAATGAGTCCTCCCACCCCGGGCAGGGCGGGAGGGACTGTCAGACTTGTACTGACTAAAATCCACGGTGTCCTTCAATAGCCCTTTGTGTTCCGGGGTCACGGTAATGAGATAAGTCCCGCGACCCCGGCAGGCTTTGGCCCTCTTGGGCGGGGCCCCGTCATCGTGCTGACGCTCTTTGAGGCGCGCGTGGAACACAACGCGCCGTCGACCCGGGCATGGTCCATGGTCGGGCGGCGAGTTGCCCTTTACTCAAGGAACAGAGATCCCTAATTTCCTACTCATATTATACCTTTGCATCTACCTATGTATGTAAGTATGTATGTATGTTCCGTTTTCATGTCAAAACGGCTGTTTTTGATAAATTTTGGTACAGAGACAGGTGGGACACTAGAGCCGGTAATAGGCTATATAGGAGAGGGGTTGGCTGGCGAGCGAGGCCGGGGCCAACAGCTAGTAGGTAATAAACACACACAGGTGCGGCCGGCAACGCGGCGGCGGCGCGCGCTGCACTTCTATTGTTATTATAATATTACCTACCTAGGTACCTAAATAGAGATAAGAAGCGCACTCTTATTGCTATTTCTTAGAAATGATGGACAGGTTTCGAAAGTAAAGGTAAAGATAGACCGAAGATTAGATTTAAAAATCAAAAGACGAATAAGTATTTAGATAATATTAGTATGTGAAAAAATAAAATTGTAAACAAACTTACCTGATTTCTCGTCTAACCTTCCGGACTTTGCACCTGGCTACTTTCTTGTTTTTATTTTTATTTCCCATACTTCTGTGCACTAATAAAAACAAATAAAGAGTAACTGCCTTCTTTACACTATGTGATAGCCGCGCGCTAGAAAAAGGGACACAGGTCTCACCTCGACAAGGCCTAGCGGGCGACTGAAGTGACGAACGCGAGCCGCTGTGTTATATAATAATTTATTATTAAAAAAAACAAGCTATTTTGCAAAATGTAACCACAAATTACTTTTCTCTACGTTATTACCTTTTTTAAGATATGGTTTTTAGTAGTAAAACATTTATAAGCTTTGAGAAAAACAAGAAAAACATGAAAAAAATATCGATTTAGCCTGTTTTTCGGATTTTTTTTTTATCGAGTGAAGTTTTCGATATCGTGTTTTGAACCACAAATTGTCAAAGTACATAGAGTAAACTAGAACAAGTTCTTTTTTTGGATTTAAAAAATCACGATTTCTTTATTTATTGTTAAATCAAAGTGATGTAAAATTGGGAATACCTGGCCTTAAGCGCGCCCATAGAAAAGACTTCAACGCGTTACATATCAAGACCCTATTTTATTTGAGTCTTTTTTAAATTTATTTTTTGATATGACAAACGTATTGTGCCTTCCATCTTTTTTTTGTTTTTATTATAAAAATGTTAGCTGTTAGACTCGTACCACACTCGTACTAACAAAAATCCACGGTGTTCTTTCAAAGCCCTTTACGTTCCAGGGTCACAGTTTTCTGTTAAGACAGTCGCGAAGAATTTCAACACTAAGTAAACTAATTTGCAATAACTCGAAAATAACGAAACATTTTGACCAAATAATGAAAAAACATGATTTTATCGGATTTTTTTTTCTTTTCCTTAGGTACTAAACTAAAGTGTCCATTGTTTAAGGAATAAAGCTGTTAACCAAGTGTTTTGTATTTATAGTACGGTGTTAATCAAATAATTTGTTTAGCGTACGCCGTTGAAATAGACCCCAATTCTGTTGCACGGTGAGACCCCACCGCGAGCTAGGCGTATTTGTTTGTTGTTCTCATTGCGTTTCTTTTATTGATAAAGATAAGGTTCTTTCTTTCTTTTCTTGCAAGATTTATTTTCTTTTGGTAGTAAATAAAAATGTAGTTATAAAGTTAAGTTTTAATCATCGCACGATTGACGTCTGAGCGAGCGACTTAGGCGTAGCGTGTCGATGGGATTCGATCACCGCACGGTCTGCTTATGTAAGTTTTATACAGGGTGGTCCAGGCCAAATGTATAAAAAAAATTTTTTAGGTAGTCCGTTTAGGGACCTATTTGTACCCACCAGGAAAATTAAAAAAAAAAGATTATTATTTTTTTTTTAAGATTTTTTTTTTAAATTTTTAATTAGAGTTTACGAAAAATCTGTCGATTTCAAGGAAAGTAATTATTCTTGCATTGATATAATGAAATTAAATGCACTTCAAATTTGCAGATCAGTCTGATTTTTTTTCTTTCTGAGAGAGTGCAATGTCTAAGTAAGCATGCACCTAAAATAAAAATATAATATTATTTTTATTCTGAAAGAATTGGTGATATTTCAAATATTACAAAAAAAAAATCATATCTTGTAAGCGAGTGACAAGCGATTTTTTTCCTGGCGGGTACAAATAGGTCCCTAAACGGACTACCTAAAATTTTTTTATTCATTTGGTCTGGACCCCCCTGTATATTTACGCGTCCACAATACAGGGAAATACCTAGCGTGGGGCAATGTTTAAAAAGAAATGTATCTGTATGTAGTACTGTGATAAACGGTGATGAGTGTTTTGTAATGCGTTTAATTTTTATTGCTATGCGACCATGATGAAGCTGTTATGGCGACAGTATGTGTCGTCATTGACGTATCGCTCAGTAAATTATTTAAAGAATAAGTATACTCAGCAGTTAATGGCAGAATTAATGACATTACCTATAAGGTCTGTTATACTAGTCAACTTTTGGGTTAATACATCTTAAAGTAAAAAAGAATAAAATTTACGAATTCTAAAACAAACTGCAGAAGAAGAAATAAGTAAGTACATCTTTCAAAAAATAAATTCTGAAATACCAACATATTTCCTACATGTACTCGTATCTAAATCAACAGAAATACTTTTATTAAATCGTTTTATACATCCGGGACATGATGACATTAAAACTTGTCAATCCATCAATCATAATAGCGCTTAATATTTCTAATTTTTTATCGACCTGTCCACATTTTTTAGGGTTCCGTACACAAAGGGTAAAACGGAACCCTAATACTGTCCGTCTGTTTGTCTGTCTGTCCGTCTGTCAGCTGTATCTCATTAACTGTGATAGTTAAACAGTTGAAATTTTTACAGATGATGCCATACAACAGACATGATTTTTTGCCGTTTTCATAGATACGGAAACATTCATGTGCGTGTTTTTTTATAATATTAAATGCAAAAAATTGGCAGAACATAATCAATAGAATTTTGTAAAATTATTAAAAAAAAAAACATTAATATGATAATTATAATTCTATATGTAAACGAGTGACACTTTGTTTTAATTGGCGATTAATTAACATATTCTAGCGTTTTGTTAATTAGTTCATACCTCATTATCGCAAGTTTTTAGGAGATTATAAATATTTTTGAGTGTAATGAAGTGATAAGTTCAATGAGAATTAAAAAAAACATAATTAATTTTATAGTAGGCTGTAAAATGGTAGGTTACACCAGGTTGGTTTATAGAAAACTTGTTCCTGGACTCTACTAACAAGGAACCGCGGCCCACGCACGCAAAGGGCAAAGCTAAGTCAGTAAGAGTGTTTCAGTCCCGTCTACCCCAGGCTGGGAGGACTCATTGGATGGTATTCAAACCCAAAAACCACTTTTGGAGAAGCTTCAGTATTGTTTTCTTTTATTGATTCCTACTTTTCTTGTTAGCTATTTTTTCCAATACCCTAAGAGTACTTAGGTTTATAGACAAAAATAATAGGAAAGTCGAAAGGACCAATGTCAATATTCATGTAAAAAAAAAATAACAAAGTTTGTTCTTTTTTATGTTTCACTTCAGACACAGAAACTAGAACAACTTTCAAATAAATTTCAAAATACACTAAACTATCAGCTTATCACTAGATGTGATCAAAATTATACATAGTTATGATATTATTTATGCTGACGGCAAAGTTGAACGATTATAGTTTGAAAGAAACGGGTTCTTATGAACTCAGAATGTGACGAGTGTGGCGACATGTTGACCTGGGTGCTATAAATAATTTATACTTTATTAAAATTATTTCCCAATCCGTCTTCGCAGGAACACTCGTATCCTTTGCCTCCTGTTCAACATCCTCCACAATCCTTCTTATCCATCTTACCTTCGTGAACGTTTTTCTTACGCCCGTCCTGGCGACGCACCGTGTAGATCGCACCTTAGATCCCTACTTAAATCCCATCCTCATAAAACCAGCTACTATTCCTACTCCTTCTCAGTTCATGCTGTAAGATTGTGGAACTCACTTCCGCCTAGCATTCGTGACTTAAAAACTATTTCCTTATTTAAACTCAGAGTAAAAGAGCACTACTTTTCCTCTCTTCCGTGATATATATATATATTTATTTATATATGTATTTTGTTTATGTATTATAGTATTTGATATGTATTTGCATATGTATTAATATTGTTATTTAATATGAATTTAGGTTAAGTTATTCACATAGACATTTCTCTTCTTTTTCTTACACACTATTGTCTACATTTCTTTTTCATTTCTCCTTTAGAGGGTCTGCTGGCAGAAATTTCAATAGAAATAAGCAGTACCTTTGAACATCAGTATTAAACATGTATTTTCCTTTACTTTTCTTGTGTGTACATAAATAGTTAAATAAATAAATAAATAAATAAATAAAATTTTGATGACAAAAACTTAGATTACATTTACTTACTAAGAAAACATATTTTTCCATTCATGATGTTGATCATTCGACTCCGAGAGTCTTGAATAATTATTATGGCTATAGACTAATAAAGTAAATTAGTTGAATTTAAAATGTCACTTACGGGATATCTTCCGTGATTATATAGTCAACCCGCGATCATGGCGCTTGCAACAGCGTCGAAATATCGGGAACTCAAACAAAAATATAATCACGGAAGATATCCCGTAAGTGACATTTTAAATTTAGAGACAAACAGTGTCAGCCTTACTACAAAAACTTAAACATCTGTTGAACACTTGTCTAAAAAAAGTGTGACTGCAAAACGGACCTTATTTCAACGACATAATCTGACATTTTTTTAGACAAGTGTTCAACAGACGTTTAAAAGTTTTTGTGGTACGACGGTGAAAGTTTAAAACAGTGTTTAAATTAGTTGATTTGATTAATATTCTCGTTAACAAATATCAAAAATTTCTAAAAGAAAATGCAACTTACGCAATCCGCTGAGCGACGCAGCGTGCAACATTTGCTGCCTCAGCAAATACTCCCCAAAGTGAGCCTGATCCATCATCATCTTGAAATTACAAACACCTAATAACAGTCACAGTAAGTCACTTCACAATAACATCATCAGGTTAGTCTCCAAAAATACATAAAAACCTCCTTACAAAGTTCGAAAATACAACACACTAACACTCGACTGTCACAAAAAGTTCATAATTAAAAACAAACGAAGTTGAGAAACGGGGACGTTTAACGTGGCTACGGAGCGACAGCTGCGTTAACACTGAATCGGTTTTGCTTAGCGGGCGGCGCGCGCGCATCGACCCGCCCCTTTCTCCTGATTGGTCGAGCACTGACTAATGGCGGCGGCCGTCAAAGCCTTCGCAGGTCGAATTGCCTTGTGGCGCTTTCCTCGAGCTTTCCGCCCGCCTTTATCTGACAGGTAATCGAGGTCGATTGTTACTATTGACATTCGAATTCGGTGCGTAGGCGCAAGTATCGATGAAGGCCTATTGTTGCTCTGAATTGATGCGACTTGAATACATTGTGTGTGATGTTTAATATTATATTGAATGGGATTTATATAACGCCTATATTGGTAAACTTGATCATCTTTGCAGTTATGAAACATGAAAAACACCTGTTTTCATTATTAAATAAGTAAAGCTTACAGGGTTGGATAATTATTGATCTTCTACTGATCCAATTTTGAAAATTATTTCACTTACGGATACATTATCTCAAAGTGATATAGGTCACATTGACGACGTTAATTACCAACCATAACGGGAGCAAAGCTGCGTGTAAAATCTAGCCTTTAACAAAAAATATTAATGCTAACATGACTCAGTTATAATAACCTGTTTACTTTATATTCTGCCGACTTCAATAAAAGTTGTTTTCCCAATATTTATATGTGTGTTGATCGGACGTCGAGGGTCCCTCAAGGCGCCACACTGCAGGTGGTCCCGTATAAATTTCGTGAGAAACTGACGGTACCTAATGATTATAATAGGTAGGTTTTGTACCTAACTACTTTAAATGTAAGAGCTGGGTTTAAGGAAGGTTAAGGTAAGTTTTTCAGTATTGCTAATTATTTTCTTATTCTTTCTCTTGTCACGTTATTAGCAGAAAGTTAAAAAAAGAAGGTTACGAAAGTTACCTAGAAATATCGAGGATCGGAAAATAAAAGTACTTTTAAGGATAAGTTACAAAGTTTTTTTTTAACTTTGCCCAGACTTACATTTATACCTACATATTATATTGTTTAGATAACATCTTCTAATATACATATAAAATTCTCGTGTCCCAGTTTTCGTTGCCATACTCCTCCGAAACGGCTTGACCGATTTTGATGAAATTTTTTGTGCTTATCCGGTATCTATGAGAATCGGCCAACATCTATTTTTCATCCCCCTAAACTAAATGTTAGTTGTTATTTTTAATTTCTATTTTTATGGCAAAACAACGTTTGCCGGGTCAGCTAGTATTTATATATAAATGCTTGTGCCGCTTCTAAAACTTATGCCAATTTACAAAAACGGTGTCGATACCGTCAGCTCCCTTTATATACTATTTAAAAACTAAGAAACTAAACATCAGTGATATTATTATTTATTTGACAGATATTGAAGCAAAAGCTACCAACAATACCTTTTAGATAAGAAGATAATTAACTTAAAAAAAAATTCATCTTGCTATATTGCATTCCTTACACTAAATGCAGAACTGAATTCCGAAACGTATCAACAAGGTTTATTTAAAAAATATAGAATATATATGTATAGGCTTCATTCTAGATCTAGGAACAGGCAACAGGTTTGAAACCGTGTCACCTGTATTTGTTAATTAAATTAATTAATATTTCTTTTTAAAACTAATTTAGTTGTTTATAGTGAGTTGGTTAATGAGCCCGAGCCAACAGTTTTTTTAAAGAATTTTACCTATATTTCTTACTAGTTTTTTGTAACTCAGGACCAAAGCTGCTTTCAACTGGTGAAAGAATCCTTGAAATCGGTCCAGTAGTTTCGAAGCCTATTCAATACAAACAAACAATTAAATCTTTCCTCTTCATAATATTATTGTAGTGTAGATTAATATTAACTTTGTAGAAAGGTAATAAAACTCTGAGGTCCTGACTATTGCTCCGTCAATCATTGAAATAATGTTTGGTTTTTTCTTGAGTAACAGTTGACTTTCGTCTATGATTTAGGGCGAGTTGTTCAATCAACGGTTAAGCAAACTATTAGTTAAAAACCCATTCATTTTTTTTAATAAAATGTTTCAAATTGTATAGAATTTTAACTGTTTATCTAATGATCAAACCACTGACCCTGAGGAACGTGAGTAAATCTCATACCGATAAAAAAAACCATATTTATTTATTTATTAGATAAAATATATTCAACATGACAGAAGAAGTTTAAAAAATTATGTATCAGTTGGATCTCGTTACTCGTTCCTCTTTTCTTAGTACATAGACATGTGCCGACAATTACATAGGCACATAGATACGTGTCGACAAATAGGTCTTTAGCTAATGAACAGCTGTCACTTTTTAGCACTGACCGCATTTTGTATGTCATACAACGAATTTCTTTTAATGAATATGAAATTCCAAAAAGGATAATCAATTTAATTGATTAATTTTTGATGTTTTGTTGCAATTAGTGCGGGTAACTTCGATAATATAGAAATAACATTTATTCTGAAATTACTATTTCTAGTAATCAATTGTTATGACCACAGGCAACAAAATAAAATATTTACAAGGAAGACAGATGGTAATATATTGTATATTATGTTCTCTACATGAAAAAATGCCTGCTATTAGCAATTATTATATTTTTCATTTATATTTTAAAGATGTCTAATTTTTTTGGTCGACTATTGTAAGTTTCCGTTCCTTAAAAAAAAACGGAAACATTAAGGATCGCTTTGCTGCCCGTCTGTCAGCCTGTCAAGACGCTTTTTCCCAGGAACGTGTGGAGGTATCAAGCTGAAATGAATATCAAATACTAGTCTACAATCTCTTAGATTACAGCACAGAAAAATTCAGTCTTAGTCAACGTAATCAAAAAAATACGGCCGTTTATGCTTTACTACCCAGTAAACTTCGAACCGACCGAACTTCTCCAAATTCGGTCAGAAGAGAAACTTACTATAGGTTCTAATAAATTAATAATAAGTCCGAATTTTGGTTATTTACAACTATAATACAGAAAACCATTCCAAGTTTTATTTGTAGTTCATGTTATTCATTACCAACGGATTTGGACCAGCAGTTCCTGAGATTAGCGCGTTCCACCAAACACACAAATTAATCAGTTTAATAATATTAGTCTATAGGATAAGATTTAATAAATAATTTTATCTACTATCATGCTATTAATCCTCTATAAAAGAACCTATAACAATTAGCTTATTGCCAACATTAAAACACTCAATAATATTATGATCATTATATCATCCAAACGCGTGATATTATGAATTTCAAAAAAGAACATTCTCATGCAATGACAATTTCACCAGAGAGAGAAGAGAGGCACAGATCGCTAAAATTTTGAAAAAAGAACAATAAATTGTAGACAATAGTTCGTAATTTCGGATTCTCGTCTTATTTCCCGCCATTTTTTCACTCGAATATTGGAATCGCAAACAAAAATTACTGTGTGCGTTGTTTACAAAAATGAGTGATGACACACCACCAGATATTTCTAAAGCAGCAAAGGAAATTTCTAACAAATTGTTACCGGAAAAAGTTTGTTTATTTTACATGCTTCGCAAGTAGACTTTTCTTGAATTTACATACCTAGTTCTTACAACACTGTACAACACCCTATGGTATGAGAATCTTTTATAGAGGATTCACATCATGATTGTAGATAAAGTCTTGTTATAATTAGGTATTAAAACACTCATGTGATACTATTATCACACTCGGCGTGTTGTAATACCCATTATACAACAGTTGCATAAATAACTATTACTTTACTTTAATAGAACCTCTCTTGCACACCCGTCAAAATATAAGACGGGACCATTTATTACCTTAACGGTGCATAATATTTTAAGGTGGTATAATTAGCAAGCCATGTTGAGGCAGGGTGCCGACAGGTGGCCCTACCTCGCTGCTACCTACCGATGTAAGTGACTTTGAAGATATGTGAAACATAGGTTTTATGATTGTGTGACTTATAAATCTGTTTATCTAATGCATTATGTAAGGTTTTATCACATTATTTTTTCTCGAATGATCCCGAAATAATCTTCGTCTGTTTTTAAAGCTAAGAAACTGATTTTTTATAAACTTTTTACTTCTCGTTATTTTTAGGGTTCCGTAACCAAAGGGAAACACGGGACCCTATTACTGAGACAGCTGTCCGTCTGTCACCAGAGTAAATCTCATAAACCGTGATAGTTAGACAGTGGAAACTGAATCGTTCTCTACTCGCACTTGGCCGGTTTTTTACTTTATATTTCTCTTTTTTTATAAGGAGCAAATATGCTGTATTGATGACTGGTGAACTGCTGTATGGCATAATTTAGCGTGGTAAAATCATCAAATGATTCCTCCCACCCAGGGCAGGGCGGGAGGGACTGTCAGACTTGTACTGACTAAAATCCACGGTGTCCTTCATTAGCCCTTTACGTTCCAGGGTCACGGTAATGGAATAAGTCCCGCGACCCCGGCACGCTTTGGCCCTCTAGAGGGGGGCCCCGTCATCTTGCTGACGCTCTTTGAGGCGCGCGTGGAATACAACGCGCCGTCGATCCGGGCATGGTCCATGGTCGGGAGGCGAGCTATGGCATAATCAACTTGGAATCAAATTCAACAATAACCCATTTGAAGTTTAAAAATGTCGAACCATTAGGAATGTAAACTATGAAACTTTGTAAGGATGGATGGATGGATGTTTTAATAATCTCTCACTCAAAAAATACTAAACGGATTTGGATGAAATTTTGTACATTGGCAGATTATAACCTGGATTAATTCATTGGATAGTTTTTATCACGATTGTATCTTTCCGAGGAATTATTTTCAAGTTGTGGCGATTGAAGCCCCTGACAACAGCATTGCTAATGTTTAATACTGATTCGAAAAACATCACAAGAGCTGAAAACTAATAAACAACCCATTCTAAATGGTTGACATTAACAGCTTCTAGTAAAAGGAGACAGGCGGCTAATCGACCTTTTATTCCCCATCAAAAGCCCGCAAAAAGAAAGATGGACAAAAACTGGAGAAAGTTAACGTGCCGTGACCAAAACGTTTTATTTATTGACTTTCGTGATTCGATTCGGATTGCTTAACCTGTAACGTATGGCTTTTAGATCTTCGAAACAGTCTCATTTTAGAAAAAAATAAATACTTTTATGAAAGTAGGTATACTCATATAAGCGCTTACCTACCGAAGCTAATAGCTGTGTAATCACAGGACTGTCTTATCAGTTAACAATGACCCTGAAATGTAATGGATTTTAGTCATAACCAATCTGACAGTCCTTGCTACTCCACCCAAGAGAGTGTGAGGACTGGGAGGACTCCTTGAATGATTTTATCACTTCAAAAAAAGGTAGCAAAATTAGACAGGGTTATAGGTCATACGAGGACCAAAAAATTGAAGTAGGTAATTATACCCGAGCAATTTTCAAACCAGTGATCACAATCACATACAAGTATACATAGGTAGGTACGGACTGCTTTTTTTTTTCGTGGTAAAATCATCAAATGAATCCTCCCACCCCGGGCGGGAGGGACTGTCAGACTTGTACTGACTAAAATTCACGGTGACCTTCAATAGCCCTTTAGTTCCGGGGTCACGGTAATGAGAGGTACCTACCTCTCGAAACTTCCGTGTCCGGTGAGGACCTGCGTCATGCGGTAGGTAGGTACAGACTGCTCGAGTGAAATTCAACTGCTTAAAGCTGCCATATTACTAACATTACCTACTATATAACTGTGCTCCAGCAGTCTTTTTTTATTTTTTCTTATTTTAAAAAACGATGCCCCCTCACTAGGAATTTCTGCTGTATTGTGAGTGCGCTTACTAACTTATAAACTCACGTACAGAAACGCCAAAAACAACTATGTACCTACTTGTAGATCATGCAAATATTTGCAACGTGCGGGAATCGAACCCACGACACGCAGCGCAGCAGTCCAATTATTGATATGTCCTGCCTGATGGATAACCGGTTTCCGGGTAAAAGGAATTTAACCCTGACTTCATATCTATTATGTGTGTCCACACAAAGCGAGCAGCTCTGTGTGAGGTCTGTGTCTGAGGAAACTGCCTCGCGAGGCTGCTTCCTCTGCGTGGACGCGCCTGTGATTTCTCGACCGAGACACGAAACAATATACGCGAGCAAAACAAAAAACCCGGCACTGGATGACTCGGGCGCTCGGTCGCTCGCCTGCGGCATCGCGCGCTCTTGCCTCGGCCGAGACACGTCCACACTAACCGAGCTGCTTCGCGCGGCAAATGCCTCGCGAGGCTGCTCGCTATGTGTGGACGCACCTATTCGATTAATATGCTATTACCTAATTGATTAAATATCGCATTTTTTATTTATCACTAAATTAATTAAACAGAATAATTAGTCTTACTACCGTTTAAATGAAGCTCTGAGAATCTTGGCATAGTGATTGGCTTTGTCTGACAAAAAATATCGACATTAATAGATATTATTTTAGAATTATAAAAAAAAATAAGGAAGTAAACTAACTTAGATTTGAAGAAACACAATTTAGTAGGAAAACTAGTCGTAACTATGGAAAAAATCCTAAAAACTGTTTTTAACATAGATAAAAACTATCATGTCTGAAATTTTCATAGAGTTAGGCAGAGGTCAGAGGTGTAAGTACCTTAATATAGTAGGACACTAGTGGCCCGTCCCAGCTTCGCACGGGTATATTAAGAACCGCTCGTCCGATTTTGTTCACATAAAGCATCTACTAAATAGTTCGAACAAAGCCTTTAAACATTTGGTTTGTATAGGTGAGCCCGTTCTTGAGTTATAACATTACAACGAAAAGTGGCATTGATTTAGAAGATTATACTTTACTTCGGAGTGTGTGCGCATGATCAGTGGCGTAACTAGGCGGGGCAAAGCGGACCCTAGCCCCGGCCTCGCATCTGAAGGGGCCTCGCACCCATGAAAATATAAACATTCTTAACAACGAAGATCACAAGTTTCTTAACAGTAAGTAAAGCAGTACACCTTAAATTCTACTAAGAAATTAATATGACCAATGTATGAGTGGGAACTCAAAGAGCCTAAGAGGCCTTGCAAAGCTGATGTAGCCTTCGATCACATTCAGGTCTAGCGCGTCCACTGCTCGCGTGACGCCTTCTGGTTACAAAATGATTTGGTTACATACGTTTTAAACTGGGAACTAAAAGTGTCAATGAGGCTTCGCTAAACTGACAATCATATTTGCTATAAGACTTGTGAGAACCAAGTCATCTTACAACAAGGAGGCCTGGCACGAGCAGCGGAGGCAAATATTTTTAACGACTTCAAAAAAAAAGGAGGTTATCAATTCGACCCGTATGTATGTATGTAATATTTCCAGAACTGCCCAGTTTTCGCATATGTTAGTCTATATAAGCGTCTGAACAAATGTGCCAAATTTCACAAGTGTATGTAGGTATGTATGTTTTTATGTTTGGTATTGTATTGTTCCCTAGTACAAAAAAAAGTTACTTAAATCGGACTTGTAGTTTCGGAGATATACGAACACACAACTTAGGGAATACTGCAAGTTTCATCAAAATCGGTCGAATATTTTTTGAGATAGGGAATTTTCAGAAAAGTGTTTGTTACATTCTAGGGAAGGTTGCAGTATATAACAAAAGATATCTCGTGACAATGCCCGCATAGATCCGTTTTTTTTTTGCTCATTTGGATTATAGATTTCTAAACACGCCGATTATATATAGGTACGAGGATTTTTGTTGAATAGGCAATAGTCAATGAAATAAAAAACAAAGCCACCGACTTCCGAAAGAAAAGTTATTTTAAACTTTTTTGTATGTTTTGAAGTCGGTACTTTAAAAAAAAAAGTTTTTTTTCGTACTGAAAGGAATGGGCCTCACAGATGCATCTTGCCCCTTCCCAGATTCGGTCTCGCTATGCCACTGCGCATGATCTCTACGATCTAATCCCACCAGCTCCCTTCTACCTTCTAGATGTACTGCTAATTATCATCCATACTTAGTTGCCATTCCACCAATTCGCACTAAGCGCTTTCAATCGTCCTAGATAATGCGCACAGCAAAGGAGGGAACTGCCTTCCAGTGTCGGTGTTCTCGATCTCGAACGCATTATATTACCCGAATCTCTTGAAAGTTAGAGTGAACAGGCTTCTTCTGGGTAAGCTCGCTCCATCGCTGGCTTTGTCTCAGTCACCTTTGACCTGGATTAGAGTCAAGAACAAATCCATCTCAAATAAAAAAGGTACCTACATATTTCGCAGGGTTCTAAGCAATTAGAGGTTTCTATAGCTCAGTCACAACGCAAGTATTTTCAAAAGACCAACTCAATGTCAAAGTTCCTTTCTATGACTACACCTTCACATTCAAAAAATGATTAATCCCTTATCACTTCTAAGTACAAAGCTTAGCTCCTACATGCCAAAACCTTATCAGTGATCAGATTGTACAACCATTGTCGTTATCACCGTGTACAATAGGCCGTGTTCAATTACTCAGCGTTAATCACCGGACACTAATCATTGGAGTGCAGAACTGATAATGAGTTATGAGGAAGTTGACGAACAACTGTGACTAAGTCAAAAGGTAGGTGCTTAATACCTAAGCTCGGGGTATGTGAAACATTGTTAGAAACTAATTCTTTCCCACACCTTTATTAATGTGTTATGAAGAGATTATTGAAAGTGTTACGTCATTTGGGTTAATTGTCATTAAGTGTCTAATTTAGTGGGAATACGTTATATACATGCTGTTAGGTAGGTACTCCTCTGACCTCTACCTGACCCTTCGGAAAGGTGTTTGAAGTTTTTTTCATACACAGCATTTTCCTCGTTGTAGTGAGGTGAAAAGTTAATCAGCTTGGCAGCAAAGTAAATCTGCGTCTCGAATCATTAAAACTCTCGCTACGCTCATGATTCTAACCTAGGATCCTCCTCTTGCTCAGGTATCAATACAAATATTCACGCCAAAAAACAACTTTGCACGTTGCGGTACTAAACATTTGAATTTTTACTCTCGGTTGTCTAAGGAGACATCACAATCGAAGTTTTTCTCAATTTCTATCTTACTAGCTTTTCCCGGTGGTTACACCCCCGCTGCCGTGGTATAACTATAATGCCGTTAACTGCTAAATACACTTTTTTGGATAACACGAAAAAACCGCGGTAAAATTTTAAACTGATGTTATTTTTCGTTGACAACACCTATTAGAGATTTGAAGGTACTAAAACATAGATGAAATTGCATACTTTCGAAATACTTAACCTATCATACCGTAAATATAATTTAATTTCATGAAAAAGCGTTTTTTGTGTTTTAGTTCATCAGAGATGTAACCGAAATCATAATGGATCATCGACTAAAACGCCGCTACGTAAAGCGTAACGGCGTTTTAGTGTATCTATTACATAGAAAATTATTGTCTTTTAAAATGCAAAAATTTCATCTCTTCAATGATTAACTAAAATGCCGTTATTGCACATAACGACAATTTAGCTTGCGATTATGTATTTTAGAACTGATTCATGTTAAGCTTAAATGCGTTTAATGGTACTTTACTGCTTTTAAGTCTGGTAACCTTGAGATGCGTACTAATAAAAAGGATAAACTTGAATCATTGTTAAGCTAAAACGTGGTTAAACTAAAAACCTTACAGTTTAACGACATTATAGCGTAATAATATTATAAAATAGTGAACTATTTTCTTGCACAAAATGAATTTAATTTATTGAAATTAAAGATATTTTTAAATAATAGTCATAGTTTTATCAATCAATTAGTCTATACTGTCAATATTTCTTTTTGCTTTTCAAATAATATATAATTATGCTTAAACTTATAACTTTCACTAAACTTTACCTAAAACTAGATTTTTAGGATCTTTCAGTTCTAAAGAATAACACTAAAATCACATCAGTTATTTATCAATATAATTATGTACCTACCTACTATAAAATAAGACAACATAAAACAAAATTTACGTTATTATTAACTTCAGTCTCTCATTAAACCTGAGATATAACAAACAATCAAAACTAAGTCTAATCTTCTCCTTGAACTGAAAACTTTATATTATTTTCTAGTATCATTAAAAAAACAATCATTAACTGAAAAACAAAAACTAATTTTCCTTATTTAAATTTTAGTTCTAACTTTTTACCTACATTTATTAAAGCCTTCTTAAAAACACAGTATTCAAAATCGTATCCCAGTAACATTATATAAAATAATTCAAAGTTATTATGACTATGTCTGAAATTATTAATTAGTTAAAATCAGTCTCGATAAACTGACACTACTCTACACCGTGACTTTTTAGTCGTCTTACAAAAGTGGTCCACGTAATGTCCCCGACCTATAATACATCTAGGCGAGTTTAGTTTTTTTTTTTAATCGTTAAAAATAATTTTTATTATTAATAAATAGGTACATTAGAAATATGAAAATGTTTACGTATCAAGCTGTAGAGTATACCTACCCAGCCCAATAGTCAGGCAGATCATTCCATCTCCATTTTCTATGAGACAAGGGTATTTTTAACTACTCCTTGCGTCATAATAATGAATTAAAAAATTATTTAATTTTTTTTCAAATCTCTTAAATACCTATTTTTTTATTATAAACGTGTTCTAGTCATTGGTTACATGAACTGGGCTGCCGTTGTAAGACGACTAAAAAGTCACGGTGTATATTATTATTCTAATCAGAACTTGTTCGGGAAAGTTTTTCCAAAATAACAATTTGTGAGGAGGAATTATATTCGGTAGATTTTTAAGTATATCTGTTTTTCCCTTAGGTTCGATACCTTTCGGTTCAGTTCTAAATACAAATACCATTGAACGTGGGTTTTCTAAATATCTATCATTCATTAAACGAAGAGTTTGTATATCTTTTTTCTTCATAGCATATGATATTGAATAATATACCTAACGACGTGTCCCAAAGAAGGATTCAAACATCCATCCAAGAGCTTATTTAAAAAATAATTTTGATGATGATAATTACAAATTCTTCGTTTCATGAATGATAGATATTTAAAAAAACCCACGTATTTGAATTTAGAACTGAACCGAAAGGTATCGAACCTAAGAGAAGAGCAGATGTACTTGAAAACCTTTCGAACATAATTCCCCCTCAAAAATTGTTATTTTGGAAAACTTACCAAGAGAAAATGAACATTCCGGTACTAGTTCTGTTTAGAATAATAATATAGAGTAGTGTCAGTTTATCGAGACTAATTTTAACTAATTAATAATTTCAGACATAGTCCTATTAACCTTGATTTATTTTATGTAATAACAATGTAACTGTGATACAATTTTGAATACTGTGTTTTTAAGAATATATTTATAAATGTGATTATCAAGAAGGCTTTTAAGTAAAAAGTTAGTACTAAAAATTAAATAAGTATAATTGTTTTTTTGTTTTTCACTTGATGATCGTTTTTTAAATGATACTAGAAATGTAAAGTTTTGAGTTCAAGAAGAAGATTAGACTTAGTTTTGATTGTTTGTTATCTCAGGTTTAATGAAAGACAGAAGTTTGAAAGTAAATTTTGTTTTATGTTATTTGATAAATAACTGATGTGATTTTAGTGTTATTCGATCCGAAAGTTCCTAAAAAATCTAGTTATAAGTAAAGTTTTGTGAAAGTTTTAAGCACAGGTCAGAATTATGTAGGGTTATTCATTTAAGACTTACACTGATTTCATACAACGATAGAATGAAGTGGATATGCCCTAAATCACGGAATTAATTTTAAAGAGCAGAAAAATCCGGCGATTTATTAAATAAGAAGTTATTTACTGTTACACAATTAATTTGTCTAATTTATCTCTGATGTTTTTTTTTTATGATTATTTGTTTATATTATTGTTTTGCACACGAGATTGTCTATTAGAAATCCCGAGAAGATCCATAATAATATCAACATTTCGATGCAAGTACTAAAATAACTCTACCTAATTCCAGCCTATGGTTATAAGTTTAAGAATAATTATAATGATGGTTCGCCATTATCGCGATCGTTGCGAAATTGGCGGGAACAAACCCGCAGCGACACACGTCCTCACCCACAAGCTCCTGGTTCTAGTTCCACCCCAGATCCCTCTGATTTCGGTACAGGATCGTTTAGTAGCCGGTGTCTCCCTGTCCCGCGCGAGATCAGTTAACGGCTTAGTTGTGTATTAGTGTGAAATAACGTCGTTTCAGTCTAATAATGACGGACAATACATTTTTGTTTAGTTTTGAAAATGCCGCTATGGGCTTGTAACATACGTTAAGTCAAAATATAAGTATGTCAAATATGAGGCAATAATGCCGTTAAACATCGTTAGCCAAGTTTAAGTCTAACATTTTTAAGTAACGACGTTATAGTTTAAAAAAAGCGAACTCTTTTATTATTAAAAAGAATACCAATAAAACAGTTAAAGTACCTTAACCGCTTTTTAGTGCACAAAAGTCTGCTAACGGCAATCTAGACAAGTAACCATATGGATCTTTTGTGATAAAAATACGAGGTAATGAACCTTAGCGGCTTTATAGACTCACAAAGTTACTTAACGTTATTTTTGCTTATTTCATACGTGAGTACAAATACCGGCATGGATCTTGAACGCTGACCTTCACCTGCGCAGAAGTGAGTTATTAGGTCCCTTTGGTAGATGAAAGAGGAACGGGGGCGGGGAAAGTGTAGTGATTGGCCCGCGTAGCGTGCCGTAGCGCATCGCGTCATAGCCGCCACTCGGGATTCGTTGTTTTGTGCGTTTTATTTGTTTTATTGTGCGTTTCATTTGTCGATAAGTGTACGATGCGCAAAGCCATCCCCACTCTTACGCCGAGCGTTCAAGAACCGTGCCGGTTACTGTAATAAGTACATAGCGGCATTTTTAGGGTTCCGTAGCCAAATGGCAAAAACGGAACCCTTATAGATTCGTCATGTCTGTCTGTCTGTCTGTCTGTCTGTCCGTGTATGTCACAGCCACTTTTTGTCGAAAGTATAAGAGCTATGCTGTTGAAACTTGGTAGAAAGATGTGTTATGTGAACCGCATTAGGATTTTCACACAAAAATCAAAACAAAACAAATTTTGGGGGTGCCCCCCATACTTAGAATTGAAACTCAAAAATAAATTTTTCACCAAACCCATACGTGTGGGGTATCTATGAATAGGTCTTTAAAAATGATATTGAGGTTACTAACAACATTTTTTTCTAAACTGAACAGTTTGCGCGAGAGACACTTCCAAAGTGGTAAAAAGTGTGTCCCCCCCCCCGTAACTTCTAAAATAAGAGAATGATAAAACTAAAAAAAATATATAATGTAGACCTCAACCAAAACTACCAACGAAAATTGGTTTGGATGAGATACAGTTAGCAGTTTTTGAGATATAGTACATTTTCAAAAACCGCAAATATAACTTTGCCATTCATACAAATACTATGAAAAACAAAGTTATTTTTATTGTTTGTGTATATTACTTACTAATCTCAATATAATTATATCTCTAATCTATGCTTGCTGCTACGGAACCCTTCATGGGCGAGTCCAACACGCACTTGGCCGGTTTTTAAAATTGTTATTTCCAAAACTATTCAAGATATTGAAAATTCGCAAACACAGATCGATAGATTTTTTTTTCTCATTAATATAGCATCAAAAGTTGAAAATCGACCAGATGTTGGTTAACGGCATTTTAGTTATACCACGGCAGCGCTGCTCATCTCCGATTGATCGTAGCGTTTTGCTTTACAGCTTTCCTCGATAAATGGACAATCCAACACAAAAATATTTTTTCAACACATTTGCTCGAAAAATGCATTTACAAAACCTGTATACCTTAATACATTGTTCGAAAGTTATTTTTTTTTTTTTTTAATTTCAATAAAAAATATAAGAATTCCACCAAAGAGTTTCACATTATGAGAATAAACAACCTGACTGATCAAACCTCCTTGGAAGCGCTTTTGCTCAATACGTTGTCTCACTTATACTAAAGAGTAAATGAGACGAAAGATGTAGTTCTAATATTTCACCACGTGCATGTGGCGCCATTTGCAAATTCGCGCCATTTTCATATTAGAAACTTCAAAAATTGTTGCGACTTTCCCAGGTTCAAGCGAGGAATCTGTTAATTACATATTGTACTGTTTTCTCGCAAATGTGTTGAAAAACATTGTATGACACACGTGCAGAAATTGGTATTTACAAACTCGTGACTATGGTAAGCCCTCGACTTCGTCTTGGGCTTACATTCGTCTACTCGTTTGTAAAAACCAACTTACCGCACTAGTATCATGAATAACTATTCCAATTCGAATAATTATGGTAACAACTAACAACAATAAAACTACTACTACTTAATTCCTGATATTAACGCGTTCAACCAAACAAGCTCTTCAGCTTTACAATATTAGTAAAGATTTCTCTCTTCTATTCTGTAGTAAAAAAAAAACTAGGTTACCTACCTACTTACTTTTTATTCATTTTGCAAATAGGTATTACTAGTTTTAGGTGCGTCCACACAGAACGAGCAGCCTCGTGAGGCATTTGCCGCGCGAAGCAGCTCGGTTAGTGTGGACGTGTCTTAGGCTTAGCCGAGGAAAGCGCGCGCGCTGCCGATGCCGTGGGTGAGCGACCGAGCAAGCAGCTTCGCGAGGCATTTGCCGCGTGAAGCAAATGCCTCTCAAATGATGGAACGTAAATGTTGATGACGGCTTCGTTCACACTGCCGAAGAGCATAATTATTTAAGATTAATGAGGGCCGTCAGCTGCTTCGAAAAGGGACTCATCAGCTACCCAAGCGCTTGAATATGGGTGTTGCAGAGTGTCATACTATGTGCAAATAGTTCAAAGAAAAAAATGATGAATTCTAAAATTCATTTCGTTCGACTCCTTCGGCGCGTTCGGCTCCAATGATATTATAAGTCATAGATATGTTATACACGTACAAAACAACAGAAAAAAGCGTACCGCGCAGAGAGGCAGCACACATACACACTTTTTATTCACACACATTACATTTCACTACAAGTAAAAAGGATAGCTTGATAAAACCAATATGAAAAAAAGTGACAGCTAGATGGTGTCGCTCTCTCTTTTATCTCACTCGCACTCTCACTCGCACTCTTTCTTTTACGACGCCATATTATAGAAACGTAATGTTTTATTTGTGAAAATATTAAGATAAATAATATATTTACGAATGATAAGTGATTCTTTGACTTTTAGAAGTCTTGCTTGTATAATTTGTACAATATCTCATCACACACGACGGCATTTTCGGTGGTTTTGAGTCACTTTTACTTTTGACTCACTCTGTAGTACGTGAAGTGCATCCGTTGTCGCTGGCAACGTCGGACTGAGGTCAAGGTTTGTGAATCAACCACATTTGAGCGCGTCTGTTTTTGAGCGCGTATAACGTATCTACACCTTTTTTACTTATAATATCATTGTTCGGCTCAGATAAACGCGACATATGAACCGCGCATGTATATTCTAAACAATAATAGCTTCCGAATATTGATAATTGACAAGGTGATATAAATATAAGATAAATAAAATGTTAAATTGACCTTTTCATGTTCATTAAAAATAATTATTTTTATTAAAATTCAAGGCAGTAACCAGAATACTTTTGCATGGCAAAATTAAAACAATATTAAATATTGTTGCCAGCTGAACAAAAACTCCCTTTGTTACAGGAAGAAAATACATTTTTAAAGAACGATCGCATTATTGTGGTATAGTACACAGACCAACGTTAATAGATGTTAATTTAAAATTATAAGAGTGATAGTAAGTGATGTGTACGCCTTGTACGATGTGTGGAGCAGGTTTTGTCCAAATAAAACATTGAATGTAAAATGAAAACTTTTAATCAAGTAAAATGGATGCTTCTCATTATTATCCCAATTGAGGTCTGGGTTGCCACACTTGGTTCCCTCGAAATTACCGTGCCGTGTGTGGTGTTACCAGCACAAATACACTACAATACTCTCCCTCTAAAGGTTCAAACGTTGAGGTGGTTTTCTCTGTCTATCAGAACGCCTCAATGTTTGATTCTCATTAGTACTGCAAGAAATAATAGGCTGACTAACAGGTAAGTTATTAGGTGTGTTACAAACTTCCACATCCTGGTAAGTATTAGAAATATTTGGGCTAACTTCAGAGACTTTATTGGAATTTTCTGGAATAATATTAATGTTGTCATTTACATTTTTCAACATCTCTGAAATTGGCTGGTTTACAATAACATCAGAATCATCATTAGAAATTATTTGCCTATTATCATAACTTGAATTATTATAATTTTGCAATAAATTATCTTCCATCATAATTTTACTGGTTTCATTTAAATCCTCCTTTAGGTCTTGAGGCCAAGAACTTATAATCTGATCTAAATGACGTTTCCAGATTAAGTTTTCTCCTAAAACTCTACATAAATATGTTCTTTGTCCCAATACCTCATCAATTACACATTTAACAAATTTCTTTTTATTAGGATTCCTATAGTCCCTACAGTAAACATACTCTCCCTCTCTAAATTTTTCATCTCTTTTTCCTACATTACACTGTCTTTTATCCTTTTTAGTAGACAACAAATCCAATCTAGACCTGAGTTTTCTATTAAACATAGCTTCTGATGGTGAAATATTTGTAATACAATGTACTGAATTTCTGTAATGAAATAAGTATCTATTCATTAAAGTTTCAAATGAGACATTTCTATTTTTAACATCATTTATGGACTTGTACATAGCATTTTTAAAACTTTTAACAGCATTTTCGGCAAAGCCGTTAGTTGCAGGATGAAATGGTGGAGAAGTTTCATGTTGGATACCATTTTTATAAAGAAATTCAGAAAATTCCTTGGAACAAAATGTTGCAGCATTATCTGTAACAACTACTTTAGGCAATCCAAACCTACTAAAACATTCTCTGAACTTTTCAACAGTTGTATTAGCTTCTAAATTCTTTACTATAAATGCTTCTGGCCACTTACTGTAACAATCTATTATAATTAAAATCATTTTTCCACATACTGGGCCTAAAAAATCAGCATGTACTCTTTCATATGGAAAATTAGCTTTCGGCCATGCAATAAGTTTAGATTTCTGAGGTTCTGGTCTAGCAGACATACAGACCTGACAAGACTTGACAAAATTCTCAATGCTACTGTCTAAATTTGGAAACCAAAAATACGATCTAGCATTATTTTTCATTTTAACTATGCCTTCATGTGAAACATGAAGTTCTTGCAATATGTTGTTTTGTAATTTCTTAGGTATTACTACCCGATACCCCCACATAATAATTCCGTTTTCTATGTAAAGTTCACTTTTTCTGTTTATAAATGGCTTCAAGACTTCATCTTTCACATGTTTAGGAAATCCATACCTAACCATGTTATAAACACTGCTCAAAACTGGATCCTTTCTAGTTTCTGAGCGTACTAAATTTAAATCAATAACATTCTGATCTTCTATAAAATTTATGTAATCACATTCCTTATTATCTAAAGTATCTAATGGTAATGGCAATCTCGACATACAATCCGCTTTAACATTCTCTATGCCTTTTACATGTTTAAATGTATAATCAAAACCGGATAAATACAATGACCATCTTTGCAAGCGCCCAGCTGCCATTTGTGGTAAGCTTTTATGTTCACCAAATAATGCTAATAATGGTTTGTGATCTGATAACAATTCAAACTTTCTACCTACTAAATATTGGTAAAATTTTTGTACTGCCCAATAAATTGCTAGAGCTTCTTTATGGATCATAGAATAACCCTTCTCAGCCTTTGAGAAAACTCTAGAAATGAAACTTACTGGTCTTTCTGACCCATCTGGTAAGATGTGACTTAAAACTGCTCCTATTCCATTTTGTGAAGCATCACATGCCAAACGCAAAGGTAGATCTCTACTGTAATGAATCAATACATTGTCTGAAATAATATCCTTCTTAATTCTATCAAAACTTTTTTGACATTCTTTAGTCCAATTAAATTTTGAACTCTTTTGTAATAAATCATACAAGGGCTTAAGTTTCATAGATAAATTATTGATAAATTTACCATAATAGTTCACCATTCCTAGCCATGAACGGACTTCTGAAACATTTTTAGGAGCAGGTGCATTAATAACAGAGTTAACCTTTGACATATCTTTGGATAACCCATTCTTTGAAATAAAATGACCTAAATACTTGATTTTAGGTTGCATAAATTCACATTTGTTTTTATTTAAACGAATACCTGCCTCCTTGAACCTTCTTAAAACTTCTTTTAAATTATTTAAATGTTCTTCATCATTGGCACCGGTGACCAAAACATCATCGATGAAATTGACAACACCACTAGCTCCCAACAAAACTTTTTCTAGTTTATTTTGAAAGATGGCACTGGCTGGTTTTGTGCCATATGGTAATCTTTTTACTCGGTATATCCCTTTTGGTGTTGACCATGCTAAGAGCTCACTAGTCTCTTTACTTAGGCATAAATGATTGAATGCATTTCTTAAATCTAACTTTGAAAATGATGTACCACCTTGTAATGCAGTAAAAATATCCTCAATTCTAGGTAATGGATGGTTAACATCTTTAATGTACTTATTAATTGTAATTTTGTAATTTGCACATAACCTAATTTTGTTATTTTCCTTTAGTACTGGTACTAGAGGTGTTCCCCACTGGGATGTTTCAGCTTTTTCAATAACACCTTCTTTTTCTAGCCTAATTAATTCTGCCTCAACCTGATCTTTGAAAGCATGAGGTACTTGCCTCGGCTTGTGAAAAATAGGTTTAACATCCTTATTAATTAATTCTAATGAAATTTCTTCACCTTTAATAATACCTAACTCATTTTTAAATAACATGTCATATTCCTGTAACAATGACTGTAATTTCTCTTCTGTACTTTGCACATAATTAATAGGTAAATGTTTAGTAATATCTAAATTAAATTTTTGAATTAAATCTCTACCAAACAAAATTTTACACCCATTCTTTACAATAACCATATTACAATGTAATTCTGTGTCTCTTACCTTAATTTTACAGTTAATTTCTCCAACGGGTTTCAAAATGTGACCATTATAGGTTTTTAATTCAATATTTGAATTTTTTAAATTAATGTGAGAAAATTTTGACAAATAAACACTTTCAGGTAAACATGAAATTGCAGCTCCTGTGTCTAGTTCCATTTGGACTGGTTTGTTTTCAATATAACCTTTTATAGATATTGGTGCAACAAAATTGACATTTTTCTCTATTGCAAAAATATCCATGGAACTATTTATGAAATTATCTTCACTAACCTCAACATTATGAGTTTGAGCCTTGCTCTTACAAACACTTGCTAAGTGACCCACTTTGTTGCATATTTTACATTTATATGACTTAAATTTGCATTTGGAAAAACTATGATTTGGTTTTCCGCAATGAATACATTTTAATACAGACACTTCACTGGTTTGCTTACTTTCAGTATTCTTAGCTGGATTGGGGAAACTTCTACTGGTCTTGGCCTGTCCGTGTTGAGCTACTCGATGTACACTCTGCACCTCTTTAAGGGCCATCTCTTTATTCAGCGCAATGTCCACTAAAAATGTTACCGACTTTGAAACGTCTTGCTCACACAATTTCTCCTGAACAGGTCCTGGTCTTAGACCCGTGACAAATTTATCCTTTACTCGCTCCTCCAAAGTCGACGTAAAATTGCAACCAGCAGCAAATTCTCTAACTCGTGCGTACCACTTGGACACACTCTCCCCTTCCAATTGTTGGAGTTTATCAAATTCTATTCTTTTTCTAAAATGTGAAATTCTTTTCTCAAATCGAAGTTTCAGCAACTCCTGTAATTCTTCGTAGGACAACTCCTTCGGCAGTTTCGGATGACTCATATTCTTTATGATTTTGTAAACATCCTCATGCAGACTAATAAGTAAAATTGAAGATTGCTTTTCCTTTTTCGTCTCATTTGCCTCAAAATATTGTTCAATCCTCTCAAGAAAGCACAAGATGTCGCCATTACTTTTGAAGGTTTCAATTTGCAAATAATTGTTGGCCATTTTTCAGCCGTAAAATGCTTCAAAATTGTAATTTTACCTTGTTTTTCCTCGTCGCCATTTGATGTGTACGCCTTGTACGATGTGTGGAGCAGGTTTTGTCCAAATAAAACATTGAATGTAAAATGAAAACTTTTAATCAAGTAAAATGGATGCTTCTCATTATTATCCCAATTGAGGTCTGGGTTGCCACACTTGGTTCCCTCGAAATTACCGTGCCGTGTGTGGTGTTACCAGCACAAATACACTACAGTAAGTAATGAGATTTTAATTTTGATTAATGAATGGCAATGCATCTGGTTCGACTGGAAGCCGACCCCAATATAGTTGGGAAAAGGCTAGGCAGATGATGAATGGCAATGCATAACAAGGACCTCGATAAGCTAGAGAAAGATAAGCAAATCAAGTTTGCATCTTGTTCTGGCTCTCACAAGGTAGCAGAATCAAGCGCTTAATTCTAAAAGATGTATTTCTGGACACGGTTCATACTTTTAGCTTTACCTTTATCAAAAGCTCTGACCACCGTACCAGTAATCTGGACCCTGATCCCGATGTTGATATATGAGTTATAAAAAAAATAGTAAAGAATAAACTTAATTTATTTAATAAAAATGATTTTAGCCAAAACGAAATTCGTATCCATTATCATCACGCAAAAAAAAAATTCTAACGATGGGATCGAGCTGGGAAAAAAAATATAATATAAACGTATGGCAACACCTAATTAAGATGTCAAAATAACAAATTCGTACCCGAAGGGCTTCTCTGAATTTTATCAGGAATTTTATAAAAATCATTTGTTATTTTGCGAATATGATTTAAAAAATTGGTTAATTGTGCTTAACAGTCGTCAATAATGCTTACCGTGCGATAGCTTTGCTTTATACGATGCGTTGGTGCAGCTTGATGTCCTGACAGGTAGTCCGAAAAGGGAAACAAAGCGAATTATTTGTGTTGTGTACTCAAAGATCGGTTGAAGATGTTCTCCAAGTCTTCCACAAGTAAGGAGTCGTTCCTGAATCAGACGAAGGAAAAACGCGAGGAGCGCGCTTTGGAGAAGAAGCGGGAACAGTCTGCTATCATCGTCCAGGCTTTCGTAAGAGGATGGCTCGAAAGACGGAGATTCCTCAAACGTATACTGTGAGTCTTTTAATCATTATACATAAAAGATAATTTGAGAAATAGAATAGCTGGTTAAAATTAGAACATTTAATAATTTCAGAAGATAATTTTTTATCAGTAACAGATACAACTTATCATTAAAAATAATAACACCACGTCCGTTCCTCTCACACTATCTTTCTTCAAAATTTATTCAAATAAATATCTATGTACCCAAATTAAACACATCCTCAATTCATTAAAAATCGAAATACTCAATCTCTAACACCCTTCAATTCTGTTTGTAGACATGACTTCGACCAGCTCCTTCCAGAGCCACCAAATCCTCAGGAAGAACCTCAGGCAATAGACCTGATACCAGCGTTAGATGTCTACAAAGTAGCATGTAGACTATTTCTAGTCTTTGAACCTCAGAGAGACCGGAAACGGTTTGAGAAGCTCTGCAAGTATATTGTACAGAGTGTACACTCTGAATCCGTAAAAATGTCTTATGTCGGTGTCTTCTTGAATAAAGAATACAGGTATGGAATAAACACTTATTTCTTTGTTTTCTTATATCATTGATAATGCTTTATATCTTAGTTGATGGCAGTGGTTGAGCGATCAACTGCTGCACAGTGTGTTGTGGGTTCGATCCCCGCACGGCACAATATTTGTATGATCTACAAATAGCTGTTTCGGGTCTGGGTGTGTGTTTAAGCGAGTTTCTATGTTTGTGAACGCACCCACGATACAGGAAGAAATTCCTAGTGTAGGGCAATGTTTTTTATTAAAAAAAAAAAAGTTGGGAAACAAGTAAAGGCTCCTTTAGCCAGCAGTGGTATATTACAAGCTAGAATGTGTACTGAAAAGGTTTGATGAAATATTTATTATATTCATCATCTTTTTCCATATTTGGTTAATGCTATCAATCTGACTAGATGATATTCAGTTGGAATATCAGTATTTTACATGGAGAAACTGCCTGAAGTCCACATTATTTTAAACTTGTTTATCTTATGGGACCACCTGGCGCGCGGCTCCCGCCATTTTTTTTCGATGAGTTAGCACTTGCCGTGACCGACGTGAATTTTCGAGGCTTCGAAGCGGTTATTAAATTGAAACAATTATAATTATCTTTTTAATTCTTATTAATGAAATAATGATTGTAATTCCTAAAAATTTGTGTTTTTATAGAAACATGTCATAATTTATTTAGCACATATTTTAAATGTGTGTGTAAGTTATTAATAAGGATAATGTAATGTTTACTTGATGACTGTATTCAATCAAATGATGACTTTTCATCAAAACCAATTCTGTCACTAGTTTCAAACTTCACAATCTTAGAAGATTTGCTTCTTAGAAGATTATACTATTATTTGAATTTAAAATGGGATATCTACTATGTTCATAATTTGTATTTCACTTTTGGATGTTTAAATATTGGAAACTCAAAACAAATAGTTTTCATGCTAAATGTATACCAGTTTCAAATTCAAAGTGGAGTTAGACAGCATCTGGCTAGGCGGGGAGGTGGCAGATGGAGTAAAGTTTTGACCAAATGGTGGCCAAGGTTCGGTCAAAGAAACCAGAGTTGACCTGTAAAGTTGAAACAGATGGATGAGAGACACACAGAACCCTGAAATATGGCAAAAAAAGGGTGAGATCTATAACCAGCAGTGGGTAATCCTAGGCTGAAATAATGATTAAAATAATGGTGTTAGTGACCATGTCAGTTTAAAAATAGGTTAATAAATTTTCTTGGCTTTCTATTTAATTAATTATAACTTTAACACCTTATGTTTCCAGTCTCCGTTGGATAGCTCACATAAAAGATCTCCTATACAAATGCTGTATATACCTCGAAGAACTGAAGCCGGAGTCTCCAGTAGACATGCAGAGCATCCTTGTCCACCTGCACACGTTAGTAGCGTTCACGGCCAACAACACATGGGCTCTCACAAGGCTAAAGAACTTAGAGAAGCTGAGAGGAGGCATGAATCAACTGTGTGCTAATATAATGGGCTCGCTGTTTCATAAGGGATATTATTTGACTTTGAAGGTGAGTAAATAATAATTGTATAAGCATGGTGTAATCAGCCTATAATGTCCCCAGTGTTGGGACACAAGCCTCTTCTATGTGAGGGGAGTGAGTTGTAAGCTATCACGTAGGCTTAGTTTTGGACTTTTGGATCTATGATATGCCGGTTTCTTCACCACGTTTTACTTCACAGTTTCGAGAGCATTGATTATGAAATAAACTACACAAAGTTAAGTAATACGCTTGCCAGGGTTCGAACCCACAACCTACTACTCGCGAAGCAGAGCTATTACTATTGCTCTAAATAACAATGTGATAATTTAATTGATTAAAAATCAATGGAGGTATTTAAAGGCCACCTTTCTTCCTTTTTCTTGACAATGAATAATATCTGTGATACTGATGAAAACCAAAATGAACAATGAATTATCCCGGGCTACATTAAAGATTGACTATCACAGACATTACATTGATTTTTTTACAGGTTTTGTTAGAAATCAAACCTACTAACATTAATAAACATGAAGAGTAATATTTTAACCTATTTTCTAGAGTGGCTCTTAAGCTTAATTAACTGTAGTGTCCATAGGGAACAGTGTCACTTACTCTAATTGGATAATTTGCATGACACACATGTACTTATTTGCTGCTTGTCATTTGCTAATCAAACAAATGTAATATGTTCGAAAAATAAATACCACTGAACCTTGAAATAGCTGTAAAGTTTTCTGCTTAAGTCCTAAGTGAGTCTTATCTTCAAAAAAACCCCCATATCCATATCCCCCATTAATTCAAAATTCTTGACTCATTTTACCACCATTAGAAAGTTTTTTAGAATGGACAGATAGATCTTTTTCACTCTGAAACTGCTGAACGGATATATGTAAAATTTGGCACACAGATAGTTTATAATCTGGATTAGCACATAACCAACCATTTATCCCTGTATTGCGTTTCCATGGAATAAACGGCATCCAAAACTGGTGAAGTCGAGGGCAAAAGCAAGTAGTCTTATAAACTTGCTAATTCACATAAAGTGTCTAAAATATTATTCTTTCGCGGACGAAGCGTGGTATACTGCATCGAATCAATTAAAATTAAAATAATTGCTCATGTCGTAATAATTTCCTGTCAATTGTTGAGTCCTAGTCATCAATTTAAACGAGTATAAATTACTAGATTCTACTCAGATAAATACATTTACAGACACAGATCGTGAAATGTCTGAGGGAAAAATATATATCTGTGAAGCTATTTATATTAACCCATGAAAAAGTAACAGATTGTTGATTTTACTTTTAATTATGCTTATCCTAGTGGTCGACCATAATCCGTGTAATTTCCGCAAAAAAGAGTAAAAATTTTTCGCTTCTCATATTATTATACAGATCTTACACAAGGTTGCAAGATAATTCATGCAAGTGTTATCAAATATTGTAAACAAATACATAATGTTCCTGCTTTATGTGAAACATGTGTAAGTCACAAGGATATTATAAATTGTTTACAGATATCAATAGATGAAGTAATAAAATGTCTTAATGAAGAAGCTATTTTGTTGCTAATTAATAGTTTAAGTTGTAATAGTTTGTGTAATTACTAAGATTATAATCATCTTATCTGTGGGTGTTTTCTGTTAATAATTTATGCATTCATTAGTGCTGTTTATAGTGTGATAAAGTGATGATTTATTGATTTAATTATGTTAAAAAAAGTATTAAATAATGAAAGCATTTTTGGACATTTAAATAAAAATGATATTGGAATCTGTCTTACTCATCACTTCACAGTTTTTAAATATATTTAAAGGAATGAATAAGCAACGAATAAAATTTTAGAAAACCGAATCATGGAATCCCCCAACCATCCCTTGGTTGGGGGATTCCATGATTCGGTCAAGAGTCCACAATATATTTTAGTTGGGCCAACTGGAACATCTTATCTTTAAAGCATTATTTCAGCAGTGTAAATGAGCTTCATCACTTGTCAATACCCCAGTAATCTAGTCTCAAGACAGCTTCACGATGTATGTACCCCGCCGACATCGTGAAGCTGTCTGTGCGATTCTGCCTCCAATTTTTTTTTAGTTTTTATAAGCTATAACGACTATAAAACAATTTGGGCGCGCCGTTTTTCTGCGTTGTCAATCTATTTTCCATCTCTTTCTCTACATTCTATGCCTACGTTCAGACTAGTGTCGGTACGGAAAAACGTTAGCTCGTAACTCGGAACTCAATATCCTATTCCGTTATCCTATACGTGTTCAACCAATAACTTTCTGTTTCAGTCCCTCCTACTCCGCGGGTTATGTCGTGAGAAGATCTACTTGAAGACAGTATCGCTTACTGCCATAGTGACGCTGTCGTTGCGACCGCTGGTGTCTTCACAATTCTCTGAGAAGCTGCTCACCATGTACATTATACAAATACTGTCGGTACCCACGTTAGTCTATCATATGCAGCAGATCTCACCTGAGGTAAGTCTAATTCGAAAAATCCATGGTGTTCCTTAAATGGTTATTGAAAGAACACCATGGATTTTTACTGACAGTCCCTTTTCCCTCCAACCTGGGCGGAAGGACTCATTTGATGATTTTAGCACGATAAAAAAACAACTTTCTACTTAATCTGATCGGCACATACTACCTACTTAACTAAACGGGATATTGACCATATTTATTATTTATTTGTTCATGGCGTTTGCAAAATTACAAACGGAAACGGTACACGGAAAAATAAAATAAAAAATAAATGTGAAAAATATCCTGTTTTAAATTCGAAATATACTGTTACTGACTGCTGATTTCCTAAAGTATCACAATTACTCTTTAAACATGAGTCCTTGTGTCAAATCCGGTAGATCTGAATTTTAGCCGACTTGTTTATGATGCTGACCCAAGTTGAAGAGGTAATACAGCCATGAATGGGGATGGCAACTGGGGAACTAATGGCGCTAGCATAGCTTGTTCCAAGCATCGTCATTGGCTCAAATCTTATAGGTACTTCTAAATAGTACTACCTCATTGGTCGGATTAGGACTTAGCTATGGTGGCGCCATCTACAATTAGCTTTGACCGGCCTTCCCCATTCCAGCATCGCCTGCTTAAAATTTTAATTGAAACCAGAGCTCCTGAAGGACTACTTTTTGATAGTATTTTTTCATCTCGCTCTATTAAAGTGATATTTTAACATGTTATACCTTGTCCACAGTCAATATCCTCATTCCGTTCCCACTCGATGTTCGACAAATGCCTGGAGTTTTTGAGCACAGACCAGAACATGCGCATCGTGTTCAACACGTTGGAAGGCAACTATGCGCTGTGCCTGCTCGCCAACCTGATACAACTGGCTCACTCCGAGCGAGAGTTCGCACAGAACGATTCCTACTACCCGACGTTTGTGGTGAGATGGCTTTTTTATTATTTTACGAGTACTAGCTGTCCTCCACGGTTCGATGCTCGCTGATCGGCTATTATGGGTCGTAGCGTGATGTTATATTGCCTATAGCCTTCCTTGGTAAGTGGACTACACAACATAGTTTTTGAAGTCAAAATAGTATATTTTGCAACTAGTGAATAAAGAGCGGATTTAAAGCGAGGGCCATTATATGAATCACGAGCAAGCGAAGGATTTTAATGACTGAATCACGACCGTAGGGAGTGATTCACGATGATTGAATCACGAGCGGAGCGAGTGATTCAAATATTTAAATCCTGAGCGCCGCGAGTGATTCAGGCCCTCGATTTAAATCCGTTTTATTCAAGAGTTGCAAACGATACTTTATACCATGACTACGAGAAAAAGAAAGATTTGAGCGATAATATGATTGTAACGAAAAAAAAAAGTTTTTTTTTTTATTAATACTGCTCCACACACACGTGGGTGCGTTTCCAAACATCTAAATTCACAATACAAAAACACCCACACCCGAAACAAATAATTGTAGATCATAGTACGAATATTTGCTCCGTGCGGGAATCGAACCCGCTTCACGTAACGAATTAGTCCAATCGCTCAGTCAACAAATTAACATTAAAATCGGAACAATGACTTAAATTAAGAGTAATATTTTCCTAACAACACGGGGGTCGACCGCATCAATGTGTTCTAAATTCAAACACCAAAACAGTGAGTAAAAGAGCTTTTTATTCACTGTTTTCAGTGAGTAAAAGTAACTTTTTAGAGTAGGAATGGTATAAAAGTAGTTTTTTGAGCTATTGCATAGCTTTTATCGCGGGCTCTGACAGCGGCGCGGCGCGGCGACCGAATCAAGAAATTCCTAAAAACCTAAGGAAAATCCCTGACACCGTCGTCTAACGTCGTTTCAGTTCGGGAGGCTTCGGCAATTATAAAGGTACGGACAGACGTGCTCGTAAAGGTATGGACAGACGTGATCATTACTAGCAGGGAAGCAGCTTTTATTGAGCAAGGGGCAATTTTTTTGAGGGAAAGGGAGAGGGAGGAGAACTTTTCTTGAAGTTTCACTTGATTGACGTGGCTGACCATAGCCTAATTAGTACAGTAATAAATATAATAAATAAATAATTATATTTGCATAAGTTTATAAAAAATGCTATGCAATAGCTTTAACGCGGCAGTCTTCGAGTGCCACACGTATTTTTTTTTTATGTGCAATGGGTTTGCTCTTGACCTTAGTCGAGGTCAGTAGTGACTAAGACAAGGATGGAGCGAGCTTACCCAGAAGAAGCCTGTTCACTCTAACTTTGAAGAAAGCTTGCGCATATTACATTTTTATTGCCTTCATTCCATCACACCTCATAGCAACCATACAGTCCACTCCTATACTTTATATCCTTGAACGTACGAGTACAACTTATCGTAAAAATATCAATATCTATAGCCACAATATCACCTTCTGAAAACAAAAGTTGAAGCTCAAATTTTTTCTCACGTAGATGGTAGTAACTCGCTTCCTGGACTCCTGCCAACAGTACGTGGTCTGCAAGAAAGGTAACCTCAGCAACTGGCACCCCATCCTAGGCTGGTTCTCACAAAGCTTCGACAGCTACCTTCCTCCAGCGATGGGCAACCTTCGGAACCAGTTGTCGTTGTTATGGGGGGCGCCGATGTTGAAGAAAGTGTTGGCGACCCCGCTGAAGGAGATGATAGACGCGGGAGTGACCGGGGAGGAGGGAGCGGGGCCCTCTCAACCTTCCACTCCGGTACAGAGTCATAATCCTGCTGCTATTATTAGGAGGGCTATTGAGGCTAGGACTAATAGGTGAGTGTTTCATTTGAAGTTTTAGTAGACTTTTATCTTGAATAGTTTTTTTTTAACTTGGTAAAATCATCAAATGAGTCCTCCCACCCAGAGCAGGACGGGAGAGACTGTTAGACTCGTACTGGCTAAAATCCACGGAGTTCTTTTGATAGCCCTTTATGTTCCAGGGTCAATATTACCCGAAAAGTCCCGCGATCTCGGCAGGCTTTTACCCTCAAGAGGATCCCTGTGAGATTGCTGACAGCTCTTTGAGGCGCGTGTGAAATACGACGCGCCGTCGACATGGTCCATGATTGAACGACAAGTCACCCATTACTTGCCGTCCACATGACCGCGATTTTGATTTGCGCAAGGTCCAAATTGCGACGACTGATGCAATTTTAAAATGCAATGACTATCTGATTTCAGGTCCAATGCAAACAAAAATTATAGAAAATTAGGCTCTACGGACTGTACCAAAGCGGCTCTAATTTGCTCCATGTACCACACTGCGCTACAGACTATGACGCAAGTCAAACTTGATATACTTACAGGTTAGTTCTAGGCGCAATTGCACTTTTAATACTTTTGTAGCGAGGTGACAATAACACCTGGTTGAGAAATCCAGCAAATCAAAACACGTGGATCAGTCTGTTCTCGTTGTCGTAGAAACTAATTTGTTTTTAATAGATTTTCTACTTAAGCATCTAAAGAATTAAGTTCAAAATCTATTAAAGACAAAGTGTAGAAGCTAGGACCGAGCTGGCCCAACACTGGCCACACTAACGGGGAATGCCTTTAATTTATTGATGACCATAAAATTAATAGAAATTGTCTGTATTGTTCCTTTCCAGGGTTATGCAATCAAGATGAGATATTATACTCGTTATGGCAATTCTTGTGCACGTTGGGACCAAACTGTGGACTGAAGTCCTTCCTCGATCTCTTAGCTGTAAACACGAAGACATCTGCGCCGGAGTTCCAGATGTTGATACTGTTCGCTGACTGCATGACGCATTATGTTACGTGAGTATCTCTTGATTTTTAATATTAATCTGTAGGTTATTACAATAACCTGTAACTAACTGTTGCCCGCGGCTCCGCGCAAAAGAAAGAGAGGTCTCGGCAAGAGTTCCTACAATCTGGCGACTAACTCGACTGCTGCGCAGTGTCGCGGGTTCGATTCCCGCACGGAGCACAATTTGTATGATCTACAAGTAGTTGTTTCGGGTCTGGGTGTTTGTGTTGTGAGTTTCTATGTTTGTAAATGCAAACAGCGCCGTTTGAATTGACCAATTCTCACTTCCGTTATATTTTAAGTAATCACCGTAGGTACGGGCATGCGGACGGCGAGTAATGCGCACTCACCGTCCGTCATGCCTAGGTCGAAAGAGCTGTCAGCAAACTGACGTTCCCCCCTTAGAGGACCAAAGCCTGCCGGGGTCGCGGGACTGTCTCAGCAGGTAACCGTGACCCTGGAACGTAAACTGAGCTATTGAAGGATCATAGTCTCTCCCGTCCCGCCCTGGGTGGGAGGACTCATTTGATTTTACCTCGACAAAAAAAAAACTCCCACAGAAGCGAAAGAAAAGATTTTACAAATCAAAAGCCTGTTTTTTTCTTTCTTTTCCACTAGGTAATAAGTACACGAAACTAATAAGTATGTTGTTTGTTTCCAGAATATTAGACGATATGGAGATGTACGAGCAACAGAACCCGTTCAAGTTGCAAGACTTTATCAACATGTCGCAGTTCCTCAACATGTTCGTCTACAAGTCCATTATGGGACAGTTGTTTGGTAAGTTAGAAACATGTACCAACCACCTTTTTTTTTATCGTGGTAAAATCATCAAATGAGTCCTCCCACCCCGGGCAGGGCGGGAGGGACTGTCAGACTTGTACTGACTAAAATCCACGGTGTCCTTCAATAGCCCTTTATGTTCCGGGGTCACGGTAATGAGATAAGTCCCGCGACCCCGGCAGGCTTTGGCCCTCTAGAGAGGGGTCCCCGTCATCATGCTGACGCTCTTTGAGGCGCGCGTGGAACAACGCGCCGTCGACCCGGGCATGGTCCATGGTCGGACAGCGAGTTGCCCTTTACTCGCCGCCCGCATGCCCGCAACATGTGCAACCTTACCACAAGAAAGATAAACATCTGTTTAACACTTGTCTAAAAAACTGTCAACATCAAAACGACATTTCACGTTGATATAAGGGTTGTTTTGCAGTTACACTTTTTTTAGACAAGCGTTCAACAGATGTTACAGATGTTTATCTTTTTGTGGTAAGGCGAGTAGTTTTTTCTTTCACTAAACTCATAGAGGGCCAAACGCCTGCCGGGGTCACGGGACGACCTTAACAGCTAATCGTGATTCTGTAACTTAAGGCGCGGTGTTATCTCAATATTCCCAAAAATTGGTTTCTTAGAACGTCGAGTATGACGTAATGTAATAAAAATAAGCAACGCGAAAAATACAGTGAACAGAGAAGGGTATAAAGAAGAATTTAAACCGAACAGAATAATAAATAAGAGTTTGATATTCCCAATAAAAATTGGGAAGTTGTAGCACAAAAATAAACTTTGACGTCGAAGATCTCTGTATTTCCAGCGATAACAACAGTTTTTTTTTTAAGAATTTACTAGGTTTTCCACTTTTTTAAAACTTTAACCAAACCATTATTTAATTTTATGTCTATATTTTAAATTATTTAAAGAAAAGCAGTAAAATAAATGCCCATTCGCAGCTTACGTCACATTTCAACACAAATGTCATTTTTTCAATTTTCAATCTTATTGACGCTCCATAGTGGTGACAATAGTTTACGCGGTCATAAGCGATTAAAATCGTAGTCAGTCCGCGTCTTAATGGGCTATTGAAGAAACACAGTTGACTAGTAGTGTCTGACAATACAAAAAACAAATGCCACTGCCTTGAATTTTGTCGTGTCGCGAGTTCGATCCCCGCACGGAACAAATATTTGGATAATCTGCAAGTAGTTGTTCCGGGGATGTTTGTATTAAATGAGTTTCTATGTTTGTAAACTCACCCACGATACAGGACAAATTCCTAGTGTGTAATCTAATAATCTTTACTCAAAAATGCATTTAATGTGGTCATTATTTTGACAACCTTGTTTGAGCAAAGTCGACCTTGCCGTTCTGTTTCAAGGAGCGGCCGGCAAATTTTTGCTGTTCGCTCTAACAGGCCGGCAAAATATTGCCGGCTGCTATTTTGACGTTTCTATATGTTTTATTTAAATTACTTGCTGGTTTTATTTAGGTTAGGTACTTGCATTTTTGAGTAAAGCACTATACAAGCCTTGGCCCACTATGACTGCTTCGTTGGTCACGCAAAGTAGTCATTATAGACCGCGGCAGTAATGTACTATACAGTGTGTCCGGACACGAGTTAGCGATACTTGAAAGGGATATTATAGACTCATTTTCATCGACAAAACTGCTTTAAAAAAAAAATCTTACTCCAACACCTCGCGAATGGCGGCCGTTTTAGTTTTTTGATTTTTCAAAGTGGGGTATGTACAATAAAATGCAAATATCTTTGAATCCAAGAGACCTACATACATGTAAATGACTTTATTGCAAAGTTAAATGTTAAGACTTTTCAAAAACTTGCGAAAGTTTTCTAAATAATATGTAAAAAGAACCAAAAAACGTGGGCAAACACGAAATTGTGCACAAAAATTACTGAATATTTTCACATTTTATACTCTAGCTCGATAAGTACCCCTGTATTTTGCTTAGGTTTTTGCATTAAATTATTATTATTTGAGTCAGGCTATAAAATGATATCAAAATTATCACCCTACGTTAATTATTTTAGGAGTTATTCTCACTTGAACATAACCCTTCCTTAGCGCATGTACCACCAATGTTACAGAAGCCGCATTCTTTGGGCGAGCTAAACCGTTTCAACGTAAATTTATGAGCTGGCATTATTAACCACCATGTAAATGATTCCAACGAATCACCATTAAACTGAAATAATACATTTTTTTTTACTTTATGAAATCGGTTTCTTTGAATAAATTCAAAAAATGGGCCATTTCAGTTAAAGGGTGATTCGTTGGGATCATTTACATGGTGGTTATTAATGTCATCTCATAAATTTACACTAAAACGATTTAGCTCGCCCAAAGAATGCGACACCTGTAATATTGGGGTACATTCGCTAAGGAGGGGTTAAGTTCAAGTAAGAATAACTCCTAAAATACTTGACTTAGAGAAATAATGTTGATACTATTTTATAGCCTAACTCAAATACTTTTAATTTAATGCAAAAACCTAAGCAAAATACCAGGGTACTTTTCGAGCTAGAGTATAAAATGTGAAAATATTCAGTAATTTTTGTGTACAATTTCGTGTTTGCCCACGTTTTTTATTCTTTTTTCATATTATTTAGAAAACTTTCACAAGTTTTTGAAAAGCCTTAACATTTAACTTTGCAATAAAGTCATTGGCATGTTTGTAGGTCTCTTGGATTCAAAGATATTTGCATTTTATTGTACATACCCCAGTTTGCCAAATCAAAAATCTGAAATGGCCGCCATTCGCGAGGTGTTGGAGTAAGAATTTTATTTTAAGCAGTTTTGTCGATTAAAATGAATCTATAATATCCCCTTCAAGTATCACTAACTCGTGTCCGGACACACTGATTAACACCTGCCACTTTCTCCCCAGATCTCAGAACAATCCAAAGCAACGAGCTGTTCAGCTCGCTCCACACGTTACTACTAGTGTTGTACCGACGTGACTGTCGGCGCTCGTACACGCCCGCCAACCACTGGCTCGTGAGGGAGATACGGGAGGGACAGTTCATGGCTGACCTCGAGAAGGGGAAGAAACCTCAACAAGTAAGTACAAGTTTCTACCATATTTATGTTACTCACTGAAATATTAGATAGCTAATTTTTGCTTGCGACTTGACTCGCGTTAATTTGAATTTGACATTTAATACGGATTGTATATGTAGCGCCATCTAAATGTATGTACAATAAAATGCAAATAAACATCAAAAAAGTTTACGATCACTTTCGGTCAGTTCAGACCGAGACGCGACGCGAAGCGACGTGACCCAACGATACTTCAAATGTGTATCTTTTCTTGTCGTAAATAAGGTTAGATTTTGAGTCGCTTTTAAAATGCAGCGCGGCGCCGCGCCGAGTTGTGACAGGTGTATCTTTTCGTGTAGGAAATAGAGTTCGATTTTGAATAGCTCTATTGAAATGTGTGCGCAGCGTCACGTTTCGGTCTGAGCCGACCCTTTGAAAGATTAAAATCTTTTTTGTTAGACGATATTATGACAAGTCATTCAAGACAACTTCAAAAACAAAAAATCTATCGAGAGATAACTGGATAGATTTTTTGTTTTTAAAGTTATCTTTAGCAATAATTTTTGGATGTACTAAACTTCTTTTGTGTGTTTTTTAGTTTTTTTTCCAATTGAATATTATTTTCAGGTGTTAGTACAAAAAACGCCTCACATGATTGCGCATGGAGAACGCGTTAGATTATTCAGACGAGCTGTTGCCGATGAAAAGGTAAGCAATATTTATTTTTTATTTATCTATAGGATCGCGTTTAACCACTATCTCGCCTGACGGTAAGCGAAGATGTGGTTGACGGTGACGCACGCTTAAAAAAAAAACGACGGCTTGCACTCCGGGAGTGCCGGCAGAAGTGAAAACTTTTTTATTGCTGTATTATATTTTAAAACTGGAGTGGTACGGATATGAAATTAACTAATTTTGTTACAACTTGTTTGTGTCGTACAGGTGTCAAATCACAAATGTTTTCATATATGCTCGATAGATGCCGTTGCACGATTAAAATGCAAGCTATCGTTTGCCTCTTCGTCTTAAGAATTTTCGATCAGGGTCACGTGATCCTGACGCGAGTTTAATCATTTTTACCCATTACAAAAAAGTGTACAACGCCGCTAAAGAAGTTTTCACTTCAATAATTATTTTTAACAAAGTGTTTAGCTTTTAAAATTGTAGTAGACATACACAACCGCAAGATGTCATGTTTCGTATTGTTGAGTCCATTTGTAGCAAGCAGCTTTTAAATTTTAAGTCTGAGCTTGTTCATCACGACCGGTAAGGGTCAGTTCACACCGAGACGCGACGCTGCTTGCATATTTCAATAGAGCCACTCTAAATTTAACTTTATTTACTACCCGAAAATATACACATTTCACGAATGACGCAAGGCAGCGCGATGTGCGCACATTTTGATGCGACTCAAATTGAAATTTTATTTAGTACACGAAGAGATACATATTTCCAGTGTCGTCGCGTCGCGTTGCATCTTGGTGTGAATTTACCCTAATAGTTATTTTGAGTGTTTCGTTTAACTATTGGTAAAACAACTGGACCCCTTACCTTGATCACACTTACCGAATTAACGGGCGAAACAGAGATGGAGTACTAGCTTAAAGAGCAAATCATCGTCTTGTTCTTCCTCCAATAGAAGTTTTACAACTTGCTTTACCATCATGCATGACACATAAAACACTACTGACTTCATCAGCAGACTCTCCAATACTGATGTGATCGCGACGGTCTCGGTCTCGGTCTGCAGTACATTCAGAAGAGACCGAGACACTTGTCGCGGTCCCCGGTCTCGGTCTACAGTCTCTGTCGCGGCGCGAACCGCCACCTTTACATTGCAGCACTCGGTGCTATGATTATACGTACTGGGTACTCGGCCGACAGCATTAGCGGGCCATCCACTAACGTTCATTCCTTCCAGAATCTACAATCTTTACGGAATGAACTCCAGTAGATTTGCAAGATCGAGAAAGAATGACGATATTAAAACCCCGCCACCCCTCCCATCGCGAAGGAGGATGTACCTAAACGTGTGTTTGGTCACTGAAGGATTGTTTTTCTCGTCGAACTGAACAAAACGTACTGAAAACAAACTTAGAATTGTGGTTTAGTTAGTGGCTTCGACGGTTTTATTTTATCCCGTCGCTTTTCTGTACGGTTTGCACAACGGGACAAGTCAAAAGGAATGACCGTTACTGGATGGGCCTCATGGTGTTTGTTTTGCCTAAAAAAAGTGACGTTCGCTTTTTAGTGAAGATTTATACTAAATATATGTATAATTTCAAATGCACGAGTAGAACACCCCAGGTGTCAATTTCCCATACTTTGTTTTTAAATAAATACCTATTTTAGTTTTCGTGACCATCACACTGAAAATATTAAAAATGATTCGTAAAAAAATCTATACATATTTTTTGTATATGTATAAGTTTTATAAAGCATTTTTGGTGTACATTATCCAGTTTATATTTATTCAAAAATGTTGACAAAACCTTCAAAAGATTTTTTTTTGTTGAAATCAATATTTATTTCTTTATAATTTTTCTAGCACGAAGTAGAACCTCTATCTAGCATAAAAAGATTCCTTGTACTAAGGTTTATCATCCACAAAAATATTACGTTCAACTTCGGCCTAGGTTTCGGGAAAATGATTTCTTGTCTTGCTCGTTTGCTCGGCATTAGTGACCGAACCCTGTCTCCCTTAGGTGGTGCTGGGTCTGACGGAGCGCGCGTGCGGCGGTCGCTCGACCCTGGTGACAGTCCGGCGCGCGCGGCTGGTGGAGGACGGGTACCGCCAGCTGGCCGCGCTGCCCTCGCGCGCGCTCAAGGGGACCGTGCGCGTGCGCTTCATCAACGAGCAGGGGCTGGACGAGGCGGGGATCGATCAGGACGGGGTCTTCAAAGGTATACAGATGATTTTATTTTTATTCTTACTGTAAAAAACATGATAGCCGAATTTGTAGGGAGCGCTGCCTTGGTCCAGCTAAACATTAAGATAAATGTAAGGGAAACCTAACGTAGACATATGATACAACTACATTATATGAAAAGTAAAGTGCTGTCTAGGAATGGAAATTTCTATTAGCTTTGCTTTCTATATGTCATTTTGAAATGATACGATACATTAAGAAATCACTATTTCTAGAGTTGCACAAATTTAAGGCCAGTTCACACCGAGACGCGACGTTACGCGAGTAGTAAATAAAGTTAGATTTTAAGTCGCTATTAGAATCCGCGCGGCTCCGCGCTGCGTTGCATTATCGGTGAAATCTGAATATTTTCATATAGTAAATTATATTTTTTTTTATACAGGTATATTGATAATATTTTGAATAACTCTATTAAAAATAATGTGCGCGCAGCGTCGTGTCTATGTGTGTATTGGCCCTAAGTTTCACAGAACAAAAAAAAATTACTATTTTATATTATTTTCTTTCCACAGCCTAAATACTTGTATAGAGTATACAATATTGACGTGAATATAAATACACTTTTTGTTGCAGAATTCCTGGAAGAAACAATAAAGCGAGTGTTTGATCCATCACTGAACTTGTTTCGTGTGACGAGTGAAGAACGCTTGTATCCTTCACCAACTTCGTGTCTGCAGGAGAATCACCTGCAGTTGTTCGAATTTATTGGACGCATGCTGGGTAAAGCCGTTTATGAGGTACGTCATTCAATAGAGACTTTTATAGGCCATCAATAGTTATTTGGCTGAAAAATCGAATCACTCTGTCACGTAATTTTTTTTTTTTTGGTATGTAAACCAAAATTGATGAAGCTTTAAAAACTTCTAATGCGTCACTTACAAGTTGTTGTTCGTGGGTTAGATACCAGCCTGGCGCATTTGTGTAATTTCTTTCATCACCACTGCTCTCAAAACGGTGAAGGAAAACCATCGTGAGAAACCGGTATGTCCCAGAACCAAAAAATTCGAAGACATAATATGTGACATCTAATAACCTAAGCTGGGCCGGAATGGTGGATTACGGCCCACTCCCTCTCACAGAGAGGAGGCCTGTGTCCCAGCAGTGGGAACATTTATATGCTGATGATGATAATAAGGTTCAAATCTTTCGCTTAGCAAATGCTAAGCTGGTAATCCTTTCGATTTGAACATGCTCAGAGTGTTCTGAAAAACTGTAATTATTGTTGTTGTTTATTAATGATTTATATTTATTTTATTTTCAATAATAATTTTCTTTCCTTTATCAAGTTTTGTTATCATTTGTCTCCAGGGCATTGTAGTGGACGTGCCATTCGCCTCGTTCTTCCTCAGTCAAGTACTAGGACAGACGACGCAGGCGCTGTACAGCTGGATCGACGAACTACCCTCACTCGACCGCGACCTCTACCGGAGTCTCACATATATCAAACATTTTCAGGTAAGATCTTTGTAACTGCCACCTAGAGGATTCGTGTTGATCTTACTGAGTCCAGACTTAAAGTCAAGTCAAAGTCAAATCGTTTACTTTAATGGGGATGGCAACTGGGGAACTAATGGCGCTAGCATAGCTTGTTCCAAGCATTCACTTCAAAATAGTACTACCTCATTGGTCGGATTAGGACTTAGCTATGGTGGCGCCATCTACAATTAGCTTTGACCGGCCTTCCCCATTAGGCCACCAAAGAAGCAATTTTGAACGTCGTATATAACAATTAAAGGAAATGGGATGGGATTGATTCTACACCTATTCGCAAGGGTAGGTTTGTATTTTAAGGGACTATTTTTTTTTGTAATAAAACGTTACCCCTCTCTAGGAATTTCTCCTGTAACGTGGGTGCGTTTACAAACATATAAATTCACACATAAAAACACCCAAACCCGGAACAACTACTTGTAGAAGTTGTAGATCATACAAATATTTGCTGCGTGCGGAAATCGACCCGCAGCGCAGCAATCCAATCGCTCAGCCACTGTGATAACCGCCGTCAAAACTCTACTGCTTCTCAATCGTAAAGCTAAATAGCTATTGAACATCTATTCTGATATTATAAAAAACCGGCCAAGTGCGAGTTGGACTCGCCCATGAAGGGTTCCGTAGTAGCAATCATAGATTAGGGATATTATTATATTGAGATTAGTAAGTAATATACACAAACAATAAAAATAACTTTGTTTTTCATAGTGTTTGTATGAATGGCAAAGTTATATTTGCGGTTTTTGAAAATGTAGAAATATGTAAATGAAGTTTTTGTTGAGGTCTACATTATATATTTTTTTTTTAGTTTTATCATTCTCTTGTTTTAGAAGTTACAGGGGGGGGGGGACACATTTTACCACTTTGGAAGTGTCTCTCGTGCAAACTGTTCAGTTTAGAAAAAAATGATATTAGTAACCTCAATATCATTTTGAAAGACCTATCCATAGATACCCCACACGTATGGGATAAGTGAAAAAAACAATTTTGAGTTTCAATTCTAAGTATGGCGGGTACCCCCAATATTGTTTTGTTTTTATTTTTGTGTGAAAATCCTAATGCGGTTCACATAATACATCTACCTAACAAGTTTCAACAGGATAGCTCTTATACTTTCGACGAAAAGTGGCTGTGACATACGGACAGACAGACAGACTAATCTGTAAGGGTTCCTTTTTTGCCATTTGGCTACAGAACCCTAAATTTAAGAGTTTGGTTGGTTGAACGTTGCTAATCTCAGGAACTACTGGTTCGAACTGAAAAAATATGTTTGCGTTCGATAGTCCATTTATCGAGGAAGGCTATAGGCTATGTCGCGCTATCACCAATAAGAGGTGAGTAGCGGGGGTGATACCACGGAGATCGTCGCGTGATTTCATTTAATTCCCGTTAATTATTATTACTTGTTTTGTTATTTCAGGGCGATATATCATCGTTAGAGCTAACGTTTTCAGTCGACGAAGAGAGGTTAGGCGAAATAGTAACACATGAGCTTGTGCCGGGCGGCAAAGCTGTGCCAGTTACTAACGAAAACAAGTAAGTTGCACAATCACTGTTATACAAAACTTAAAAGAAATACATGTTTTTACACGTTTTCTTCATAGAAATTTCTCTACGTACTTCTTTTGCCTTTGTCACATTTATTTCTCTAAAAAATATTGTTAACTTGACTACTAAAAATGTCAGTACTAAACAAACCGATAAAATCCCGATCTTAATTCTGTTCGAAAACACTAAAAAATCAACAGTACAAATATAACACTGAAAAAATCGAATTAGTCCCTTAGTTATATATTTTTTTTACTAGCCTATTCTGTCCCACTCCTAGGCAAAGGTCTCCCCCCATTCCTTCCACTTCTCTCGATGGTGTGCACGCTAATTCACAAGGAAGCCATCCAAGGCGTTCCGCCATCTTCTCCTAGGCCTACCGCGACCCCGCCTAACTGACTCAGAGCTCCATTCCTGTGATATTTGAGCATTATAACAGATAATAATAATAATAACCAAAGTAGGTAAACCAAAATTGACGAACGTATACGACACTTTTAAAATTGCCCTTTTTTTTCTTGCTTCTTACGTCACGAGCTCCCACTCTCGAATTTTGATGCGTTATATGTTTTTAAATATGCATTGATTTAACAAAAGAAAAAAACACGTGTCTGTTATTTTTCAAAAGTCTGGTTGGACCTAATTAGTATTAGGTTTGCAATTTACTGTTGCTGTCAATATACCTATATTAAAAATGATTATTACGATTTTATGTTCATATTTTTATATTTAACTTGATCTTTTCAGAATAAATTACATCCACTTGATGGCCCACTTCAGGATGCACACGCAGATCAAAGATCAAACCAACGCCTTTATTAAAGGATTTAGAACTATTATCAACCCAGAATGGCTGTCGTTATTTTCAACACCAGAGGTTAGTATTGCTTTTTATCGTTTTCTCGTTGAAAGGGTAATGTTCCTTCAATTTAATTTTTCTTTTTAGTACCTATGTGCTTAGCAAGCCCGTTTTATCTTCGACTTTATGACAAAGAAATAAGCGTCGAATTATAAATTGTCCGCAAAAAAAAAAGATTTATTAGTCGTTCTGATACAAATGTCTGTTCATTGGAAAAGCGAGGTAAATTATCATTAGGCGCGTCCACGCACAGCGAGCAGCCTCGCGAGGTATTTGCCGCGTGAAGCAGGTCGGTTAGTGCTTCGGCCGAGGCAAGCGAGTGCGCTGCTGCGGGCGAGCAACCGTGCGCCCGAGCCATCTAGTGTCGGTTTTTGTTTTGCTCAAAGACGCGTCAACACAGAGACAGGCAGTTTCTTCGTGCAGCAAATACCTCGCGAGGCTGCTCGCTCTGTGTGGACGCGCCTATTGGATCAACTTATGCAACAAAAATTACCTTAGTGTGCTGCGGTTCGCGAAACACAATTTCACGCGACGTCATGATTACTCTGTAAACGATGAGGCACTTGATATCGTGCATTATTTATGACTACTTCTGAGGACGCTAAACTCGTGGCCCATTTCTCGGCCGACTCAACTTAATTTGTTTTCGACACGCTAAGAATCAGATAACGTATTTATATGCTTTTTCTACCAGCTTCAACGTCTAATAAGCGGCGACAACGTCCCGCTAGACCTGCGCGACCTGCGACGCCACACGCAGTACTACGGTGGCTTCCACGACTCACACCGCGTGGTGAGCTGGCTGTGGGACGTGCTGCAGCGGGACTTCTCAGAGCACGAGCGGGGCATGTTCCTCAAGGTGACACTTGCAGGGTCTACTTCTATTAGTAGCTAGCGACAACGTCCAGCTGGCTGTGGGACGTGCTGCAGCGGGACTTCTCAGAGCACGAGCGGGGCATGTTCCTCAAGGTGACACTTGCAGGGTCTACTTCTATTAGTAGCTAGCGACAACGTCCAGCTGGCTGTGGGACGTGCTGCAGCGGGACTTCTCAGAGCACGAGCGGGGCATGTTCCTCAAGGTGACACTTGCAGGGTCTACTTCTATTAGTAGCTAGCGACAACGTCCAGCTGGCTGTGGGACGTGCTGCAGCGGGACTTCTCAGAGCACGAGCGGGGCATGTTCCTCAAGGTGACACTTGCAGGGTCTACTTCTATTAGTAGCTAGCGACAACGTCCAGCTGGCTGTGGGACGTGCTGCAGCGGGACTTCTCAGAGCACGAGCGGGGCATGTTCCTCAAGGTGACACTTGCAGGGTCTACTTCTATTAGTAGCTAGCGACAACGTCCAGCTGGCTGTGGGACGTGCTGCAGCGGGACTTCTCAGAGCACGAGCGGGGCATGTTCCTCAAGGTGACACTTGCAGGGTCTACTTCTATTAGTAGCTAGCGACAACGTCCAGCTGGCTGTGGGACGTGCTGCAGCGGGACTTCTCAGAGCACGAGCGGGGCATGTTCCTCAAGGTGACACTTGCAGGGTCTACTTCTATTAGTAGCTAGCGACAACGTCCAGCTGGCTGTGGGACGTGCTGCAGCGGGACTTCTCAGAGCACGAGCGGGGCATGTTCCTCAAGGTGACACTTGCAGGGTCTACTTCTATTAGTAGCTAGCGACAACGTCCAGCTGGCTGTGGGACGTGCTGCAGCGGGACTTCTCAGAGCACGAGCGGGGCATGTTCCTCAAGGTGACACTTGCAGGGTCTACTTCTATTAGTAGCTAGCGACAACGTCCAGCTGGCTGTGGGACGTGCTGCAGCGGGACTTCTCAGAGCACGAGCGGGGCATGTTCCTCAAGGTGACACTTGCAGGGTCTACTTCTATTAGTAGCTAGCGACAACGTCCAGCTGGCTGTGGGACGTGCTGCAGCGGGACTTCTCAGAGCACGAGCGGGGCATGTTCCTCAAGGTGACACTTGCAGGGTCTACTTCTATTAGTAGCTAGCGACAACGTCCAGCTGGCTGTGGGACGTGCTGCAGCGAGACTTCTCAGAGCACGAGCGGGGCATGTTCCTCAAGGTGACACTTGCAGGGTCTACTTCTATTAGTAGCTAGCGACAACGTCCAGCTGGCTGTGGGACGTGCTGCAGCGGGACTTCTCAGAGCACGAGCGGGGCATGTTCCTCAAGGTGACACTTGCAGGGTCTACTTCTATTAGTAGCTAGCGACAACGTCCAGCTGGCTGTGGGACGTGCTGCAGCGGGACTTCTCAGAGCACGAGCGGGGCATGTTCCTCAAGGTGACACTTGCAGGGTCTACTTCTATTAGTAGCTAGCGACAACGTCCAGCTGGCTGTGGGACGTGCTGCAGCGGGACTTCTCAGAGCACGAGCGGGGCATGTTCCTCAAGGTGACACTTGCAGGGTCTACTTCTATTAGTAGCTAGCGACAACGTCCAGCTGGCTGTGGGACGTGCTGCAGCGGGACTTCTCAGAGCACGAGCGGGGCATGTTCCTCAAGGTGACACTTGCAGGGTCTACTTCTATTAGTAGCTAGCGACAACGTCCAGCTGGCTGTGGGACGTGCTGCAGCGGGACTTCTCAGAGCACGAGCGGGGCATGTTCCTCAAGGTGACACTTGCAGGGTCTACTTCTATTAGTAGCTAGCGACCACGTCCAGCTGGCTGTGGGACGTGCTGCAGCGGGACTTCTCAGAGCACGAGCGGGGCATGTTCCTCAAGGTGACACTTGCAGGGTCTACTTCTATTAGTAGCTAGCGACAACGTCCAGCTGGCTGTGGGACTTGCTGCAGCGGGACTTCTCAGAGCACGAGCGGGGCATGTTCCTCAAGGTGACACTTGCAGGGTCTACTTCTATTAGTAGCTAGCGACAACGTCCAGCTGGCTGTGGGACGTGCTGCAGCGGGACTTCTCAGAGCACGAGCGGGGCATGTTCCTCAAGGTGACACTTGCAGGGTCTACTTCTATTAGTAGCTAGCGACAACGTCCAGCTGGCTGTGGGACGTGCTGCAGCGGGACTTCTCAGAGCACGAGCGGGGCATGTTCCTCAAGGTGACACTTGCAGGGTCTACTTCTATTAGTAGCTAGCGACAACGTCCAGCTGGCTGTGGGACGTGCTGCAGCGGGACTTCTCAGAGCACGAGCGGGGCATGTTCCTCAAGGTGACACTTGCAGGGTCTACTTCTATTAGTAGCTAGCGACAACGTCCAGCTGGCTGTGGGACGTGCTGCAGCGGGACTTCTCAGAGCACGAGCGGGGCATGTTCCTCAAGGTGACACTTGCAGGGTCTACTTCTATTAGTAGCTAGCGACAACGTCCAGCTGGCTGTGGGACGTGCTGCAGCGGGACTTCTCAGAGCACGAGCGGGGCATGTTCCTCAAGGTGACACTTGCAGGAATGATAATATTAGTGTCCATCATCACCTGCCCAGCCTTTTCACAACTTTGGGTCGGCTTTCATCGAACTGGATGCAGCTCAATAACTAGGTTATACAATACCCCATACATAGTAAAACTGGTTGTCACGCTTTTGAGCTTCTGACTAACAGTAACGTCTGTCAATGATCTACAAATGAGACCAAGGACTTTAAGTGCTTTCCGAAGCATGGAGAAAACTCGCGATAGACCACCCATCAACACACCAACCTAGGTAAACTTGGCTTAACGTGGAAGATCGGCCTGTGCGGCTGTCATTTTGTTATTAAGCCACGAGCTTCTATAGATTCAATAGTATTCGAGCCCATGTCAGTTTAAAAACTTGAAAAAAAAAAGCAGTATTCAGGAAAGTATTTTGTTAATTTTGAGTGTATCCCGTTTCCAGTTCGTGACGTCATGCTCCAAGCCACCAGTGCTAGGGTTCGCTCATCTGAAGCCGCCGTTCTCCATCCGATGCGTTGAAGTGGGGGACGATGAAGACACTGGTGATACGATAGGTAAGAAGCTGAAAGAAAACATACCATGTTATAATAATTATGCCTTTATTCCCAGACACAGTTCATCATCATCATCATCAGCCTAAAAATGTTCCCACTGCTGGGACACAGGCCTCCTCTCTGTGAGAGGATCATAATCCAATACGTGGGCACAGTGCGAGTTGGTAGATGTCACATGTCTTCGCATTTTTAGTTCAGGAACATGCCGGTTTTCTCAAGATGTTTTTCTTTCACTGTTCAGAGAGCAGTGATAATGAAATAAATTACACAAACCTCAAAGGAGGACCTCGCATCATGTTAACTTTCACTTGAAAATTATGTTTAGCATTAAAAAACTTTGTGCAAATTAATCTTCAATAATATTTATTATCTTTTCCATGTTATTTTCATATGATTAATGTTTATTTAAGAGCGTGCAATTCTTAAAAAAGCGTGCTGCACGCTTCACCCGTATCGCGGTCGTATAGTACAGTCGACACGTTTTAATCATGACCTATTTTGACAATAAATCATTTGAATTCGTGTAAATAGCAAAAATCAAGATCTTTACCGTAATAAATGTATGTTTACGCGAATGTGGACCTAATTGTATTTTAATGTCCTGATTCAAAGTTGTTGATTGTACATCTTATCGGTTGAATAAAGCAGTAGTAAAATCTCATTCAAATACTCTCTCTCTACAGGCAGCGTAATCCGAGGCTTCTTCACCATCAGAAAGAAGGATCCCCTGAACCGTCTGCCCACATCATCCACCTGCTTCAACCTTCTCAAGCTGCCAAACTATCAGAAACGGAGCACGTTACGCGATAAACTACGGTATGCCGTCAACAGTAACACTGGCTTCGAACTGTCTTAAATTATCAATAATTTGGTCAAATGTGTCCAGGATATTTTTTTTTAATAAGGAATTGTAGCTTGTGACGCCTACCCTGCACCGAACCGGCAAGTCGACAACTTTCGATCATGTATGGTAAGCTCCTGAGAAATCTCACCCTCTTTGGACTACCAAAGGGGGTGAGTTTTCTCTGAAGATGACTGTACATTTGATACGCTCGGGCTTCTGCACGCGTAGCATGGCGCCGAAGAAACGTGTTTTGTCGAAGGGAGAAAAGACATAATGACAGAACGTCAAAGATTTTTATCGATTTAAGCATAGTAATGTTTAAAATATAAAAAATGTATGTTTCTATTCTTTAATGGCGTAAGAATCGTGTCATACTTGTGCAAAAAAACAGTCGATTTGTATAGAAATAACTTTGTCTTTTCTTGGTAGAATAGAGATAGAATCGCCATGCTACGCGTGCTGGTGTAGGCTACATAAAATTGTGCCCCGATCTAGTCCTTTAACAGTTTGTTCCATATACGTAGATGGATTTATGAAAAATAATAAAGCATTGGATTTGAATTGCCTTCAAAATCTGAAAGTTATCTGAAGGCTAGTCGAACTAAAGGCATGTCCATATTATCATATACGTCTCGATGATTGACCTTAAATTAATCTGCCTACTCCAACCACGTGATGAATGCAAAGATATGCGTTTCCCTCTATTGACCAAAAACGAAAGAAGCTGGACTTCTACTTAGCTGTTATAGCAACACCCTTATCAAGTACAAATAATGAAATACTCATATACGTTCTTAATAAATTTGCACGAATTTGGGTCAATTTTTAACCTTTTGTCTTTAAAGTTTGTGGTTGCACTGCACTGTTTTCACCTTTTAATTATATTTGCAAGAGTTAGAAACAACTATAAGTAATAATAATCTTGTTTTTTAAATAAATCTTGCCCCATATTAAGAATTCCTCCAGTATCGTGGGTGTATTTACAAACATATAAACTCACATACATAAAACCTAAACCGGAACAACTACTTGTAGGTTATACAAATATTTGTTCAGTGATCGAAATAATCAAAGTTCCACTGTGGACAACAAAAGAAATTACATAATGTCATAACAACTTTTTAAACGCGTGAATTCAACCTGCATACAGTACCCTTTTTTTTTTTTTTTTCTTTTTTTTTTTTTTTTTTGGGTGGCAAAATCATCAAATGAGTCCTCCCGCCCTGGGTGGGGCGGAAGGGACTGTCAGACTCTTACTGACTAAAATCCACCCGTGTTCCTTCGGATGCCCTTTACGTTCCGGGGCCACGGTATCCTGGATTAAGAAAAATCCGCGACCCCGGCAGGCATTTGGCCCCATAAGGGGCCCCGTCGGTGACGCGTGAAACACGACGCGCCACCGACCCGGGCTTGGTCCTTGGTCGGACGGCGAGCATACCCATTACTCACCGTCCGCAAGCCCGCTCCGCCGCTGTGCCCTCTGCTATTCAGAGGGACACGCGTTGGAGCCTCCACCCGACAGGCTATTCGCATACGGGCAAAGAGACCCCTTAGGCACAGTGCCTAAGAAGAGTTTTTGCCCGCATCCCAGGGTGCACCGGCCCGAAAAACTGGTCTTCCCCCCGGACGTATCCGAGAGGGAACTCCAGTCCACGGGCGCACGTGGAGGTTTCCTGTCTTAGCACCCCGCATACAGTACCCTTAGCACGAGTTTTCACTCTTTTACTTTACAGCGTCTTTTCAGTATTTACAGCGTTTCTTGTATGAAAAAATGGAACAACGCCTCTAGTGTGCGAAGAAGGAACTAATTTTTTCCTTGAAAATTGTCAATTTGAAATTGTCAAAGTTCCAGTTTACTTTACGTCTCAAATACTGAAAACTCGTGCTAGGGGTACAGGTACCGGCGATAAATATTGCACATCGGCATTTGGAAAGAGATAATCGGCTATTTTCGGTTTTGTATAGCGTTATCTCTGTTGCACGAAGCAGTAACCAACCGCAACGAACGACGAACAGTAACTAGCGTCAATACGAGTTTTTCAAATACATAGTACCTATGTAGTCAACGACCATTTATATCTAGACTCCTAATCACAGGCGACCGATGTCTGTCAACACATTAGGCAAAAAAGTCTTAAGTTCGTATTAGTTTCGACCACTGCACTCCTGTGAGTCCCCTCGTCGCACTGACCTTGAGTTAGCCAATCAGAACGCAGTACCCCGTCCCCCTCGCTTACGTCGTACCTCAGCGACTTGGCAGAATAATTTTCGTTATTCAGATCGTGCATGAGGCGTCTACATATAAATGGTCGCTGTATGTAGTAGAGTTAACGGTATGTGAAGCTGAAACTAGCTGTTATACTACCGTATATCAGTATGACAAAGACGATGCTGTTCAAAGCAAACCTTACTCTAAAGCAACCAAGCTTTAAGGCGTTTTTCCATAAAGCAATTCTTGCATACAAGTAAACGTAACATTTTAATACACGTTGCTTAAATTTGAAAAAAAAAAAAACAAAATGTACAAGTCTAAACTACCTACTTGTAACTTGTATGCAGGTTTATTCAAGTTGTATACAATTTGCAACTTGTATACAAGTAAGTATGTTGTATAATGGAAAAGCGGCCTTAGAGTGAGGTTTGCATACTGTTGCTAATCATCTGTTTGTTCACAAATTAATAAAATTAACCAAAGAATGTATTGCTAACTGCGAGCAAAATAGGTTGCAAAACATAGCATTAAAATGTGCTCAAATTATCCTTTGAAATAGAGTGACTTAAGTGTAAGGCAGCAGAACTGATTCTTCATTAGCTGCTAAAAATTCTGAAAATGCCTGTTTTAACGACGATCTTAACAAATATTACCATAGGGTTCAATTTATACTAGCAGAGTCCAAGCGTCAAATTTTTCACTGTTAAAGCGAAGTTGCACGATAGGATCAATTAGCGTTGGTCGCTTTCAGAAGAAATATGTGCATTATGTTGTAGAAATAAAGGTGAATTTGCTATATTCTGAGGTTCAGATAAAACTCTACGTTAATATAAATTGATCTTAAGAAATAATGCCGGCAAATGCAAAAATGAAGTACATTGAAAAGACTAAGGTAATTGGAGTTAGTATATTGTGAAATTATGTTGCATATTCATATATTTAGGCTTTTCAAACATTTTTGTGTGTCTGTCGCACCATTTTAATGCAATTTATTTACCTTTTATGGGCCAGTAACTTAATATTACTATCATCTATTGAATGTGTTAGATTTTTTTAATGTTTCATAGATTAAACCTAATCGAAAAGTGATAGCTGAAATCGAAATACGTAGTCCCAAATCTATAGAGTAAAAAAACTCAAGCTTACACGAGTTACACTTCATTCGAAAATAAACCTTTTAAACATAAAGTACAGTTTCATATTCCTACAAACGATTGTGGCCAAGCATACGAATGAGAACATCAAACATTTTAAAGTTCAAATTCGAATGAAGCACGCCGCGCTGAGGTTAAAGCTAATACTAATTTCGCTCTATAGATTTGGGCCGTGTTTTGCCTAAACTTCAAGGAATTAGGAACACGTGAATACCTAACTCGTAAGGCTCTATTCACAAGTACTACGTTTAGTTTGGGAATGTCTTCGATATATAGGAAGGTATTATCCACATTCCTTAAAGTTTAGCCAATTAAATTACCTCTTTCGATCTCCGGTGATGAGGCCAGTTTGTTTCGGGTCGTGTTAATAAACCTGTAATGCAGATTAGGCCTAAACAACTTCTATGATGTAATTCAAAGCCTACTGATACGAATTATTTATAACATTGTATGTAGAACGAATGTACGTTTATAACCTAGATCTCGTCTTTACCCCATAGCGTGTACAATTCACGGTGTAAATCGGTATCTAAAAGTGAATTCTAAATAATCCTGTCCAATGTATAAATAGGTGTATATAGACAATAACGTATTAGAATTGTACTAATATTGTATTTTTATTTTATTTACCTGTTTATGTACAGTCTTTCTATTGTCATTTTTAGATTGAAATTCATATTCTGGATCACATTTTAAGAGGTTATTTTTGTTAGAAGTACTATCGCCCAATGTATATACTTACCACCGTAAAGACTATTTCTGCTTGCAGAGTTATAACTTTCACTTCCTAGGCCCTTTGTTTTGACCATTCATCCTATTCATAAAAAAGGGTCATCCATTCACAGATGTGGGATACTGCGCACGCGATTTTGTTTTAAAAGTGAGAAGAGATTACATTGTTCGATAGTACATACGACATGATGCAATGTAAAGGATGATGCCTAAATTAGTACATGCTTTTTAACGGTACTTTTAAAATATCAGCAGACATTGGCAAGAAACACAAACACATCAGAAACAGAATAATGTACAGTCACATGACGTAATAATATGTATCACTGCATGCCGATCCCATGCCCTTCTATTATGGTCATAGTTTTCCTTTTCTTCAATGTTTATTTTTTAAGATCTCTTATAATTTCGCTATGTATAAATTGTTAGACGGGACTGTACAATGTTATTTATTGTTAGGAGACAATCTAGATGTGACTTTTAAGACTCGTATTTACGATAAACATAGTTGGTCAACTACAAGAATCTGTGTTGTTGGTAAAAAAATTTGGAAAAGAGTTCCGTTTACATCAGAAATGATGGATTTAGTGCTGAGTTATTTGTGGTACAAGCGGGCCTTAATCCGGAATTCCACCAAAGCAGAGACGAGACAAAAGGAGTCAAGACTTGTCGTGAACTACAAAAATAACTTCGTTATTGTACTTCTCATTTCCGCTTATCATTAATAGAAAATGGGAGGGCAGAAAAGAGAGGAGATATCTCACATTTGCTCCGCATTTGGCGGCCAAGCGTGTAGCAGCACACCCCAGAAACGAGAGGAGATGTGAATGTCGTGGAGTGGTCTGAATCTAAACTGCGTATGAGGGGCCTGTACTCACATTTCTGTTTTTGTCCAGTTAGTAGGAATCTCCGCAGAGCTTCAATAGATATTAGCTTTACAGCATCCCGGGTATCCCGGCAAAGAGTGTCAGCACAATGACGGGGCCTTCCTTTAGAAGGGCTAAAGCCTGCCGGGGTCGCGGTACTAACGAATAACCGTGACCTCAGAACGTAAAGGGCTATTGAAGGACACCGTGGATTTTAGTCAGTACAAGTCTGACTCCCTCCCGCTCTGCACTGGGTGGGAGGACTCATTTGATGATTTTACCACGCTAAAAAAAAACTTTACAGCATCTCATTTACTTTGTTCTTCTCTTCTCACATCTGCGCACGACTCCGTTTTGGTGGAGCTCCTTCTTTAATGTTGAGCAACTTTTATTTATCGTGAACACGAGCCTTTATTATGTGTCAATGTATTCTACACTTTAGTATTGCACGATCATGGTTTATTTTATCATTATCATCTTTTTACAATTAAAGTCTTCAATAGTATACATTACTTTGCAATATTAAATTATTAACATAGACTTTCTCCCTATGTGTTGTAATCATTTGTCTGTAGTCTATATAACAGCATATTTTATTGTGTAAAAATTATATTTCGTTGTTTTTTTAGTGCAATTACTTTCAAACAATTTTATCAACTTTGTATACAGTCGCGTTCATTAACATGTTGGCACGTCTAGACTTCAAAAATATATGAACATCAAAATAATTCAGAATATTGTGACAACTACAAGCATCATTAAATTGTGATCAAGATTATAATTCATTAATATGTAACTACTTTTTTTCAGTAACATGTATACAGCCAAAGGGACATTATTAAATGAACAACTTTAAGATCATAATTATGTGAACAGTGTAAGATTCACAATTATGTAAGCACACATGAATACAATAATATCTAAACAAGTAAATGTAATTCTTTTTCAACCTTATTACTACGTCATAAAGATGATTTTACTAGCAATCTTAAAACTGCATGGTCAAGGAGTTTGCAACATTATTTAGGTATCACTGGCTAGTATTCCTTCAAAAGACGTTTTTTTTTTAAAAAAAAAAGAATAAACTGACGCACATGTCTTTCATACAAAATTATACGAAAACGTGGCATTGAAATAAACTCTTTTCAAAAGACCTAAAGAGCATTCGCGCCGAAAACAATTGAAATACTGTAATTTCTATAACAATGTAAACAGGATCTTATTTATTCGAGCAAATAATATACTTTCCTATGATTGTGGAGATAATTATGAAGCTTACTCTGCTCAGATATTATTAAAGCTATTGTAGTATAGATATATTTTTTCAAAAGGTGATCACATATTATTGCCTAATGCAAATTATATATTATTGAACCGTTCACATGAGGATATATTTTTGATCTACAGATTCTGTAGAATTTATTGAGCTTACCAACGCTCACAATATTTTGAATCATTGACACTGCCAACATATTATTGAACTCGACTGTACAAGACAGTCTACTGCAGAAATGTTATTTTGTTTGTTTTGAACCTTCTTTTACTTAAATGTTTGTTATCTCATGAGGATTTTATCACATACAAGAACAATACCAACATACTCTTTGTCTGCGTGCTTATGTAAGCTCACTCCATTGTAAACTTTTGTCTCTATCACCTCAAACTAAGTGAAAATCAACCTTACCACATCGACTTATGACATAAAACACGCTGTTATCTACGGGTAGTTGAAAAACAAAACACGATCGCCACGACGACGTCTAGACAATCGAATTGCATCATTATTTCTTAGAAGCAAGGTGGATTTTCACTTTTAGTTGGAATCGGTCGAATTGCAATCGCGTGGCGCCATGGGTAAAGTCCCTTAGACTGAGACAAGGGCAAACCCATCTCAGAAAGTATGAAAAAAAAATTACCTTCTAGGTTTGGCCGCACTCGGTAAAGTTATTGAATTAATACGATTGTCACATAACTTTTCTACAGTAGTACTGTTTAACAAAGATAATATTTTATAGTAGTGTTCCCATTTTAATTGAAATCTTTTATGTATATTACTAATACATAATACAGGGTGTCCAGTAAATAGTACCTTGAACTGCGGGTGGTGATAACTTGGGTCAGTACCTACCAAAACAAAATCATATAATTATGTTCAGTGTAATAAGACGTACTATTTACCGGAAATCCTGTATGTGCATAGACAAGGATCATTGTAAGGGATATTTTGTACTAGCCACGTAAATATGTTGTATAACACAATGTGATTCTCTGTGATAAAATAATTGATATTTATTATTGAGAAGTTTTATTTTTTAAGTTGTTTTTTACCCTTTAGGCCTAGGCCGCACTACAGTTAAACCGCTATGGTTTTTAATCGCGTGAATTTGTGATCGCTTGCTGAAAAAAATCGTAGTGCGGCCTCAGCCTTATTCTGTATCCATGACTATAATAATATTACTAGCAGACCTGGCAGACGTCGTCTTCCGTCCGGACAGCAGTGACCCGGAGGCAACCTACACACAAACATCTAAATTCTTCCATACATGGAGGAGGAGTAAGTTCAAAAACAGTGGCAAAGCTACGTGGTGGCGAAGCGGATCTTAGCCCCCAGGCTCGCACCTTGCTCGCACCTGAACCCCCTCAGCAACCCCTCACGATCAGAAAAAAAAAAACAGACAGAATCTTGACAAAGACGATCATAAGTTTGCAACCAGTCAGTAAAGACCTACAATAAATTACGAGTTGGTGTCCGATGAGTGGGAACAGAAAGACCTAAGAGGCTTCGCAATGCTGATGTCGCCGACGATCAGGTTTAGATCTAGCGCCTCCACTGCTTGCGCAACGCCCCACCCATGTTATGTTTTATTTTTAAGCTATTGCATAGCTTTTATCGCAGGCTCTGAGCTCGGCGCGCGCGAAAAACGTAACGAAAAAACCTGACCACATTTGAAAGCACGCATCGTCTAACGTCGTTTCAGTTCGGGAGACTTCGGCAATCGTAAAAATATCCGTCATAAAGACAATTTACTTTTCTTACTGATTCTAAATGGCCAGCTACAAAAGGAGTTTTCACAATGAAACCTCCTCTACAGACGTGCTCATAAAGGTACGGACAGACGTGCTCATTACTAGCACGAAAGCATGCTTTTATTGGGCAAGGGGCAATTTTATTGAGGGAGAGGGACAGGGAGAGAGAGGAGGAGTAGGAGGAGAACGTTTCCTGACGTTTAACTTGATTGACGTGGCTGACCATAGCCTAATTAGTTCAGTAATAAATCTATACTATACAGGGTGTCCAGTAATGAATGGATAACCTTGGAATGGGTCATAGTAGAACTAAAGGCGATTCAGAAAAAAATACAAAAAAAAATCAATACCGAGTATTTCCTAAGATATGTCACTTTTAAGAATATTGAAAATTTTTGGTACCCTACTTTACATTCTTGCACACCACGGCCACAAATTTATGAATTCCATCATTTTTTTATTGACAAAATAATCTAAATTAACTGAGCTAATAGACGAGTAGTAAATAGTAACACTGCTACTAAACAGCTTTTTAAAAAATGAACTCGAATTAGTACTTTAGTGAAAAAATTGAGAAAAATTTTCATTGAGACAAAGTTTAAGCAACCATAGCATGAAAAAAACGTATGGCAACACAGGTGACCAATAATTTTAAATTAATATGCACTTAATGCAAATTTCAAAAAGGTATTACTTATCATTGTATCTAATGTAAATAATGAATTATTGCTAATTGAGTTTGGAAGGAGAGAAAATTACTGCTGAAAAAAGTTTGAAATATTCAGGTAGTCCAGGTAAACCCCACACATTTTAAGAATTTCACCGAAGAAAAAAAAAGTCTCATCTTCTAGACGCTTCGAATGACACCTATTTCAAATCTGTTGGATACCTTCACCCACCTTCACTCAGGTTAGGTTAGGTAAGCCAATTTCTCTCCTTTCAAACACAAATAGCAATTACTCATTATTTTCAATAGGTACAGTGATGAATAATACCATTTTGAAATCTGCATTAAGTGTATATCATTTAAAAATTATTGGTCACTTGGGTTGCCATACGTTTTTTTCGTCATTGTACCTATTGAAGATAATGAATAATTGCTATTTGTGTTTGAAAGGAGAGAAATTTGCTAATCAACCTAGGTGAAGGTATCCAACAGATTTGAAATAGGTGTCATTCGAAGCGTCTCGAAGATGAGACTTTTTTTCACTTCGGTGAAATTCTTAAAATGTGTGGGGTTTACCTGGAATACCTGAATATTTCAAACTTTTCTCAGCAGCAATTTTCTCCCCTTTCAAACACAATTAGCAATAATTCATTATTTACATTAGGTACAATGATAAGTAATACCATTTCAAAATCTGCATTAAATACACATTATTTTAAAATTATTGGTCACGTGTATTGCCGTACGTTTTTTTCATGCTATGGTTGCTTAAACTTTGTCATAACGAAATTTTTTCTCATTTTTTTCACTAAAGCACTAATTCGAGTTAATTTTTTGAAAAGCCGTGTATTAACAGTGTTACTATTTACTGCTCATCTATCAGCCCAGTTAATGTAGATTATTTTAACAGTAAAAAAATGATGGAATTCATCAATTTGTGGTCGTGGTGTGCAAGAATGTAAAGTAGGGTACCAAAAATTATCAATATTTTTAAAAGTGACATATCTTAGGAAATACTAGGTATTGATTTTTTTTCGTATTTTTTTCTGAATCGCCTTTAGTTCTACTATGACCTATTCCAAGGTTATCCATTCATTACTGGACACCCTGTATATATATATAATATTATAAAGCTGAAGAGTTTGTTTGTTTGTTTGTTTGAACGCGCTAATCTCAGGAACTACTGGTTCGAATTGAAAAATTCTTTTTGTGTTGAATAGACCATTTATCGAGGAAGGCTATAGGCTATATAACATCACGCTATCACCAATAGGAGCGGAGCAGTAAAGAGAAATGTTTCAAAATCGGGAAAATGGATTCCATTTCGAGAGCTTCCGTTGCGTGCGCTGCGTAAACGGTTAAAGATACGCAAAAATAATGTACTACGGAATTATTCCTGACAAAAAGTTCTAAAATAAAGTCCACGAGAGCATACATTTATCTTTTAAGGTTAAGTCATTATAACCTTTTTTATGGAAATCAAATTTGATTTTAAAGTAATGCATTATTTGCGAAGGTATTTTCATTAACACAATATTAATAGGATGGGATAAGATGGGATAGGATGGGATGGGATGGGATAGGATGGGATAGGATGGGGTGGGATGGGATAGGATGGGATACGATGGGTCACGCATAGGTACGACCTGTTTCCTTGAAAGAATGACTTTCACCCATGTCTGCTTACGTCCTGGGGCTGCCAGCGCCGGTAAAGGCAGGAACGGGCAGGCTCCGGAGTCCGCCTACTACTCAGGTTCCAGAGGCGTTTAAACGTAGATTTTTTTCTTGCACGAGCATGCGGGCGGCGAGTATGCCTGGGTCGACGGCGCGTTGTGTTCAACACGCGCCTAAATGTGTCATCACAATGACAAAGCCTGCCGGGGTCGCGGAACTATCGAATTACCTTGACCCCGGAACGTAAAGGCCTATTATAGGATTTATAGGACACCGAGGATTTTAATCAGTACAAGTCTGACAGTCCCTCTTACCCTGCCCTGGGTAGGAGGACTCATTTGATGATTTACGTACGCATATTTATGTATGCTCCAGAATGATGGTTTACAGCTAATGTTGTTAATAAAGAAGCACTAAAAAAATACATTGTTGAGTTCCGACCTCCACGCGAACGAAGTCGCGGGCACAGCTAGTAGGTATAATAAATAAATAAACAATTATAATTGCATAAGTCGATAAAAAATGCTATGCAATAGCTTTACCGCGGCAGTCACCGAGTGCCACACGTTTTTTTAACTAGGAATTGAGAAAGTCAAAAAGTCCTCGTAAAGCTTAATGACCCTGACAACTACATGTATAGACTTGGAGAACCACCAGCATGTAGCCACTGGCATTCAGGATCAAAGCAGCTTTCAACTGGTGAAAGAATTTTTGAAATCGGTACAATAGTTTCGGAGCCCATTCAATACAAACAAACAATCAAATTAATGTTTCCTCTTTATAATTTTAGTGTACATGGAAAGGTGCACAAAAATTTGAGCTCGCTTCGCTTGCTATGATACTTATTCCCTTAGTTCTCTAAAGGTTTCTACTTTACTAAACGTAGGTAGTACTTCCCAACATAACACCTTCCTCATCACCAATTTAAAAAAAATAAAGGCTCAAAACTGATTTAACCGTGGATAGGGGGGCAACATAGGCTTGGATTACTTAGGATCATCAAGTACCTAGTCTTAGGGCTTAGGCTCGTATTACAGAACGCACCTCAAAATGTGGGGTCGCGGGACTGTCTCATCAGGTAATCGTGACCCTGGAAAGTAAAGGGCTATTGAATTCAATACGACTCTGACAGTCCCTCCCCGTCCCTCTCTGGGTGGGAGGACTCATTTGATGATTTTACCACGTAAAAAAAGAGTCTTTCTGTAATACGGGCCTTATTCGGCACTGGTGGTTGCCCCAAATAAAAAAATAGTAATGTCGTTTTTAAATCCTAGATAATTTAATAATTTTAGTTGGTGAATTACTACTAAAATATCGCCCTCAGAAAATAGTTTTTACAAATAAAATGATTGTAAAAAGTTTTGTTGACCTTTATGTTTGGCGCAACTTCAAACATAAAAAAAAAAAAAACGCACAACCGCAACGTTGCACTGGTTTCCGTTGTCAATGCAATTTTTTTTTGAATATTCAATTTATTTATTTTTTAACCACGCACTTAAAAAATAATTCAAACATTTATTAATAATAGAACTTCATTTATTCTCTAAATCAAAAGGCGTATTACAATCGTTTGCCGTAAATGGAATTCTTTTTGGTTCTCAAGCACAGCTGTTCACAGCGCGTCGTCGCCATTGTTATTTTCTGTCTCTTTTCAGTCCGCGTCCTCGCGCGGCTCCCCTCTCCCCTCTCTTCAACCAGTTTCGCTCGATTTTCGTGGTGTGTGGACGCCTTTACGCGGCGCGGACTAAAATTTCTCGGTCTCATCCTTTGTCCAGGAAGAAGCGAACTCCACAATAACTCGCAACCACGACTGAAACTCTCCTCTCAAACGTGAATTTACCGGTGTGTAATCTACAGGTGTTTCGTCATTTCGTGTGTTGTTTAGTGATTCCCGCATAGTCAATCGAGCATGAATAATAAAGAAGTAACCGGTGATATCGTCGTGTGTCCACCGGGAGGCGAGGTTTGGTGATCGGGCGCAGTGTCGAGGTCGTAGGGTTCAGCGTGTGATGAGTCTGCGGTGACGGCTCGCCGCTGAGCGGTTGGATGGCGGCTGTAAGCGGCCCCGCGCGGCACTCTCGCGTCTCCATGAGTGTGTCCATGTCGCTGATGCAGGGCGGTACGCAGAGCGCGCCGCAGGGCGCCATCCTGGCGGCAGCGGCGCCCTACTACCAGACGCCGGCCATCCCGACGGACGTGCAGCCTGACCGCCCGATCGGCTACGGCGCCTTCGGTGTTGTATGGTAAGTCAATCTTGTTGTTGTTTATATTTTCAAATTGCCCGCGTCACATTCAAAACTAATTGATGGAGTGGCTATCATAACAATTCGTCGTATTGCAAACTTTTAAATACTAAGTTCGGGAACGCCACTACTGTGAAAACAATATTCTAGGGTTTTGTTTGAGCCGTTTGTAATTTGAACCTATTAATTTTTTCTCGGCTCTCAAATTCATTTTAATTCTAATCGCATTGTGATTGATAGCTGCTCTGTTGATCTGCTATTGTGTATGTTTAGCTACATTCTCTCATTGATCACAATGGATTTTGATACCTGAACATATAGTTAGTTTCTAACTTTGTGATGTAGGTAGGTACTTAACAAAACTTCCAAAACTTGGCTTCCAGAATATTGAATAATCTTAATTAAAAATCTAGAGGGTCATCTACATCCTTCTATTCAACATAACTATGCAATAAAACACATCAATTATTTTTTCTAGTAACACAGGTACAATTATTTTTAACAATAAACAGTTAGGACAACCCCCTAAAATGACCCACTGACCAGTTACTTTTATTATTCATTTTTAGCTCTCCTACCTACTTTGACCAATTTAACAGGCCGGAAAAAAAATCATTTTCACTGTATTTTTGATTCTGACTTTGACTTCTATTTTTGAAATGATACATTTTGGATTTTGGTGAGCTTCACAGCATAACAACCAACAAAAAACCAACATAGTAGGTACAAGCTTTTTATAGATGCTTGGTTTTTTACCAGGAATAGGGAGGCCCGGGACAGAATAACCTTAACACAAGAGAGAGATATACTTATAAATTTATATCTTACAGACCTACGATACCTACGGACTTTATTTGGTAATACTAACTTGAATGGAATTTTATTGAGCTGTATGTTATTATTACATTAGAAAGGATGAGGCAACCTCACTATGAAAAGTAAAAATAACATAATAGCGAGTAACAACAACCCACTACCATGCAAAAGTACAGAGATCGGCAACCCTAAATAGGACCTAAATTGAAATAATATCTAAAAGCAAGAAGAAGACATTTATCTACAACTTGATTATTGATCAGCAACTAAAACATTGCTCTCAAAACGGTGAAGGAAAACATCGTTAGGAAACCGGCATGTCTTAGAACCAAAAATTCGAAGACATGACTGTGACATCTACCAATCCGCACTGGGCCCGCGTGGTAGATTACGGCCCACTCCCTCTCTCAGAGAGGACGCCTGTGTCCCAGCAGTGGGAACATTTATAGGCTGATGATGATGATGATGAACTAAAACACAGTAAAAAAAATATCTGACAAATTGTTTTTCTTTTGTTCATGTTTCATTTATAAAGGTACCTAATTCTATTGCTTGTAGCGTGATATTTTGTAGTCTTTGTTTTATGGCCCTTCTCGATATATGGACTATCCAACACAAAAATATTTTTTCAATTCGCAACAGTAGCACCTAAGATAGCACTTTCAACCATCAAAGATACTCTTCAGTTTTACAAAATAAGCATTGATTCATCTAAATATTATAGCATATTATCAATACTCAAAATGTTTCCTTATTGTGAGAAAATACTGCAATTGTTCATCAGCCTTTTGCCAACACTGAGGACAGAGCATTTATAGGGTTTTATTTATTACATTTCCTTTCTGATTGCAGTAAGCAAGATCATGATGCCTTCATCAATATAATTTTTTGGCTTGAAATAAGCATAGGTGAACACCTATTTGCTACATTTTGAGTACCTACTTTATGTGCAATTATTGTGCATCCATGCACCATATTTAACAAACTGAATTCTTACATTGTCGATCTTATCGAGTCTGAGTTTACGAGCTACAGCTCCCCTGCACTCATAAGTTTCATACGACAAACCCATAACTCTTGAGAGTGAATGTAACATACGGGGATTTAGAACTTAAGTGCTGCCAAATGATCGCCAACATTGCGACAAATATCTCAAGTGGCCACCCCATACCCACTTAAAACAAGCAAGTATAAAGACGTATTCTCACGTTCATAACTACAAACAAACACTCTCCTATCTCCAGATTCCTACACGGTTTTAAAGTCCCGAAGCAATTTAAAGAAACAAAAGACTAGGTATACCGTTATCCCGAGCATCGTGTAGTCGCTACCCAAGTGCTACTCTACTCGTCGATAACTAAAGCGCACTAAGCAATTATTACTAGTTAGTCTCTACGACCAACGTTCGTTTTACTACCTCTGAACACGATGCAACCGTTAAACCTAGAAAGCTTCTATTCCATTTCAAATCTTCCATTTTTAACGAGCAGGACCGCTTTATGACTCAACCTAAATCTTTCTGAAGTTCTGAACCTTTATTTACATCAGTTGTCGAACTAAACAAGTTTTAAAGTTTTCGTAAAGTTTACATTGCACTGAAGTTAGGCAGTTCAACGGTCTAATCTGCACCAGTTGCCTTCTGTAAACACGTGGAAATTGTACCGGCCGGCGACGGGCATTCGATTTAGCGTGAACGACATAAGAGCGCTTTTCAATATTCATGTTGGCCGCAATCGAATGCACATTGCGTCTGATGGCTGAAGTTACTTCTCAAACGAAACTGAGCTTTATTGCTTATAGTTTTAGCTAGCTTTTGAATTAATGGCTCCGATATCTGTTATTGGAACTGAGGTAGAGAATGCGTGGTTCCCTCTTATAAACGACTTTCGTCCTTATGTCGATGGATAAAGACACGACTTCGAGCACAAGCTCAGTGAGTAGGAGCGCCCTGAAGTAGTGCAACGTTCGTGCATCGGGGGTAGCGGTTGTTAGGTATGGGTGGATGCTTTGTGTCGACTCGTCCGCGTCGTGCGTAGTTAGGTCCCTCATGGCGCTTGCCGCGTCGATTGTGTGTGAACGACCGCGACGAGGGGAGGCACGCCTGATTATTCCGAGCCCGCGCCGATCGCCGGCCGAGAGCCCTAAAACCCAGCACTGCTCTGCTCCTATCCCTCCTTCCTTGTACTCGCCCGTTGAATGCAAATAGGGACTCCTTAACATTAACATTTTAGTTATTTTCTCTTTTCTGTGTGTTTTAATTTATTCTGGGTCTGGCTTCTGTTTTTAGAATATCTTTGTGTTCATCTACTTAATGATGGACAGCTCTATAATATGTTATACTTTTTAGTGAAACAATGCAGCTTTAAGCCTCCTGCAGACACACGCGATTAATCGCGCTGCGACAACGAGGCAGGCTAATTTCCACTCTAAAGCCTCCTGCAGACACACGCGATTAATCGCGCTGCGACAACGTGCCAAGCTAATTTCCACTCTAAAAATACTGCGAATGGACCACGACATGTCGCCCCGCGCGATTAATCGCGTGTGTCTGCAGGAGGCTTAACTCTTCTTTAGCTCATCCTTGCATGTAAGTAGACCGTTTGGTCACTGCTCGGCAGTCGGCGGTGACAAGACAATCACGAATTCACGATAGCGCGCTGACATAACAACTTGTGCCTAAGAATAACAGCATACGCAGTAGAAAGCCGCTGTAAAAGGAATTCTAGTAGCGATCAACATACACCAGATGTTTAATTTTCTGTTGACCTGAAAACGTTTAATATGTTAAGAATCTGAAACTATCTAAATGCTAACTACTTTCGCTGTGGACTCTTTGAATGTCAAGTCTTCGACTGTAGCACAGATTACAGTATGAAACATATTGTAGGTAGGTATATGTACGAGTAAGTTAAAATGTAAACAGACACACTATCTTTTGCTAGACCAATAATGTTGGCAAACTGCAAACTCATAGAAATCAGAAATCAGTCGTCTCTCGAGAATACCTACATTGATACAGCTACACAAAGAGAAAAGTAGAAAACGGAGAGCATTATATTGCGCTTCCTTGCATTCACATGTAATTTAACATTCGACAACGAGCAATATCAAACGATAACAACTTGATTTTCGGCGCTCGCTAGGGTAAGTTCGCCTGTTCGCGTCCATGGTCCGGTTCGCGTCCATTTTACGGATCTCCCTTTAAAAATGCTCGAAAATAAGTATATTCTTACTCTAATGACATGGAAAGACATGACCGCCTATACCTCAACGTATAAGAGACACGATAACATAGACAAAAGTTCCGTCCGCCCCGCTAATCCGTTTAGAAAAAATATTTAGTCCCGGGTTGTTCAACAGGAGAGTGAAAACGCGCGGGATGTAAAAAAAAAATAGTGTGCAGAGGCGCGTTTAACGGTAAATATTTTGTTGTTTTATGTGATTTTTAGGAAACATAGCTATTTGTAGACATTAATAATGGAAAAACGAATAATATGAATTATGAATTTGCTTGTTTTTTTTAAAGTTAACAGTTAAAATAAGGTGGACGCGAATTACAACACCGAATTTATAAAATGTGCACTTTGCGTCCACAGGGGACGCGAACTCGTCTATTTACGTTTTCTCTAATTGTTTATTTTTATGTGATTAAAATATGAAAGAGAAATTGGATTTCTGTTTATTTTAACACTTATAGTATGTAATTGTAACTGCCAATTTGCGTCCACATTATTATGATTGTAGTAAAAGATAGACAACATCGATTACACGTGGACGCAAACTATACCTGCATTGAATAATATTATATAGCAAATTGCGTCCATTTTTCCAACAAATAAAAATGATAGCATAAACATATTTTATTCATATTTTTTTAATAATTTGAAATGAATAGGTAGTACAGTTTTGATTAGGACTATGAGATTAAAATTCAAGTTTTACTAGTGCAATGAAGTCTGGAGGTGACTGCCCTCCAGCGCGTCAGCGGGTAAGACCCCTCTTTGAGTAGTGGCTGGATAGGCGTCACGGCGTCCTGAGTCCTGACGTACCGCATGACGCAGGTCCTCACCGTACACGGAAGTTTCGGGAGGTACCTGTGTCTGATGGGAAAGGAAGAAACGCCTGGGTGTCACCACAGCGAGGATCGCCCGGAGGAAACGGTGGAGCATACGGTGCAGGACTGCCCCGCTTGGCCAGAGCACCGCCGTGTCCTCTCGGCGGCGATAGGCGAAGACCTCTCGCGCCCGGTATTGGTCGAGGCCATGCTGCGGGGCGAGTTTGAGTGGAAAGCGGTCGCCTCCTGCGAAGCAGTCAAGCTCGCGAAGGAAAAGGCGGGTCGCGTGAGGGAGAGGATAGCGTCCTCCCTCCACCCCAGCCGCGGTGGTAGGCGCCCACACCGTCGGACGTCGGCAGACGATCTCTGGCCATCGTAGGCGCGGGCATGCAGGCGGCGAGTAATGGTTGACTCGCTGTCCGACCATGAACCATGCCCGACCCGGTTCATGGTCGGACAGCGAGTGATGGTCGGACGGCGCGGTGTTTTCCACGCTGACAGTCCCTCCCGCCCTGCCCTGGGTATGCCTGGAGTAAAGAAACCGGGACCAGAACCAATGTATGGTTATTTTTTTATTTTAAATTCTCTCGATGTTGAGCAGAATAAACAAGTTTTTTTATTTTATTTTTGTAATGATAATTATCTTAATTTTTTATTAAATAAAGAAATAGTTAAAATCCAATCTTCCTTTAAATTGTCTTAACAATATCACCCCTGATCACCCCTATATTCCTTCTCTAAACTGATGGACGCGAAATGGTCCACGGGTGGACGCAATTTGGATTTTTTGGACGCAAACTGGGTAAAACGCCTAATTTTGACATTTTTCTGTTTAAAACAAAAATACGAGAAGTTTCGAACAAAACTGAAAGCTGATATTAAAATAGACTATATAACGAACGCATTTACATAATTTTTTTATTGAAACTGGTGTTGGGACATTTTTATTTTCTCCTTCAAACTTGTCAACTGCACTAAATGGACGCAAACAGGCGAAATGACCCTACCTGCATCCCAATTGAGAACGACAGGCAATTCAAGGTGATGAACTTATGGGTCGGGACAGCTAGGATGGGCACGGCCTATAGTAAATTAATTACCACAAACGTGCGGGCTGATTGATCGTACTGTGCGAGGCCCGGCGCGCCTCGGGTCGCGCCTTCGTACTCCGCCCTGCTGACCGTGGCTAATTGCTCCGAGCCAGTTGAAAAACTTGCTCCATCCGCCTTTATGGCAAACTCGCTCTCGGATGGAGTTTTGAACGAATTTTGTCGAACAATATTAAAAGCTAGTCTTTTGATGTTCGAACACCAAGTCTCACCATATCTTTAAAATAAAAAACAATGTATTAATAAGCTAGGATACTATGGTTCCGCTAAAATTCATGTTACTTATTATCCTGTAAAAAATTGGGATCCTTTTTATGTTTTCAGCATCAAAAGATTTCTTATTGACGGTTTCATTAGGGTTCTTTACCTGCTACATTGCATGAATAACTATTCGATTACCTGCCTTAGTCAGACCTCGAAACCTTGTACGAATGTCGAGTTTTTAAACATTCAAAGCTGATGAAAAAAAGTGGTTGAGAAACTAGAAGTGCTCTCAGGGAAATTGGCGTTATTTTAATGTACTTATGTGCAGTTACCTAGGTCAAGAAAGCATGACAAGCGAAACGGATATTGTACCGAATCGAGATTATTACACGAGTTTTTGTTTGTCTTGATATCCGTTGAGAAGCCGTCGAGTTTCACTTCGCTTAATTCTATCATACGCGCACGATTCACGCCAGCCATTGTTTTCACCGTAATCATTTTCTGATAGGATTTCTCGAAAAACTGTTTTTTACTCTTCCTACAAATTAAGGAATACGTAATCATCATCAAGTAAGGAATAACTTCCTGTTCTGTGTCCCAAACTCTCTTTGAATACTAGAAAACAGAAGTATTAGTAATACTAATAACTTAAGAAACCTCTTGCCACTGAACATAATAGAATCTATTTTTGCTAATCTCGTTATAACACGCTTGCCAAGATCTGATAAACTACAGATTGTTCGTTTATCGGCACTGTAATTCTAGCCTTAAAAAAATGCGTCTTATAAGGGTTCAAGATCGGTAGAACTTGGTAGGTTTGTCGTCCAAATAGGTCAGACAAACGTACGGTAGAATGAACTCTGGCAAATGCAATGAAACAAATTAAAAATTACTCTGCGTTGGTTTTTTTACAGCTTGAAACGGGCTGAACCGATTTTGATAAAACGTCTAACCATTGTTAGAAAAACCAGCTTCAAATAACAAAAAAACGCATTTAAATCGGAGGTGCCATAGACAGACAAACGAACAGACTGATACACACATGGCGGTCAGACTAACTCCTCTTATGCGTCGGGGGTAAAAAAATATGTCTGGTAGTAGTTCTGGGCTATCAATACATAGATGGAACCTTCAAATTGTTCAATGTACAGATGTGTGAAGTAGACAAGATAACGGCGGCAACACGACGCGAGTACCGGCAGCGAACTGGCCTGCTTACCGCCTAACCAGGTCACGGGGAACTTATAGTCCGCCTGCCGTCTATCGTGCGTGTAATAAGTGACGTGACATAATTCTATTGTAAGATTTCCTCCAGAAGACTCAGGATTAAAAGGTGCAAGAATATTGACTATTTTGTCAGCTTCTTCAGTTGGATGTATTTCCGACGTGCATCTTTACAGTTCTGAAGGCCGTTCTGAAGATACAGCGCAAGTTTTATGGAGTGTAAAAATCGATAAATGTTTCCTTCAACCCTGGATGGAGCGGATGGGGCTGTACCCTGTTACTGGCAAAATACCCCCTCTTTCTTCACATGCCCTTTGCGATCTACGGCTACGGGGCTATGGGGCTTTTATGAGCGTCCCGGTGTCTCGGAAGATCGATATTAAAACCTAGCGTTGAAATAATCATACAGCAGTCCTCTTACGCCACACCAAGAAATAAACTGTCGTCTTTCAAATGTTTCTGTCTTCGATTACTGTTCAAATTCACACATTGAAGCTTTCGAGACTCCCCGCGTTGTATGACCTGAGATACCAGTTAGTTGCCAGTCAGCCATTAACTACAGAGGTTTTTGCTCCATCATCGTCGAGCGATAATTGATGTCTTGAGAAAGGAGCTGAGTTAGACTGATATCGGATTAATATTTTAAGTTGGCACTGATAAAGATATGGAGCTCGGTGTCGGGTCACGACAGACTAATCACCTGTTGGATAAATTGTATAAACATCAATATCTATGCCCCAAATAGATTTACGGTATCCAGCACATTTATCGCGTTATTTCTAGTTGCCAAGATCCATACTTATCCTTGTTGACAATTTATATTTTGTGCTTTAAGAAGGCTACCCCCCCTTTGTGGCTGTTTGGCTGTTTTGTGTTTCATGAAAAGCGAGTAAGGAGCTGTGTCAAAGGTATGGTAGAATTCTGGTTTGCTTTGAAAGCATGCTAAAATTAGCATTCTTCTACTAAGTTCGGTAATTGCGGCTGTGTTTCTATAGGTCCAGGTTCAGTGAAGGACATTATGTCTGTGTTATTTGAATGTGAGGCACCTTCCCGCACCTCCTGTTTGTTCCATTTCGCTGTTTCATCGTTCAAATTCCTACTTTATGAAAACCAGTTTTCCTTATCTGTTCCCCTAATCCAGAGCGCGTGGTAGGCCGTGTCGTCACGACTCACGCTGTGTGTTCGCATAACAAGTTTGTTTCCAGCTATCTTTACTATATGTTGTTTGATAACGCCTGTTTTGGGAATAGAGAACTCATGTGTACCAAACATTTGGTGTGAGTAAAATATTGCGATATTAAAAATAAGTCCATTAAAAATATTTATTATTGAAAATGCTGGCACATGCTACCATTACAAAATCTAGGTTTATTTGCTCATAAAAGGGCGTTTCAGAGAAATGTTGAAAGTCATTAACCTGAATTTCGCTTAGAGCTCCTGCTAAGGCCCAATTTGGCCAGATATCAACAAGCATTGATTAGGAACTAGGGCAACTATTATAACCGTCCATACAAATGAAGTGGTGGACGCTGAATAGTAGCCAATGTTGCCATTGTTTAGTTCATCAAACATGAATTGCCATATCACAACGTCTAATTTGTAAATCAGTACAATGATGAAACTTTTTAGCCTGGGGTTGATGGTCTTTTAATAAATTCTAAATCACCTATTGATACGGCACATAACAACAAGGATTAGGCACCTTGGTAAATTATGGGTGTGCAAATACTAGCCTCGGATCCTTGTTTAGGAACAAAGGCGAGGCAGCCATTACTTCTTTATTTATAAAACAAGCGGTGAAGTTTCTATTGGTGCTCGTAACTTGACAACAGGCGACTCGCGAGGGGCACGTGTATCGTCAATGTATTCATAGGTACATACCTTATTTTTCTCACGAACTCCTAAGACATGTTTGATGTTCACGTTCTCTACCGCCAAATTAGATCGTTGTCGTCAACTCAAACCTACGGCAATCAAGCAAATGAACCAGTTTAATTCAAAACAACAATAGAAAGCTAAATGTAGCCTTATTGCCACTAATGTTGAGCTATTTCACAAGTTTACTCTTCTTTGTACAAGTTTCAACCTATAACGGCAGACAACTGACAAAGCCGACTGTTTTGTATATTTGTTCCGTAATTGTACTGTCAGTTTAATACCTCGACAAATTGTAGAATTATTCCGAACAGATTAATACCTGGATTTTAAACCTTGTGGAACTATAGTTTCGAGTAATTTTGGGAGTAGATTAATAAAAAACTTTAAAAAAAAATGTAACCGCCTTCAAAAACAACCATAAAAAACGTTGAAAAATCCTATAAAATTACTTTTCTTTCGGAAGTCGGTGCCTTTGTTTTCTTTATTTCATTGTCTTTTTTTGCCACCGACTTCCGAAAGAAAAGTTATTTTATAGGGTTTTTTAACGTTTTTTATGGTTGTTTTTGAAGGCGGTTGAATTTTTTTTTAAAGTTTTTATTTTACTCTTCTTAGTTTAAATATTCATCCCGAATTCTTGTCAAATACAACATGTGCACTAGAATTTTGTAATCCATAACACCGGTAATAACATCGGTCATGTACACAATAAGCTAATAAAATTCCCTATCTCGAAAACTACTGAACCGATTTTGATGAAACTTGCAATATTCCCTAAGTTAAATTATACCTAGTACACACGGCTACGCATCCAGTTATACAAAACCAGTTTACAGTGGTCTCGCTTTGTATGGTCTTTCCGCATATTCAACGATCAGCTTATACTGGTTTTGTATAGCTTGATGTGTAGCCGTGTGTACAACAAAAAAAGAATTACTTAAATCGGACTTGTAGTTCCAGAGATATGCGAACTCAAACTAAATCAGTCGATGCCTACTTCTTACCATTAAGGAGTTCTACCTTCCATCAGCAGCTCAGCTACATGAAATTATGATTACCATACGCAAGTACTTAAATTACTTCCTAAAATTTGTGAAAAACGATGTGTCGGCCTATAAAATTCGAGGGTTGCCCTCGATTTCTCCAGGATCCAATCATCAGATCACAACTTGGTGACTATGGGACCACATATGGAGTACCTCCTTTAGAACAAAAAAAGAATTTTAAAAATCGGTCCGCAATTGGCGGAGGAGTAATCGCGTAACAAATACTTATACAAAAAAAAAAAAAAAACCATACCGTCGAATTGATAACCTCCTCCTTTTTGAAGTCGGTTAAAAATAATCTAGAACATGTGTAAAAAGAGGGACGGGCTGGAAAGGCAAAACAAACAATGTCAGTGATTTGGCGTCACGTCAAAACGTTAGTTCTGCGTATCGCACGGTATCTAATGATAGTCGTCGCACCGCGATTAATTGGCAACAGTGTGCTGGACACGGGTTCCCCATGGTTCTGCGGTTCACGCAGGTCACTCAACCTCGCGGTGTTTATCAGGGATCCCTAACATTTTGGCGGTGCGTACACGCCGTTTACGTGCCATTGACATTCGGGACTCGGTTTTGCATCGGAAATAGCACACGCTGATATTATTATAACCCCGACGATACAGGGGGACTTTATTTTTATCGTGGGTTCAATTAGCGAGTAAGTGCGTCGTTCATGCTGTTCGGCAGTCCGCTTTTAGCTGGAACTGTCGATGGAACGTATCGTATCATGCGTTCTGCGCTAGTTACTGCTTTATTGCACCATAAATTACCAAATGTTTGATTAACTATCGGCAGTAGCCCTAAAAATGTTTTATTCGTCGCTCTCATTCAGATTTACTACAAAAATATAAATAGTGTTTCGGGTTATCGACTTCAATATTTATGTTATCGTTCAGTTCCCGATGAATAAGGCCGATAAATAAATATAATCGACATCCAAGCTCCAAATAATCATTTATTTATTTGCCCATTCAAAATTTCTTTCATGATGATTCAGCCTTAGCTGAAAGAATGCACAATTAACCTGATTAAATCATTAGTCTCCTTTGTCATCGTAGTTTACACTCAAGGCCGTGACTTAAATGTCGAGAAATTGGACTTTTGCCTATTCTGTAATACAACACTGTACTAAAAATAGTGCTAAACTAACAACAGTTTAGCAAATGTTACATTTTGGGATCGATTTTACTTACAATAGTTTCATCAAACCCCAACGTAGAAGCGGAGTAAGCCAAAAAGGGAAAATTTTGAAAATATCGTCAACAATTAAACCGTCATTACGTTTCATTTCGTTCACGGGTTGCAAATTACCCTCCTGCCTCCATGGAGGTGGAAGTTAGACGCGGGCGTTGGGATGGGAGCCTACTGGATATTTTATTGTATCCCGTCTCACCCCGGGGGCTTTAGAAACTGCCGTACCTACTACCACGTACTTTGGCCGCCTTTAGTGACTTTGGTTAAGATATTTTCTTCCATTTTGGGTCGCATTAGAAGCGCGATAAGCGTAGAACCATGTTTTCAATTAAGTCGTTCCTACGTTGCTGAATTTTCCCACATATCGACGGTAATATATCACAGATTTCTGCATTATTCTTGTCACAAAAGTAACATGACATGAATGTGTGTGAAAAACGACAGGCGTTTGACGTAAAACTGCGAAAAGGCGAATACGAAAATTCAATTTTTAAGCTGCGTGCTATCGATCACACATGTGGTTCGACGCACGACGCTAGCTGTGTCGCTAGTTTCCTCCCGGAGCTTATGCGTGTGTGACGCACGGGACCGCACACGAAGTCCCAGCCCCTGCCCTGCCTGTACATCAATCACTTCCTAATCGAATTTATGAACGTTTGAACACTGTCTGCCATGTCCTGTTGCCCTGGTATTTACACTGACAACTCACTACCGCCTATTTAGAGATTCTACAATTATATTAACAAGGTCGTGCACTCTTCTTCCTCTTATAAGGTTTGTCATGTCGTGTCTTTATATAACTGTAACCCTGGGATATGGTGTTGACCTCACATATTACGTCATTGGCTCACAAATATTCCGGGATGAACTTCTAAGGTTTAACAATACCATGCTAAGTGTTGATATTTACAACTGGATCGGAAGGTGTTTACCAGGATCTCGGATAAGTCCGATCCCTACCTACGTAATGTTGACGAAACTATTTTCAATGTGTGTTAGTATTATGTAATTCTAAGCGCTTGCTAATGAGGTACCAGCTCGTTAATTCTGTTTGTGCAGTCGCTCTTACAGGACTGAAGGTGACCGGTATACCGGTGACTCGGTAATCAAACGATACAATTTATCACGTCTTTGTCTTTAACTTAAATGGGAAGCTAAAATTTTGTATTCTGCTTACAAACATTAATATTCGAAAACATGTTTTTGAATTAAAAAGTTAGAAAGCCATGAATTAAACAAGACTTGCTGCTCATTTGTGTTTCTAAATTAACTTAGTTGGTAATGTCGCAGCCCTGGAGAGTGGAGCCCGCTGTTTTAATCATATTCTTTAGTCGAGGACTGTTCTAGCGCGTTTTGTATGCAAGGAGCGTGACCCAAGTTTCCGTTTTCGGCCCCCATGTGAAAACGTTTACACAATGTCAAATTGCCTACCTGGCCGCTTGCAAAACACGGCCTTCCTGCGGGGCCGGGCATTGTCGACGAATGCCCGATGTTAATATCAACGATAACTGTATCTGACTGCTCATTGTTCGTAGTTTTTGTCTTCAGTAGGTAATTGTGAAATTTCCCATTTGTTAGTACGCCAACGGGCAAATGAGGAATTCATATGGTTTTGTGTCAATCGGTGTATTGTTACGCCGTATTTGCTCGAAACAAAGGATTTAACATTTCTAACATTATTTACACGTAATATGCGTGATAAATTACGCGGTTTTGCTCGTTATAATTTATAACGGGTGATTAGTCAATTTCAAACAACACTGAAATTCAGTTAAATCTGAATGAGTAACTATTTATTTCAAACTAGCTTTTACCCGCGGCTTCGCTCGCGTAATCAGTCGAAAATCTAAGAAGATTTATACAAACTTTCATCCCCTATTTTATCCCCTTAGGGGTAGAATTGATCAAAACCCTTAATTAGCGGATGCCTACGTCATAACATCTAACTGCATGCCAAATTTCAGCCCGATCCATTCAAATCTAAGAAGATTTATACAAACTTTCAACCCCTATTTTATCCTTTTAGGGGTGGAATTTATCAAAATCCTTTCTTAGGAAATGCCTACCTCATAATAGCTTTATGCATGTAAAGTCTCAGCTCGATCGGCTTAAAAATGACAAAGTTTCATACAAATTTCATCCCCTATTTTATCCCCTCGGGGGTAGAATGATCAAAATACTTTCTTAGCGGATGCCTACGTCATAACATCTCCCTGCATGCCAAATTTCAGCCTGATCCGTTCAAATGTAAGAAGATTTGAAACAAACTTTCATCCCCTATCTTATCCCCTTAGGGGTGGAATACATCAAATTTCTTTCTTAGGGAATGCCTAACGTTATAATAGCTTTATGCATGCAAAGTCTCAGCCCGATCGGTTTGAAATTGACAAAGTTTCATACAAACTTTCATCCCCTATTTTATCCCCTTAGGGGTAGAATTGATCAAAACCCTTAATTAGCGGATGCCTACGTCATAACATCTAACTGCATGCCAAATTTCAGCCCGATCCGTTCAAATCTAAGAAGTTTCATACAAACTTTCAACCCCTATTTTATCCTTTTAGGGGTGGAATTTATCAAATTTCCTTTCTTAAGAAATGCCTACCTCATAATAGCTTTGTGCATGCAAAGTCTCAGCCCGATCGGCTTAAAATTGACAGTTTCATACAAACTTTCATCCTTTATTTAACTCCGTGGGGGTAAAATTGATCAAAATCCTTTCTTAGCGGATGCCTACGTCATATCATCTACCTGTATGCCAAATTTCAGCCCTGATCCGTCCAAAATCTATGAAGATTTATACAAAATTTCATCCCCTATTCTATCGCCTTAGGGGTAGAATTTATCAAAATCCTTTCTTAGGGGATGCTTAAGTCATAGTAGCTTTGTGCATGCAAAGTCTCAGCCCGATCGGTTTAAAATTGACAAAGTTTCATACAAACTTTCATCCCCTATTTTATCCCCTTGGGAGTAGAATTGATCAAAATCCGTTCTTAGCGGATGCCCACGTCATAACATCTACCTGCATGCCAAATTTTAGCCCGATCCGTCCAGTGGTTTGGGCTGTGCGTTGATAGATCACTATATCAGTCACCTTTGAGTTTTATATACTCGTCAAAACAAAATAAGGGCCACTTTTTAAATTGCACTTTAAACAAGTAATATTGCTCTTATTCTGGGTACATAATAAATACTAAATATCTTGTTATGGTTTCTTTCAAGTAATAATATTGTTTCTACTGCATAATTGGAAATACATAACTTTTTTTTTATTAGATATTTGAGATTACTTAGAATTTACGGTATGGTGTTTTTTAATTTTTAAACTTCTAACGGAGTTTTCTTCGACTAATACAGCAAGCAGGCTATAATGATCTTTCAATCTCATAATGTCATGTATTCGGAGACATATGGACGCAAAAACAGCCACTTGAGGTGTCACCTTAATCCAGGGGGCCCGTAACCAGAAGAGGTAGGTTTAATGGTGGAATATTCCCAACGAGTGGTTCAAAATGCTTGAAACTGGTCTTAAATGACGGGTAATATCACCAGACGCCGTGATCAAGGAAGAAAGTAAGTAAGTAAAGCCCAAGAAGACCATAAAGTTTGTTTAACCGCGCAAATAGAGCGAAAATCTACTGCGCGGACCGTACAAACTCCATCGCGTCGAGCTACAGGCACCCCTATAATTGATTACACTATTCCGAATCGACTCCATAAAGACTAACAATACTCAAGAAGATGCTTGGTTCGCCTCCAGTTAACTGCAGCGTATGGTGCAAATCGTGAAACATTTGCGAAGGAGAAAATTTATTGAACTGTTTTGACTGGGCTTCACTGCTTTTATTGATGACTGCTGGGTTATTTTTTTTTCAATAAAAACTGATTCATAAGAGTGTAGAGAAGATCTAAACAACAGGTTTCAGATCCTTGCAATCTTAAAACAGACTGTTCTGGCGAGTTCTGAGTTATGCTCTGGGGCGGTTATCTCTATCACGCAAAACTGAGCTCGCACTTCGTAACGAGGGTGCTGTAACTCCTCAAAATTGCGTAGAGAATGTGGTGCAACTCCACATTATCCCATTCGCACAGCAAGGAATACCTGAGTTCTTCTTGAAGCAGGATAATGCTCGAGCGAACACGACGCGACTGACAGTGCACACATTCCCTTACGGTCGAATTACGATGTTAGTGGACACTCAGAATTTTTACCTGAGTTCTATTGAGCATTTAAGAGATGAGTTAAAGAAGAGTGAAAAAGAAAGTAAAATTCCCATCAACACGCAGCTGGATCTCATAAATTGTCTGAAAACTTGCTTTGAGTACTTGGTAGAGTATCCCAAAAGAAAATGTTCGGTATTTAATCCAGACCATTCCACCTCCCATAAAATGAGCAGAACAGAGAGAACAGAGTTAAAAGAGAAGCTTAAAAGAACACTTTGGAACATTAAAGGCGTTATTTTTTCGATTTTTTATGTGTTATGTAACTTGATACATTCCTGCAATTCCTCACTTTTCATTCAATTTGGTTTATTTTAACGATTTATTGAAATACGTATTTAATTTTTGTGTATTTCCATCTAAAACCATTAATATTAATCAGATTTAGTCATTTTAACTAGTAATATTTAAACATTATTTAATAAATCGATAAAAACCAGGTGGCCCTTATTTTGTTTTGAGTAGTATATATTTAGATTATGTAAAGGCTTGCTTCAGAGATAGTAGGAAACCTTCCCTTGGGACGTAAACCATGGATTTCCATTACTCCTAAGCTATTAGGCAATAAAATTTAACAACTTTAATAATCTACGCTGGTTTATAACATAATGTTTAAGTGGGTATTGTTAATATGTTTCCCTCATAACTCGAGGACCGTTAGACGCCGGATACAGTTGGTCACTGCGGTGTTAATACTATGACGTCACTCATGCTTCCCACCGAATTGTACTCATTAGGTCATTGACACACATTACTTACCTCCCAGAGTTCGCTGAGCCAATTTAGCTTAATGCATGTTATTATGGATTCCGTTTGGATTTGAATCAGCAAAAAATTGCACCGTCCGAATGAATCTTGGTCGATAATACGTTTATGTACTGAAATAAACACCGAATTCCGCAGGTATTGTACCTATTCCAAATAATTATATTTGCATCGTGCCCCTGTCGTGCGGAAAAAGTCTCATTCCCTAATTCCCTATAGAAGTGCTCTGTCGTTGACTGGATATTTCACCGCGACACTGATCTCTTTTCCTCTTCTATATCGACTTTATCCGCAATTAGTCTGGTTTTGAAAAATCATGTCATATTGTGTAGGTATATACAGGGTGGAATTTTGTAATGCCACCTGGAGGGAAAGTACTCTTAATACTGCAGATAGAAAATTTTACTCAAAGGAAACATTCCTTTATTTTTGAATAGAAAGCAAACTGCATTCAAAGATTTTCGAAAATTCTCTTCTCCCACACCCGGGAATCGAACCGGCTAAAATCTGGACTGGTACAAACGGCACAATCAGATGGCCTGCGAGATCGCCCGATCTCACCCCATTAGATTTTTTTGTGGGGATATGTAAAAAATCAAATTTACATGAAATCTTATGCGAATGACAACGAGTTGAGAGTTAAAGTTCAGAATACGATTTATAATATTCACCACAATACTTTATTAAAGGTTACTAGAAATGAATTCGTTAAAAGAATAAATTTGTGTATCCAAGAGAATGGAGCCCATTTCGAGCAACTAATTAGTTAGGTAGTTTACCATTTTTTGTAAATAATTAAATTAATTCAAGATTTCCTGGTTTTCCTTTTATTTAATTTATCATGTTTGTTAGAGAGATTTCATACTTATAATTGACCCTAACGATCGATGCAATAAAAGAACAGGGTATAAGTTTTTCAGATTTTAGGCGGTTCGATTCCCGGGTGTGGGAGAAGAGAATTTTCGAAAATCTTTGAATGCAGTTTGCTTTCTATTCAAAAATAAAGGAATGTTTCCTTTGAGTAAAATTTTCTATCTGCAGTATTACGAGTACTTCCCTCCAGGTGGCATTACAAAATTTCACCCTGTATACTTTCCTAAGTATTTTGTACTAGTCAAATTCCAATCTTACATTGTTATCATGGCAGGCCAAATAGCACGCAGAACTGATGGCCGATGAGGCCGTAGGGTCTCAAATGAAGACCACGCAGCCTAGGACCTCCACCTAGAAAGTGGGCAGTCGATCTGATGAAGACCACGAGATCTTATCATAAACTGTTATTTACACGGAGTCACGCCTCAAGCATCACGGAATATGGTTGAGGAGTGGCGTCATGTCATGGAATACGTGGCTGATCGTAAAAAATTGCGCTTTCAAGTAGATGTCTGATATTCTAGCTCCCTGTAAGAGTATATCATGAGAAACACCAGAACTGAAACTCTACAAACAATTTAAAGAGTCCCATAGCGTGACAGTGTCACTACCAAGCGAGCTAGTTCTGAAACGGATGTAACACCCATATACGTCTCGCGTTGTAAATTCGCGCGATGACAGGGCGCGCGCGTTCCGATGCGTCGTCGCCTCGGTTCGTTCGGAATCCTTAATTTAACTACTCTCGATGCAGGCACTGCCGGAGATGCAGGCGGAATGAGCTTCCCGCCTGTGATTGCATTCGCACCCGCTTCGTGACTCCAAATTAATGTCGCATCTTACGTTGCTTGACGTGGAACTCGGCCCCATAGATTCTGTGTCCTGTCTCGTCTAAGCTGGCTTTTATTGCCAGGTCTAGATTGGATGGGACCTTAGGTTTTATGGTAATTTAAACTTTTGTGTTGAGCTTTGAATCGAGGTGTTCAAACTTTGGTCTTTTGGTTGTATGTATGTGCTAATATTTTCATTAATTGTTTCAGGTAAGCATCCATTCTAGGGATGCATCGATACGCCTTTTCGCCGATACGATACCGATACCGATATTCTTATAAAAATATCGGCGATACCGATACCGATACCGATACGCGTATTGTGAATTAAAATAAAATAAATAAATCACAAGTCAGATTATTTTTTTATTAATATTAAAAGTAGTGTCATTGGTAATTGATTAGATAATTATACATTTTAGTTATCAAAATTAATAAGATTTTTGTTAAAAAAATAAAGTATGTAATTTTAAATTTTTCGGAGAATGGAGATTTCGCAAGTCTGTTTCAAGAAGGTTTCCCCGGGAATAGTTCGTGCTTCGTTTGCAACAAAATAGATGAGACAACACGCTCTTTAACACTACATTTTTAAATTAAAAAGTATCGTTGAATCGGTTATAAAATATCGTCGATACCGATATATCGGCTAACCCGAAATATCGCCGATATATCGGTATCGGTATCGGTATCGGATGCATCGCTAATCCATTCCATGATCAATATTGCAGCGATAACGTTTTAAACGTAAGTGAATCAAAATTAATTGGTTTCACAATACTCCAAAAATACACCATTTAAATTAAAAAGACAATAATAATGACATTTTTATACTTTTAATAGTTGTTTTAAATCACGCTTGCCTGCAGTCATTTCAAACTATCTTTCTGAAAGTGATTGAAATAATTACTGAATTCGAATTTATCACTTATTTACTCAACACGATAGGAATAAAACCGTCACGAATTGAATTTAATAGTCGTGCAGGTGTTCATTAATCATTTGTTTCGTCCTATAACTACAAAACGTGTCCTTTAGGAAGTCATATCTGTTGCCTGCGGCTTCGTCCGCATGTAACTGATACTCGTATAAAGGTGATCCAGGTTATAAATTATCTGTGTTCCAAGTTTCATCCATATCTATGCAGTAGTTTTTGCTTGAAAGTGTAACAACAAACGTCCATCCATCAATTAGTACGTTTGTTAGACACTCTGTATTTTATTGTCTAACACAATAAAATACATGGTGTATAATAACGAAGTGTTGAATAGAGCTGGTCAAACAAGATCCTATTCTGGTCTACCATAAGAATTGTAACCGGATCTGGTGATCAATTCCAGATCTGAGTAGGTAAGCTTCGCTATCCAGTTGTTGTAGGGTGTAAAGTTTCCGTGTCGCCGCGGCGCGTCTCTCACACAATGAAAATTCTCACATTCAAGTTCCACCCGACGCAACATTACACTAGAATGTGGAATCATAGACCATGGTACTGAACACGGCTGCGAACGCCTTTTATGACCACATTAACGGCCATTTTACGACGCTAACTGACAACTAAAACTAATTTTGAAAGTTATTCCTGGCAACAAAGTTCTAATTTCTTGTCCAATTAATAGAATTATGCCATGTGGCATATTTTGAAGAATTTGGTTCACGTTCGAATAACACTCTATACTATAGATTTTCAATCTGTAGTGTTTCGCTGGTTGCGCCACAAATATTTTCTCGATGAAAGAGATAAAGCTTCTCTGTACGACACGGGTTACGTGCGAGTTGGTAGAAAACGTCATAAGTACATATTTTTAGTCTAGGACATGCCAGTTTCCTCACGATGTTCTGTGTAAATACGTGTTTTACCGATTGTTAATTAAAGTTATTGAGAAACAAGCCCACTTACTTCCAAAGCACTGCAGTCTTGCAAAACAATGCCTTAATAACTTAGTTGCTTAATCACGTCGCCGTAACTACAAAGTACTTATTAAACTAGATTAGATGAACTTTAGTTATAGTGATCAGATATTGTCTGATGCTACATCTTAGGGCCAATTTCTCTAATTAAACTTAACGCGATCAGCTCATCTAAACCCAGTTTTAAACGCTGTCAATGTCAAATGTCAATAGTTCTTATAATGATGACACTGAGTTTATTCGATGACATTTTTTTTGCAGTTCTTGCCTTTCCAAGATATCCACAATTAGTCCTGTACATTTCCTTTCTCAAAAACCTGTGGCAATATGTATTCGTTATGCTTCTATTGAAAGATTCTTTCATGTGAAAAGCGTCACGTCCCATCGCGGTCACAAAGGAAACACCGGCTGACGAACCATTTATAACAATAATAGTGGGGCAGGGACTAGACTGGCCCCTGCGATTGATTGATCGAAGCGAAGCACGACTGCACTCAAGTGCTTCGAGATGAGGCGGTTTTATTCGCCCTTTTGCTCAAAACAAGACATCAAAACTAGGAATCGTAGTTCGGCTATAGATGCCCTTGTGAGTTCAGAAGGCATAAGGCATAAGCACTGTTCGAATATTTTTGATTACTTAGTTGATTATGGAATAGAACATAGGGATCAAAGGCCATTTTTTATCTATTTGGTTATCGACCACAATACTTCTTTCCCTATTCACAACACAGCTGCTAAAAACGTGACCGTTTTCCTTGTTTATTTGCTTATAGAAACGTTCAGTTCAGTTCTGGTATTAATACAATTTTATTATAAAATAGTCGGAGCAATGAGCGGGGTAGATTTGTGTTTGATACGTGTGAAGTGAAGCCAGGCAGCGAGGCGGCAGATGCGGCGGAGGTCACCGCACTCGGGACCAACGCAGCTGGATATTAAAGCCCGCCGCCAGTTTTTGTGCTCCCGGACTCCACCGTCTAGGAACGAAACGAAACACTACTAAGATAACGTCTTCCATGGAAAAACGATCCGATCACACACTGCTAACTCAAATGTATCTCGAAACATTTCATTTTTATATCGCCGCCTAATGCGTTACGAATTTAAAATTCAAGATATATTTTTTCCTTTTATCTCCGCTGAACGGGCACTTCGTGACTTGCCCGGTCTATGCGGTCGACGGCATGGCGTAATTTTCTCGTTTTAAGTGGTCATTAGTTCCACAGGGACAGGGACTTTGTCTGTCGCACGACCATTAACTATACACGCATACCCGCATGCTTACCCTAAACCGTTCGAAAACATCATTCTCATATTATGACGAACGTGGTAAAGCCTGTGAAATAATAAAAACAAAAACGTGTCTCAAAGGTTTCGTTCGAGGGAGCGCAACTATGTTTCGCTGCTAAAGCGGAGATACTTTATCATTAGTTGGGCGAGGGTTTTTGCGATGTGAATAGCGTGCCCCTACGCTGGCGGTGCTCGCCGGGTGCGCTGCTCCGGGTTTGGGGTGCGTTCACCGCAGCCACGCGATCGATGCCCGGCCCCAGGCCAACTCCGTACAAAGACCCACCTACCAGAGCTCGTTTTCATTTAATAATAAAAATAAAGCCCCACACTACTACCAACGACACAACTCTCGAGCACCACACTTACCCTATCATAATCGTCACGGGACTGTATTGATTTTTTTTCGGCACTTTAAGCTCGGCAAAGCAATTGTTATTGAAAGAATTTATAGTTCCACTCAAAAGTGGCAGGCTGCTGGGAAACCGCTTCCACTTACATTTTCCCACAGTCTCCCTGTTATACAGCATCCATTTATCGATAACATTGTGGTTTTGGTTCATAGTATTAATGGTCTAAGTGAGTTCCGTCACGCCAGAGCGCCCAGACGAAGTTTCATTTTCAATAAGTGTTGCGTGTAACAAATAATTCGTAAAATTGCTTACTCATCGATATGAGTCGATACCGGATCGTCGGGGCGGAGGTGTGAACGCTTTCATGTATTTTAATTTGATGTGATTAGTTAATCTTCGTAATTTTAGTGCGGCCAACGCGAACAGAGGTAATTGTGAAGGGACCGAGATAAGCGAGTAACTACCGATGTCGAGACTCGAGAGCTTCTCCGAACGGACGACCTACAAACTGGTTTGTTACAGGTACACGGCTAAAAATTATACGTAGACAAAACCCAAACCCGAATTTCGACACCGTAGGATGGTCCTTTGACAAAGGCGCATTCCGATCGCGTATCACCCTGGCACAAAGGAGATCTCCTGAAGTATTGTCGTGGTGGAGCCCGGAGGTAATAATAATGTGCTGGTGAGCCGGCTTTGTGAGAAACTCGGTGGAAACTTTTGGCGAATAAATAAGATTAGTAAAATTCCGGTTTCCTTTTGCAAGTTAAGATTTAGCTTTAACAAATTATACAGCGGAGGACCCAAAATCACAAGTAAGGAGGAGCTATTTATCTGCTCACGGTCCCTTTGGCCTCCCCTGTATTATAAGTACGGAGGGAATCGATATTACCACTCCTGTCGTGTGATCGTGTCCCAAGAGTCACGCTTGCCTCTACCCGGAGTATATTTTTGTCTGTTTCATTTTATCTCGAGTTATTATTCTTTCCTTGAACCATATTGCAAGCTCACTTAATTTATGTACGACGCCAGGGACCTACGGCATTCAGCTTCGCGAACAAGATACGAGTTAAGTACTTTACAACTTAACATACAAACTTGTGTACTGACAAAAGCCTCTGGAAGATAATGTCGTAACTCTTATTCCAAAGGGAACGCTTATGGGAGATGTTTTTGTAATTTCCGAAAAGCGCCTTACTGATACTATAAACTCGCGCATCGGATCTTCAAAGGCTAGGTTTGTTTAATAACTTTCGTGCTCGCTCGTAAATTGCTTCTCACCGGCCCCTCGGACGATTTAACGGCCCTTTACACGAGTAAAGTGCACTAAGACTATGAAGAAATTATGCTTTACAGCGCTGTTCGCCTTTTGTGTTCATTAGTTTCTGTAATGAACTTACCACTTTTTATTTGGGCAAATAAACTTGGTATTTTTATAGAAACTGCAGTATGCCTCTCACTATTTTTTTTCTCATTTTCGTTTATGGCAGTCCAAATATAAAATCTATGATGCGATCCCTTTTCGAGGTTCGGCGGTCCCGAAGAGTGATTGGAATGCCCGCCGGAAACCGCATCAGGTAAAGCGATGCAACCAACCCAGTCTGTGTAATAAAGCAGGGATCACACTGCGCGTCGCCTTGCTGCGAAAAAGGCACATTAGAATAAATTAACTCAAAATGATGACGAACCGGCGCGTCCGGTTGTGTTTTATTCGGGTGATGGTCTCGTAATTAATAAGGTAGACATACTGCTGAGTCGACGGATGAATTTTATGTTTCGAGAGCGGAAACGAGATTTACTGTCACGGGGTCGATAACAGCAATGACAACTTAAACTGGAGCATTTTTGGCTCTCCGTGCATTCTCTAAAAAAATTAATCTCTAACTGCCACACTCAGAGAGGTTCATTAAATTAGTCCTAATTAGTACTTAACTAATTACCATTAAATCTGTTAATGAACGATACATCCCAGAGACAAAATTTAAGGGTTCATTAGTTAATGACAACTTTAAGTATCCCTAGGGAAGAGTAACGTCAAATTGTCTTTGAGATTGCTTATCGATAAGAGCTTAGTGTAGCCACACTTGAAAATATGATATTATTAAGTAGCGAAAAACTTCATTTAAATACATAAAAACCTTTTATATTAACAATATAAATAAAAATTCGTTCATTTCCCGATCGTTTTTACATTCAAACAAAAAGAAACAGCTATTTTCATGTAAATAAAATAAAGTACACGGGCACTTTTTTTTCTGGCATCACTAACTGTCAATGTTGTCAACTGTCAGAGAAGGTTATGTTTACAGCTTGTGTTGCGTTTCAACCGCCAAGAAAGAAAATTCGTGTTTAAAGTTTAAAAGCTTTATCTTAACCTTATATCATGGTAAGTTTCGTTCTATGTACATTCAATGAATCTTATAATATGTCAGTAGCTAAACATCACATGTATTTGAAGAAATTAAATTGTGTTTGTTTCATTTTAGGAGTCTACAGGAACAAAAACACCACGCAAACGTGTGGCTAATTTCACCGCCGATGAAAAGGCTTTATTGGCACAATTAATTAAAAAGAGACCAATCGTGGAATCCAAAATAACAGATGGCAAGTCGGTCGCCAAGAAACAAGCAGCATGGGAAATTATAACACAGGAGTTTAATTGTAATGCCCATGTACACAAGGTAGGCCACTATTATTGATAAAAAATTGATTGTGAATGATTTGTTATGATAATTTTGGTTGACTGTGTATTTATGTGTATATTTCAGCGTGAAACTATAACTTTGAAAAGAGCATGGGATAATATGAAAGCTGTCACACGTAAAGCACGTGCTACAGAAAGAGGAAACTTAATTAGGACTGGAGGTGGACCACATGCACCTCCTCTATCACCACAACATGGTGCCATCATAAGCATGGTTGAAGAGGTTGGTATTAATATCCTCTAAATTCCACGGTGACCACTGTATGGGTAAATTTTATCATTTTAAATGTGTCCCTACTCACTTCTAATTTTCAATTTTTATTCATCAGGCTGCACCTGTGGTGATTACTGAGATAGTAAATTCGTTTGATAGTGATGGTGCTATATTAGATGCTATCGCGAATAGTCAAGAGCAGGACTTGACAGCAAAAAATAATGATACACCTACTTTCACTTCAGTACCAACAGATGACTTGGGTAAGTGAACAATGATTATATCCTTATCAAACCGTCTATCCTGAATCCTGAGTGTATTTGGGGTGTAATGGAAGAACATCATGTTGGGCATGTTTGAAGTTCTGCGAGATGAATGTTAAATAGAGCAGTTTTCTTTTCTATAACTTATTTTATTGGCAGATAGCAGTTTTGTGTTAAAGTAAAAATAAATGAATAAACTTTTAAAATCTTGTTTAAGAATCATATTCTTGTTTTCAGGTATTTTAGACATGGAATTCAAAATTAATTCAACGGATAACACAATTGAAGAAACGCTTGAAATGGACAATACCCAACTTGAAAATGAACAAAATAGCACAGGTACTATAAAATTTATCTTATAATACAATATTGTTAAACATTTTTTGTTATTGTTTTAACTTTATACTAAAAATGTTTTTAAATTATGTTTTAGATTACAGTGATAAGAAAAACACGACAGAAATCAAAACCACGGATCAAGTGCGTAGACCCTCAGATTATATTCGTCGGGAAGCTGTATTAAGGATACGACATCTAGAATATAAAAAAAAGATGGAAATGCAAATATTAAAAACACAGGTACTTAACAATGGCTTTCAACATCAACGTTTATACCAGTATTATAGCAAGATTAATTTATATGTTTACTTTTTGCTTTGCAGTTGGAAGTTGAACAGATAAGAAGAAAAGCATCATTGTTGGAGGAAGAGAGGAACAATTGTTTACTAGAAAAAGCTAAAATAGAATTAGAAGAACTGAAGAAATCTCTTGGCAAATAAAGTACCTACTACTTATTTGGCAATAGATTTCTTCAGTTCTTATAAATCTATCCTATGATTAGTCTCTTTTTCAAAGATTTTGATAAATAAAAGTATTATTAACATTTAATGGATTTTAATTTATTAAAAATTATATTATGAGAAAAATCTATCAACTATTGATTGTCGCACCATAAATCCACTGCTGTTGGTGGTGCTTTCACTAATCAGTGCAACATCATTGTTCTCAATATGATGAGAATCCCAGTTCATTGGAACCAAATCATCAACCAATAAGGAAATATTATGCAGTGTTGCACATGCACATATAACAGCCACAACTGTATCCCTCTTAATACCCATGCCCAGTTGGAGACAAGGAAATCTTCGTTTCCAAACACCAAAGCATCTTTCCACAGTATTCCTGGTTTTAATTTGGCTTCTGTTGTAGTTTTCTTGGGCATTGGAATTTGGTGATAAAAATGGTGTCAGTAGCACATTGCTAACTGCATACCCGCTGTCCCCTAAAATAATCCCTTTTAACACACCAGTATTCAGTCGTTGCTTAATAGCACTGCTGTTATAAATAAAACTATCGTGGGTACTGCCAGGCCACCGGGCTACTAAATCATAAAATTCCAAGTTTGGCCCGGTGACTGCTTGAACATTGATAGAAAAATACCCTTTTCTATTCCTGTAGACTTCTGATGTTAGTCCTCCTGGGCTTCTTATTTTAATGTGAGTGCAATCGATACACCCAATTACTCCAGGAAAATGAGCTATTTCATAAAATTTTTGCCTGGAACAAGAAAACAAACCAATTAGTAGGTACATTCATGAATATATACCTATGTACCTACTAGGTACAGCTATGTATGTTAATTTTATAAATAGTACTTGCTTCACTGTGTTAATTTCTTCTGCAGTAGATGGCAATTTAACAAAATCTTTCATTTTGTTTGCTATCAATGTAGAGACTTGTGCAATAATTCGTGAAACTGACTGCTGGCAAATATTCATGACATCCCCATCCAATTTCTGTAAAAAAAGGCAACTTATTATGTACACTTATCTAACATAATTATTCTATTATTATTTACAATAACAACCTAATGTCTGAGGCTAGTGCAGTTTAATTCAATAAATAGGTATGCTCTATAGTACTAACCTGAAAACTACCTGTAGCGAAGTAGCGTAATGTCAGCAGTAACATTATTTCCGGGGCGAATGGTAATCCTCTTTTGGTTGGTTTGCTTAGGTCGGGTGCCAGCAAAGGCAATATTACACTTTTCACGGTTTCTGGCGTAAATCTATAGCGTGCATGAAATTCTTGAACCGAGTATTTTGAAAAGGGATCAGAATAATCACGTAAATACCGCCTGGGCCCCACTACTCTATGCCTTCTGTTATAGTCTACAAAATCAATAAAGTCTAGCAGATCACTCATCTTTGCTATTGTTAAAACACTTCTATTCCTGTGAATTCTCTAAACATAAGTAAAATATAACCTCAAACGTAAATGTCAAAATCAATCATTAGAAAGTTAAGTGAAGGTTTTGCCGTACTTAACTTTAATTGTCATTAAGGGACGGTAACGGACCATTAACTGTCTCTGAGAGTGAACTTTTTTAAATCTATACTAAGGAGCAACTTAAGTAATCATTAAACGTCTCTGAGTGTGGCAGTTAGAACCTTTCTCGGCGTCCGCTCAGCTCATCTTGATTAGGGTTTCGGGGTTGTTGATCTGAGAAGTGGGGTGTGAGCGTAGGTTCCCCCGCGCACCCCTGCGACTCTCCCCGCCCGGGCCTTTATGGCCCTGCTCATTCATCGGTAACAGCGCCCTTCAAGTTTTCGCGACCTTTAAGCAAGAATGGAAGCAGGGACAGATGTTTACCAAACGTTAAAATGCTTTGAACACCAATCTAATGACCCTCATTTACATTGATTGAAAAATGTTTTTGTCATTTTAAAGAAAATTCGACATTAAACTCATTACTTATTAGGATCATGTTTAACTAAGCATATTATTTAATTTTAGGTACCTACTGAACATAATTACCAACATAATTATTATTTTTCTTTCATCTTTAATTACTACGAACTCGGAATCTTTTGTGTTATTACTAGTAAAGAGACAAGAACATTTTCTTGCATAGTAACCCGTTATTTGAAAACAAGCTGAATTTATAAAAGCAATCGCAATAAAAGCAAGCGGTTATAACCAGTTTGAAGTTACTGAAGTTATTGAAAAAGAATGAATAGATAGGGACATTACAAAAAGGATCGATTATTCACCTTCGATTACAGATTATTATAATTGAAATACTTAAGTTAATAAGAAAAGTATTGCAATTCATTAGGCTTTCAATTTTGAACATTAACCCCCTTACTTATAAACATTGATTAGACGTTACTTATCTTAAATAGCTCTTAAGTCACTTGCCATCTCTATTCATTGAAATAGAAATGACAAGGACAGGTGATATTTAATCGGTAGCTAAGCAACACAAGTTTTTATAAGTAAGGCCCTAAATTGTTAAAAACACAATTCAATTAACATGATTTTCGAATGAAAGCCTCCTGCAGACACACGCGATTAATCGCGCAGGGCGACATGTCGCGGTCCATTCGCAGTATTTTTAGAGTGGAAATTAGCTTGGCTCGTTGTCGCAGTGCGATTAATCGCGTGTGTCTGCAGGAGGCTGAATCTCTTAAATCATATCGCCTACAATCGATACAGACTTCAAGTCGATTATCTATTTCAATAATCGTTATAACCACGCGATCATACAGCCTAGTACAATTAAAGGTTTTTCCTCTGAACATGTTTGTTTGTTACATAATTACTTTGTATGTACGTGATTTATGTTCCGGAACGTATGTATGTGCACTTAGTTTTAATATTCATATAACATAAAGTTAATCTTCCGTAGTAAGTAATTTATAAAGCCGAGACTATGTGTGAAAGGAAAGATGTGGTGTGTGATCTTGGTTATATTGATATCAGGGGCCCAAGTCTGCTAATTTAAGAATGGATCAATTGAATATCAATTGGATCTCGGTAGCAGTTTTAACTACATTTGGTATTCTGCTACTAATTTAAGACCGATGGTTTTCCAGTGACATTCCATTGAACTGCTATCAGAATATTTGCTAGTCTGCTCTTCAATCGTGTTACAATTGTAAATCGATTGTGGACTTTATCGGTATTCTACTCTTATTTGACGTTTGTCTAACATTTATGTCAATGGACACTCTGTGTCAATTTCGTTATTGTTGTACGATTGAGCACCAATAGATAATCTTGGGATGTTACAAGTCACTCTACGAAAAATTATTAAAAAAATTACTGTTCAACTGAGAGTCAATTACAATTACACTACGACTCCATTACGACTCTATTGAGATTACATACAAGTTTTTGCAGAATAACAAATTTGTTCTAATCGTTATGGAGTCGTGATTGAATCTCAATTGAATATCAATAGCATGTGAGTTAAATAAAATTAGCAGACTTGAGGCCCAGGTGTTATAAATATGAAGAACAGTGGTGACCCAGTCGTATCGGCCCCGACTTACGAGCTGTAGGTCGGGAGTTCGAACCCAGGCGCATTACTTTGTGTAATTTATTTCATAACCACTGCTCTCAAAACGGTGAGGAAACCGGCATGTCCTAGAGCTAAAAATTCGAAGTCATGTGACATCTAACCAACCCACCCTGGGCCGCGTCATTGATTATGTCCCACTCTCTCCTAAACTGAGGAGGCTTGTGTTGTATCCCAGCCGTGGGAACAGTAAAGAAAGTGTTATATCTACCTACATATAACCTCTTTACTAGCCTGATTTGTCCCACTATTATTGAAGTCTCCCCCCACTATTATCTTTCATCCATCGGTTCTTGGAATTTTCTATTAACAAGTGCTTACCATTTAACTTTTTGAACGCTAGTTTTTAAAAGGCCTCATTTTTCGCCTAATCACAAGGTTTGATATTTTTTGTGATGAGAAAAAATAACGGGACCAAGGCTGAGTATATTTAAAAATAAACTTCTTTTTGTTAATGCTACCGACAGGCTGAAAAACCCTGTTAAAATACGTTTGATACTCTTTGCCTCAAGCGACAAAACTTTTTGACCATTTGGAAGAACTGTATCTTTTGCAAGATAACATCCAGTTTTTCACGACTTTAACTTGAGAAGCATTTTAATAATGAATTTCCTTACTTCTTCCTTCCTGACACCACTAAGGGCTGACTTTTATCTGAGGAATAAAAATAGCGGTTTGACATATTTTTTATAGATTTAAGCTTTTATAGATGTCAAACCGCCATTTTTATTCCTTAGATAAAAGTTATCCGACTATTGAAAAATCAGCCCTAAAAGAAAAATGATGAATGTTGTATTTATTCGTTTGATAAGAATCATGGCGTTTTTAAGCGTCAATAATATCACGGAAGGAAAATTCTTATCAAATTATTTTCCTTGTGATATTTATGTCAATCATATCATTAGAATTTAAAACCAGCTTATTTACCGCGGTCGAAACCACAGTTTACTATTCACTAAGCTGACTGACAGCGATTTCATCGTCATCTTCAGCCTGTATTCGTCCACTGCTAGACATAGGCCGCAATGTACGCCACTAAGTTCTGCCCTGAGTTTTCCTCATCCAGTCTCAGCCGCCTGCCTTTCGCTCTCAAAATGTTCTGTCTCGACATCGAGCTCGTCGTAGCGAACAGCCTAGAAATTGTCTTTTAGAGAATAGTATATTTTGATCTTAGCAATCCCGGTTCTCCGCATGATTTGAACCAAATATCTTACAAGATACATACTTTTATGTATTGTATGGTAAAATCATTAAATGACTCCTTCCACCCTGTGTAGTGCGGGATTATCAGACTACTAAAAATCAACCCTGTTTCTACGGTTGCCACTTGAATTTCAGAGCCACGGTATCCAGCCTAGACAGTGCCGCAAACCTAGCAAGCGTTTCGCCCTATGGGGGCCCGCCAAAGATGCATACCTGTAACCGGACGGACAGACCAACAATTAAAATTTATTTGGAGTGAGTCACCCCCATCCACAATAACTTCGAGCTCTAACTTTATATTTCGTAAGTCAATACTTGCCTGTTCGGATTGGGTTCGAATAATCTAAACATTAGTCATTCGTGAGAATTATTTGTGACGAACTTTATGGACCGTTCATTATGCAAGATGGGTTTTAAGTACTCGGTTATGAGATTAATTTTTAACCGACTTCAAAAAAAAAGTAGGTTCTCAGTTCGACCTGTATGTATGTATGTTTGTCCGCGATTATCTCGCGTTAGGCTGAACCGATTTTGATGCGGTTTTCAGGAAAGTGTTCATTACATTCTGGAGAAGGTTTTAGTATATAACACTAATGGATATCCCGTGACGTTGCCCGCGTGGATCCGTTTTTGCTTACTTGGATAGTAGATTTTCAGTGACCATTGCATGTTTGTCCGAGATTATCTCGCGTTCGGCTGAACCGATTTTGATGCGGTTTTCAGGAAAGTATTTATTACATTCTTAGGAAGGTTTTAGTATATAACAATAATAGATATCTCGTGAAGTTGTCCGCATAGATCCGTTTTTGTTGCTTACTAGGATTGTAGATTTTCAAAGACGCCGATTATTATGAAGATTTAATTTTTCTTAAATATCTAAACTAAAAAGGGTAAAATGAAAAACTTAAAAAAAAAAGGGAACCGACTTCAAAACCAAATACAAAAAAAGTGTAAAATAACTTTTCTTTTGGAAGTCGGTGGCCATAGTCAATGAAATAAAAAACAAAGCCACCGACTTCCGAAAGAAAAGTTATTTTACATTTTTTTTGTATTTGGTTTTGAAGTCGGTTCCCTTTTTTTAAAAAGTTTTTTTTTTGTCGGCTGTTGCCTTTGTTTTTAATGTAATTAATTTTATTGGTAGGTTATCTAATATTAGATGAGTCCAAAGTTATCTCAATTATAAAAAAAAAAGTTAATAAATGTTATTTGTCTGTCTAGTCTAATGAAGTAGGTAGTTCAAAATCTAAAAACCCACGTTTTTAAATGTCCTAAAAAGAAGAAAATAACCCTACGGGGCTGAGAGAGGGGCCACTCAAAACGTGGGGGCGTATATTACATAAGGGATTATTTATGGGATATATTTACATGACGTGAGATCGTAGGTGTAACTTGCAAAGATACGCCCCCACGTTTTGAGTGGCCCCTCTCTCAGCCCCGTAGGGTTATTTTCTTCTTTTTAGGACATTTAAAAACGTGGGTTTTTAGATTTTTTAAATCTATTAATTATTTTATTAATTATTTTTATCATTGTTCATCGGGTTTGAAGCTACCCTGAAAATTTCAGCCTGCTAGCTTATCGGGAAGTGCCTCAAAGCCTGTCCGCCATCTTGGACGTCCGCCATATTGGATTAATAGCCTAGCGTAGCATAAGCCACATGACTATTTTTTTCGTATTCCTGACAGCAAACCCTTTCATTTGATACCCATATCACGGGGGTGGATTTCAAACAGCCAGTCCACCATCTTGGACGTCCGCCATATTGGATTTAAATCACGTGACTATTTTTTTCGTACTCCTGATAGCAAACCCTTTCATTTGATATCCATATCACGGGGGTGGATTTCAAACAGCCAGTCCACTATCTTGGACGTCCGCCATATTGGATTTAAGTCACGTGACTATTTTTTTCGTACTCCTGATAGCAAACCCTTTCATTTGATATCCATATCACAGGGGTGCATTTCAAATAGCCTGTCTGCCATCTTGAACGTCCGCCATATTGGATTTAAGTCCCGTGACTATTTTTTTCGTATTCCTGACAGCAAACCCTTTCATTTGATACCCATATCATGGGGGTGGGTTTCAAACAGCCAGTCCGCCATCTTGGGGAGGCCGCCATATTGGATTTGTTATGACGTTTCTTAGCTAGTCATGTATTGTCATCAGAACTCAAAGCGTGTACAAAATTTCAGCCTGCTAGCTTATCGGGAAGTGCCTCAAAATTGAGTTGCAAAAGTCCAACCGGAACGACAAACAAACAAACAAATAAACAAACAAACAAACAAGAAAAGTGAGTGTATAAAAACGTGGGAAAAATGAACGTCTGGTTTTTTATTTATTTTTTCGTAATAAACTCGAAATCTACGTGTAGTTATTTTTCACTGTCTAGAAATTTGGAACTGTTCATATTTTTGAAGATCGTGAAAAGATTTTTGGGTCAGAGCCCATTCGTCCCCTAAAATTCGTCCCCCAGCATAAAAGTTGTGGATTCGGCCCCTATATAGGTGCCCATTGGTCTCCTGGTAGGGACCAATTAATATTTTAATAAAAAATATTATTTTTAAGGTACCCATTCGTCCCCTCTAATATATATACAATATAAATTAAAGATTCGGCACCTATTCAGGTGCGTATTGGTCCCCTGAGATAAAATTAGCTATATTTTACATAAGAAACGGTTAACATAGTACACTTGTGAACAGTTTATTAGCGAAATAATTTAATAAATCATAACAGATCATTGAAAAAAGAGCTATGATGAATGATAATCCGTCATGATAATAATATAACCTGTCGATAGGCTTACGATGTAATATTGTCTCTCTACTTGTTAAAAAAACGGGTTACAAATAATAGATATGGTGTTTTGTTTGTATGTTATGGCTGCCTCGGTGACATATTGGTTCTTGAAAGTGACTGCGAATACGAGACTGTTCAATGTGTCTTTGGTCTTTTTAACCGACTTCAAAAATAGGAGGAGGTTCTCAATTCGGTCGGTTTTTTTTTATGTATGTACACCGATTACTCCGAGGTTTCTAGTCCGATTAGTGTAATTCGTTTTTGTTCGATGCAGTATACTTTCCCATTAGTCCCATAAAAATTTCATCCAATTTGGTTCAATACTTTTTATTTTGTGAGCATTTTTTTTTTGATGGATGATGATCTTTACTTTTTGAGTGTTTGTTACGCGATTACTCCGCCAATTGTTGACCGATTTTCAAAATTATTATTTTTTGTTGTATGAGAAATAGTTCACTTTAGGGAACATTGCAAGTTTCATCAAAATCGGTTCAGCAGTTTTTGATAGAGAATTTTATTATCTTTTGTGTACATGAGCGATATTAATACCGGTGCTAAGGATTACTTACCAAATTCTAGTGCACATGTAAGAAAATGATGTATTTGACAAGAATTTGGGTTGAACATTTAAACTAAAAAGAGTAAAATAAAAAACTTAAAAAAAAATTAACCGCCTTCAAAAACAACCACAGAAAAGGGTAAAATAACCTACAAAATAACTTTTCTTTCGGAAGTCGATGGCAAAAAAGACAACGAAATAAAAAAACAAAGCCACCGACTTCCGAAAGAAAAGTTATTTTGTAGGTTATTTTACTCTTTTTTGTGGTTGTTTTTGAGGGCGGTTAATTTTTTTTTAAGTTTTTATTAATGAAGTTCGCCTAACGAAATAAACAATACTGTTAATATTATAATAATAATATTTTTGACATAATTGGATCGAATTATCTCATTTGAATCCTGGAATATGATTAGTATTATTATTGATGGTAATTCACTTTATGGTGGAATACTACAGTCATATTTTGACTAAAAAGTCAAAACTAAATTATTTACTCCTAAACATGTATAGCAATTTTTTATCCGCAATTATTATTTTATCATATTAATGAATGTTATTATGTTCTTGTATTCTAAGTGTACCGTTTTAGAGTCGTTGTCACCCTTTTAATGTACAAAAATAATGAACGTTCTAACATTAATTCTGTTTTGCTAACATTAATTTTTTATTTTACCCTTTTCTGCGCGACTGTACCCGACTACCAAGCTGCAGTATACACATATACATGTACTTATATTAGAAGAATGAATAAAAATAAATATTCTTCAGGGGACGAATGGGCCCCTCAAAAGTTTCAGGGGACGAGTGGGCACAGGGTGCGAATCTTGAGGGACGAATGGGCTCTGACCCAGATTTTTCCTTTCAATAAAATCGTTTGTTAACAATAAACGCCAACAAAATTTTATTTATTTCTCTCGTCTAAGTTAATTAGTAGTTTGACATTGACAGCGGGGTGGCGTTGCAGTCAGTATTATTTTAATAGATTTTTCAAAAATTTACTGAAACGCAGATATACTAGTTTTACGCTTATTCATTATCTCACATGTGAAAGGTAATACCCGGATATTCAGACACATGGCCTGTATTTTGCATACAATAAATATGACTGCGATTCATCTGCCAAATGTACATCGGTAGGATGTTCAGGCGCGGATGCTATTGCATACCAAGTACGCTTACCGTTTTAAACGGAGACGCAAATTCTGAATAGCATAAACTATCCTTCTGATAAAATACGACGTCTCACGATGATAATTATTTTGATATTAATCTTGTTTACTTTTGATCTAAGATCAAATGTGCGTCACAACTCACAGATTAGCCACTTCCTAGTTTTATATGCTCTTCTGTTAATTGAAATTAATTCTAATCGTCTATACTGCGTATACTAATATTATAAATCTGAGAAGTTTCGTTGAACGCGCTAATCTCGGGAACGACTGGCTCGAATTGAAAAAATCTGTGTATCGGATAGTCCATTCATCGAGGAAGGCTATACATCACGACCAAAAGGAAAAGAACAGAGGGAGTGAAACCACGGGAAATTGTAAACCAACCCGCACTGGGCCCGCGTGGTGGATTATGGCCCACTTCCTCTCACAGAGAGGAGGCCTGTGTCTCAGCAGTGGGAACATTATAGACTGTTGATGATGATGATGATAACGTGAGAATCCGCAGGCAAGAGTTCGTACAGTATATTTTCTACATTCGATCTAACTGTTCTAATTAAAATTGGTGCCAATCAATAACCACAGCGTTCACTTGGTCCATGTCCAAACTCAAATTTGAAGCATTTATTTCAATTAAACCTTAACAGGCCCATTTTACTTGTCAAAAAAAATGAGCTCTATGGAGAAGAATGGGCAAGAAACTCAATATAAAATCTTTTAAATCAATACGAGTATGTTACATGTCCCGCGATCACTTCCGCAGTGGTTGCTGGCAATTAATATAGGTTAACTGCCGGCTGCCCAGCAACCTGGCACGGTCGGCCAGCACTACAATGTTATACATGTAGCCACGTGCTTTGAAACTCGGCTCCTTTAACTAACCAGCTCTTTATAAACCCTGCCGCTCTAGTAGCAACCAGCCTTTACGATAACGATAAAAAGTTTATTGAAATTAGAATTACTACCATTTTATTCCGCACTGTATAATTTTCTCGTCTGCATCGCCTCGAATCGCTATAAAAATCTATTTGCGCTTTGTCACCTATAACTGTCCAATGCTCCGATAGCTCGATCCACTCAACAAAAAGTGCTCTCTAACCTAATAACTGTTCACGAATGTTATTTTTCCGTGTAATTTGCTGAAAATCAAGAATTTTCGAAAGCAGGAACCGATGATTTAATGTTCAATCAACGTTTTAATATTCCATTATGACAGCGGACGATAACGTCGACAGTTTTAGTATTCGTTTGATATATGAGAGTTTTTACGTAACTCGATCGGGTTTGCATTTGGACCTAATGGTATGTGGCGACAAGCGGCTGGCGGGGTTGGACCACGAAGTCTTTTGGTATCGCATTCGTACCGGGAAGTAGGTCGGGGCGTCGCCGTGCTGCAGCGTTGCCAAGTAGCCGAGAACACCGCTCAGCTGATCGCGATACCGCACACAAAGGTCTCTGGGTTAATCGTCCGCCACCATTATACACTTAATTGTACCCATTACATGCTTACCAGTTACCTGCCGCACTTCTACTTATTGAGCCGCAGTAAACGGATCATTTCACTTTAATACACGTTATTAACCCAGTCTCGAAAAAAAAAAAAAAAACTTTTACTCCTTTAACACGAGCAACTTTACAGAAACCACTAAGTGCTCCGAGAATAGTTTGTAATTCAAAAAGAGATAGGGTCAGTTCACACCAAGACGCGACGCGACGACACTCGTACAGTATCTAAATAAAGTTAGATTTTGAGTAGCTCTATTGAAACGTGCGCACAGCGTCACATCTCGGTGTGAACTGACCTTTACTTTGTAATGTATTTGAATTGAAGCATTGCTTTGTTGAACTTCGTAGGCGATGCTGACCTTTAGCAATTAATTATCAGTAAGTATTAAGAATAGGTACGCCAACTAATCAGATTACATAATGAAACAATGGTATGAATTATAACTTTCTCGTATTATTTATTGCTCCCCGGTGAGCTCCAATTAAGTCTGTATTCCCGAATTAAATGTAAAAGCGACCAGCTGCGTGAGATAGCAAATAAGCGTCAGTTGTAGAGGCAAGAGGGATCTTGTGAAAATATCGCCATGGTCGGGAGAGACCGCGGAGTGGGCGGGTCTGTGGGACCGAGGGGATGAGATGATTGATAGCGTCGGCAGACCATGGACTCCGCACATGCACACCCAAGGACTATCTCCACAATAATAATACATTTCATTACATAATAACAGCTGCAGTAATCAGATCTCTCAATAGACTTTAAGTTACTATTTGCCGCTCGCAAGAGAGCCGCGGGCTCCACCAACACCCGCCTCCAATACAGAATTATTATCATTGTTATTAGGTACTTCGGCTGTACAGCAAACTTAACAAATTATTATCACATTGATAACGTTGTTTTAAAATGTAATTTGTTAAGTATTGTTGTGAAAGTTTAAGTAAAAATTAACGTTCGAGTGATAGATACTGGATCGCGATAAACTTGTGTAAAAAGAGAAAAAAATTGAGTACATACTACATAGTGCTTGAATTAGAACATGACTGTACTGTGCAGCTCTATGAGTCTTCTGTTCTTCTTCTGCTTTTTGATCTCCCGCTGATACTAACGGCTCTTTGGTCGTTTGATCCCGCTCAGGCGGGACCCGCGGGTCCAAACGACCTAATGCGTTTTTGAATTGGTCGTTTGGACTTGCTTTCAAAATTTGAGATTTGTACTAGCAAGTAGAAAAGTTTTCTTGATTCAAAACCAGTAATTATGATAAGAGCTAATCTGAAGTTTTTTTTTTATAACCCGACTGCATCGGAGCCTTTTTTTTTTTTTTTTTTTTTAGGGTGGCAAAATGAGTCCTCCCGCCCTGGGTGGGGCGGGAGGGACTGTCAGACTCTTACTGACTAAAATCCACCCGTGTTCCGTCGGATGCCCTTTCCGTTCCGGGGCCACGGTATCCTGGATTAAGAAAAATCCGCGACCCCGGCAGGCATTTGGCCCCATAAGGGGCCCCGTCGGTGACGCGTGAAACACGACGCGCCACCGACCCGGGCTTGGTCCTTGGTCGGACGGCGAGCATACCCATTACTCACCGTCCGCAAGCCCGCTCCGCCGCTGTGCCCTCTGCTGTTCAGAGGGACACGCGTTGGAGCGTCCACCCGACAGGCTATTTGCATACGGGCAAAGAAACCCCTTAGGCACACAGTGCCTAAGGAGAGTTTTTGCCCGCATCCCAGGGCGCACCGGCCCGAAAAACTGGTCTTCCCCCCGGACGTATCCGAGAGGGAACTCCAGTCCACGGGCGCACGTGGAGGTTTCCTGTCTTAGCACCCCTGCTTCGGAGCCTTAAAGGAGACTTTCAGCGTACAAAGGTGTGTCTATAAACACGTATTTTGGCATTAAAATGTGGAATTTTGTTCACTATTACTTTTTCAAGGCCTACGTTACTAAAATTAAAGGCGTTTATAAAGATTTGCATAATAAAATTCGTATTTCGCGTTTCTTTAAGTTGTAATTACACTTTAGGCGTGTGAGAAATTAAAGCTAAGTAGGGCAGAATAACAATTTTATTGTTAGGTAGGCTAACGTGCTAAGAAGTCTATATTTTATAAAAAGCGAGCTTAAGTTAGCCTATAAACTTGGTGAAAATACTTTTAATAGCTCAGTTAATATTATGGTACAGCTAAATTCCAGCTTAATAACATTAATAGCCTGTAAGGTTTCCACTGCTGGGACACAGGCCTCGTTTCTTAGAGATGGAGTGGACTGTAATCCACCATACTGGCCCAGTGCTGATTGGTAGACGTTACATGGCTTCGCAGTTTTAGCAAGACATAGGTACCAGCTTCGCCGTTTTGGGAACTTTATGAACTATGTACAAATACCGGCATGGATCTTGAGCCCTGTCCTTCACCTGCGCAGAAGTGAGTTATTAGGTCCCTTTGGTAGATGAAGTGAGGAAGGGGGCGGGGAAAGTGTAGTGATTGGCCCGCGTAGCGTGCCGTAGCGCATCGCGTCATAGCCGCCACTCGGGATTCGTTGTTGTTCAATTTGTTTTATTGTGCGTTTCATTTGTCGATAAGTGTACGATGCGCAAAGCGATCCCCACTCTTACGCCTAGCGCTCAAGAACCGTGCCGGTATCTGTAACAGGTATTAATACTCTAGGTCTAGGGGTTCGTTTTCGAAAGTATATTCCTGTCTAGAACATAAAAGCAAAATGTTTGTCAAGATCCTAAATTTTTTTTAACAGTTTTTTTATTCAGAAGTAGGTATTTCTCACAAAAATCTTTAATAAAAATGCCCCTAAGGGCTCGTTCACACAGAGCATCCGTATTTACAGGATCGTTTCTAAAGTATCTGTCGCTTCTGGAGGTGATGTTCACACCGCATTTATTAAGTACCGTTTTGACGGATCCGTCGCTACTGGAGGAACTGAACTCTCATAGTTCGATGGGACGGCAATACGACACGACCGGAGAGAGGCCTGATCTCTCTCCGGTCGTGTCGTATCTCCGGTCTCTCTCCGGCAGGACCAACGGCTTTAAGCTTTCCTAGGCACGGGGGTATTACACCACAGAACAGATAAAGTAGGTTAGAAAGGAAATAGTTCCTGATTTGTATCAGAACGCGTGTCGCCGCTTGTCTCCCACTCTTTAACTTCACTACAAGCAAGAGACCAATGCCTACGCGGATTACGCACACAAAAAAAACAACACGCACTTAGATCGTGAGTTTGCTATTGGTTGTCACACTAACGCAATCACTGCGTTTCACGTACACTCGTACACGCGTAAAAGCTCATGTATGCTAGGGCGACTAAAAGGTCGATTGTTGATATCGATAAAATGAATGTAATCTTGCTTCTTACTTTGCAAGTATTGTGGACTATGTGGACTTCTGTAATGCATGTTGTGAACATTATTCATGCGAATATAGAAACAAATCAATGAAAGTGAAACAAATAAAAATACATAGCTGAATTTTAAAACCAATTTTATTATAAACATTAGGATTTAACATGAAATATTTGGTTCCGTATCAAGATAACTACGTTCATTTAAACTACTGTCGATATAGGTACGGTTGACTCACGTAAGTTCAACACACATATTGGACGACTCAACTACTGTTCAACTGACATAATTTTGATTGAACTAAAATTGATTGCACTAACGAACGATTCATCTAATGTTCTTTTAAGATATTGGTTGTTTTAACTACGTTTGAAATACCTAATGGACGACTCGCCCACAGTATTTTGTTTACTAAATATAACGCACTCGTTTTTTTTTTCTATAGCGGAGGAAGTAGGCTTTTGAAGTAAGGTCGACGGAGCCCCGCTTCGCTCCGAGCTCCTTTTTTCTGTCTACACGGTTTAAAGGAACCTAACCAAACCGAACCTCGGGGTGCCCTTGAAGTCGACCGTCTTCTTCTCGTTCAAAACCATAAAGTTGTTCAGCTGATATTTAGGTAGGAGTGTACGTACCGGGGCACTAAGAATAAAAATGTCGTAAAAACGACTTGGGGCACCCCGACACGGACAGGTTAGGTTAGAAGGGGATGGCGGGGTCTGAAAGACTCGTGGTTTTTTTTAAACCACCCAGAAGTAGGAGCACCGCGAAGTGGTGCCCCGTCGACGTTTGTATGTTATCACACATACCGTAACAGGGATATTAATTGTAGCTAAATATACCGTAGTTGAATTAACATAGGTGTATTAAACGTAGGTGAAACCGTAGGTGAGTTAACCATAGGTGAATTAAACGTAGGCGAATTATCTATTAGGTATTTCGTACATTAGTTATAACAAACTTATGTGAAACGACCATTAGTTATACCAACCGATAGGTCTTTTGACCGTAGTTATATCGGTAGTAGTTGAAATGAATGTAGTTATTTTGATACAGAACCAAATATTTATCGTATTTATTGTTTGTTCATTAGAGAAAATCAGTTCTACCAGTTGTCTCAATCCACAGTTTTCATATATCTGGATCTGGAAACCTAAATCATATTATAAAAATCATTTATGTCAGTTTCAATTGAAAAATTACATAAAACTTTTATACCAAAAAAAAATACAAAAACCTCACCCAAAATCTACATTAATAATAATTGGTCGTAATAAATAATATTATTTTAGTTATAAAGTGTACTATTGATAATAATCAGTTGTATCATAGTAATTATCGACACTGTTTACAAATTGGTGCAGCACTATCGAGGTGCCTAGATTTCGTGGAATTGAACCTTTGGTTCGACACTCGGGACTCTCGCAGTGAACGTAATACATTGCGCGATCGCTCACGTAGTACAAAACGCATCCATCTATAATGCAAGCAATATATTACTATTCGTCTTCTTGCGATTATTTCGGTTTTGTCTACAAACTTCATAATGCCAATGTTATAATTACAAATATCACAAGTATTTTAATGTTTTTGGACTTACCGGTGGAAAGAAATCCATTCTCATGCTAAACTACACACTTGGCCTCTTTTCTGACACGTTATAATAGCGCAAGACGGCATAATTTAACATTTTTTGCGGAGCTTACGTACGCTGTCAAAACAAGAGCGCGATTGCAGGCCGGTAAAGTAAATTTCGGTTGATATTGAGCGTCTGCTCATCTCCGCGGCGCGCGTGCCCCGCCCACAAGGCCCTTCTAACCTCCTTTATATGTTCTGTGTATTACACCGCCATCTTCCAAGTTCCGGGCTGCTAGTTACTGATAAATTGTTATACAAAAAAAAACCAATAGCCCTTTGCCCGACCCGGGAACCGAACCCAGGACCCCACGTTCAGCAGTCGCTCTTGTCACCACGAGAGTCGAGACCCAACGGGCCAGTAGCTGGTGGCAGTCAGTAACTAAATGAGCCTCGATTATATTTATGCAGTTATGGATATTCGTATTAATTAGTGCTACATTTACAGTACAGGTACAACTGAAAAACAGGCCGCTTAGTTTGTAGTTAGCTAATAACAACATTTTACGACCGGGTTCGGTTATTGTGGTTTTTCTCGTTATGTTTTAACGACGAACATAGATTATTTTCATTGTACTACTTGCGTTCTGTTTTAACTACAAAATTTTGCTGTTCCTACAATATTGTTTTATGTCGACTTAACTGTTATATAACTTTAGTAGAAATTATTCTTGTGCTTTTTCTGATCTATGCTTTGTAACAGAAATAATAAAATAGGTACTGTGAATGTGTAGTATCCGTAAAGACATCAAAAGCCTAGTCTTTACCAGTTAGGTTAGAGACTATCAGCCTTACTACAAAAACTTAAACATCTGTTGAACACTTGTCTAAAAAAAGTGTGACTGCAAAACGGACCTTATTTCAACGACATAATCTGACATTTTTTTAGACAAGTGTTCAACAGACGTTTAAAAGTTTATGGTACGACGGGAAAGTCTTGGGTAACAAGACGACACTTGGTCAGATTGTAGGCCACTGATTTACTCGTAACAACTGTCAAAGATTTACGAATAAACCGAGACTAACAGCTTTTTTTGGGAGGTTAAATCCTCAAAATGATTCCTTTCGCTCTGGATGGAGCGACAGGTACCGTCAGACTCGTAGTTACTAAAAACCACTGGTTTTTCAGTTGTCTTTTACTTCTCAGAGCCGAGGCCAACAGATATAGATATAGATAACATTGTCTGTCTGGTCTCAGTTTTTGTATGTTATTCCTAAACAAAAGCCCTTTTCAACTTCAAAGTGTAAGTTGACAGGAAGCAATATTAACCAGAAATGAAATCAAACTAGATGAGGCCGGTGTTTCGTACCTGACTACTCTGAGAAGAAATAGCTGAAACAAACTCAGAGGTCACTGTGTTAGTGTCTAAACACACTATGCCGAAGTTACGCGACCGAAGTTCGGCGGCTGATTTCACGTTCCGATGTATTTCGCTGTTATGACACACCATAAGTGTCTGAACACACTATGCCGAAGTTAGGCGACCGAAGTTCGGCGGCTGATTTCACGTTTCGACGTATTTGGCTGATATGACACACCATAAGTGTCTCACACTATGCCGAAGTTACGCCCGACCGAAGTTACGCTGTACGCTATGACGCGACGTAATTCCGGCATAGTGTGTCGTCAGTAATTCAAATAGCATTGCAGGCGTAATTGTGCCGAACTTCGGTCGCGTAACTTCGGCATAGTGTGTTTAGACACTTAGGCTGTACGCTATGACGCGACGTAATTTTGGCATAGTATGTCGTCAGTAATTCAAATAGCATTGCAGGCGTAATTATGCTGCACTTCGTTTGCGTAACTTCGGCAAAGTGTGTTTAGACACTTAAAGTCCAGTAATTATATTGGTCAAGTCATATAATCTGTTAAATAGGATCTTGATTCGATATTCTATGCGAAGATGTTAATACACACAATTAGTTACCTACACCTACATAGTCACTGATCAAATAGTAATTACTTTGATAGCCCACTTACTGGGGAATACTGAATAGAAGATCATTGAACCATTGAATACCCAAGTTCAAGCAGTGTAACCATAGCGCACTTAGGGCGCAATCAACAGTGAATCGAATACATCTTGCAATCAGTGACAGACAAACTCACAATCTTATCAAACATTGTGTTTGATTTCATTCATTTAGTTGACGGTATCTTATCTCTTATATTTACGACTTTCAAACAATAAATTATTGTTGTATTGTACGTTTGAATTTTCGTACTTTCCAGTTATGTCAGTTTCATTGTATTGGACCTGATTTTCTTTACTGTTGTTGCCAATCGAAATATTTTCATTTCCGAAGATGTGAACATATCTTTAGCTTTTGCTTGAATTGAGTATTTGATATTATTGACCAATAATTCCAAAAACATTCTTCATGTTACAGCCAGAAAAATTCCAAATTGTATGTAATTTTTTATAGCTCTGAAATGATTAAATAGTAAGATCATCGAGATGAATAAATGACGTTACAATTTACTTTTGCATGTAAAATCTATGGGAGAATCGCGACGGTTATCATTATCACGTCCAGAAACGACGGATCCGTAAAAACGATCCTGTAAATACGGATGCTCTGTGTGAACTAGCTTTTAGCGGTCGTAACTGTGTATCTATACTATAAGTAAAGCTTCTATCTATGTAAGTACAGCCGTTAGAGAGGAAGTTTTTATTTGTTCACAATGGAAGGGCTACTATATACTGGTGACGGGGATCCAGCCCCCGGCTCGTTTCCGCTCGGGTGCGATGAACCCCCCGAGCCCGGCCGACATAGTAACCACCTCGTAATTACCTTATTAACGTACCAATACACTCGGCTACCGAGTTTTACCTGCTATATGTACCTTGTATTGATTGGTACACTTGTTCGGACTGAATTTTCGGCAGCCATTTGCATAACTAGCTTTGAAGCTTTTATCTTTAGCTATTCTTGCGATTAAACCTTAACCGATATGGGAAAATGCTTCGGAAGCTGTAAGCCTAAGTAACTGACTGACAGATATGATCTGACTGACTCGTTGCCAAGTTCGAAGTCAATTCAATACAGTATGCTTTAAAATTATTTAACTCTACATGTTTAGCTCAACACCTTTTTTTTTCTAACCCGTATAATCCCACTGCTGGGAAAGGCGTCTCTCTATCTCTTCCAACAGTCAGGTTTGTGCTTTGATTGTGATCGAGCTCAAAACAACCTTTTTTTTTTTTTTTCAAAGCGATTTACCTGACCTCAATGTACTATGAATATGACGAATGTAGGGTAGGTTACCCCATTTCTACCCATTCTTTGTTTCTCTAGTCACGGTATGTTTAAATAAATATACAAGAGCATATCTCTTTCTCTTTTTGACAGTTTACAACCATGGACGTAAAAGGACCAATCCCATATATTTTTCATTTTCATGTGAAATTTTTATTTCCCTGTAGCACTATTTTCAGTCTTTGAAGGAAGGTTTATGAAATAACTGAGACTTTCAGTAAAGAAAGGGTAGATGAATTAATGGACGGCCTTCATTATCTTCTTCGCAATATTTAACAAGGTCTACCTAGTCTTATTTATATACCTACTTAGCAACAAGAATAACTATTTACATTTACGAACTATTGTTGTGAAAAATAAATACTAAACTAAACGAACAGTTTTTTTTTATTGTTGTATCATGCTAAAGTGGGCACAAGGCTACTGATTGCAAAATGCAGCAGACAAATAAAAAAAAATTGAGCATGTTCGCTTTTCAATTTCAAACATACTGGCTGTTTGACTGACACTTCTACTCTAGCTTTTTTTTTTAAACTGTGCTACAAGACTTCACCTGTCATCCGTTTACAATTACCGAAATGCTCGTTATTTATTGGTTTATAAAGAATTTTAGTTTTTAATTACTTCTAAGTGCTGAAAAACGTGTTCTTCCTTCATGTTATATTCCAATTAATTTTCAGGTATTAAATTTCTTGTACTTACCATCTAATATTTTGATTTCTTGTTACAGGTAAGATCGCGTTCTGGATCACATTTCATCTTTATTAAGTCGTCCATTCGTGAGTTTAATTAGGTACTTATTTATCACTCATTGATTTATTGCCTATTGTAGAACGGCACGTACCTATCAAAGAGAAAGTTAATTGATTTACAAGTACATATTTTTATTTTGCGAACGCAGCGTTAATTTCTCACAATCAAATGCTATATAAGACACTCTGATTCAATATTCTCGACACTGATTCCTTTTATGAAATTGGAGAAACATTCTTAATTTAAATTTGAGATACATTGTTGAACACGTAAAATACTGGCCGGTTTCCCTCAAGGGCCCGGCACAGGTGGTGTGGTGAGGGAAGAGAAAATGGCCGGTGACAGCTGGCACGCGAACACCTGTCCATCTGCCATACTGCCAACGCTCTATGGATCGTTATTACTTATATCCTGTCGACTGAACGGAATAGCCTGGTAATATGCGCTCAAGTCTATAATCATCGTAATTCTGTCAAAATAAAAGCGAAATTCATTGTTTATGTTTTCATTAGTAATGTCGTATATTCGCCGATATCTTGTTTTAAAATTACTTGTCACTTTGCTCACCTTTTGTGACGATACATATCAATTTGGTATTTAATTGTTAATTGCTGACAGGGCATTTTATTTCTAAAGGCCAAATATTTTACAGTAACATGTCCTTGTCTATACGTTGTTACTTTGCGCTTTGTTAAAGTAGCGATATTTATCTTGTTAACCGACTTCAAAAAGGAGGAGGTTATCAATTCGACTGTATTTTTTTTTTATGTTTGTTACCTTATAACTTGCGACGGGGTGAACCGATTTTCATGATTCTTTTTTTGTTTGAAAGCTGGTGCTTCCCGTGTGGTCCCATTGTCACCATTTCAATATCTGATGATTGGATCCTGGAGAAATCGAGGGCAACCCTCAAATTTTATAGGCCCACACATCGTTTTTCGCAAATATTATGAAGTACTTTAAGTACTTGCGTATAGTAATCATCATCTCATGTAGCTGAGCTGATGATGGAAGGTTCAACAACTCCTTAACAGTAAGGAGTAGGCGTCGACTGATTTTGTATTTTTTTTTCATTAAGTATTTCAAAGCACTACAATTTAATAAAGGTCTGGAGTATATCTGATGATGGAGCCGAGAGACAGTCGAGGGAACTCCTCAACGATTCACAGCAGCTACCTTGTGTTTGAGCTTGATTAATTTGTATTGATAAGAACTTTACACCTAGATGAGTTGTAACTGTTATTAGGGGTCTGATGACGAAGACGAAGGACAGTTCAGGGAATTCCTCAACGGTTTATAGTAGCTACCTTGTGTTTGGACTTAATTCATTTATATTGATGAGAACTTTACACCTAGATGGGTTGTAACTGTCATTAGGGTTCTGATGATGAAGACCAAGAACAGTTCAGGGAACTCCTCAACGGTTTACAGCAGCTATCTTGTATTTGGACTTAATTCATTTATACTAATGACCCATATGGGTTATTGTTCGATGCAGTATACCTGCCATTTGGTCCCATAAAAAATCATTTGTTTTGGTGTTCTTGCTTATTGTGTACATGGGCGATGTTTATAACCGGTACTAAGGATAATAAAATTCTAGTGCATAACTAAGAAAATTATGTTTTTGACAAGAATTTCGGTTGAATATTTAAACTAAAAAGGGTAAAATAAAAAAGTTTTTTAAAAAAAATGTAACCGACTTCTAAAAAAAACAACCACTAAAAAGGGTAAAATAACCTACCAAAAAACTTTTTTTTCGGAAGTCGGTGGCAAAAAAATCAATGAAATAAAAAAGCAAAGCCACCGACTTCCGAAAAAAAAGTTTTTTGGTAGGTTATTTTACCCTTTTTAGTGGTTGTTTTTTTTAGAAGTCGGTTACTTTTTTTTAAAAAAACTTTTTTTTTGTATTCTTGTTCTGTTCCATTACTGGGCAAAGGTTTTCCCATACATTTCCCATCTATCTGCCTTTGCATGTCTTGGCCCCTTGGGCCAATTTCTTTAAAAGCAGTCCACATCGTGTCGCCAGCGATGTATTTAGCCTTATTCCATACGAAAAACCTTAAAATACAAAACTTATTAAATTACAGAATTTGCTCTTAGCAGACTAGAACAAAGTCGGTATTGAAGATGTTAACTTAATGGTGGCAAACCTCGGAAAACGCTCATAAAGGTAAGGCAAGACAAAAGCCCGTAAACAGTAACCGGCTGGTTTTCCTGACCTGTCTATTCAAAGAATTCCTGATCAATTTATACTGCTACTACTCTTCAACTCTGAATCTAGTCAGCTCTTTTTCGCATTCGTTTTCGCATTTTGAATCCACTTTCGAAATCGACGCGTCAACGTTGTGTGATCAGTGTGCTCAAACAAACATTCGCTTGCTCAAACAAAAACGCATCATGCAATTAACGGTCCAACAAAAATAACGAACCGCTGCCGTGTAAACGGGTTTCAATTTACTGATGGAGAACTACCCTATACGTGATCGAGTAGTAAACAACCTATAGACGCCGTATGTCGACTAAAAGACGAAAAAATAACACAACAATGGATATGTCTCTAATCAAAGATATGATAATTTCATTCCTCCGGATAAAATATCATTATAGTCGCTTCATCTGCTCATCGCTAAACCAATTTGTTAATGTCACTTTCCCATTGTTCACTTGTCACTTTGTAATCAGTCCCATTAACAAATTAACATGCTCACAAATCAGCTTTTTGAAAGTACGATTTTTAATCCTAGTTTCAGATTACTTCTCGTTTGACAAGAAACGAGTAAAATTTTATACTTATCGATGCCTACGCATCTCAACTTGTGGACCGTTTATATTCTCTATTTTTGCATTAACAAGGAATTTAGTGCCGCATTCAGTATAAATTCTTACGATCACGTGTTATTGTGCAGGTCTAATGGTATAGCATTTATGTTATCTACTTTATGTTTATATACGGCTGTTATAATGCGTTTAATATAGTGCTATACCTCCTTGATTATCTGTTATTACCAAGGAAATACCTGTTATGGCAGTTATCAACTTGAATTATGTTGCTTATTTCGAAATCAACAAGGGTTTGGAATTCTATTAGATGATTCTTGTGCGTTTTATGTGAATAGAAGAATAAGAAACGAATTATTTTTTCAATTAGTATTAGACAGAACAGAATATGTTCTATTTGAAATACTAGTAAGTACTCCCCGAGTAGAGACTCGGGGATTAACTGTACTATCAATTTCGGCTTCCGTTCGTGTCTTCGATATCAATGCTAAATTCATTAGTATCTACAGTATTTCACAACCGGTCGCTGCTAATATTTAGTAACAGTTAGTTCGCAGTACTATACTACTCGTATCTCGTGAAGTGTATCTAGCCGTTCACACGAAGGATTACACCAAAATCTGGATTTGCGAATTTGCCTTTATTACCGTCGATGTATTTTTTCGTTAGAATTGGAGTAGCTTTATTGAAAGGTGTGCGCAGCGTGTCGTCTCAATGCAAATTGATCTTTACGACAGCCAAGATAAGACATATTTTAAAACAATCAGGAAATAAGGATGAAGTAGGCATGTAGCGGTATCGACTGTTTCCCAGTGAAATGTGTTATTTAAGTACGAGTTCGCGTGTCGAGGAAATATCATATCGTCTAAATATTGGTATTGCGATCGTTTTGCAAACGCATTACACAAGTTACTCAATTTTCGGAGGATTAACGACATTTTTTAATGGGGCTTTCAGTGCGCGGAACAAAAGTTTTGGCAGACATGTTATCGATTTTGTTCCCATCGAGTTTACTATCATGAAATGCAATCCCCATTTGGTGCCACGTCGCTCGAGGCACGAACGCCGACTGTAGTGTTTGGTGACTCATTTTCACGCCGAAACTATGAAGCGCCCGTTAACCTGACTCATAATAGACCACTAGCCTATTTCCAAGTAAGTCGACCACAAGGACCAAATGTATCAAGGTTTATAACTCCTTTATTATGCAATAGTGTTAGTATACTAAAGTTTTAGACTTCAGTTACGAAATATATTCTAAGGCGCGGTATTGTTTTGACTGAATAAATGTGAATAAATCCATTTATTACCCCGTTTGAATGTTTAGTGAGACATTCTCCGTATATCATGCGTGCGTCATTGTCAAGTGTGGGGATAGGTTACACTTGTTACATGTTCCGTTCTATTTTAGTTATGTTAAGTTCCCGCTACGCACACATATCTATGTGAAGTCACATTCATGACTATTGAACATAGCTATTTCAGGAATCTCAAGTTTGATCAAATAACATGAACGGAACCCGCAACTTCCGATCCGGACCGCAGTGCTGCGTTTTTACCGATCACATGACGGAAAATTTTAAATTCGCGCGATTTTCCGTATGACAGAGTTTCGATTTTCCACCTTACTTGCTATTTTTATATGCCTAGATATTTGAAGGATGAAACCGCAAGGTACCCGAAGCGATTAAAAGCGATCATTCAGGGTTATTTCTTTAGAAGCGTTTTTGAAATGCAGGCAGTCATTTAGTTTGGATTTAGTTTCTTTAACGAATTTTAAATGGTTTACCTGTCTTCTAAAAAGTTATTCTTTTTTCGCGGTTATTGAAACAATTGTTTCGATGACCTCCAGTAAAGTAAAGACAGCAAAAAGTATTCTTATATTATAGTACAATTTTTTGTTGCATTTTATTGGCGCCGAGCCGTTACGTAGCTAGTTCGCGAAACGGTACTAATTTGTTTAGAGCATATCTATTATAATAGTGGATGAACTTGAGATAAAACTACCTGAACACCGAAATAATAAAAGCAGGTAGATTAGAATAAAGCTGAAATGAGATTGAAAACGTGCCAGAAAAAAGGGGAACCATTTTTTTAAAACAAGTGATTTATTCACAGTCCGCGGACCGGTATAAATGATAAATAATGAATTAAAGGCGAAATGTCTCTTTTGTCATTGGAAATCTTGTCAGATGCCGTAATTAAGAAACGATTGCAGTACATTAACTGCATAAGCAGTAGGATCTAATAATGAATTGTTATAGCTAGAGAATCGAACAGATGTGCTCAGTGTTCGGTTACATTTCGTATCTCGATCTTATTAATGGCTGCTTTTACGTGAAACATTGCCAAATGTTTTGCAAAACATCGTTCTTTAGTACTTCATTGCCTTAGGTTTTTGGTCATACTCTTTTTGTTCAAGTTATTTTAAGGGCTTATCAAATCCAGTGGTCAGGGGCGTAGCTACCTCCGTATCTGCCATATCAATTATACGGGGCCCCCGGGCCACAGGGGCCCCCAACGTGCGTAAACAGAAATTAATAAAAACACTGATTTATTAAATAAAAAAGAAATAACTTTTACACAATTTATTTGTCTAATCCATTTCTGGTGTTTTTATTATTTATAGTGTAATACTGTTTTAAGCACGACATTGTCTATTTGAAATCCCGGGAAGATCCATAATAATATCAACATTTCGATGCAAGTATTAAAATAACTCTACCTTATTCCGACTTCTGGAAGTCTGGACTGATCAGTCGCATCTTGAATTTTTTTGATGACCTTTGTCCAACTTTTTGTTTTTATTTCGGCGTAGATACAGAGAAATGCATTTTTTTCTTGAGTGATAAATCTTTACCCTACCTAAGGGGCCCCCAAACAAATTTTTATACGGGGCCCCGGCAAGGCACACTACGCCACTGCCAGTGGTGTTAGACACTATGGCCACGTTTCTATTATACTTACAAGTTATTTATATCAAGTTGCAAATTGTATGCAACTTTAACAAACCTGCATGTAAGGTTACAAGTAGGTAGTTTCAACGGTAGATTGTTTTTTTTTTTCAATTCAAGCGACTTGTATACCCGTGGGCCGTGACGTCATACTTGTATGTATGCAAGGCTGGCTTAATAATCTTTAAATATGGTGATGGCCTTTTTTATTAAGATAATTCATATTTCAATACCCCCCGCAAAAATAAATGGAGGCTTCAATTACTGTAGATCGGGAACTAGGGACAGTTCGACTCACGCGCAAGATTTATAATAGATTCGCGTCACTAATAGATCGTTTAGCTACGTTAAAGTTCCATCCAATATCTAAATGTTTATTTTTATATACACAGCCGAATGATGTGACATTGAGTGCTAATGAAATCAAATAAACTTGTCACGACTACTTTTATGCTGATGTTCATTAAGATTTATAAGCCTCGAGCCATTTGCATTATCGTACTCCGTAGCCGTGTCTGATTTTAATTATGTGACATTAACAATAAAGCATCTGAAAACATTTACGTTAGAATATTGTTTGAATTATTTAATGTGATTGCCTGTGCTAATTCACCATGAAAGAAAAAAAAACGCTTTGATTTCAGAGCACTTATGGTAGAACCAACAACGAAAACTCAAAACGCGAAAAATTTCTAAAAGAATTTCTGTATTTATAAGTCCCTTGTAATAATTAAAGCGTGTCTGGTATGGGTTTGTCCCTTAATCTTTTCTCTTAATTACATTACATCGCTTTGTTTTTATATCGCCCTGGTACCTTGCTGCGTAAGCTATTCACGATAAAAGCGGACATTTTGCGTTGGAGGAAAAAAATACCATTGTTTTATTGGTCCTTTTATCCGCATGCTGTATTTCTGTCCTTGTGCAAGCGATTAAGTTATTAAGATCGTGTCTTTGGAGGTTATGTTATTGTACTCTATGTTCCCCGTGGTTCCTCTCTTCTCCCGCTGCTCGGCTCCTATTGGCCTATAGCCTTCCACTTGCCACTTCTGTCTGCGGTTTTAATCTATGGCAGGTACGTACTTAAACTCTTTTGTCGCTCATGAATCGTTTTGAGCATTATGAATATAATTTCGAGTTCTTCTTACTTAAATTAATGTTAGGTCGTAACCTCCTAAGCCTAAGTGAGTATTCTTGTTTTGGCGAGGGACAGTAAGTGTCTTTTCCATTTACATAACTAAGCTAGATAAACAGAAGCAAAACAGATTCAATGTACGTATTGTGCCGTTGTATTTAGACCTTATTATCAAACATTGTCGATTTTAACAGTTAATTTCTGTTATTACTCCATAACGTCTTCAAATTAATAGTAAGTAGAAGGATCTTAGTTTATTTAAAGTTGTAAAAAAATAATAAAAAACCGGCCAAGTGCGAGTTGGACTCGCCCATGAAGGGTTCCGTAGCAGCAAGCATAGATTAGAGATATAATTATATTGAGATTAGTAAGTAATATACACAAACAATAAAAATAACTTTGTTTTTCATAGTATTTGTATGAATGGCAAAGTTATATTTGCGGTTTTTGAAAATGTACTATATCTCAAAAACTGCTAACTGTATCTCATCCAAACCAATTTTCGTTGGTAGTTTTGGTTGAGGTCTACATTATGTTTTTTTTTTAGTTTTATCATTCTCTTATTTTAGAAGTTACGGGGGGGGGGACACACTTTTTACCACTTTGGAAGTGTCTCTCGCGCAAACTGTTCAGTTTAGAAAAAAATGATGTTAGTAACCTCAATATCATTTTTAAAGACCTATTAATAGATACCCCACACGTATGGGTTTGGTGAAAAAATTTTTTTTGAGTTTCAATTCTAAGTATGGGGGGCACCCCCAAAATTTGTTTTGTTTTGATTTTTGTGTGAAAATCCTAATGCGGTTCACATAATACATCTTTCTACCAAGTTTCAACAGGATAGCTCTTATACTTTCGACAAAAAGTGGCTGTGACATACACGGACAGACAGACAGACAGACAGACAGACAGACAGACAGACATGACGAATCTATAAGGGTTCCGTTTTTGCCATTTGGCTACGGAACCCTAAAAATCGTCCTGAAAGCAACACCCGGTCGAAAGTTGCCACCCCTACCCTTATTTTGGCTGTCGCTAATCCTGCTGTAATGACGTTCCCTGTCATTCTACATGGAAATGGAAATTCTCGTTTAAATGTGCCCATTTTAACGATAATCTACTTTCGGACAGCGCGTGTAGTGAGACCCGGATCACCGAATTTATTCATCGATTTCCCCCATTAGGTTGTCGTTGCGTCGCGGCCGGTTGGATGGCGGCTGGCGCGGAGTTTGCAAATTTCACGGCTCCCCTGCTCGCTCCTCGTGGCTTGTTTGCGAAAATGTCACGTCGCTGAGTGTACCCCTCCCTCCCCCCTTCTTCCACCACACCGTTCCCCGCACTCCCCAGCGAGCTCGACGACCGCGACGTGTTCTTCTGTTGGTAACTTGACTCCGCTTTGTGAGTCGAGACGCGCGGTGGCTGAATACGTGTACCATAAACTTATACGTAGTTCCACTGTTTCCAGCACTTCTGTTGGTGTTCTAACCATAAACACAAGACCACGGTTCCGACGTTACGCAGCCGTAAAAGTAGAAAACGGTAACTTTATTGGCGGACTGTATTTTTCTCATCCACTTTCAATATCTCCCCTGTAATAACTTTTAAAATTGTTATTTTTATGTCGACTATTTCCGTATATCCTGAAGAATAATTTATTTTTGATTGTGTTAACTGCAGTGAATCATATACTTTTAAGCATTATAAAACTCGCGTTTAGCGCTTGTAGTCCCCTTAAGTTCGCCTCAAGATTAACGAAGCGCAAGATAATGTGGAAATTGAAAGGAAATACTCATTAAGTTCTAAATGTTTTGCTTGATTTCTATTGTTTAGAACAGAAATGCATTAAAAAAAACATAATAAATACTTTCATTGCTGAACGAGACAGTTTTTGGCTTTTCCATCCGCAAAAGCTTGTTTTCTGAAACGTATATGCCTAAGCTTTTTATTATTATAAGTTTAATGTCGTTTTATTTGCCACAGGGAACAGTAAAAGCCTCTACCACATTTACCCCAAACTTAGTACCTACAGAGCGTCACCCTAAAAGCCGTCGAGCGAAGGCAGTCGTGTCACTCAAAGCCCCCAAATTCCTCACACAGTGATATTTCCGAATGAGGGGTTTGCCATGAAAGACGTTGCGTTCGCCTCCTGCTATTTTATTTGACGAGTACTACCCTTGGGAAATGAAGATGACTGCGCGCATTGCGTAGCCACTGAAACTTTCATCCTTTACAAATTCGTGTTTTATAAATCATTTAAATACTTATTTGCGTGGGTATCGATTGATATAGTACAGCACGTGTGGAATTAATCTGTTTAGGTCGACGTGCTTGGATTTACACACAATGGCAGCTCGAGCACGTTTGCGTGTGTAAACGATGAAATATTAGTTAAGTACTCATTGGTTCGGACCGCGGACGGCGCGCGTGGTTATCGAATGACCATGGTCAGGCCGCGCATGCTCCACATTGAAATTTTAAGCTTGTTAGTCGTTCCAAAACTTTGCTATTCTTTTGTGCCAACTAGGGCTAAGCTCCCTTTGAAACGTCCAATGCCAAAAAAGCGTCCGTGCGGACTCCCGACCCTCGTCGAAAAGTGCCCTATCTCTGACGGGCAGCGGCTTGCGGATTATCAAACTTAAATCAAGCTTGCTTCCGCATTACTTAGATCGCATCAAGGACACGAAGAACCGAAATTGTTCTACAGATATTCCATTACTCGTTACTCAGTGTTTATTTATTAACAGGCTGGTTGGATTCGGACGTAAGGCGAGTGCGTTGAGAAATCTCTTAATGGAGCCGACTGTCACGCACGTGTGTTATCTAAACGCACCCAAATGGCGGCAGCCGTTCGATTACATGTTATAATTTGCGCCTGCCTTCTGTTTTGCGTACGTCATGTTTGTTTGTTACATTGATATTATTATGGTACTTTATATTGATGAAGAGTATCGAAGGGGGAACAACGGTGTTTATTAGATTATTACAGTCAGGCGTGGCGAACGGAGTCGAGGGGCGTTCATAAGCGCGATACGCTCCGTTTCCTTATCTCGATGTGCAATTCTTTGTTTGCTGTGTACGCAATTTCCCAAACGGCGTCGAGTCGGGCGGGGAGATAAACCGCACAAGGCCTAGCTTCACTTGGAGATGGCAGATATCTTGTGCGTAGTTCGCAGCCTCGCCTTGCCGCCTCACCGCCTAACCAGCAATATTTCTCCGGAGCGTGTCGCCTCGCCTTCTTCGGTCGCCACTACGCCCGCCTCCGCTGAAATATGATTTGGATTATGAAATATGACGGCAACATTCCCCGGATAGGCGTTTACCAATTTATTCGCCGTTACGGCTACAGAATCATAGTGTGAAATTTTTGATGCTAAATATTTCACGCTACAACATTCTTCATGCTTTTTTGCTTGTAATTATATCAGTGACTTCCAGTTCGCTAAGCATGTAGCCGATGGAATATTTTTTCTATAGCAACAGTATGCAGGTTGGTCGGTACTCGCAGGTGCGGGTGAGGTGACCAGAACGGCAGGTGCGCTGTGCGCTTCGTCCTCGTCCGACTATTTACTCTGTTTATTTTTCAATTCTCGTTGTTATAATGTTCGCCCGCTCGCTTATCTACTGTTTTATGGCTCCGTTATTCACTGTACTCTGGTACCATAATTAAACTAATTTGCTCGCGAATGGTGACTTTACTTTTACGCACAAATTGCCTTACATTGTACGAAGTGTACGAACGCTCCAGGTAGTCAATTATGTTAGGTAATTAGATATCGGATTTCTTTTACTTGAAGGAATCTCTTTGCTGTAGTCGGAGAAAATGTAATATTCTTACTAATACTTCAGTTAGTACAATCGTATTATCTCAGTTAATATGTAAGGGAAGGTTCGTACGTAATAGCCTGTAATAGCATGTCGGTCTGTATGCAAATTAGATATGGGCGCCGCGCCGGCGCGGCGCCGCCGTGTGCATTCCGCACGCCGCCGCCGCCGCCGACATTCACCGCGCGGCGTGAGTGGCGTAAAGACGTGTATTTGCTTTCGTGATTGACTCATCCAAAATGACTTTATATTCCAACAATCATTGGTGAATAGTTTCGGGGATATAACATCCCCCTGTCTCACCGCCCTGCGCAGCAGCATGTTAAGACTGCTGGTTCTGTACTTGGACACTCATAGTCGCGGCGTCATAGAGACATTTCAGCACTTCGATGTACCGCCAGTCCACTTGACATCGCTGCAGTGATTGTAGAACAGCCCAGGTTTCAACGGAGTCAAAGGCCTTTTCATAATCCACAAATGCTAAGTACAGGGGCTGGTTATGCTCTTCGGACTTCTATATAACCTGCCTCATTTTGCGGAGGCTGAAACTCGTCAAGTCTTCTTGCGGGACGATTTGTGATGACCCTCGAAAACAGTTTATAGACGTGGCTCAGGAGTGATATGGGACGATTTTTTTAATGTGCAATGGGTTTGCTCTTGACCTCAGTCTAGGTCAGGAGTGACTAAAACAAAGTCGACAATGGAGTGAGCTTACCCAGAAGAAGCCTGTTCTTCCTGTTCTGTTCACTCTATCTTTGAAGAGATTAGGGTTAATATGTATGTGTTCGGAAACACAGAGGCAGGCAGAGAGTTCTACTCCTTCGCTGTCCGCTTTATAAAAGACGCTTGGAAACGCTTAGAGCGAATTGGTGGTATAGCAATAAGGTAGGAATGGTAATTTGCCGTGCGTCTAGATGTGCAATGATAGAAGGCGCCTGTTGGGATGAGATCGTGGAGTTCTTGGGTACACTCTCCGAAGTATAATCTGTAGAAGACCAACAGGCGGGCAACCTTGCGGCGATGAGTCAAGCTTTGGAGCTTGGCTCTCACCAATTTTACGTCGCCAATGAGCCTCTTAGCTCTGCATTCCACTGAGTCAAGAACGGTAAGTTGGTATTTAGCTGAGCCATCCCAAAGGTGGCTATAATACTCCATGCAGGATAGGACTTGTGCTTTGTAAAAAGTTAAAAGCTGTCCAGGCGTGAAGTACCGCTTTTTTTAGCGTGGTAAAATCATCAAATGAGTCCTCCCACCCAGGGCAGAGCGGGAGGGACTGTCAGACTTGTACTGACTAAAATCTACGGTGTCCTTCAATAGCCCTTTACGTTCCAGGGTCACGGTAATTTGATAAGTCCCGCGACGTGAAGTACCGCTTCACTCTATTTAGGATGTCCAGCTTTTTGGCCGCAAGTCGGGCTTTGAACACAATGGTGGTTCCAAAGTTGAGACTAGAAGTCAACTCCATGCCTAGGAGTTCGAGTCGGTCATTCAGCGGTACAAATGCACCCTGAAAAATAGGAATTTGGTCCAAACGACTTCATTTTCCGGTAAAAAGACAAGCCTGTGTTTTGGTTTCGTTAAAAGAGACCAAATTGTCATCACCCCACTGATAGACATGGTTAAGGCATGATATTTGTCCGCTCAACCATGGCCTCTCACAAGGAACAAACTTCATCCCCGATGGTGTTTGCGCTGGACACGTATCTCTCTGAAACTGTACTGTCATCTGCGTACCCAATAATACCAGATTGAAGTAGGTCATTGATGTTCAGCAGGAAAAGAGTTGTCGTTCTTCTTGAAAAAGAGGATCACAACAGTCATGTTCCATGCCTTTGGAGTTCTCCCGGTGTCTAAAACAGAGTTGAATAGCTTTTGGAGCTCCCGAAGTACGGGCTTTCCACCTGATTTCAGAAGCTCCGAAGTGACTCCGTCTTCACCCAGGGCTTTTCCATGTTTAAGCTGCCTGACGGCCAACTCAACCTCATCTAGGCTTATTTCTGGCAGTTCATCGGTTTAGTGGCGGGTCAGAGTGGCTCGGCTATCCTCTGAAAAGGTGGCTTGTGGACCACGACTGTCGAACAACCGGCCATAAAAGTCTTCTATCTCAGCTAAGATCTCCAGCTTTGAGGTTATGGTTTGGCGAATAGGTGATCTAAGCTTCGTCAGATACGAGCGTTTCAGCTGTTGGGCGAACACTTTAGCACCCTGATTTTCTTCTATTGCCTTTTCAATTCGGCTTGTATTGGTAGTTTCGAGGTCACGTCGTACCAACTTGCTTATTTTCTTATTGAGTTCTCGCTTCTCTGACGGTGTAATTTGAATTAGTATCTATGTTTAGATTATCTGTGTCTATGTTGAAAAAAATTTTACGATGATGTTAAAGTGTCCCTTTGGAAAAACCTTTTTTTTGTACCTGACGACATTTTCCTGTCGTCCCGGCTTAAAGAAGATAGGGAGTAGATTTTGATTTAGTTGAAGGTAGTAAAAACGTACGCCGCCGGCGCCACGCCGCCGCCGATTGAAATTGGTCAGCGCGCCGCCGCCGAGAATTTTTAAGGCGGCGCCCATGTCTAATGCAAATGCAACGGCCGCTCGAGGGAATCACGGTCCGCGCGCTGCGGTTCGATGAGGATCGTCAGTTTACCATGGAACATGGACCATGATTGTTTACCATGGCCCATGATGGCTTGACGCAATAATTGTAACGTTAGATTTTTACCTTTTCCCACGATTGTTGACATGGGAATGCTATTAGTTAGCTCCAATGTTAATTAGTAGGTATTCTATTTATACTGCAAGCAGATTTTAATTTTGGACGTCATCAAATTACCTGGGCTTTTACTATTTTTAAATACATTTGCTTCATGTTTCTGCTACTAATTACACGCTGCCGAATACCATTACATGTTTTTAATTAATTTATTCTTAAAAATTAAGATGTTAATTATAATTAGTCTATCGTTTTCAGAGATTAATGAACTGATGACCTTTCAGATATTTTTTGCTCGCAAACAATTTGAGCGTGGTTTTAGTATAGTAGTATACCACCCACGCGTTTCAATATGTTTAGTTTTCCTATTGTGTTGCTTTGCATACGTTTTATCTAAACCAGTGATTCCCAAAGTGGTCCAGGTGGACCCCCAGGGGTCCACGGGAGACTTGCTGGGGGTCTACGTAGGCGTGAACAAAAAATGGGGGTCCATAAGATGTTAATGGGGGTCCACGAAAATTTAATATCTGCTTTTGATAGTAAAGCGCAAAAATGTAAGCATAGTTTTTATAAGGGCCTACCTACATTGTTTTAAGTTTCTAACTAAGCAGATAATATTTTAATAAGACAAGCGACTGTTACTTGTCCAAACTTGCGTATTCAATATTACCTTCGATCATTAAAATCAACTAGATACACAGTCAGCGACAAAAAACGTCCTCACCAAAAGAAAGACAAAATCAGAGAATTGTGTATCTTTTCGTTTAGTACTGTTCTAACGAATTAATTAAAATTATGACCTGAACCTTATTATTTTTTTCTTGTTATTCTATTCTTTTAATTAATAAATAAAGTGTGCAGTGTGTAAAGTATACATTTTATGTACCATTTTTCGTTTCGTATTTTACCTATCGGAATATAGGGACAAAACTCAGAAGCGACACAATTTTAATTTTTTGGCGACTTTAAGAATGTGGTAGGAATGTAGCAGCAGGGGGTCCACCGAAACCACTAAAATTTTGAAAGTGGTCCACGAGTAAAATAAGTTTGGGAACTACTGATCTAAACCATCTGCCATATGCAAACCAGCTGGTTAACCTAAATATCTAACAATAATTTAGTTTGTACAAACGGTTGAACATCACCCTATATCCAACCGCTTTATCTTGGCATTGCTTTTTATGACCTTTCCGCACAATGAACGGTCAGATTAAACTGGTGTTAAATTGATTTGTAGTCGTTTGTACCTCACTGACGCGAATGTCGTCGCCCGGTAGCGGTTGACCCCGTTATAAATCATTATGGCGATAGTTTTTGTTACTTACCAACCAAAATGACCGTGACCGGTTTGAAAACCTGTCGCTTAGATAATAATTACATGTGGAATGATATAGCTTGTACTCACGGCGAGAAATCCCGAGAAACGTGAATGTACTCTACTATGAAGAAGACTCGGGGTGACATTTCGCCGTGAGTCTTTATGGACCATAAAAGCCGGCCAATATACGAACTGCTGTGACTGCATAGCAAAACTACTACTGTCTTCTACGTACGACGAACATACACGAACTGCTCGAGTAATGGAACTGCTGCAGTGGAACTGCGGCGAACGGTTGCCAGGCATACATTGACTGTATGAGCAGGAGTATGTTTGAAATCAGCCAAATTCTCAAGCAGTCCGTGTATGATTAACACCGGCTAACTGCTCGAGCAGTCCGTGTATGGGGTCGACACGAGACGACAAGTTGTGTTGCATGTGAATTATTGAAGTGTCCAAGACCACAAAGGGGCGGCAATTAATTGATTAGCGATACCGATACGTCACAAACAACTTTCCACATAATTGGTAACTAGATCAAATATAAAGATTTCCTGATTGATCTAGTGGGCTCAAGCGCTGCCGTGCCTGGTTTGAAACCCGTTTCGAGCAGTGTCATTGGGTTTTGAACAATTTCCCACCCCAAAAAAATCACAACGATTAATTCAGTCTAATTTGCGTATAAATGTGAACGTGAGCTATTCCGTGGCTAGTCGCGAGACTCGAATTGAGCGTGGGAGCGTTACTATGATTTGTTTACACCGGTGGAGTAGGTGCGACGTGCGATCAGCTGTGTCTGACGTCGCAGAGCGGGCGTGCGCGGGCGCGGCCGTCATTGTGTGTGACGTCTGCGTCTTGCCCACTCCAAGCGGCTCTATTACCGACTCTATTGCGATTTTATCATAATAAAGAGTCGTTCATTGCTCTGACTGTATATGATTTATCGGGTAACGTTTTGAATAATTTTATCGTTTGAATAAGAGCTAGAATTTTATTCTTTGCACAGTTTACGATAAGTATTTTTATTCTTGCACTAGTTTTTGCTCGCGTCTTCGCCCGTTTCGAGGGCAGATGTTAATGGACGAAGAGGGATAAAAAGTATCCTTTGTCCTAATTGAGGTCACAGGTTGACTATCACGTCAATTACCTGTGATCCATTCAAACCTGCTCAGACGTGTCGAATTTTTGTTTTCACACAAAATAAAACTTGAATTAGATACTTTCTCATTCGTAATAATAGAACCTCCTACCTATTAATAATAATTATCGTAAAAACACATTGCGTTTTCAGTTGATATCATAAAGTAATTTAAAACAAAATTCAATGTGCAATCAGCGAGGCTTCCGGCGACTGGGACCGCAATAAAGTGACACCGCGGTCCCAGTTGCCGGATGCATTTAATTTTAATATTTGTATTCCGTCGACTGGGACCGATCCATAAATTGAACCAGAACGGTACAGTCAGACGAAAAATGTCTGTGGAAATTGTCTTGTTCAATACAAACCAGGTAAAAGTAATAGGCTAGCATAGGTTCAAAGTGGTCTGTATTAATATAATTCTCGGCAGGAATAGGTTACCTGAAATTGTCTGGTATCAATTCAGAAATATTTAAAAAAATACCACTTTGAACTTATGCTAGCCTAGTACTTTTGCTGGTTAGTCAATGAAAAAGACAATTTAAGGAAACTTTCTACTTAGAATTATTTAAATACAGACCCATCTGGAACTTATGCTAGCCTAGTACTTTTTGTGAGCTTCTAATTGTCTCACTGGTGACAAAAGGGAATATTTTTCCCGTTTCTCGCCAGGGAGTTTTTAGGAGAAAAAAATCCCTATTGTCCAAGAAGAAAGTACTAGGCTAGCATGAATCCAATATACGGTATTTAAATAATTCTAAGTAGGAGATTACCTGAATTTGCCTTTTTCAATGACTAACCAGCAAAAGTACTAGGCTAGCATAAGTTCAAAGTAGTATTTATTTAAATATTTCTGAATCGATACAAGACAATTTCAGGTAACCTATTCCTTTGAACCTATGCTAGCCTATAACTTTTCCTGGTTTGTATTGAACAAGACATCCATAGACATTTTTCGTCTGACCGTACCGTTCTGGTTCAATTCATGGATCGGTCCCAGTCGACGGAATACAACTATTAAAATTAAATGCATCCGGCAACTGGGACCGCGGTATCAGTTTATTGCGGTCCCAGTCGCCGGAAGCCTCCAATCAGCTACCATAATCAATCTGATTGAGCAATTTATGATTGTAACTTCACACTTCAACCTATTTATTTTAACACCCAAATTCTCTGTTGCAAATTAAATATGTTAAAATTAAATTAATTAAGTATTTCCAGTACAGTACTCTGGCCGCATTGTGGATTTTGGTACATTCATAATTGTGTAACATTATTAAACCAAATCCTTGAATTCAATATTACTACTGAATGTCGGTTTTACTTGGCTAAAATTATCTACTATGCTGACATTTTGTATCTGAAGATCGACTACTGACTTAATTATGCCAGTAACATAAAAAAAAACCTTCCTTCTGTATTAGGGATGCATCGATACGCCTTTTCGCCAGTACCATACCGATACCGATACTCTTATAAAAATATCGGTGATACCGATACCGATAAGCTATATCGTGAATTAAAAACTTTTTCAAAGAAGTAACCGACTTCAAAAACAACAACAAAACAAAAAAGGGTGAAATAACCTAATTAATAACTTCTTTCGGATGTCGGTGGCTTTATTTTTTATTTCATTGATTTTTAGCCACCGACTTCCGAAAGAAGTTATTAATTAGTAGCGATGCATCCGATACCGATACCGATACCGATATATCGGCGATACTTCGCGTTAGCCGATATATCGGTATCGACGATATTTTATGACCGATTCAACGATACTTTTTAATTAAATAATGTAGTGTAAACGAGCGTGTTATCTCGTCTATTTCGTTGCAAACAAGGCACGAACTATGCCCAGGGAAACCTTTGCCAAACAGACTTGTGAAATCGCCTTTCTCCGTAAAATTTAAGATCCTATATACTTTTTTTTAAAACAAAAATGTTATTTTAATTTAAATTACTACAATTTATAATTATCTAATATCTATCTATGTGACTACTTTTTATACTAATAAAAAAAATCTGACTTGTGATTTATTTATTTTATCTTAATGCACAGTAAGCGTATCGGTATCGGTATCGGTATCGACGATATTTTTACAAGAATATCGGTATCGGTATCGTATCGGCGAAAAGACGTATCGATGCATCCCTATTAATTAGGTTATTTCACCCTTTTTTGTTTTGTTGTTGTTTTTGAAGTCACTTTTTTGAAAATTTTTTATCCCTTTTTAGTTTATTTAATATACAGTGTGTCCGGACACGAGTTAGCGATACTTGAAGGGGATATTATAGATCCATTTTCATCAACAAAACTGCTTTAAAAAAAATTCTTACTCCAACACCTCGCGAATGGCGGCCATTTTAGTTTTTTGATTTATCAAACTGGGGTATGTACAATAAAATGCAAATATCTTTAAATCCAAGAGACTTACATACATGCAAATGACTTTATTGCAAAGTTAAATGTTAAGGCTTTTCAAAAACTTGCGAAAGTTTTCTACATTATATGTAAAAAGAACCAAAAAACGTGGGTAAACACGAAATTGTACACAAAAATTACTGAATATTTTCACATTTTATACTCTAGCACGAAAAGTACCCCTGTATTTTGCTTAGGTGTTTGCATTAAATTAAAAGTATTTGAGTTAGGCTATAAAATGGTATCAAAATTATTTCTCTACGTCAAGTACTTTAGGAGAGACTTTTGTGTACAATTTCGTATTTGCCCACGTTTTTTGGTTCTTTTTACATATTATTTAGAAAACTTTCGCAAGTTTTTGAAAAGCCTTAACATTTAACTTTGCAATAAAGTCATTTGCATGTATGTAGGTCTCTTGGATTCAAAGATATTTGCATTTTTTTTACATACTCCAGTTCGACAAATCAAAAAACTAAAATGGCCGCCATTCGCGAGGTGTTGGAGTAAGAATTTTTTTAAAAGCAGTTTTGTCGATGAAAATGAGTCTATAATATTCCCTTCAAGTATCGCTAACTCGTGTCCGGACACACTGTATAGTCAACCCAAATTCTTGTATTGTAAAATACAAAATTTTCTTACATATGCACTAATCTTGTAATCCGTCACAACATAAAAAAATCCATATCTCTAAAACTACTGAACCGATTTTGATGAAACTTGCAGTGTACCCTAAGTTGAACAATACCTAGTACAACAAAAAAGGAATTACTTAAATCGAACTTGTAGTTCCGGAGATATGCGTGCACAAACATAAAAACAAACATACATATATACACTTGTGAAATTTGGCACATTTGTTCAGACGCTGATATAGACTAACATATATGAAAACTGGGCAGTTCTGATAATATTACATACATACGGGTCGAATTGATAACCTCCTTTTTTTTGAAGTCGGTAAAAATTAACATAAAATAAATAAATCACAAGTCAGATTATTTTTTTTATTTATTAATATAAAAAATAGTGACATAGGTTGATATTGGATAAGTACTTAATTTTAAATTTTAGTAATTAATTAAAATTAACATTAATAAGATTTTTACTGACTTCAAAAAAAAGGAGGTTCTCAATTCGACCCGTATGTATGTAATATTATCAGAACTGCCCAGTTTTCATATGTTAGTCTATATCAGCGTCTGAACAAACGTGCCAAATTTCATAAGTGTACATGTATGTATGTTTTTATGTTTGTGCACGCATATCTCCGGAACTATACGTTCGATTTAAGTAATTCTTTTTTTGTTGTACTAGGTATTGTTCAACTTAGGGTACACTGCAAGTTTCATCAAAATCGGTTCAGTAGTTTTAGAGATATGGATTTTTTTATGTTGTGACGGATTACAAGATTAGTATTAGTACATATGTAAGAAAATTTTGTATTTTACAAGAATTTGGGTTGAATATGTAATAAATAAACTAAAAAGGGTAAAATAAAAACTTTTTTTAAAAAAAGTACCGACTTCAAAACAAATACAAAAAAGTTTAAAATAACTTTTCTTTCGGAAGTCGGTGGCTTTATTTTGTTGTGTCATTGACTATTGCCACCGACTTCCGAAAGAAAAGTTATTTTAAACTTTTTTGTATTTGTTTTGAAGTCGGTACTTTTTAAAAAAAAATTTTTTTTGTTTAAAAAACAAAGTAATCTTAATTCTTCAGAGAAATACTATTTCATAAGTCTGTTTGAATCAGACCTGCGCTGGAAAATAGTCTCAGATGCGACAGAACTCATTTGGAAATGGCGCATTTTTTTTCAAGTTGAATTTAAGACTTCATTGCGCCAGAAAACGAATGGATCTGCATGTCTCGATATATTGGGAGACCTTAGGAATCTCTCGACTTCTTTCTCTCTCTTTTACACTACATTTTTAAATTAAAAAGTATCGTTGAATCGGTCATAAAAATATCGTCGATACCGATATATCGGCTAACCCGAAGTATCGCCGATAATATATCGGTATCGGATGCATCGCTATTCTGTATTATAAAGAAACTTGCGTTTAGCCATGGCTCCGTCCCTCTATAGCCTATAACCATTTCCAGGGCATCTATTTCTGTACCCAAATTCAACAAAATCGGTTCAGCGGTTTAGGAGGCGTGAAAGCAGAAAAAATAAGTTTTAACTTCCTAACTAATATAATTATGGCGCCAGAAACAGATAATATTATTATTGCCAAATTCTGTTAAGTAGCGTATCCACGAGCAAAAATTGACGCTTAATATAAGCTAGTATTCATTTGAAACCTAAACTGTATACATTTAGTAAATTAATATATTATGTTACTTCTCTCACTCACCTTTCGAGTATACCGAAATAATTCGAATCCTATATCCAGGTAGTGCGGTCCACACGAGTAAAACCACGTGCAAAAGCCAGTCTTAATAGACATGCGTCATAGAACTCGTCCTTAGTTGTCAAGGCGGTTGTAACCGCACGCTTCGTATCAGGTTCCTGGCTGATTCCTGAACCGTGAGCAGCCATAAAGATATTACATGATACCTGTATTAAATAGAAGGTGTACATGGAAGTTAATCTTATACGTGTGACTTCTGGAATAGAATATTCTGGAATTTTCTATTGACTGTCAAGCTGGTTCATTTTTCCGGAAAATTATTGGTCCTAACATGGTGGTAAAATAAAATACACTTTATAATGCACACCATCTAGATACATGGTAGCGTGTCAAGCCAAGGTCTAACGAGCAGCGCCGTGTGTAATATTACCATTTGGAGCCACACAATAGGCAGTACTAGCATATTATGTCTGCGAATTCGCCTAACTTAGTTTATGGTAGTTTCCCCACGAGATCAAAGGAATGAAAAGTATCTTTTGTGTTAATGCAGGTTGCCAAACATCCAAATGCGTTGATTCGTTTTTGCGTGACAGTAACCATCCATCCATCCTCATGATTCCTCACGTAATTTCTCATTAATAACAGTATTTGCAAGGCTTTAAATTGCTTATATTTTTGTTATAAGTCTTGCTTATCAATACCGTAGGTAAGAGTCCCATTTCTTTCTTCTTCATCATGTCGTTGATTTCCTCCGAATAAGACGTACTTTGAAGTACGCGAATTCGTCACTGGCGGGGCGCCTCGTGGCGTGTTTCAAACATTTTATATTACCGCTTGCCGCCCCGCTCACAGCGGCAAGGTCGTGAACGGCGTCGCTATAGTATCACTCTGTTGTCCGTTTGTCAAGAATCATTTTCTCAGGAACCGCGAAATTCCGTTTATCAGCGGCAAGTATTTATTTTTGTGAGAAATTCCTCAAGGCGTAAACAGCGGAAGGCCAGTTTTAGTATTGTTTTTGATGAAACACAAAAGACCCAAGTTCTTTTGTTCAGTGTGTAGGAACGTGGTCCATTAACGGATGGTATTACGCAGTTCTTATTTTATTTACCGAGGAGGTGATGTTGCTAAGCGGTCTTAGCTTATTTATACACTGGAGCCGAAATCAATATTCTATCTCAATCCAAGATGCGTTCTTTTGTTTTTGACGGCTGCTTTGTACATTTTTAAGAAGCGTATAGCCATTTGATTGGGAACAAACAAGTCAAGAAAGCAACCAAGATAGGTAATTAATTTCCAGCGTTTGAACACTACCTTTTGTGACTGTGAAGTTCTGGAAGGTTAGTTGTTCTTTAAACACCCTAAAGATGATATCATTAAAAGCCTTCATTTTAACTAGTTTTAGCGTACCCTTTCAACCTCCCACGTCCTTTCCTTCAGCATTGTGCGTAAGCAGGGGGTTTGTAATGAAAAGTTCCCCTTCTGAAACAAATCATTGCACGCTTTTAGTTTGCAGTGAAATTCTAAAAAGCATAAACCCAGCGAGATAACGTTTTTAATCCATCCTCGGACTTTTAATTACCATCCCGACTTCCTAATTTGTATCCGCATTACGTTTCGCGACATTTCATACGATAACAAGCTGGAACATGGATTAAATCCTTATGTTTGTTAACATTAAACAGTTGACAGCCCTTGTTTTATAATTACAGCGGCTTCTGTTAATATTTACATAATATATGAAGAGATTTATGAGTGTGAAGCGACAACAGCCCTCCAAACTCCGCCTGGGGTGTACCGCCTGAAATTCATAAATAGATACATACAGCTACACATCAAGCTATGCAAAACCAGTATAAGCTGAACGTTCATTTCGCGGAAAGGCCATAAAAAACGAGACCACGACTAACTGGTTTTGGTATATCGTTCAGTTTGTTAAACCCATTTCTAGCTCTATGATTACTGTTCAAGAAAATTAATTATACTGTTGCTTATTTTCTATGTCTCTGAAATTATGTAAACTTAGACTTGCCATGAATTTTATATTATTATGACTATGTAGCACCCACGACCTCTCACGTTTTCTTATTATGAGTTCTATTTAGCAGAATACTAAGTGCTACATTTACGAGTATGTGCTTCTCTATGTTTTCGTTCCAATATTACACAAGTGCAAAAGACCGTTACCGATGGCACCATACGCAACTTACTTATGCATGCCCCATATTCCATCGAAGGATCCTCTCTCTGTATCGTCACTTAAGCGTCTTATACATCATCATCATCATCAGCCGGAAAACGTCCACTGCTGAACATAGGCCTCCCCCTTAGACCGCCACGCCGAACGACAATTCGCCACTTGCATCCATCGGTTGCCCGCGACCCTCACGATGTCGTCGGTCCACCTAGTGGGAGGCCTACCTACGCTGCGTCTTCCGGTCCGTGGTCGCCACTCGAGAACTTTTCTTCCCCATCGGTTGTCAGTTCTACGAGCGATGTGGCCTGCCCATTGCCACTTCAACTTGCAAACTTTATGAGCTATGTCGGTGACTTTGGTTCTTCGCCGGATATCCATGTTCCGGATTTTATCCCGCAAAGAAACTCCGAGCATAGCTCTTTCCATCGCTCATCGCGCCCAAGCGTCTTATACGTTGGCGTGAAACTTTCGGCTCTTAAGATTAGCCGTTACCAACAGACAGGCGGTTCCTGTGGAGGAAGCGATTAGTCGATTACTTTTTGCTACCCCCTGTACTCAGCTGAAATGTTCCTCGTAGAACTTTTATATCGAAAGCGGTTTTTACATTTTGTTTCTGGGTTGTTTCATGCGCTCTTTGTCTGCGATATCTAAGGTTAAATTTCACGATAGACCATTAATTCTTTATTGATAGACGGTCGGATTAATACCAGAAATGAAGATTTTCAAGGTATTATTAATAAAGTATGTTGTCCTAACAACAAAATCATGTCTAGACACGGTAGCCTCGCAACTTATACACGTGCCAATCTATCAGGCAACTTTGTACCATAACTAGATACAATCCCGCTTGAACCTTGGTATTCACAGACACGTGTGGGAAGCTCAGAGTAACCATGGTTTTTATAACTTTTTTGCGACATGTTACAAACTAGTTTACTTCGGATATGACTGTAACTCAGCTCGCACTACTTACCGGCTTCTCGAAGGCCTGGAATGGGGGATAAAACGAAGAATTATGGAGGTAGCTATAGCCCAGCTACGTGCGTAATGTCGGTCGATCGAAATCGAATCGTGAAGCCCCACGTAGGGCCGGAACGAGGGCATGCGTTTCGAGTCCCGCACCCATTTGAGCTGCCATACTACGAGGTAACGTTTCAAATGTACTTTTCATCCATTTACGTTTTAACTTTAATTAATAAAACGCAGTACTTATAAAGGATTATTCACGCTATACCGTGCCGTGTCCGGGCCCACACAGCCTGGACATGGCACGGTGTAGCGTGAATCATCCTTTAAGGACCAGAACTTCAGCAAGAAACTGACTTGGCAAGTTATGATCACTCTTTATTGTCCTGGGAATTACTGTTTTACGAAATAACTGCGGTTATGAACACAACAAACAAGCATTTACGTTTTATCAGCATAAACTATAACCACTCTCACTTTAATCCTTATTTGCTTACAACTTATTTCGTAATTAAAACCAAACAACACAGTTTCGCATTTAAGGGCCGCAATATTGATCAACCTCACGAAATTGGAGTGCTCATTGTTTCACAGCAATTATTCCTGCATAATAGGTCAAGCACCGATGTACTAACGACTTCCTGGCGGTACCAGGTTCGAGTGTGCAGCTAAAAATAAACTGGTATTTGTGTTAGTCATACACTTACGCCGTATAGATAACTGTACACCGAAATAGATCACAAGCCCAGCGAAGTGCCTTGGTGAGCGTCCCATTTCTTTTTCACCTAATACCTCATCGTTCCCCAGTTTTTTCAATCGCAGCTTCTACATCATCTTTTTTTAGAATATTATGTAAATTCTCTTCAGACCTTAGCTTTTACACTTTAAGTTACCTTATTTCCAATTTTCTACAACATGGTCTTTCTTTACGATCATTTAAAGCTACCTTAACCCAATTGATTTAAGGTCAAGGAATTACGGCTGTTCATAAATACGTTTCCGTATTATATAGTTTTTGTGTCACAGAAATCTTGGGAGCTTGGCTTCATGAGCCTTTTGTTGAGGTCACAGGTATTACGTGAGGCCCGTGTCGCCTACATACCTACTTGACAGTACTTGACGCCCGACATTGGCCAGGGCTCGGTGTACAATAATTCACCGAGACCGAGTAAAAAAGCCCCGATACGCTGACATTGACACACTTCCCCGCGTGGACTTCCTGCCGGCTCCCACTCGATACAACATTTTTGTTTTTGTTGTTTTTATCCTAGTTCCAGTTCGCTTTCAAACCACTTTTCGGTCGTATTTTGCGGAATTTCCCTTTTATAAACATTTTTTCTATTTATTTTTATAACCGGTTTATTCAGCGCCGCTTTTCGGCACACTCGATTGATGACTTTTTAATTTTGTTCGTTTACCGAGTGCGAGTGCTCGATTGCAGTTCGCACTTTGTAAATGGTAAACTTTTTTTGTATATGTATTTATGAACGCGTTGTGCACTATAAGGTCTATGGCATTGAACTTTTGACATTAATATCACAAGTTTTCCTTAGGAACGAATGCTTATTTAACTCCAAGGGTAATAGACGGATATTTAAATGGTGTATTCACATTTTATCCTCTAAACAAGTTTATCATTTATCGATATTTTTGGGGTTAACAGCGAAAGGTTTCGTGTGATAACCAGCGGCTCGCGTGTGCCCAGTATTTTATGTGGGTACCGCATGGCTATATTTGTTCAGTACTACAGCTATAAATATTGCAACCTGGCCGTCAAACCGCCCACGGGAAATTGGCTCCTCCCTATTCTCTATATTATTACTGCTAACCTCTTTACAAGTACCACTACTTAACTTTTAAGCAGCACTTGTGAGTTTTACACACGGAAACAACCTTGCATTAACACGGTTGATTTAACAGTCGATTTAGCCGTTTGTTGAAAATCGACCGTCTAAATGATGATTTTACTAGTAATTTTTGCTAGCTGTGCGGCTATTCAAATCGACAAACAAACCGGCCCAAAGATCGACTCGTGTAAACGTCCCATTTTCGTGTTTTCGATCAATCATTTTGCAATTTGGACTAAACCAATTTATTTAGTGAGACCAACGATTTACCGGTCTAGTTGACAAGTAGAATCGCAGTACTAAGTGGTTTTTAAATTTATACCGTACATAATGCCTAAATAGGAAAACAGGTTTTCTAATCTTTCATGTAAAAATCTAGCTTTTGCCAGTGGCTTCGCCCGCTCATTTGCCACCCTCCGCCTTTCAGCTTTCAACTGGTGAAAGAATTTTTTAAATAGTTTCAGTAGTTTTTGAGTTTACTTATTACAAACATATAAAAATACTAATATTTCCTCTTATAATATTAATATAGATATAGCACATCGTTTAAATATCGAGTTGGATGAAAGATTCTCGTCCCATCCTTACGCTAGTCCGTATTTATGCTTCCATCTTTATGCACAAATACCCAGAGATAAAAGACGTACCTTCTTATTGTCGATTCACAAACCATTTCTTCTTTACAATGGACGCAAAAAATCCTATCGATGGAATAAGAAAAGCTGGTTTTATTCCAATGAAATGTCTGGATTCAGGCAGGGCTTTTAGACGTTCATTGTGAATTATTGTTTAACTTCAACACAACTTTTTATGTTTAATTTTATTGCTTTAACGCGATTTCTGAGGTTAATTTACCTGTGTTTTCCTGAAATTACCGCAGTAGTAATTTTGTCGTGGCAAGCAGGATACTAAAGTCCAGGAATCCAAAGGGTAGGTGAAGGAATGGGTAGTTTTTAATGAGTAAGAGACTTCTTTGGTGAAAAAAATCCAGGAATTTGGTATAGTTCCATTTCCACTTCAGAACAAAATTCCTTGGTATCGGTCAAGCTTATTTATAGGAAGCCCACCGTATCATCCTATCCCCATATCACCCCAATCTTTGTAATCATCTTCAGGTCATCGGTCTAAAGAGTACTCCACTTTTCTCAACTTGACTTTACACTTAGAACTCCAACGGCTATCGGGCTTTCGCCAGACGACTCGCCCACTACCACTTCAACTGACTGACTCAGCAAACTCCCTGTCCAGCCCTGTAAAGAATATTTCCAAAATCACTTCATAAAATACACAAAAATGTGCCTATCAGAAAAGGGATGTTAGCGAGGGTAGTAAAATAGGTGGCTAAGAACCCCTAAGGTTTACGGAAAGCAAATCCTTGTGGATTTATACGACCTAGAAAATTGTCTGTTACTTTTTGGGCGGATCGGATGCGCAGGTTTTTCTAACATCCCAGAAACTCATCTCGATAACGACTTTTATTTAATGTGGGCTCTGAAGACGTAATACGAGTTAGGGGAATGTTTTAGTACTAACCTGGAACGCTTATAAAGTTATCTTATGTGTTTTTTGATCCTCTAGGACTCTAGGTGCGTGAAAAGGTCTGACGATCGTCCGAATTTATTACGATAAAGGAAATTTTTTTATTTATTTATTTATTTGTGTGTAAGTCATAAAATGCCATAACTAACATAAAAAGCAAAAAACCGGCCAAGTACTAGTCAGACTTGCGCACGAAGGTTTCCATGCCATTATCTAGAAAACGCCAAAACACACGTTTGTTGTATGGAAGCCCCTTACATATTTATTTTATTCTGTGTAACTATCACGGTTGTTGAGATACTGGTGGTATGGTAGGTACTAGGCATCATAAACTAAGGTTGGAGACAGTGCTTTAGAAGTACTATGCTTTAAATCACGGTGTTAACAGAAATAAGTAATTGACATGGTTAATGAAGTCACGTTTCCGTTATTTCGTACACATGACATGAATTTTTGAAGAAGCAATAAATGCTGGAAGACAGCACTTATTGCTACTTCAAAAATTCCATTGAATTTGGGATAAAATTCGGCGATATTTGATTGGAATTTCAGAGCAAACGTGCAGGAAAATTGAATACAAACAGCAGGCATAAAAAGGGGCGTGTATATTAAATGCGAAACATTAAATGGGGGATGTAGGAGGGAGGCGAGCGACGAGTTGCAGGGCGGAAACGAAAGTTTTGGCGCCATCACGCCTACGCCCGCTTGCACGCCATTTCAAATTCTGTACTAAACTAGCGTATTTTCATATTAAAATGCAGATTAATAGATATCACTCACGTCAGCTTAGATTAAAACGTTTTATCGATTCAGGAAGTAGACATAAACACAATCTAATCTAAAACTATTATAAATTTAATGAGAAAGTTTGTGAGGATGGATTGATGTTTGCTACTCTTTCAAATAAAAACTACTTAACGGATTTGGATAAAATTTGGTACATGGATAGCCTGTTTTATCTTATCACATTGGGATGTTACAGAACTTCACACGGGCAACGCCACGGATATAAGCTATTCTCATCTAAAACTAATGTTACTCTGGTCAATCAAGATTCCAATTCACAGCTTCATCTAAAACGAGATATTTGCAGTTCCTGAATCTACAAATTCCCCGTTTCAAACTTTCAAATGAATGGAGCGAATTTCGCAGTGATATTCAATTCGTCTTCATCAAAACTGTATTTCAATGAAATGGCGTTGCTATAGGAAACGTAGGCGAGCTCACTGGCTTATCGCGCCCCGCCGTCCGTGGATTCTTACTCGCCAGAAAAATGAATGAACGCGTTCAGACGATATCAGTACTTACACAGCACACGTATTTATGTACGTAGTTATTTGAACGAACCTCGTCGGCGGCGTGTATGAGAATTTAGCGCTCGACGCGGCTCGAAATTCGAGGGAGAGTAGAAATTATTATGGCAGTGTTTTTTGGGTTTAGATACGGATTACGAGGAAGTTTTCACCGGTTCTTGGTATAAGAGAAGTAATGGAAAAAACAAAGAGTTGTTCAGTCAGAGCCGCATGAGTTGTTTCCTTAACACAAGATGCTTCCGGCTTGTCCATAAGGTCATTAATTGTGACGACACAAAGAATCCTCCTTTTATCTTCTTTACCCTTGCAGTTCCTGGCTTATTGCCAGGGCCGTGTTGAAAAGAACTGCTCGTGCGTTCATCAGGAACCGCACGCGACTCGAAAAACCAGAAAACATGTCTGCCTAACCAGTTTTTAAACAAAGCTACTTGAAGCTATTGTTCAGAGTCCCTTTACAATAGCCAGGAAAAGCAAGGACGGGGAAGAGTCTAAGTACACCGTAAAATAATGCAGAGATAATATCCATATCTTTCGAAAGCTCAAAGCAGGAAAGTAGTTATGTAAAAGTAAGTTCTGAAGTTTTTAAAACCGAGTCTGGGTTCATTATCAAATCTCTTTTAAAGCCGTCTTTATCTTTTGGACATAACTTTATAATTTCGTGTGTTATCCTTATCAGGGCTATTCTTTTTCATGTCTCTCCGACTATTTTGTGGAACAGATAAAAAGTAACTGTTAAATTTAAATCTGTCCTCGATAGTTCTGTTTTAATACTTTTAAATAAGTGTTGAATCGACATTTGTTATTGTAATGTTATCAGTAATGGTATTGGAATAAATACGCCATGTTAATGGGTACCTGTAACAATGTAAACATGAGCTACATACTTGTAAGGTAGCTGTTTGTTGCCATACTTAGCGTTAGCACACACTACGTTTTCCATAAACAGTGAATATTCTAACCATAAAGTATCTTTGTATTCCTTAGTGGCTGATTTCTGCGGCACAGAGCCAGCAATTATCTTACGGTAGAACTGTCATACGCATAACGATTACAAAAGTCTCTAAATAAACCAAGAAAAGAAAGGTCGTAAATCTCCAGAAACTAGTGTAATAAAACAAATATTAGGGTTACCAACTTTTTTTTTTAAATTATTACTACTAGGACTTTTTTTAAATTATTACTACTAAGACAAAATAAATAGAGTCTTACAGACTTACAAATAGAGAAACATCCAAAAGTATGAATAATTTGAGAATTTTGTAATAAAACAATTGCATTTACATAATATTTAATTTCAGTATGGTTTCCTAGTTTTAGTTGTTACGACGTTATTCAAAACATTTTAATTTTTTTTTCTTAAGTATAACTCCGATATAATTGGTTTACGAAATACCTGTTATTTAATATGAGGTTTAATATAAATGCACATTTTTTAAATTATTGTGTAAACAACTAAACATGTGACTGTTTCTATTGGTTGAATAAGAATTTCTAGCATTCCAGCATTCATTTATATCATTGATTAAAAGGACAATGGAATATCTGAGACAGTATTTCATTATCTATACATTTTTCCATTAAGCATGTAGGTAGCAACTTTCCCTCCTTTTTTAGTATTTATGGACCGGAAAATTAAGAGAAAATGTATTTCTGAATAACTATTGCGTAGTCAAGCGTTAAAACGATTTTACACATCAACTATTAGGTTTCGATATTGGATACTATTTGGTATTTCAAACATAAATCTTCTGATATCCTTTATAAATTTAATAATGCCACAGACGTATTTATCCAAAACCAGTTGATTATCACAATAGAACGTATGTATATTTTTAAACTTAAATCATAAATTAAATGTAAGCTCACATTAATAAGGCTAACTTTTAGGGCATAGTGTAAGCTAAATGTAAATATGTTTGTGTACCACAGGCGCCTCCAGTCATTGTCCCACCGATTTTGTTAAACTGTGGTCTGTCGTGTCACAGTATAAGATAACTCAATAAATCAACTAGAGGCCTTTTTGTGAAATTAAACACCTATTTTGTTTTATGCATAAACGAATTAACTTGAATTGAGGCAACAACCCCGCCTTACGAGTTACCTGAAACTTTGGTCTTAGTTTCAATGCTATGTATATTAGTTATCAATTTATCATTTACAAAACGGCACGGTTGCCGCAATGCCTGAGCAATCGGATGCTGTGCCGCGTGTCGCGGGTTCGGTTCCCGAATGGAGCAAATTTTTGTATGATCCACAAGTAGTTGTTCCGGGTCTGGGCTGGACGTTTGTGTGTGTGAAGTTTATATGTTTTTAGGAGAAAGTCCTAGTATGGGGCAACGTTTTAAAAATCTTTCATTGTGCAAAACGATCATCCAGGCCGAGGCTTACATTGATTGATTACTTATGTATTAGCTTATGTGGTCTTACATTTTGTTGCGAAAACGCAGGTTCCGGCAGCGGGCCCAGGGAGCGCGTCAGGCGTGGGCTTTCTATTTAATTTCATGTCCCTTTTACTTTCATGCTCTCTTGTTGTTGAAATACTGTACGTAATGTCTCTACTGTGGTAACCTTGTTATCACAGTATACTTGTATGGCAGTAGGTACGGCCATTCTTTTTGTTTGCCACCAGGTGCTTCGTGGCCCTGAATATAAAACCCCACATTTGAAGAAGTGTTTCGGGCACTTGACGATGCGTACACAATACACGCTGTATTAAGTATGTAGGTACATATAATATAATTCAGCGGCTTGTTTATACACCACAGTCAACAAAATAGTTAAGTTTGCAGGCAGCATGTTTTGAAACGTTTTCCCATGTTGTGATAAGTTTCAATGTGCGTAGGTACATAAATATAGCATATTTCATGCATATGGCATACAGGATAACTTTTTAAAACTTATACTGTCTGCATAACTAACACTTTTACTTGTACTTAGTATAACTCTAGTAAATTATTATAGAAGGTTTTAAGATGTTCGTACAGGCCAAACGTGACATTCTTATAAATGCATGAATTTACATACAGATGTAAATATTAGAGTGACTCTAATATTTACATCTACTAGTTAGTGACTAGTGCTTTTTACGGGCGTATACATCTTTACTATTTTAATAAGGCCTCCTGCAGACACACGCGATTAATCGCGCGGGGCGACATGTCGCGATCCATTCGCAGTATTTTTAGAGTGGAAATTAGCTTGGCTCGTTGTCGCAGCGCGATTAATCGCGTGTGTCTGCAGGAGGCTTAATACTGAAAGGATTTAGCTTTTTTAAGAAATTATTTTATTGCTTTTAGGGCCGAAACTGCGTTAAGCGGCTGACCGCGCCATTCAATACAAGACGTTTCGGCCCTTAATGTATAAGACACAAACACAAAAAAATACTTATGAGCATAAGCCATTCCCACTTATGGGATATTTGCTTACGTTTACACCTCTCTGGAAATTGCATTTAGTTCAAAAATATCGCACCACAGTTATCTTAATTTGGCTAATACAAACGGCGAAGCACACAACGCGCATACAATATTTATTGATAAGACGTCCACCCGTTTCGTAATTACCGCTATTACAATAGAAACATACGAACCACCCACACCCCCTAGATGTCGCCACCTGATTATTAGAATACTTGAATAGAACAGAAATGCACTAGAAGGCTTTTGTCTCATAGCTAGCGGGAAGCGATTAGAGCTAGTTACTAGAACCACGGTAATACTACTAGAACCGATTTCTTGTTTAATTAGCGATCTTTTTGAGTTCCTAAACGAAAAAAGATATTAGTGTCTGTCTGTTGGGTTTAGTAACGGTGTTTTTATATCCTTGGAAAGATGCAGATGTTTCGGCACTTCACTCCAACATATTATAGGACGTGATCTCATTTGCGAGAGCGTCATTTCGGTCTTTATCCCCCATTTCGCTATCATTTCGCTACTTGGATCCGTAAGCAATAATGAAATAGCTCTAATTCTCGCCAATTAAAACCATTTAATTTACTTTATGTTTTCAATATTGCGGTAACTAACGCTAACTACTAAAACACATTAACACTGCTAATATATGATAATCTAATCGCTAAGCCAGCGGTGAGACAGATGCCTTACATGCTTTTTCAAAAGGAATACGAGCTTTGTGTGGTGCTCGTTAGGGAAATATTCATGTTAACTAGCCATTCCGTAGCTTTTTGTTTGCACTAGGAATGGTGAGGGATGCCTTTTATGTGAACTTCGAACTTGAGGCGTGTAACTTACAAACAATTTTTTTACAAATATTAAAAGTAAATTGAAATAATATTTAATAAGCACTTAATTAAAAGAGACAATGGGACACACAATGGGACGTGTTAAAATTTAGTTGTTATCGTTTCCGGTAGGTTGTGTTTTTCTTAAAACTATTGTTTTAATGACCTTACATTGTTAACTGATTAGTTGGTTGCCCAAACAATCATTAAAATAAAAATTTATATCCCGTACATTTTTGTTCAATATGACATGTAGCAATATCCTGAAAATTTAAAAACTGGGTTTCGTAATAATACTGAAATGTTGCATTGAATTTATGCAAATACCATTAGCTAACTAGTTATTAAATTATTTCTTCTGTTCTGACGAAATACATATTTTTATTTATAAAAAACAATATTAGAACAGCATTCATAATACATCAATTAATTATACAAAACATAAGCACATTTAAGCTGAGCACAAAAGCATTGCAAGTTCAGTCTTATTTCGACTTTTAATAAGTCAAAGAATTTTACACTATGGCGCAACTTGAAAAATGCTTGGCATAATATTTTAAAAGGTTAAAAAGTTGATTTCTTCGCACCGCCGTTGTTGGCGAGCTGCCAATACGTTGCTTATCAGTTTCAGGCTTATATCCCTTCTCTCTCCGATTTCAGAATTGTAAATTTAAGCTGCAAATATATTTTTTGGCCCATATTTGTCATAAAAATTTGGAATTCCCATAAAAAATTGTCTTACTGTAAAATGAGTACATTCTGTGGTTATGATTTCATCATAACCATCATGTCAGCATATTGCCGTTCACTGCTGGGCGTCAACCATCCTAGTCTTGAGCAGTCCGCAATCCATCAGCTGCCAGCTCCCTTCTAAAAATCATCGATCCATTATGCCGCAAGGCGTCTAAGGGCAGCTATGAATGTCTCACAAAAATTCTCTTACACAAGAAATATACTATTTTCCTGTAAGGTGGGCAGAAACCACAAAATCCCACCTGCTTGACTAAAACATGAATTCCTAGAAAACATACTTTTCTCAATATCTTTGAACCGTCCGCGTCCCAGCTTTGCACAGGTGACATTTGAAATTCGCTGATAAATGTAAAGCCTCCTGCAGACACACGCGATTAATCGCGCGGGGCGACATGTCGCGGTCCATTCGCAGTATTTTTAGAGTGGAAATTAGCTTGGCTCGTTGTCGCAGCGCGATTAATCGCGTGTGTCTGCAGGAGGCTTAACGTCAAATGAAAAAGAAAATTATCAAGTCGTTTTTGAATTATCCGCTATAAACAACTACAAACTATTATCTTTTTTTCGTTTCAAACGTTACCGTAACACCTATAAACAAGAGAATTAAAGATTCAGCTTCAACGAGTGTGTTGCGATGGCCTAATTGGTAAGGCGTCTGGTGTACCGTTCACTCGCAGCTGAATTTATTTTCCTCACAAATCTTTATAAATTAATATCGTTGTTAGATTCTTCGAATATCAACAATATAACCTACAATCAGAATCCTTAACACTACAGTTCAGACTATTAGTCCCACGTTATTGGATTATGGCCGGTTAACTGTCCTTGTTTGCTAATTAACCGAAAGCACAGGGGCCGTGCACAATTATATAGAGCTTGTTTGCCTGGCCCTTAATCTAGTTACACACACGATCGAATGCTAGACCGCAGACCAGGAAATGCAGTAAATCCATTTTGGTATCGAATGGACTTTTATAAATGTAGAACAAGGTACACTATTGACTATCCCTGCTGAAAACAGAGATTTGACGTTTTGTTATAATGTAACTTATATACACCGTGTTCTTCACGTTATCCATAAACTTTAGCAAATACTTCTATGGCTTTTACAAATCAAATCCAGCAAAGGAAGTAGTACTTAAAAAGGCTTCGTTACAAAGATATTTGTAATTTCATTTAATGAAATTTAATTGAGCTATGCAGTGAGAAAGTATCTTAATTTGAAATCTATCAAATACTATTTGCATTTCATTTGTTTCAGCCCGCCAAATGTTATGAATGACGTTGCCAATTCGGATAAAGAGGCATGCATATCGGGTTATTTACGTCTAGGTATTTAGTTTGTATGAAAATTAACAAAAAATAAGAATTTATTAATGTGTCCATAATGAAAAATGCTTACTTCCGTGGTTTGACCATCTGGTCGAAGTTTATGTATATCGTCCGGAACACGGTGTATAAGCTTTGATGAATTTGAAAATAAGCTTTTTTTTTTAATTGTCAATCAATTAAAAAAAAAGCTTGTTTTCAAATTCAACTTACAGCATTCACTATGTAAATATTTTTTTATTTTAGAATGAAGAATTAAACAACACAATTATTTCAGGACGTTAACTATTTGATTTTATTCACAGTTGTTATTGGATAAACCATAAAACATCCATAGATTACAAACATACTATATTACCTACTACTCCACCCGCGTTTATCGTTATGGGGATCCAGTTAGAACATATTTTTCACTACGATAACATTAAAATTAATGGTCCTTCGGGCCGGATCTTTTTCATGGCTTTGCCCTGGATGACGATATGGGGCTTTGCGACTAGTCTAGCTAGCGACGACACGTAACTACACTAAATACATACATCCAATTTGCAAGAGACGAAAGAACTCGACTTGTTTCTTTTTAATTTCTTCTCGTACTGTTAAGTGAGCGTAGGAGGAACTTTTTGCTAACTTGTTAACTTCAGTAAGAAGTTTGTTCGTTTATCTATCAAGGTTGTTCAGATAGCTAATTGTTTTCTGTATATTTAGGGGGATCTTCTTTAGTGCACAATTTTATTAGAAAAGAAGCACCTTGGCTTCATAAAACAACTCAATTTACTAGCTGATAATGTAGCTTTTTACATGTGAAAGAATATTATTTTTTAATATTCTTTCAATATTCTTTTACGGTTAGGTAGAAGGTTTTTGAGCTCCATATCAAACAAACTTAAAAAAAAAATACGTATGGCACTCGGGGACTGCTGCGGTAAAGCTATTACATAGCATTTTTTATCAACTTATGCAATTATAATTATTTATTTATTATATTTATTACTGTACTAATTAGGCTATGGTCAGCCACGTCAATCAAGTGAAACGTTCTCCTCCTCCTCTCTCTCCCTCTCCCTCAATAAAATTGCCTCTTGCTCAATAAAAGTATGCTTTCGTGCTAGGAATGAGCACGTCTGTCCGTACCTTTATGAGCACGTCTGTCCGTACCTTTATGATTGCCGAAGTCTCCCGAACTGTAACGACGTTAGACGATACGTGGTGTCATGTATATAATTTCCTTAAGTTTTTTCGTTAGATTTTTGGGAATTTCTTGATTCGGTCGCCGCGCCACGCTGCGCTCAGAGCTCGCGATAAAAGCTATGCAATAGCTTAAAAACTTTTCAAACATCTTTAAAAAAAATATACTGTGAAGTCTAAAGACGGAGTGATTAATTAATTGATTAAGTTCCCTGTAAATGTCGAAACAAGCAGATAGTGTCACTTATTCATTGAAAACTTGACAAATCCTGACACATGTCACGAGATAGCGTGTTAGACCGCCTAATACAGATATCGTGAACGAGTAGAACAAATGTCCGCTACATTTGTTCGATAACAGAAGGGAAATTCACGGTCTTATATTTGAGGGGCAGTGAGTAATGCGATTCCGGAATGACCGGGCGACCGCAACGTAATTGTCCAACTTCAGACCTATGCCGAATCCGTTCGAATGATATGTTACAAATGTCGCAGAAATGGATACCCGTTGTTAGAACTAAAATGACTATCACTACGGTCAGTATAACTTTGTTTATGAGTAATTAACTTAGAAAATTATGTTCTGTCAGAACTACTGTCACAGAACTTTTAATTAGAGCGGAGGAATCTGCATTCCTCCGATGATAAGGCCTTAGAACAAAAGCAAATACTAATGACACAATACTGTCACTGTTACCCTGCATAAGCATTACCCCCCTGCAGTCCCTGCTGTACGATTGGCACAATAAGATGTGAAATAAATCAATACAAAAGCCTGTCTATCTTCATTACAGTCTCCCTTGACAACACCCATTAAAAGAAAACGCCTTCTCCTATTCTTACTTCAACATCACACGACATGATGGTATATAATTAAGTCTTGATAACTCTATTGATGTCGCTTTTTATTGCCAAGAACATGCCAGTGTCATGCAAGACTTTCAACCGTTAGAAATGTCAAGTTTTTATTAACACCTTACCTAATAAAGACGCGCATATACGTTCTTAATAAAGAATGTTCTTTACGTCCGTTGCCAGAATTAACGTCCGCAGTTCCGTATCAGGCGTAGCAATTAATAACCTTTTATAGATCTGTTTTTACTCAGCCAGGGCAAACGGTAGTAGTACGAACTTTTTAAATAGCAACTTGCTCAATTACTGTCAAAGTTGGGTAGCAGAGGCGAGTTACTGTTGTGAACTAGTACCTGTAAACGAAGCATGGACCCATTAGGGGTGTTACTATTTGAAAGTCTGGAACCTTTATTGCTTGAATTATAGGTACCTACATCCAAAGGGTTCGTTTTAAACAACCACTGTTTATGCAACGCTGTGTCTAGGTACTTAATTTTGTTTTGCGTGGAATGAATCCTTAAGTATATTCTGAATTATTTTAGTATGTGCTTAGTTTGGCAAATAAGCGAATCAGTTAATGTACAGCTGAATTAATGAACAAGTGAAATTATCGCGTATGATCTAAGCATCCTGACCTAATGCTCGTGTGTTTCTTTCACTGCTGTATTGTTTACGTATTTCTCTTTTGCTTTTGACTGCATACAAGCCCAAAACAAATTATCTAATAGCTCATTTTCCTCCTAAAAATGTCTAGACATTCGAAAAAGTTGAAAATTTATCCTGTAACAAAGCCAGAATTAATTGCGGACGTTACTTAGTTTACCGAATACCTACCCACTTGCCTCCCATCCTCCCCTTTGTGCAAACCTACTCGTCCCCAACATTTTACCATTACATTTCCCCGTATTTTTTCTTACAAATACTTGAAATTCACGGAGGTTATACAGGCCTGAATTATTTGTTTTGTTGCTGGGACATGAGCGTGCCCCCTGGGATTTCTTGTCAAGTACACACATCAAAAGTGTCTAGGGATCAAGCATTTTTATGCGGATTTCTTGAGATTGAGATGTGGCTTTGTAATAAATTTATGATTTTATAAATTTATATGAATCCTTTTTGGTGCATTTCATAATTTGAATCAGGAACTGTGAATCAAATTCGAGTAAAAGATGAAAATCAGCTGTCAATATTTTCCCTATAAAAACATACAACGCATTGAAGACATTATTAGTGCTACTGTTTCCCTACTACTGATTAAAACCAACGTTATTATGGAGCGGCGACGTCATTTAAGCAGGGAAAAAATGCTCAGAGCCGCGGGAATGATAGAAGCTGGTTCCCGGCAACGTACTGTGGCTTTAGCTCTGAATACAAGTCAGAGTGTTATCAGTCGACTTTGGACACGTTACCGAAGCACTGGTACCGTGGCTGAGCGCCATGGAGGACGGTATCGCTGCACCACACGGAGACAAGACCGATACATTCAAATCTTAACTCGAAGAGCTCCAACAATAACCGCCATGATGTTAGCCGTGAGGCTTCATCACTCTTCAGGGAACTTAATTAGCGACCAAACAGTCAGAAACCGCTTGCATGAAGTGAACCTTCATTCCCGAAGACCGCTACGGGTACCACCTATAGCAATGCACAATCGTAGGATTCGATATCAATGGGCTCTTGAACACAGAAATTGGGCAGAAGAACAATGGCGTTTTGTGTGCTTTTCTGATGAGTCTCGTTTCGGTATGAGACCGGATACAAGACGTATACGACACTGGAGAACCCCTGGACGCCAACAGCGATTAAAATCCTGCCAGGAAGTCCATCCTTATAGTGGTGGAACCATCATGGTATGGGCGGGTATTTGGATCGGCGGAAGAACTGAGTTGATTTGGATCAGAGGCAACCTCAACGCTCAAATTTATGCTGAGACGATTGTATCAGACGTCATCGTTCCTTTACAAGTGCAAATCGGTCCCTTATTTCAGTTAATGCATGATAATGCACGACCGCACACCGCAAGAGTTGTAAGACAGACTCTCGCCGCAGCTAACATCAATGTCCTGCCCTGGCCTGCTCAGTCGCCAGACTTGAATCCGATTGAGCATGCATGGGATATGCTACAGAGAAGAGCTCTGCCGAATATGGAGGGTATCCAGTCGCAAGAAGACCTTTTTTTGTTGTTGCAACGAACATGGGCGGCCATTCCACAGCGTGATTTGGATGAACTCATTTTGAGTATGCCAAACCGATGTTCTTGTGTTGTTAGTGTTCGCGGTAGAAACACGGATTATTAATTGTTTAAGTTACCCAATAAAATTTTAAAGAAAACTGTTATTTCAGTCTTTTTTTCGAACTTTTGTGTTAGTTGTTCAAATGTTAAAAATCCCTTTATTAGGAAAATGGCAAATTTCTTTATTAATGCAAAGGTGACTTGGTTTATCGTTACTGTGACAAACGAAAACACTTTATTTGATGAATCCTTAAAGAAAATTTTAATTAATATCAATCAGGAGAAAAGTTATTGCAAAAATATATGTTGATCCCTAGACACTTTTGATGTGTGTACAAACAATTACTTGTTACTGTAAAAAATAATCGCTATAAAACCGTAAAAAGAAACGACACATCCAGGACTTGCAGTGGTGATATTTTATGTTTTATTTATTGGCCTTTGTGGGGTTTGTTGTTCTGTAAACCATAAAATTGTAATTTTAACTGACTTTGATACTAGATCATGGTTTTTTACAGAGATGAGAATTTTGAGATGGATGTGTGGAGTGACTTTTGAGTTTGTGTTGTGTCCCAGCATTGCGAACATTAAGTATAGGCTGATTATGATATGTTGGGTTGTCTTCGAAAATTGGTTGTATTAACCGCGTAATTGCTTTGCTACAAGCTATAATACGATACAAGCAAGCATATAAGGCACACGAAAACTATCCTTATTGTCGCCATTGTGGGTCAACTGGTGCTTGACAGTCGCTAAAATAGTGCTAACCGATATTGTTCCACTTAATAATTCCAATCGATCGATACAGTCGCCAGGAATTAAATGTCTCTAAAAATTACCCACGAGAGTGCTTCATCTCTTTCAACACAACATGTATGTTCGCTTTGCTGATTTTGCATGTCAAAGTTCCTATATAAATGTTGTTGAACTTGCAGAACTGTTAATGCATAAATAATAAAAAAGTGAGTAAGTTACTCGTGGCCAGTGTTTTAATGAGGATACTTCCTGCCTTTGTTTTCAATGCTCGTTCACTCGTTTGCCGAATTGAACGTCATGCGACATAAATAAAATGCCCTGTAACAAAATTGTATTGTTTATTGTACTGTTTTTCGTAACGTAAAATAAATGCTTCATCATCATCATCATCATCAGCCTTCAATGTTCCCACTGTTGGGACACAGGCCTCGTCTCTGTGAGAGGGAGTGGGCTAAAAAAAATGCTTAGTCTGAAAAAATCTCTGGTGCGTAATTATTTTCAATTTGATATCACTGCGGAGTATCTTTCGTGAAATGAGATGCTTAACCCGGCGCCAATGACGCTGGGTCATATTGACCCGAGGCAATTTTAAACGGACATATTTTTTTTTTGCTTCGGTCGCATGTTTTGAACGTTCGTGTAGCTGGAGATACAGCCTCCTTCTACCCGCCTCGTTGATATGATCAGTGCGACGCTGCTCGCGGAATGAGATATACGTGCCTCAAGTTGGAACGGGTAAGTATGACCCAGCGTCATCGCTGGCGTCGTAATTTTGTGACTTACTTTTATTCGTTACTTTAGTGTTCAATGTTAATTTTCTTGTTATTTTATAGGTTTTTTTTTGGAAAAATGACTGAAACAAATGACCCGGAGAGAATAATGGCGTTGTTAGATGACTCGGATACAGACAATGAAGATTTACAGGATTCCCAGGCTGCTTCGAACATTGACGATTATGACCACTTATTTCAGCGTTCCAGGATCTCGCAAAAAAATTCAAATATGTCCATCAAAGAAGGACAAGAAAACATCGAACACTTGTCAGGCATGCCGCATCTTTATATGTCCAGATCATTTTGTACCATACTGCAATAATTGCAGCTGTTCGATGGCTGTGATCGAGAAAGAAGAAGACGAATCGCTATATTTTTTATATAATAAGTTTCTTTGATCTCTTTTTTAGTTAATAAGACTATAAGTTTGTATTGTTTCTACTAAAAAAATACTAAAAATTAAAAAATATCAACATGTTACGTTTTTATAGTTGATTTTGCATGTGTTACTGAGAATGTTAATAAATGTTGATTTATAAGTATTATTTTTATTTCAGTACCTAACCAAAATACCCTATTTTGATACAAAATAATAAAAATAAAGGCAATTTAAAAAAAACTATTAAAAAAATTATAATAAAAACCGGGTCACCATGACCCGGTGTCATCGTCACGGTAATTATTTTCGCGTCATTGACGCCGGGTTAATCAAAGGTTAATATACTTTATTAATCTTTAATTATTTTTATTACTTTCAAAAAGATTTAAGCTACACGCTAGTATAGCGTTAATCCCACTCTTGGCGTTGGTATTAAATTAAAGGGCTTAACATTGGCATCACGTTTTCACATAATTTATATTAGCATTATAATGCAGCGGCTATTATGGTCAAGTAGAATCGAGTGAGCGCGTACAAAAGGAATCAAATTAAAGCTGTGATCCTACAATCCAACTAAACGATTGCTTGTATTCCGTAATCTCATCCATTTGGTGTATTTCATCGGGTGATAAATCAGTGTCATCCGTAATTTGAAATCTTCCAAATGTTTCCCGGGGCTAGCTCGCTAGGGTTGGGTCGTTGATCCCGGAGCCGGTTGGCATCCCTATTTCCCTCGCGACGGATATTATCGGGCCTGGCGTTCCGTACGATAATAATTGCAAGGACAGACCTAACGGGATCCTGTAATGCGAGGGTACGTTTCTCAGCCTCCTCCACGATGACCATAATACATTGCATTTCCAGAGCGTCGTTGTCCAAACAAGTTTTGGCGTAATTGTACTTGATACGGATTCGAAGGTCTTATGCACTGCTTCTCTTTTGAACTGTTCTTTTGTATTACTTTTTTAAATCCTATAGTGTCTCCTCAATGCTGGGCGAGGTCGTCAACCTTCTTCTCTTTTCTGTTTTGTGCAAATTTTGACCTGCAAACATGATCAGATCGTCACACAGTCTGCGCCGCGGTAATATCGAAAATAATGCACAAAGCAATTTCATGATAAATTATATGATTTAATATCTCATTTTAAGTTCTAATGTAGTTCTCTAAGTGACTAAAATTGTCAATTAAAAAACTTGGGATTTAAATACATAAAATAAAAAAACACCGTTAGTCCGACGAGATACTATTTATAAAATAATGAGCGAATGAATAAGTACGCCATTTTATTTCATATCTTTATTGTCGCACGGATGACAGTTCCACCTTTTATGGCAGATTTACATTGAGTCAGTAACTGACGCCAGTCCACTGACGTGTCAGTGCTGACCTGGCACTGCCATAGTGTAAATTGATTTCAAGTCAGTACAGTACTGTCGCGTCAGTACTGACTTCAATATTCGCGGCTACTGACCGCGTATAAATTGTATGCGTCAGTTTTCGGCGCCAGCACTGGCGTGGCACTGGCGACAGTCACTGACTCAATGTAAATCTGCCATTAGGGTTAAGCATTTTGTTATGTTAATTCTGAACTTTAGATTCAGTAGTTTATGTCAATATGTCACAAACCACTGGTTAAACTCATATTGTAACTAACCCGTATTATTATGATAATCAGGTATTGTTGAAAACCGGACCAACTATAAGTGGAAGATAATGCAATTTCGAAATGTTAGTATTTGTCATCTTGTCCTTGTATTTTGTAAATTCATCAACAGATGCAGTAATTATTGAACAATCTCTCGGCCGTATAGATCCGGGTAGGGTTGCCAGGTCTTAAACCCAAAACCTAGTATAACACCACCAATTTATTTAAATGTTGAAGTGTTTGTATAGAAACGCCACCATGTCCATCCGACTTCAGGAAGAGAGCACGAAACCAATCCAATTGCAGAAAGGCGTGAGACAGGGAGACGTTATTTCTCCGAAACTGTTCACGAACGCGTTGGAGGACGTTTTCAAGCTCTTGGAATGGAACGGACTCGGCATCAACATCAATGGCAAATACATCACTCACCTTCGTACGGTTTGCCAAAAAAAGTTTAGTGACGCCGCTGATGCGTCACTAAACTTTTTTTCACTAAAATACTCGACCGACCGTATGCGACCGACAGGAACAGGAATTCAAGTCTAAAGGGTCTACTTCATTTCAACTCAAAAACATTTATTTGCAGCTAAAAAATGAATAATAATCTTCACACGGCTGTTTATAGTGAGAATGAGTATAGCTCATTATATTTTATCATTAAGTTGACCCTGATATTTATTTTTATGTCATCCTTGTCCTTAATTTAATCTTTTCAACCTTAATTAACAGCTATTATCACCTCCATAATATGATACAAATTCAAATGCACAAACACACAGACCCGGAACAACTGATTGTATATCATACAAATATTAATTTTGTGGGGAAACCGCACCCAAAATACGCAAGGTAGCAGTCAATCGCTCAGTTCAGCTCAGCAAATCGGCATGATCAAACTTCAAATTGGCAGTAGTGACTGTGGTAGTGATGCCAACTTAGCAACTTTATAGCTAGATCTAGCTATAAAATTGCTAAGTTGGCATCACTGCTGCCGATTTGAAGTTTGATCAAATCGATCGTCATGCCGATTGTACGATAGGCAGTATGGTGTATGGTGTATATGTATGGACGAACTGCCAATTTGATCCAATCGGCAGCGTCATGCCGATTGGACTATACTTAGGCAGTATGGCTACCATTACTGCGCCAATCGTGTCCTTAGTTATAAAAAGTATTTAAAATTCTTCCTTCGAGTTGTGACTCAAAGGACCAATGTCAATTTGTCTTCCTTTTCATTTTGTTAAGATGTTACTAAGATCACAGTTAAGATTCAAATAGTACATTTCGATATAAGTGGAGAAACTTAGTCTTGCATTCGAGGCGGAATACTTACCCGAGCCGATTAGGCGAGGGAGAAAACAGCAACAAGCTTTATGCCGAAATGAAAAAAAACACCTCCGACTATAATAGGCATTGAACCAATTTGGGCTTAGGTTATCTTTGGAAGTTTCTGTTTCCGCACGTGTGCTGATAAATGAGAAAAAAACACGAGTGCGAAATACGCTACATGTTGAAACTAATCGTAGATCAATAAGAGACGATTTTCGAGAAATTATTGAACAAAAAAAATAACATTATCTTTTCTTTCTTGTTTTAGGGCGGTGACAGACCCTCGCGATGGCCGGCGGGTGGCGCTCAAGAAACTGCCGAACGTGTTCCAGTCGCTCGTCTCCTCCAAACGCGTCTTCCGGGAGCTCAAGATGCTCTGCTTCTTCAAACACGAAAACGTAAGATTTCAACTAACATAGCATTTCACTTTTTATCCTAGGAAGTAGACTTGTGTAGTATACCTATATTCGATGTCTGGTGGAAATCAATGGGCTCGCCCTCTAAGTTAGTTGGGATGTATATCTTTTATGTAATTGGATAATAACTTTTTAACAAAAAAATCAAACCGACGAAAGATTGAACTGAAAAGCTAAAAATAAATTTTGAGGCGGCACCAAACAAACATACAAACATGTACATAAATTAATTATTTGAAGCGAAGCATAATTTTATTGTAGCTAGGTTGCTTTTCGTTGATTGTTTCTTTGGCGCCGCCTCAAAATTTATTTTTAGCTTTTCAGTTCAATCTTTCGTCGGTTTGATTTTTTTGTTAAAAAGTTATTATTTTTAGCTTTTTAGTTGTATACCATGATTAGAGTGTTTAACACATGGAAAAACCCGTCTTCCCTTTTGTCATTGTCAACGTAACCGTCACAGTAATTAGTATTAACTGTTGAGGACCTGTAACTTGCAACTAAAAACTCCACTCTCAGACTGTCAACGACTGTCAAATCCCAACTATGTTTAAAGTTCTTATCATGATGAATGAAATGAGCCCAAATACGATATAGTTGCTGTTAACTGTTGAGGATCTCTTGCTACTGCCTTCTGTCCTCATCATCAGACCCTCGATGACAATTATACTCCAGCTAGGTCTAAAATTTTCATCAAGACTAATGAAATGAGCCCAAACACGATATAGGTGCTGTTAACTGTTGAGGACCTCTTGCCCCTGCTTTCCGTCACCATCCTCAGACCCTCGATGACAATGATACCTCAGCTGGGTCTAAAGTTCTCATCAAGCTGAGTGAAATGAGTCCAAACACGATATAGCTGTTGTTAACTGTTGAGGAACTCTTGGGACTGACTTCACAACATAACAGGGATCTGGAGTTGATCTGATGATGGTGACACCATCATGTTATCTTCTCCACATCTCTGCTATATAGTAATGTCCTCAGAACTACATATGTTAACTTTATTTCAAACGAATCGGTTCACAACTGAAAATTCTGTAGGAAAGTTGACAATCAATTCCTTTTTTTCTACCCTTAGAGGCCGATTTTAGTTTTGAAATTAAAATGGGACCAACTTTGAGATATACTCTTTCCAACAAAAAAAGAATTTTTGAAATCGGACCACGCTGGGAAAAGTTATGCGTGGTCATACATAAAAAAAAAAAAAAAAAAAAAAAAAAAATATACATGTCGAATTGAGAACCTCCTCCTTTTTTTTCGTCGGTTAAAAAACTAAAGAACAACGCATTCTTTCGTGACGTACTTTCATTGTACGTACATTTTCTTACATCTCCTAACAGATACCCTTTGATAGGCTTTACATAATCAAACAATTGCCTTTAATGACATTTACAATAACCAGTACATTTTCTAGGTTTAAATTGCAATTTAAATCATAATCATCATTTAGCGTTTAATTATATAACAAAAACAGGATAAAAGCAGCGATTATTATTATCACGATTCTCAAATTAAATATTAGCTCAACAAACAATTTAATCAACGTTATAATTTTCAGCATAAACGTTGAAAACCGTTCAAGTATTTTACCAATTTCATGAACACTAAGTTTCGTCTTCAGATATTTAAACTAGGCATAGTTGTAGCTAAGTTTCGCAGTACTATGATACCGCTGCGATGTATACAGTTGCTTTTATAGCTAAATCTAGACAAGAACATGTGTGGCTGCTTAGATTCTGATATTAGATTACTGGGAGGCTTTAGTCAGTGTTGCAAATACACACAGCTTCTATAAATAAAATCACTTATCCTGATAGCAAAAACATACATACGCAAAATCTTTTCTTGCATACTATTAAGGGGAATGCTCCAACCAGCCCGCGAAATTCAAAATTTCTTGGGTTTTTTGCAATTTGCAGGCCAGTGCTAGGTTGTATGTTGATTAAAATATTGATCGCGCTTGTAAGACGTATGTTGTTACAGAACTATAATCAACAAAATCATCAATATAACGCTCTAAGTTCATAAACCTTCAGGAATGACTTTTTATGTTATTTTTTTGTTCCTGAAGCTTTATGAACTTGGAGGGTTGTATTGGTGATTTCGATGATAATAATTCTGTAACTACATACGTCTTACAAGCGCGATCAATATTTTAATCAACATACAACCTAGCACTGGCCTGCAAATTGCAAAAAACCCAAGAAATTTTGAATTTCGCGGGCTACCCTTGAGCATCAACCTTAAGGTGACAAACAAGCATCATCATCATCATCAGCCTATAAATGTTCCCACTGCTGGGACACAGGCCTCCTCTCTGTGAGAGGAGGCCTGCCTACAAACAAGCATACTCGCGGGGAAATGGAAAGCAGAGGCCTGCAGCAACAAAAGTATTGCTTGCGCATTGCCGACCCCAAAATTTTTTACGCCCTTTTCGAGGGTGTAAAGAAAGTAGAAAGGAGTATTGTTCTGACAGTTAAAGAGACACTAGTTTCGGTGGAATGTGTTCTGGTGGGCCCCCAGATGTTGGTACAATGCTCCTTCTCCTTCAAGAACTAGCTAACCCGTATACGGTAACAAAATGCAGACGAGTTAATTGACGCGGCCTTAACAGCACCAGGAATGATTTTCGATGGGAACATGGGAACCCAAAATTTTAATTTCATTTTTCACCGCGGAAGACTCCGTTCTTAAAACAGAACCACCAGATTGCTGCCGTTTCTTTGTTTTACGTTAAAATAGTCCACCATTTATTCTTCCAATAAACTTGTTTGTTTCATACAGCCTTCTGAACAACTAGTTGTTCCCACGAAGACTTATTAACAACAACCAAATTGGAACACCTTATAGAAGCGTTTGTTTTTTCATTTTCTTATGAGTCCCTTCCGCACTCGAGCCTTTATGAATGTTAATTGAAGCTCTTACATTCACACCTGCGTTTTATAATTACCCTCTTGGTGATTATACTAAGAACATTTTCAATTTATCAGTATAATAACACGATCCGATATCGATAAATTACCTGACTGAGACCTCTTTATTATCATAATAGGGTATGTATTGGACATTATCACGAAATAATTATAATGCGGTGTGCGCTCTCTTCATAATTTATTCATTTTCACTGTGTTTTATCGATCAACGTGTATTGTTTGCGGTCGATGAGCGCTTGTCTCCTCATATAAACATGCATTTGCATTGCAACGAGTTACCGTTCCACGGTGTTGATTGTACGACCACTAATGACGTGTCAGTTGGGGGGCTGATGGGCTAATGAGGGCTCAACGTTCATCGCGGACTGGACGTGCAACTAATGTGTACTTTTATCTTTGCAGGTCTTATCGGCGTTAGACATCCTACAGCCGCCAAGCCTCGACTTCTTCCAGGAAATGTATCCTTTTTACCAAAGATAGCGTAGCATTACTAAATAAATGTTGCCGTATGACGGGATCATTTTAACGGTGAACGTAGGCGCATACACACACACACACACACACACACACAACTTCTAACCGTTTCTTGTTTTCACTTTTATTCTTTTTTTTTTGTGTTGTTATTTTAGTCTTTAATTTTTGTTTAAATAATCTTATTGCATAAGACTCAGTAATGTCTCTGGGAGAGGGCACTGGCTCTTGTAACACAGGTATATCGCCTAGCACAAGAGTCAGGGACTTCGAATATAACTGTAACCACTTTCTTGTGAAATAAAGATTATTATTATTATTATTGACCCCACACGTGAGTCCTCCAAGATTGCATTTCTACTTAGGAGCGCCGGAACTCCTAAAGCACCCAACAAACGGTGCAGTGTTTTATATTTTATCTTCGCTGTAGCGTTATTGAGTTTCACTCGTTGAATTGTCAGCGCTTCAGCGGCTTGATACTTTATCTTTGTTGGATTTCTATCTGCAGCCATGATTTATAGCGGCGAATTGAAAGTTTTGAATTTGTCTTATTTGTTTTGAATTTCCGTTTGCCGTACTTACAGTAATTTGTCACGTTTGACATGATTTGACATTCGTATTTGCGTGTAGATAACGACGTGCCAATGCACGTGAAACATGCTAACGGGTGTGTTGGTTCTCATTTACTTTCCAACGCCCTATTTTCTTTTTTGTTCTGACATTTAATTTTGTTTTTTTTTTTAACTTATAAACTTATTCCAACTAAGAACCCTGTCCTCCAAAAATTCGAGCAGCCAGTTACGAAACTAATTTCGCCGAAACATAACTAATTATAAAACATTTTTTACGGCTGGGGAGTACTTCAATTTCACGCTGTCAAATCGAATGACAGGAGAGGTTGATCTCCTAAGTGTTAGATGTCAGTTTTCAGCAGGTCTTACGTTACTAGCAATTTCGTCAGGTCGATACAGCCACAATTTATCTTTCTCAACTGCCATATAAATATCTAACCGAGTAACTGTCGGGTTTATGTTTCAAATTTTATATCGCAAACTCTATTGTGATTTTTTATGGCTCAGTAGAATCTTTATGGTTTAGTTGCATTTTCTCCGTTAAAAATGACACCGTTTAAATATTAAAATTTTCATCTGCTTCCCTCTATTTTGAAGTTGAATAACACTTCTTGGGTTTAGAGATCGATCTAGGCTGCCCCGTCGAAAGTTCAAATTACTACAAATAATTGGAACACGAAATCCAGCCTGAACACTAAAGCGAATTTTCTAGTAGGCCCCGCCTGTGACAGCTTCGAACATGAATATTTAAACGTCATTATTTTTGCCAATTTACCATAAAACGGGGAGAAAATAAACTCGTCTGCTTTACGGTAGCGTATATTATTGAATAATGGTCGGCAATTATATTAATAGATGTTTCAATTGATTTTAATAGTCAATATCTGAGTGGCAGATGTGCAATGTGTATTGAATCAACACTGACAAATGTGTTCGAAATGTGTAATTAGTAGTAAAATGGCGTTTATTATTTTTCGGTCTGTGGGCCGTCAGCTGGCGGGAACGGCGAGCACAATATCTGGTGTTACCCTATACCGATTTATTCCCCTTCAAGTTTTATTGAAATTCGAATGGCTCTCGTGCGACGGCCGTGCTCAACCGAATAGTAAAGCAAAACACTCGGCACAAGTTGTAATACAAGAAACTTACCTTTTAGAATCATTAATGCCAATGTACCTACGTGCTTGATGAACCACGTCATGCCTGACGTAGGCTTGATACTGGTTTTGATTGACGTCGTTGAACTGAAGGAGAAAAAAATATCTTATGTTTGCCTTGAACCATGACTTGACCATTTGCGGTTTCACAAATAATGTTCAAAGTTGACTTTCAAGATTTCACGAATGCTTAATCAATGTCCATTTTAGTATGTCTAAATAAAAAATTTAAATTAATCGGATCCTCGGATTTTGGTCCTTCAATCCGAAAAAGTATATCCTTCGTTCTCAGCTGCCATATTAAATAAGCGTTACGTAGCAAAACGAATTATAAAAGGTAAACGAGAATTGAATGTTGGACTTTTGCATAAAAAATTGGGACCCGGTTACACTAGCAGGTAGACGAAAAGAAACTAGCAATTCTTATTTAACTGATTGAAGATTTCAGAATAGAAATTGTGTATTTGAATACGTTATAGATAGTGTACATAAAATATATTAATTCCGTGAAATATTATCATTCACATTTTGTCTGCCACCAGTGCGTTTTCCTCAGGCATATATGTATTAGTAAGCTATTTGACTAAATTTTAATTAATCCGTCAATAATATTACCAATATTGTAAATTACCCTATTTTTTCTTTTGTAACGTTAACCAAAATTGACGGACATACGAAGCTTTTAAAGTTGGCAATACGTCACAACTTGATCAATTTTGACTGAGGTCTGATGTCACGACCCCCACTACCGAGTTTTGATGTGTTATATCTTTTTGAATATTCATTTATTAACATAATTATAAATAATACGTGTCAATTATTTTTCATAACTAAATGATGAACTAAATTAGATTTGCAATTATTAATTTATTGCATGCCTCCACGTCGGTAAAATTCACGAAAATACATTAATTATATTGCGGTGTCTGTCGATTAACATTTTCTTGGAAAATCGTGTTAAAAAACCACTGAGTAATATTCGTGACATCAGCACATAAATATTCGCTTCCTTTTCCCGGAGCGTTGATTTAGCTATCAAGTTGTAATGATTTTCGTTGATAACATAAATGTATAGTCAGTACTTGGTGTTATCGACCGATAAGACACAGCTCTGATATTTTTAATTCAAAGGTGTATTCTGGAGATATTTAAAAAAAAAAAACTTGATATAATAAACATTACCCACAGAGAAAACCACAGCCTTGAATACTTCTTATTCCGGGAATAAATTCCCGTGGGATTATATCCGTACCGTGAGCCCCGGGCAATAACTTGTCGGAAGTAACTTCAGTTCCAGCAAACAGTTTGATTTTCACCCGTATTTAGAACCGATAGTAGCGGAGCTCGAAGTGCCGAAATCGTAGAGTAGCAACTAACGAGGATCCGTCGAAGTAACTGATGAAATGTTTATATTCGCGGCGTGATATTCGGGGGCTTTCACATCACGGAAATAGAAGTAAGTGCTTTCGTGGAGTTATGTGCTCGTCTTTGTCCTTTGTTCAGCGCTGATGCATCACCCATGACATATGCGGAAGGTTTTATTACTTACTTTGACTTTGGGATTACTCCTTAGGATCGGGGAAATAGGACTTGGGTCGCTCGACGCCAAAGGGTCACACAAAGGTGTAGTTCCAAGAAATAGAGGGTGTATATTTGTTCAGGAGCTTTTATTAAGCCAGAAAATGGGGCTAGGAAATGCGGTCTATGACGTTTATAATAGTTCCATTAGCTTACTGGTAATGTATGTCCCACATATCTTATTTATGAAAGCCGCATGCCTTAATAATAATATCCAAGATCGTTGAAGATGACTAAGAAGCAATATAAAGCGTGCAACGGCAAAATAATGACGATAATCGCCAGCCCGCATGGTTTTTAATGCGAGGCTTTAACGTACTCAATTGCTGAGTCAACCCCTCGCATGCGGTCTTCTCAGAAGCCTTACATTAAGCTACCTGGAACGACCTCATCTACACACGCATGCATGTTAAGTGTCGACGGAGTATTCACATCACAATGAAACATGACAGCTGGAATGACGGCTCCAAGTAATGAATTCCAACGTCGTTTCGTACAAACTCAACAGCCCGAAAACAAAGAATGGAAAAAAAAGGAAAATTGGCACCAGAGCGACGACGGAGATACGAACCGAAGTATTTCTTGCTCCGCGCGGATGTTCCCTATTGTAACAGTTTTTATTGAACATATATTCTAGTTTCAACTTCCTCGGTTTAGAATTGACGCGTTTACCCCATCCTTAATAATATCAGCGTCAAAGTTTCTTGACGCTTTCCGTAAGATTTATAGCGTCTCATAAGGAAGTTTCTTCTATAAATTCTTTTTATGGCTAATAGAATGCAAACATACAATTCTTGGCGTTCGTCAGTGTCGGCCACGTCAGAATTTGTATCAAAACATAATTTCACACAACACCCTTTGTGCCTGGAGACTAGGTGGCATACTCCTCGCGTTTCCTCCGCCACGCCATTGTTTTTGTTCTCTGGCCATTTCTTTTGTTACATGAGCAGTTTCTTTTGTTCAAATGCTTGTTTCTTTTGTCCGGCGGTGGTTGTCTTTGTTTCAGCGGTTGTGTAGAGTCGCCAGCGCACCGTGTGCGCGCCGGTGCAGCGCCCTTGCGCGTGCGCTTCCTAATTAGCGGTTTTGCGTGGGCCGCCTGGCCCGATTTAACCTCGCCGCGTCACGCCGGCCGTGCTCTCGCGCCGATATCGCCCCGCTAACTACCACTTTATTGTATTGTGAAGTATAAATTGAGATCGCTGTCCAGATTACTGTTATCTAGACACGCTATCGCCTATTTACCTACATAGGGATGCAGTTAATGTAGTTTTGGATGCTGTATTTGCATAATTGACTATACTGCTATTGATAATCGCTTTGAGGTTGTACCGCCTTCTTATATTCTCTTAATTATATGTTGAGAACAGAGAACTTCTAGTTAAACGGATTTAAGTTTAAAAGAAAAATATAACCAACAAAAGTCAATTCCACGTAAAGGTTACTTGCTACTGAGCAAGTTACTGAAACTTTTATCGCATCCCGTCACTCATTTTCAATTTATTCAACTTGATTCTCTATTCATTATGGCTGGCATATGCTATAAATTACGAGACGAGACACATCACACGTTCATCTTGTTCATAATTTATTTGCGACTACAAAATGTACCGCTTTGTAAAAAAAGAGAAATCACACGAGTACCAAAATAATCGCAAGTGACGTCTGTCTGCCTGTTATCTATTATACTTTATTAGGCACGCCAGTCGACGGCTCGTAAATGGGCGAAAGAGAATTGATTGAAAGTCAATAGGTCACGTCTCGTCACACGACGCACGTTTCAAAGGTTTCATCGTACTCCATGAATGCCCAAATTAAGGGCTTCAACTATCCTATTTGTTCGAGGTCTTTGTGAACAGCTGTTACGGTTTTGATCCCATTCTCGCTTCATTTTTCTTTGACTTTGTTTACTTGTCATTCTTTTTTTTAGATTAGGTTTTAATTTTTTCTTTTTTTTTCATAAAGTTCTTATCGAAAATCAAGGTCACTGTCCTTGCCGTAGATACGTTTTTGACTTGTTCTTTCTATTTCTGATTTTCCTGTTTTATGGGCAATCACGTTTTCAGGGCTAAACAAAAACCCACATCACATCTGACATTAACAGAAACAATGGTGTAGTGTGAATATTGTATGCTGTAAATTATTTCAGCTAGGTTTTTAGAGCACTCCATAAACTATCTCGTAAATGCAGACGTTTGTACGCAGGTAAGCCTCTTTGTGTCGTCACCTGGGAGTCGTTACAGGAGAGACACTGTCGCGTGTTTTAACGTGTGCTGTTTTATTGATGTAGGAGCATGAGTTCGCCCTGATTCACACATGGACGTACAGTAGTACAAACAATGTGTTTATGATGAAACATTGACACGCGTCACGTCACGACACTTCCAAGGATTCAGTGTCGAAGTGTCGGCGCACCGTGTGTCCTTGCTTTGTTCCAAATTACGTGCGAATGTTAAGATTAGATTTTTATTGTTTGCTCATCGATATTTTTATCGCCAAGCCTTTAATTTGATCGATTAACTGGAAAGTTTCAATTTGTTTAACTAAAACCACAATGATGTCTTTAATCGGTCAACTTTGAAAATGTCTTTAAAAAACTTTTTATTTTTTGACATGCGTATACTCTTTATTTCAGTCTAGGTCAGAGGTGACAAAGACTAAGTCGATGATGGCTTGAGTTTACCCAGAAGAAGCGTGTTCACTCTAACTTTGAAGTGAATAGGGTTTTATGGATACAGGTAGACATTTCCACTCCTTCGCTGTGCGCATTATGAAAGATGTTTGGAAACCTCATTAAATACCTCTTCCTCGTGTCCATAAACTGTTCTAGAATGATTCAAATATTACCATTCTTCGAATAACGATTAAAGAATGTCTAGAATGCATATTATACGTAAAGAAAAACATTAGCGTGACAAAAGAAAGCATCGTTTTATTGTCTCTCGTGTCATTTAAAAATGAATAGCTCTATACGACTCGGCATATCTTTTGTGAAGTAGTGTTTGATTGGCCAATTTGTATAATCGTTGTCCAAATGTTCATCATTCCATTCTATTCTTAATAAAATTAATAAAGTAGCTGTCTTTTCCCGATCAAAACCAACCCCTACAATGCAGACTAGTGACCGCTAAAACGGATCATGCAGAGGGGTTGGCATAATGCAATTAGAACGCTTGGCAAAGGGGTTGGTGTCCAGGGTACACTTTACGCTGGTACACAGATGGGTCACCATGATTGTCGCGAGAAATACAACGCATATCAGAAAAGTATGGTCCTATTTGAGAGTGGGACCGACATCCTTATAGCGAAAAAAATATTGGTTGCCCTGTTTCCATCATTCCTGGTTTCGTAATAATTTTCTGGTTTAAAAAGAGTGTCTATGGAGTTTCTTGCCACGACAGAAAGATCTCTATCGAGACATTTCAAAGCGAAGATCTCTATTAGATATCTACGCTTTGAAAATCATTCGCTTTTATTTATTTTGAATAACATACTAGTAAACCCAGCTCAAGGGCCTCCTACTTTACATGCAGCATTACTCCATCGGTTTTAATTTCGTAATTTATTTAGATTTGCTTAGAACATGTGACAGTAGCGCTCATTTCAAAGTTTACTTTAAATACTAATATCTAAGGTCGGTTAGGTTAAGCACGTGTACCTAATCAATTTAGTATTAATACCTTGTTTAAAATTATATTAATTAATAATCCGGAGATTTACGCTGAATTATGTCCGAGCGTGAAACGATAATTTTGTTGAGAATTTATAGCGTACCTACTGCGTAGACAATGTGAAACAGAATTTTGGCAAGATCTGTGCTGTGTCATTTCCCTATTCTAATAAAATAAACATAATGGAAACTCGGTAGTCCTTGTTTAGCATAATCAGCTAGTAATTTTCCTACTGTTGGGAAACAGGAAACCTCTCTGGAGGAGGTAGTGGGATGTTATCCACCACGTGGACCCAATGCCGGTTTGTAAATGTTACAATGTCATCGAATTTTTGGTTCTAGGACACGTCGGTTTCCTCACGATATTTTCCTTCACCGTTTTGAGATTAGTGGTTATGAAATAAATTGCAGGAAGTAATGCGCCTCGTTGTGTTCGACCTGCAACTCCATAAGTCGGAACCACTTCTCTTTGTTTTTTCGTCCTTGTTTGTACTGATTGAACTATAAAGACCGGAGACTTCGTCGATCAATGTTTCCTCGATTACCGCAAACCCTTAAAACATCATTATCAGATAAAATATTCTTTTATCCCATTTTCTCTTGATCGGCAACCATTACAATATCTACAGTTATTACCGTACATTACGCTTACATTCTCTGTTTCGTTCAAATCTTCCAAAAGTTATGGACCAAGGTCCACCATTTATAAACTTCTCCATACAGTTCCAGTTACTTTTATTAGTTACAGTATTCCCAGTGCCTTCAAAATTGCAGCCATTTAAAATAATTGTACGAGTTTATTTCCTCCACGTCTATGTTAATGTTTCCTAAACAAACATTATGTCGACTATAACTTCTTATTAAAGCCCGGGAGTTCCGTACAATGTATACGGGATTCTGTTTTCGTTGGCTTTCCTTGCTATTGTTCTGGCTTTAATATCAGAGTGGTCGTTGCAATGACCGGAGGATATATTGAACTAGATCGACTCTTGTTTTGTTTGAATTTTGTTATATTTCATTTTGAATTGAAATGAAACTATAAATATTGCCTTCTTCTTTTGCAAAATTGAGAGATTTACTGTTTGTATCCATTTGAACGCATTAATTGCTGTTAGTATCATTCATCTCGTATCATTTCGTTGCTGGGTACCACCTAGTTAATTTTTTTTGATTGGAGGTCAATTTAATTTTGATTTTTCGTTCCACCGTCTTCTACATTTTTAAAACTTCTTGCAACACCCATTGTTTCACATAGTTAATACTTTAGCTTATAGCTCGTTCGGCAGACGTGACCATCTCAGCCCGATTTCAGCTTAGCGGCATTTCAACACCAATTTCTATGATTTATCATCTCATTCCACATACGAATATATCCATAATCCCCTCTATAATATCCACACTAACTGTTTATTGCACTTCGCAGCCATGTGTATTATTTATATGACTATTTAAGAATTTATCACCAGATCACAGTTTATGGCGGTCACAGTCGGGCTCGTGGACCGTTAACGCTCGGCCGGCACGCTTAATTGCTCCCCAATCGATGCAGGCCCATCATCTGTTTACCTATAATACGCAGATTAGCAAGCCTTTTATAGGCTTCTCGTGGCGCGTTCATGCTGAGTTTCTGCTTCAGCAAGTTTTGGTTAATATCCATGTGAGGATCCATTTTTAGGGTTCCGTAGCCAAATGGCAAAAACGGAACCCTTATAGATTCGTCATGTCTGTCTGTCTGTCCGTGTATGTCACAGCCACTTTTTGTCGAAAGTATAAGAGCTATCCTGTTGAAACTTGGTAGAAAGATGTATTATGTGAACCGCATTAGGATTTTCACACAAAAATCAAAACAAAACAAATTTTGGGGGTGCCCCCCATACTTAGAATTGAAACTCAAAAAAATTTTTTTCACCCAACCCATACGTGTGGGGTATCTATGAATAGGTCTTTAAAAATGATATTGAGGTTACTAACATCATTTTTTTCTAAACTGAACAGTTTGCGCGAGAGACACTTCCAAAGTGGTAAAAAGTGTGTCCCCCCCCCCCGTAACTTCTAAAATAAGAGAGTGATAAAACTAAAAAAAATATATAATGTAGACCTCAACCAAAACTACCAACGAAAATTGGTTTGGATGAGATACAGTTAGCAGTTTTTGAGATATAGTACATTTTCAAAAACCGCAAATATAACTTTGCCATTCATACAAATACTATGAAAAACAAAGTTATTTTTATTGTTGGTGTGTATTACTTACTAATCTCAATATAATTATATCTCTAATCTATGCTTGCTGCTACGGAACCCTTCATGGGCGAGTCCAACTCGCACTTGGCCGGTTTTTGTACTTAATTGCATAGATATCAAAAGTATTAATGTCAAGCTAAGTGATACTTCAAGATTTAGTTGGTTATCTCTTCATTGTTTTATCTTATTGTTCCATTGAGATGAGTCTTTATAGTACTTCTTATCTCTTTGTTCATCAGCCAAAGTCTCGACTAGGAGCCGCTTTCTGGCTTAGTCAGTACTAAGCTTGAAATAAAATGTTGAATCTAAATAACCGAACCACAGAGATTTTTACATCATCATCGTTTTGATTTGGTCATTTATCCATCCCTATTTTTTCAGATGCTTTAAGGATACATATTTCTTTTTCCATATAAGTTATGATCGCGTTATAATCGGTCAACAAACTACTAATGTTTCCATCTTCTGCTTACAGTATCCTAATGGATATTTGTAATGTCCTTGTCAGTTGTAGTAATTCTGTTTGCTCCCAAAGTGGATGGGCTCGTAACGGAGACTTGATATCGAGTAGACAGGTACGGTAATATAATTTATGTTTGGCTACACTGGCAAACTTGTGCTCTGAGAGGCTGATCGATTTACCAAGACAACTTGATGCTTAGTAATGTACGACTATCGATCCCAGTTTATTTACTTCTCGCAAATATATTAGATCCTGCTCCGATACTGTTTCTGTTCAAGAGAGATAAGATTTAATTTTATTTCATTCGAGTTCTGTTTGCGGTCGTCAATCTTGCCCGTTTTAGATTTACGTAGAAAATTTTAGTCGTCGGAATTTTCGATGTAGGCTCTAATGAACTTTTATTTTGCATACAAAAGACGGTAACTTAAAGCCGTCGCTTTGACAACAAACCCGTCATACCGTGCCCTTCAATATTTAATATTCATGACAACATCGTGATTTTAAAGCAAAGTGCAAAATTATGTTTGAAAACAGGTGCGTTATTTGTGAAAGCAAAACGAGTTGCTGCGGTCTTCCGAAATATGTGTTTATAAATCTACAATAAAAGTACAGAAACTTCGGGTTGCTTACTTTTCACATCCCTGCATCTGAGCTCATTGTGTCACTCTGCTTCGTCTGCCCTTTTGTGTACGGACTCATAAAAAGAAAACCTATATTGCTAGCAGTAATGCCAGTAATGTACAGAAAATCATTACCTACGTCTCCTACTGTGTACTTAGGACCTGGATCGGCGTTTGTTCAGCTGTTGTGTCAGAGACATTGTGTTGTGACACATTGTTTTATCCCAGTACATGATTCTAAACCAAAGTTGTACAAAATTGACTAGACTTGCTACTGATACATCTCAGCAGTCCTATACTCAATAACTATCACTGAGTCTGTGATATTATTACAACTAGCGATGTTATGCGTGTAATATTACGCTTCATCTGGTTTGCTTCGAGTTTCATTGAATAGTTTACGAGCAAGATACTCTGTATGACTTCCTTATACGGCTTCATTCATTGCTGTTAGATATTTTTTTTACCGAATAGATTAGTTAAGAATTAAAATCTTTGGCTTCTGAATAACAGAATCAAGAGGTCGTTTTTGATAAAAAAGTGATGAATAAAAAAGTGATGAAAAAAAAAGGGTGTACTTCGTTAGTTTGACAAACCGATGTGCTCAGAAGCGTTCTTTTAAGAAAGTGCGACTTGCATAGAAGAAGATATTCTTCTCTCTGAATTTGCATTTTTTTTTATACGTCTTCAGTTTATTCTTTTACACATTTCGGGTCTTTTCCATCATTTAACTAGAACAGTGTAGTGTTTCTAAGTTTATACAGTTTAAAATTGCAAATTCTTATGTTGCATGTCTGCCAGCAAATCGTATAGTGGTATCGTTTTAAATTCGGAAGCGAAGCATGTACACGGAAATCCTAGTAATTTCAGCAGCATGAATATATTTCAGGCTTCAGCGTAGTCTTTAAAGTATGTTGCTTGATTATGTAGCGAAGGTCCGTGTAAGTCTTTCTCTCCTATTATTGTCTAGTTAGTATTTTTTTCGCCTCAAAATTTATTTTTTGCTTTTCAGTTAAATGTTTCGTTGGTTTAATTTTTTGTTAAAAGGGTAAAGGTTTTATTACTTACTTAATTGTTTGTAAATATCCTTTTTTTCTAATAAATATAATCAAATGAATCCACCCGTTCTGGTTGGAGCCGAAGGGATTGTCAGACTTAAACTGACCAGTAACCATCCGTTTCTTCGGTTGCTCAGGGTCGCAGGGCCCTAATTATACCCTATTTTATTTTAATTAATCAGAGGAAAGTAATCTCCAAACCTTAGTTTCAGACTTTAAATTCTACTTCAATCACATTATTTGAATTAGAATCTTCAACTTTTAAACTTCCAAACAAACGACGCCAATTCCAACGCGTCTAGAACTGCATTGCTACTCTAATTCAGCGCCGCGGCAGCGCTGAAAATACGGTTTGTCTTTAGTGAATTTTCAACTTTACGTCGTAGATTATACAGTTGAAAATCTATAACAAACTCGTCGGCGAACTCGTCACAGTCTTATTGAGAATAGCAGCGGAGAGAAACATCTCGCCTTAGATAGTTTGTTAGAAATTTCGTCGCGTGGGACCCCCTCCCCAAACGGATTACTGGCTACGCCTCGCATGTTCTCACCATATGTTTTAGTTTCGCACGTCATGTCCGTGTTTTAGATAGCTTTCAATTAATTTACAATTCTCTAAATGTTAAATGCCTTACTGGTTTAGTGGTTGCTATGTAGATTATGAGGTTCTAGGTCGCGGGACTGAAGTATCTAAGCAGGAAACCGTAGCCGTAGAATGCAAAGGGCAACTGAAAGAACGGGGTGAATTCTTACTCAGAGTCTGATCGGTCCGGTCCACCCAGGGCGGGGGCTCATTTAGAGGATTTACCACCCCCTAAAACAAAGAGTATGAGGTTCTGTGTTCGATCTCCAGGTCGGGCAGTGTTATTATATTTTCTATCAGGAATCTATAGCTGCCTCGGAATTTGGGTTTGTTCCCAGTTTATGGCAATATGCTGGCCCTATATAATATGGTATTGAAACTACTGGCGAAATACGGGCCTTCTATACGGTGCAGCTCTGCCTAACCCTTCGGGATTTGCAGGCATTGTTATCTTTAATTATTTCCACTTGCGACTAATTTATAAATGAAAGAAAAACAGAAAGTCTCCTGGTTATTGTCCCGCGCTAATTGAAAAAGTCGGGGGAAATGGTTACTGTAGCGTGTCAGGCATATGATGGCCTTTTCGCCATAAAAGGCCGCTTTTAATCAATTTCCAATCCTTCGATACCAAATATGGGTTTAAGTAGCTCTTTATAAATCTACTTACCACATTTGGCATAATTACTGAGATGTTATTCATGCTATGAGGAGATTCTTCATGGTCAGTAGCTTCCATAATGTCTGTCAGTTTTTTGTTCAGTTCAATGTTCGATTGTAAACATTATTGCTGCCATATTGCCCTTAGTTTACAATGGCGTGTATCTACTGTCTACCAGTTTTATATCATTCTCCTTTGTGAAATAAAAGTTTTTATCGTTATTCTTTTTAAAATGAAATTGTTTTGAGTCTAAAATATTCTTGATTTTAATCTTATCTTAGCAATAACACTCCCTCGTTTCATTTCTTTATCGTCAATTCAAAGAACATAACCTATCAAATGAATTTGATAATAGGTTATTGACCTGGTCTTGTCCGCTGAAGGAAATATCTGAGGAAACCGGCATGTCATAGAAGTAGAACTAAAAATTAGATGGCAGATGTCTCATACATTTACCAGCCCGCACTGATTACATATAGCCCACTTCCTCTCACAGAGAGAAACCTGTGTCCCAGCCGGACATTACAAGCTAATTATTCTATGAAAAATTAGAACCGCGAACAGGATTTGATCATTTGAACCTGTGACCTCCGGATTCAGTACATCCAACGTTCTTACCATCTGAGCCAACGAGGTCCTACCTGACCTTATCAATATGCAGGTAGACTACCGATCCTTTTGATGTACCCAATAAAATATTAAATAAACAGAAAGAACTTGGACTTACTAACGTTGAAGAAGTACCTGTTCGAATAAATGGTTTCTGGATGTTTGCATTCCAAAGGAGTACCAATATAAAATTGTAGTAAGTTCCTCGTAATGGTATTTGTGTGGTTCACGAGTCGTGTACTCTTCGGATCGTCAAGGGTAAGGGAACCCGTAACATGTTTTATGTTCATGACACATCGCGGTAGTTTTATTTATGTACCATTGCTACTCTTTATTTATCATTTGAAAGACGCACTCAAAGGCGTTATAGGTCAGAGAAAAATGAGCCAGTGGAGACCGTGACGTCTCAGAAGCCTAGGCGCACTGAACAAAAATCGTAAAAAATTGACGTTCATATAAAAACGACACTAAAACTTGTAGGATGCGCAATAAAATCTGTTGCCTGGTGTTAGAGCCTGCGTACGTCGTTACAAAAGTATTCCGAGCAATATAATTTTTATTATATAGACGCTTTGAATTTTGAGGCTCTTTCAACCGCTTTTTGAAGCGTTTACCAGAAGTATTAAATATAATTTCACGCCTGACTATAGAAAAACCGAACTGGTTTGCACTTACGTTGCAATTCTGTTACTGGTGTGTTACAAAATATTCGTCAGTTTTTTACTTCAAACAAGTGTGAGACATTGTAACAACCTTATCGGGGATACACAAAGAACAATGCGAACTGCCAACAAAAGCATGCTAAAAATGACGTTACGCGTATAACACAACATGGAGACCCTCGTGAAACATTAAACCTTGCCTTGGTTTTATTTATTGCTCTGTCGTTTAAGGTAGAGGAATCTCGCCGTAAATAACAGCTTTATGATATTTCCACGACTTCATTAAGTCTTTCAATGATATAACTGTGAGAGTTATTGCCTCTCAGCCATAACACACGGTCTTATTGTGTACGCAAAATAGAAAGTATATTAATTACACTGTAGCATGAATGTGAACGATAAAAGGTATAAAAACCAGTAATGCGACTAAAATTTGCGATTCAGAGAGATTTTGTGTCGTAGCTTAGTTGCAGGTTGTTGAGATAGGGCGAGGGCGACCCTTCCCGTTAAGGTTAATGTATTCTGGCAATTTCGCTAACGCCCTCCCGGGAACTCGAGCCTGGCTAGACCCTAGATTAAATTTGTACTCTTCTGTTTACCATTACTTTTTGTTACTTATCCTGTCAGCTCAGCCGGTATAGATGCTTAAGCCAAGGCTTAATCTATCTTCCAATCTATCTATACAGCCACAATTTGTGTCTTCGTTTAAAGAAGTATCTGTGTGTCCGTATCTGAAAATGTTCCCGCGGTACGATGTTTAAACGTTTATCATGATTGTGATTTAATATAGGGAGTAGCAAGCAGGGAATTTAAACGATTATGCAAGAATTTTCGTTAGCGTTCTCTATAAAATGTTAAATAACGAGCTGACATTTTACCATCAAACTCCTCGGAAAGTCTGATCTTATACGTACTTACTTACCTGTCTGTGCCCACAACCAGTTTCTACATAATAGCACACTTTTTTTTTTTTTTTTTCGTGGTAAAATCATCAAATGAGTCCTCCCACCCCGGGCAGGGCGGGAGGGACTGTCAGACTTGTACTGACTAAAATCCACGGTGTCCTTCAATAGCCCTTTATGTTCCGGGGTCACGGTAATGGTATAAGTCCCGCGACTCATAATAGCACCCTTAGGCATTAATATCCTAGACATCTCATTTGTCCTGGACCGTAGTTTTTCAACATATTTGTTCGCATCCATTTTCTTATTTTCTACTGGACTCGGCCATGCTTCAAGTTATACGTATTACGAAACTGCTACTTTTGGCCTTTCGTCGTATTCTCGTGGGACTGAGAGCGGTTTCGTGTTTTCGCTCGCAGTAACAACTTCGGACTGTTTCGTATGACGCCGACATTCCCCCCGAGCCCAACCTCTTCCGTACTGTTGTGCGCACCATGTCAGTTCTCACATCCAAACAAAATCCCAAAACAGTTAATCAGTCATCGATTAATGGAGACTAGCACTCGCCAACTGACGTGCTTCCTCGGATGATTAATCGAGCTACAGAATTAGTTCTCATCTTGTTAACTTGTCCAATATTTTCTTTGCAGCCTCGCGATAATTCGAATGGAATTGTGCCGTAGTACCTATAATATGGTTAACGCTGAAGGTTACTGCGGTGTTTCACTGGCTGGATTATATTATGTTCGAAAACCAATAAGCCAAACGACTCAATAGCAAAGGCTCTGCCAAGTAGGTACAATTATTTTTAACGCCACCTCCAATCCATGTCAGTAAAGAGCGTTCGACTTATTTTTCTTTTTGGAATCATTTGAGGCAGACACCGCTAAGGGTTCGCGGCGGTACTTGGCACGGGGTGACCGAGAGGCTTCTTGGCTCGCAGGCTCGAGATCAGCGCTGGCGTAGCCCCTTGTGCGGCCCCGTCTCGATGACGTCTTGGAAGCTTGCCCGATAGGCTTTAGATAAACGCCTACCGTATTGCGGCTCCCCAAATCAATGTTTTTCCACCCCGAAGCGCTAAATCCATTATGAAATGCACTGCCACGGTTAAGTACTCGTATATTCAAAATTGTACACTTCCGCGGAAAACAGACGTCTCATTCGCAATGCAAATGTATTCATGTAGTCGTAATGAAGAGTATCATGTCGCATTCAATCTCCACCTGCCACCTGTGTTCGTTAACCAACGCAAGTTTTTATATTTTTGCCTCGCGCATTTCGGAATTGCTCCTGAAGTTTTGAAATGTTGGGCGGTATATATCAGCGCGTGGCGCAGACTTCGTTACTGGGAATTATTGCGGGCGGCGCAGTTCGTAGTACGCGTAATGTGCGAGTACGAGTGCTCAAATACATACAGAACACGAGTCCTACGAGTATGTACGCTGCGTGTTTGTCAACGACAGATTACGCCACCAATTTACTGCTTCAGCTGCGTTAACTATGTAGTATGTGATGCATCTCATCTAATTACTACTCGCTAGAGATTCAATTCCCATACAACTGTTATACAAAATAATTACTGATAATTTTGCAATCCATGTTTTCTCGATTTACATAAGCGTATAAACCCAAAATTCACTTTCTCTTCGCTTTTATTGTTTGTAAAAGTCACGACTTAGAAATTAGGGAAAATGTTCTCAGTAGGTTTTACCAGAACGTTATGCTCTAAATATTTAGACTTAGATACAACATAGGTATGTATCTCGCAGTCCTCCAAATAACATACAGGGACGGAGAAATCCACCGTCGTATCCAACAAATTGTAATTTTGTTCTATTCGCTCAAGTTTTCACTGAAAGTTTTAAGGTCAACCTTGTAGTAAGCTTTCACATTGTGTGGTGTTTATAAATGGAAATGAGATTTGTAATATGGACCTTTTTTCTTTGCCAGTTAATTTCCATTGTGTAGATTAGCATCCTGCGGAATACCCCGTTGTGAGAGGAATAAAGAAACTGCGGCGGAAATTCGTTGGGCTCGAGATCGGCGCCTCGCCTCCCCGCCTCCACGCCGGTTAATGGGGGTACTTCATTCACTATTCTGTTAGAAACTTCGCCTAATAAGCTAATGCAGATACATAATTGGGAAGCATCACACTGTTTACTAAGCACGGTGTTATTACCGCATTAACATGTCCCACCGAACGTCACGTCACGTCGTCATATCGGAATTGCGTGCTTTGAACTTTTTATTATTCATCGGATTAGTCGCATTCGTTTCACTAAAAACGTTTATTTTTATGGCAGCATTTAGTCTGAGAGTTCCCATAGCTTTTCTGGCTTTGTGAGTTTATGTGCACGGTAGTTGGTGGTGATATGTCAAATTAATATCGGATGGCGTATGAAGCTAGCACTTTATAAGCGCGGAGGCTTGTACTTAATAAAGTATCGTGTAATCCGACGCCCGACCGTTCTATCTGCCTTGGCGAGAATCTACTGTAGCTAAATAATATACATATTTAACAACAGATTTCAAGAGCGTTTACGTAGAAACCATGAGAACACCAAATCGTCAAAACATTTCTGAGCCTTCAATCCGAATCAATCAAATTCTTAGTAAGAATACCTTTCCATAGAATTTAAAAGTATAACCCCTCGTTTTTTTGCGTACGATTTAAGCTCTTCAATGCAATTGAACACTCCAGTGTCATAAAACCTCTTTCAGAGTCAAGGCAAAAATAACAACACACGAGCAACACTAGACTGCGCCGGAGCGGTAGCCTGCGTCCGTCGGTCCGGCCCGTCCATCCGTCCGTAAGCCGCTATTCATCAACGTCCGACCTTTGCCCGCTTTTACGTTTACTTGGCGTGTTCAACCCGAACTTACCCGACGCGCTTTAATATTCATTTAAAATTAAGCCACACAGAAATATGATTATATATTTTTTTCCGTTGAGATTAACAATCGCTGGGGACGCAATGTAAATAATGTGAATTCTTTTATACATTCGTGTGTAAAAGACGGAATGATTTCGTCGGTAAACTGAATTATACTAGATAGATTTTCGGTATTAATTTCCGAGTATTTTCTAATTTCGTTGCATGTTTGTGGCGATTTCGACAACGGCTTTTCAATGCAAGTTTTTTTTTAACCCAACATGAACCCAAAAACCTCAATCGCGTTAAAAACAAACTCACCGTCCACTTCCCATACGGGATCGACCCGTATCAGTTGACGGACAGCACGCGGTGCAAACGTCCCCGGATCCCTCGCGACGTTGATGTATAGTGGACGAACTACTCCGAGACGAGCGGGGAAACTCGGATTACCACCGTAATAACCCAAATATCAGGACCGACACCAATCATACTCAACGAGGGCGCAAACTTGCCTTATTTATGGTGTTCCTATATTTTTGTGCGAACACAAAACTTGGTAAAGGGAGATTTGTGGGAACATGGGTTGGGCGATCCGGGCGCGGTTTTCCTTGTAGGATTTTGTGGAGGAAAGATAAGATATAGATACGATATGAAGCGAAATTAGAGTACTGTGTGCACAGATTCATAAAATTTTAGTTATTCTTTCGACAATGGTATCCTGTCGATTTTAACTGTAGTTTTGTAATAAAGGCTACTTAAGGGTTGACTGTACGCTCCCATTTTGGTTTGCACCGTCATGAATTACTGATTTATCAGCCAGTTAGTATAAACTAAATATAAAACAGGATGGTTATGTTTCCTGGCTGCGAGGCTCCGTATCCTTGAGGTTATCGGGAAATTCGATGCCAGTGACTTTGTATTCAGACCCTATTTAAGAATATATTTCTTTGTTACTATTTCTTGTTTCCACCAACGAAAATAAAAACCATCTATATTCAACCCACTTTATCTTCTGTTCGTATATTTACTTTATTATAAACTTTACGTTCTGTTGTCGCTTCTGTTTTACAAACATTCATTACAATTTTCCGTTAATTAAACGTATATACCAAAAGTAGTTGTATCTTTAACTACATAACAGTGACAGAGTTTTGAGAATTCAAGTTCCCAAGAATTTTATCATTTGTATTTGAAGAGGGCTCATTACTCATTCAAGCTTGACAAAGAAGCCTTTCACATCATTTCATATGGAGTAAAATGTATTCTGATCAGTACGTTTGTCCAGCAAACACTACCGAGAACGATTTATCAACGTCTCCCTTCCACGTACTGTCTTCGGAATGGTCATTTGCACCGACATTGCTGGATGTCTTCCGACGCATCTTAAATATCCGTTATTTACTACTTGCGTCTCTTCCGAGGGCACTGGCCGTTTACTGATTATATTTTCACTCCATCCCATTTCATCAACTCATTTCAGTCTTCAGAAATGTGCAATTCTCGCTGAAATATCTCACGATTAAGTCTCGCTTCGTACCCGATTTTTTAAACTGATTCGGCGACAATTTGGAAACGTTGAATATTGTTTTACGACTAACAGCTATGCTCTCGCATGTTGCTATCCTAGAAAATAATTCTAGTCACGAACAAAACGTTTTCCATATTTCAAGTACGTTCTATGCAAATATGACGGGCAACTAGTGTCAACCGGTTTCGTTCAATAAACTGGTGTCGATGATCCATCAATGTCACATCTGTACCTTCTCTATCCGTAAAAAGGATGAGGAGAAAACGTTAAAATTGCGACAGGACTGTGAAGCTTGTTCCACATAATATTTGAAGAGAATATTCATAGATTAGACACGGCAATTAGGAGTAAGACAGAAGTGCAATGTCGTGTTTCATTGTGTGGGGCATGACGCCCGGTCCTACCGGGCTGCGGTTCAAACAATGGCTGAAACATGCACCGTAATATGCGTAAAAACGGACCATTTCTACGACCTCGTAAACAGTAGAGAACTCTAGCATTGTCGAAGTCAATATTACCATGCGTATAACATTGATGGTGTAATATTACCACACAAATACCATTTCTGCAAATTACCTGAACGATTTATTATGCACCGTTCTCGTTTCTGCACTGTTACGTTTATTGATTCTATATCTAAGAGTTTTTGTTCTACAACATAAAATGTTTGGAGGTACACTTGTCTGGGGAAAATGTTGAAATTTATTTTTCATGTAGACCGTGTCACGCTCACGAGTTATGGCCCGAGCTGAAGATTCACTACACAAACGGCTTTGTTTTATCATTCTGTTTTTAAATGTTTTATTTCGTCAACGTTGACAGCGGTCGACGAAAAGAGCAGTTATGTTAATTCCATTGCAGAATAGAAACCGATTTAACCCCACAGTGTGCGTGGGCAATCAATTTTGGTGACTGATCGATATAAATCGAAAAACAATTACAAAAGCGTTTTTATTTGAAAAAATATACGTAAATGAAACTGCACGCAATATAAATTAATAACAATGAGAACATAGAATAGACGTAATCGTGAACATAGTTATCAAAAAGGTCGATAGCATAATATTTTAATGCATCATATATTAATATTTAATGCTATGAACACCGACCGATGCTTGTGACACTGATTCCGCATACGGATTTTAATAAAACAAATGAATGAATACGTGATTTCGCAGCAGATCAAAAGCGTTTTACGGCTTATTAATATTTCAATATGGCTGCTACGCCCTTTCAGTGTTGTGTCTGGCGATATTACCTATAATGATTTATCAGTCGCGAACAGAGATGTCCGATAACGAGTTGTTTGACTAATCGATGCTCAGATAAATATCTTTTTTTTTCCGCTAGGGATCGAGTTTGTGTTGTAAAGGATTTTTTGTGGACAAACGTATTCAGTTGTCGGGTTTGGGTGCACAGCTGCACGACATCCGGGCTTTCAGTCCACAATTTATATACGTATGCTCCTACGCCTTACTAACACAAGTGTATACCACTGTTTCTTCTTGTTTGCTTACCCTAAATACTTTCCACATTCGTTTTTACGGAATACTGCATTCGAAAGTTTAGTAAACAAGAACTTTTTAGGTGCAGTAAAAATTATGTAATAAACTGGTCTATTTATTTTCATCCTATAACAGAATTGTCTACAGAACTTTCTGCGGCTATCTAATCTCCGAACAAAAACGTAACTAAAATTGGCGGCCACTAAAACTTTTTGCTGACAGTTAAGATGACAATACTTTTCTACTCGTCCAGTTTCAAGCGATATTTTGTGAAGTTCACAAAGTTTCTGATTGCGGTACAATGGTATTAGTTACACGTCAATTTTGTTTAGACAAAGAGATACGAAACTAAAACCTGTATCGTAAAAATGTATCCTCCCATACACACCATCCTGCGTGTCGTGTTTGATGGGGCGGCAAGGGGGTGCGACGTGGGGGCGGGGGCGGAATCTCAGCCCCTCAGTAAATAATTACCGCCGCTACAGGGGTGTAGCCCCAAAACCGTCCGTGAGCCCCAGGGCCCCTGAGCCCCTGGGCAAGCCCGACTCTTCCAGCCTTGTTGCCAATTCTTATTGTGCTCACAATCTCACGAAAATAAATTGATATGGCAAGCGAATACGTAATTTGTTGGAGGTACTTACTGCTTAGTTATTCCCGCAATAAATTGGGGAATTGGTTTTAATGTCTCGTAGAATCTCTCGAGCACGTTATGAATAGGATGTAACTCGTGTAACAGTCGAGTTGACTAGCAAGCGATTTTAATTTTGAGGAATTTGAATATTGGAAGGTTCCAGATTATTCCTTTGTGTTTTTGTGACAGTCGGGTAGCATAACTGAGATGTCTACGTCAAAATTAGTCCCAGGATAACCTGATTGAAAATTCTCTGGATACCAGAAATGGATGAAAAATCCATTAGAAATCATTGGCAATAGTCATAGTTCTACTTGAACACAATTTAGGTCGACGCAAGCCGAATCGTGAAATCTTTTACGCAAATTGTAAGCTGTTTTCTATGTCAAGGAGCGATTAGCCACTCTTTCCATTCAATATAAGTATGAATGGGATTCAATTACCTACGTTACGATATTGAACTCTTAAAGGTAGATTTTATATTCGATTTTAAAAGGTTTAGAATTTGACATTATGCAACAATGGCATTGCAAGAACTAAAAATATACAACATAGAAATGTGACATCAACCAACCCGAACCGAATTTTATAGGCTGATGGTGCTTATGCTACTTTATTAAAAGCAATAATAATGTACTGATACTGTACACTAACACTATGGACATCCTGTAATGGATATTGGACATGTCCGTATTCATAGTTCAATCTTAAGTTAAAAAAAATGATATTATTTTTATTTGTATGATAAAATACTGATAACCATTATCGTGTCATGAGCGTAAATGACGCGTCGTATGATCCATCTCTATTTGTCATATTATTGCGTATCTATTTGTACACGTCAAAAGCTATACAATGTGACGTTATATTTTATTTTGATTTATTCTTTGAACTCACGTGTATGTTAAGTGCTTTGGATACCCGTGAGTTTTGGGTTACTTCAGCAGAAGTTTATCAACACGTGCTGCTACGAAATGAAATTCATTTTCCTTTATTTAACCTGGGGGTCTTAAACAGCTATTTAGCAATATTCTAAATGATTCTCTTCGTGAGTGAAGTATAGCCAGTGACGTTGCTGGGAATGCACGAAGTGAATCATTAGGAATATTGCTTAAACTGGCCGTTTTAAACCCTCTGTTGTCATTCTAGATTCTCATACACATAAGGTCGTTTGTTGAAAGGTGTTTTTTGGAACATGTTTTTATTGTTTTTAATTTAGCCTTGGTTTTCAAATGGCCCAGGCTATGTATTCTTAAATGCTCTTTTAAAAACACTCAAAAAAGTCTTAATTTTGACGAATTGTCAATAACGGTAATAAATAATTGTGAAACGAGTCTTAATTTTATATACCTAACAAAATCTTTTAATTTTCATATATTTGAAGCTACATTTAAATACTACAAATAGCATTTCAGTAATTTACACAACATACTTAAAATTCTACCAGTAAAAATAAATTAGAAATTGCAATTTCTGATCCTCTACTATAGATAAGGTAAGACGCAGTTCGATTCGGTGGGGTCTCGTATAGATACAGATTACCAACCCACCGCAGCCCGATACGTGACTAAGACTACCCGCATTTAAATATTTTTGGTAGATTTTGATCGTGCCGTGCATTATATTTATTATATATGAACAAATGAAACTTTTTGCTCTTGAATCACTTGTAACACTTAGTTGGCTAAACATAGGGGTGGAAATTGCAGTTCGTGGTATACGTTGTTTAGTTCTATGTAAAGACATTGGTCGAACCTAATTGTTCTTAGGTAACGTATTACATTATTATACTCGGACAACTTACATGTTATTGTTAAGTTATTAACGAAAATCTTTGCTTACAGAGAAAACAATTTATGTTTGTTTGACTTTGTTGTTCAAAATCACAGGAAAACAATATCTTATACACTTATTAAATAACTTACCATTTTTCTCTCAATACGTCAATATTATCTTCGCGCTGGTAATCCTCCCGTACGTTAAGTACATACATACTTGACGTATATTCACACCTCATTAGGTCCCCAAGTATCTAATGGCGGACGAGTATCTATATCGCTTTTCTAGCTCGTAATAACGATATTAAAAGACATTCCTTCAGAATAAAAAGAAACAACCTCATAGTATGGAAAAATAAATTCGCAAAGGGAAACAAAAGAAAACAACATTCAAAGTTATTCATACAAAAAACTTTAATTTCGCTTCAATTAAAACGAGCTCACGAACTAAACATAAAGGGGTTCTTCCAAAATAATTAATTCATCAGGTACCATAATTTGTGTTCACATTGTAATGCAAATAATGTAAACGAAACACATTGTGTTAAAAACTTTAGAATTTAGTCGAAACTTTTTAAAGGGAAACATGTTTTTATTGTTCACTCTTAGTACATACATTATGTAGATGCCCACTGCTGAATATAGGCCTCCCTCGTCGACCGTTATACGACCCGGTTTCTAGGGGAGATAACACCATTATAGCAGCACTTGGCAGGGTGATTGGTGATTTTGTATTGTTGATAATACCTCTAAACGTTGGACAATAGGAGATGGGCATTCCCCTTTACTCTTTTTTGTTCTTTAAAAATCAATCGACTGAAAAACTACATCTTCCTGCTAATAAAAATGCGAGTTTGTATGGATGTTTGTAACTGAACCACGGCAGAACGGCTGAACGTTTCTGGATGAAAGACTAGGGTATAGTCTGGAAAAACAAATTGAATTAAACCACTTAATTATATTCCCGTAGTATAAATTTGAATTTACACACTGGTAAAACCGCTAGCAAACGCTAGTTCAGGAATTACGTTCGTAGCAAATACTACAGTACCTTCAATTTCCCAAGCTGAAAGTACCAGTCTGCACATACGTGTACCACGTCCCTGTCAATCCTCGCAAACATTTGATACGCTTTTATTATGCGCACGGTTCTGTGGCTTCACTACGAAATCTATAGGACTACGTGAGCATTCGCCTTTTCTTGTTTTTAGGGTTCCGTAGCCAAATGGCAAAAACGGAACCCTTATAGATTCGTCATGTCTGTCTGTCTGTCTGTCTGTCTGTCTGTCCGTCCGTATGTCACAGCCACTTTTCTTCGAAAGTATGAGAGTTATCCTATTGAAACTTGGTAAGTAGATGTATTATGTGAAACGCATTAGGATTTTCACAAAAAAATAAAAACATAACAAATTTTGGGGGTACCCCCCATACTTGGAATTGAAACTCAAAAAAAGTTTTTCGCCTGACCCATACGTGTGGGGTATCTATGGATAGGTCTTGAAAAATGATATTGAGGTTACAAATATCATTTTTTTCTAAACTGAACAGTTTGCGCGAGAGACACTTCCAAAGTGGTAAAATGTGCCCCCCCCCCTGTATCTTCTAAAATAAGAGAATGATAAAACTAAAAGAAATATATAAGGTAGACCTTAACAAAAACTTCCAACGAAAATTGGTTTGGAAGAGATATAAATAGCAGTTTTTGAGATATAGTACATTTTCAAAAACCGCAAATATAACTTTGCTATTCATACAAACACTATGAAAAACAAAGTTATTTTTATTGTTTGTGTATGCTACTACGGAACCCTTCATGGGCGAGTCCAACTCGAACTTGGCCGGTTTTTCTTTATTCATATTAAATGCAGACTCTGATATGTTTTGTTTCTTTTTTTGGTCTTTAAAAACGTTGGCCCACACTAGGAATTTCTCCTGTATCGTGGGTGCGGTTATAAACATAGAAACTCAGATACACGAACACCCAGACCGGAACTACTACTTGTAGGTCTTACAAATATTTTTTCCGTCCGAGGGTCGAACCCGTGTCACATTCCGCAGCAGTCCATCGCTTAGCCACTCATAACATAAGCTAGTGAAAGGGTATTTCCAAGAGATATATTATCAAGGAGATACATTATGATGGTAGATACGATTTCATAATGACTTATACTTATCGCGTACCCTTTACGATGTGAAAGAATTTTTTTGGTAGAACTCTTCACGTGGTCTTTTAATACCTCCAATAATTTCTAAGGCAATGTTCAAGCCAGAAATTTTCTCTGACAGAATGGGATTAGAGGGACTAAAAGAAAGCCGGTTATAAATAAAACAGAAATATCTTCAAATGACCGATCACAGAAGTGAATAACAGAGATGAGTAGACAGGCCATCAACAATAACACTTAACGAAGTGACAAGAGATTACCGCCACCTGACAAAGAGCATAACGGTTCGATAACTATATTTCGAGGCGAGAGTTAATTCCTTTGTAACTGACATTGAAGATTATGACAGAAGGGAATTAGTCAATAGTAAGAGAAAGTCGGTTGTAAAACCGTAGGCCGGATTCCGAAATAGCCACAATTTGTAGTGAGGGATGTGGTTAACCGCATAGGATATGAGATACCGCCTTCAATGAGGGGTGGTAAAATCCAAAGGTCAACTCCAACTAAAAATAATAAATACAGCGCCAGACTGAGTTGTTGATTGATAAATAAATATTATCGTTTTGCACTGTTAAACACTTGGTTGGTATAAAAATGTTTTTCTATACACAGCTAAATATACAACACTGAATTCGTGAAAAGGTCATCCCAATCCGTCAAGTTGTTCCCAAGATAATCTTCCATCTTTTATGTAAAGTATCAGCTTCAAATTAATGTTCTCGGTAGCGGCATGTAGAATGCCACGAACATCGTCTGCGTACATACCTTGTAAGTTAATATCTACGATAGTTTGTATGTAGCCTGCGCTAATGCGTCAACTCTAAGGTCGAATGTAGGCTTTATGGCCGTTATTCAAGACGCTTCGTGCTTCACGACCACAATATTCATTGCTACGGATTAAATAACTGCCACTTACACAATTTTATAGCCAGAGTTATGCCGATATTACCTACTCTAAAACAACTTGTGTTAAAGTTTGTATAATCTTACACAGCAGTTTGCTAATTGGATTAAATTCGTTAGAGGATACCTAGTTATAATCTAATTTCGATTTTAAATTCATTCGTTATGTGAACAACATTTTCAACTTTAATTTCAACACCGTATGGGTCTGCTCCCAAATTACAATTTGTTGAAATTCCAGCTAAAGTTGAAACTTGTAATGTAGTTTGTCTGCAACAAGTGTGCGGAGCACACACGGCCAGATTGTATTTTTGATAACCGTAACGAGAGACATGTTGAAGATAAGAAAGATAACGGTTCAGACGTCACGGGTGCGCATCCCCGGACCGGTCCTCCGGGTGTTAGGACGTCCTGAAACCTCCCATTCGGGCGGCTGAATAAGTCCTGGTCATAAGACTCACATGAATCCGGAATTTTGGAATATTCTATGCAAATGCTTACCTAAGCTCCGTCTCTGCGACAACGTAATCTGCATCTTGTCTTGAAGAAAATTAAAGTTTCAATTAATTTTAGGTCTATAATACCGTTCATTTACATTCTGAAATTCAATATCTTAGTATTCTAAGTCTGTGCTGAAGTGCGATTTAAGAGAAAAATGATTTTCTTTGTTCAAATATCTTCAGTAATTTTGTGGGTATTGTAGATTTATAGATACTTCAATTTGTAGACCGCTTTCTATCTTGTTTTATGATTAGTAAAAAAACTTACTTTTTAGCAGGCCCACACTGCAATGTGAAAGCATTTTTATTTAAAAAAGAGTAGCCATGGAGTTTCTCGCCGGATCTTCTTATGGTAATAAACGACAAATTCTAATCGTAATATTTTATAAATATTAAACGCATTAACGCATGCGTAGCGAATTTTCAAAGATTTTCTTCGGAAAGAAAAATTTGAACCACGGACAGGACGGACGTCACCTTGAGACGTTAGAAATGGAAGGAAGAATTCGCCGCGGCAGGTGTGAACCCCGGTGGCTCGGTTGGAAATGAGCGTCGGATGTACTGAATCCGAAGGCCGCAGGTTCGAATCCTGTCCGTGGTTCGAATTTTTCTTTCCGAAGAAAATCTTTGAAATTCTAACCGTGCCGAAAAACCGTGCCATCGTAGGTTTTCATGATAATTTTTTTTTATTAAATTGTTCTTCTTAATTTTCATCTTCAATGTATCCAAACAACAATTTCCTTGACCAGTCCATATCAGTTACGTGATAACAGAACTGCTGCAGAGCGACTTGCACAAGATCATCGTGTCACCGCAACATCTCTCCGCCGACCACATCAAAGTCTTCCTCTACCAGATATTAAGAGGTGAGTTACAGTTTAATATTATATCTTACTACTGTATTTATACATGTTCATAGGTTCAATATTAAACAAACGACAAAAACCGAAACGGATGCTACAAACCATTCGGTAGATGAGTTTTTATAATTCAAATGAAATTATTTATTACAATATTCCGGTCAAATATGTGGATTGCCTCACAAATTCTTACACTAACTCACTAATTGCCTGCAAATATTTACTAAGTAAATTCTAATGGAGCCCACGCAGGGCTTTTAGTCGTTATTAAATGTGGGTAATTGTGAATTATTGCAACTTCTATGTAATGACAATGTGAAGATAATGGTTTTTTTTTACTCAATACTAAGTTAATTTGCTAATACATTACATCTACATAACATAATACATACTTGATTGTATATGTTAAAGTGCACGTGTGAATAATTCACACAGTGTATAAACGAGAGTGTACAGTACGAAGAGATAGTTACGTTCAGTTATCGACATGGGAATCGAATGCAAATGAGTCGAATATAAAGTTATTATAACTTCTGATATTTGTTATTACAACAATAAAACCCTGTGGGCGAATATCGGTAAACTGAACTGTGATTATCACATAAAATATTCACCAAGCTGTACTACCATTTACCTAGTTCACAATTATATAAAATCTAAACTCTTTGTGTTGAAACATTTACATAGTGTCATCATCATCATCATCATCATCATCTCAGCCATAGGACGTCCACTGCTGAACATAGGCCTCCCATTTAGATCTCCACTTATACCTGTTGGAAGCGACCTGTATCCAGCGTCTTCCGGCGACCTTTATAAGGTCGTCTGTCCACCTCGTTGGTGGACGTCGTATTGTTACATATTGTATCACGAATAAATAGCGAATATATTTATTTTATGGTATTTTATAATAATGGTGGTGAAAGGACCCACAAGTATACATATACAGTCCAAATGGTCCATTTGTAATGGTTGCGATACATTCGGCCTTGGCTGAGAGTTTCACAATTACAGGATCAGAAAAGGACGGGAAAAGCAACCCTATCCGTGTTGTTGCTAACAATGAAAATTCCGACAGCTTTAAAATGTTTCAAACAATTCAAATTATTTCTTTGAGAACTTTTTTCAAGAACAACCCGTTGGCACGTCAAAGCGAGGGATTTTGTATCACCGGAAGCCGGGAGATTGTAAAAATTAAAGGGTAAAGTTTTTGCTTGCGATTTGTGACAGCCCTAGACAGTCGCATTACTGCTATAGTCGCGCAGTCGGAACCCAGCAATAACATTTGACTCGCCTGATTCATACTAGGGGTGGTCACACACCGTCCATTGTATCATGGCTCATTAATATGCGAACTCCGCCCGTTACTTTAATACTTAAATATTATATTTTCGGCTTCGTAATTTTTGATCTCGTTTCACGTTTCATTGGGAATTCGAGGTATTGTGTGTTTTTTGTCTGTAAATACCTAGATAATGGGGGAAAACAGGTATAAACTCCGGTACCCGTGTAGGAAAAAGCTTATGGAGGGAGCTTAAGTGACAAGGGAACATCCCTTTTCACTCAAGCGTAAAATCATGGAAATACGACTTTCCATTTTGTGATTTTGGTGGCCTATGGATCCCAGACCAAGTCTTTGATATTCAAAAGCCCAAACTTAAGATTTGCCAACGTGCAATAGAGCGCAGTATTCTAGACGTCAAGGTTACAGATCATATTCGAAACACCACACTACGCATCAAAACAGAAATGACCGATATTCATCAAAAAGCCCCCTGCTGAAGTGGGCCACGTCTGCCGGATGTCCAATGACCTATGGGCTAAAATAAACTCTATGTGGTGCCTGACACATCCAGAAGACGTTGTAGATGTTGGCGGGACGAGTTAGACTAAAAAACCGACGATTAGTCAACCATATTGACCCTGGGGAGAGCCCGGTGACTTCTAGTTCTTCTGATCTACGCCACTGCTTTTGCCCAACAATGGGATGACGCAGGCGAACAGTAAATTGTAAGATCATCCGTAAAATTCTGATGAAACTGGCAAGCTTCTTATTTCATACCGACGACGTACGATAATTTGTCCTTAAATACTTGAACAGTTACAAAATCATTTTTTCCCTAACATAGATTTAGAATCTAATAACCAAAGGGCGTAGTTGCGCTTGCGAGACTAATGCTACCTAGTAAATAGCTATCATTATTCATGACATTAATTACCCAAAGCGAATACCCATTGCAATATCCATCCATCATTAATAAGCATCGATCACGATTATACTAACTGCCACATAAATGACACATTGCTGTATTATTCACGTTAGAAGATCACAACAGCTTCAACCAGCTTCCAATTTAAAAACGCGTAGCACCTGTCGCCATCTTTTTTTGCTCCTAAACACTTTGAGGTTTAGCGGTGTCGTCGCAAAATGTCACACATGAAAAATATCGCGAGCTCGCCGGCTTTTCGACATCACATTAATATGTGACGAGCTGCACTTTTAACTCTCAACTTTCTGCACAAGTGTAGAACATTGCTCCAGCAAATACACTCTTTTATTTTTATTAGCTTTCGCACGCGTTCCGGTGTTTCGTATCCCAGGATGCTTTTATAACGTAGTTTTATGATCGAATGCTTAATGGAAACTTCTTTAATGGATATCTCTTCCAAGGTATCCAACTTTTTCCATTAGCACACCATCAGCTATGGCCGATGTACTTATACCAGTCTGTTAATGGAAGGTGAAACTTGACGGAACAATAAACACTTTGTTTTAGTTCAGTGCACATTCATTTATATAAATGAGAGAAATATGCTACAAGGAGGCGGATGAAGTCGGGCCGTTTGTCCAGCAGCTTAGTAAACAGAGGCGGCTGATTGTGGCCGAGCTCGGACTGTGCGCGCCGATAAATACGAGTTTAAAACAAACCGAGTCGTGGGCTCCTCTGAGACCGGCTCGTGCGCCGAGACAGGGCCGCCGTTGAGTCTCACAACCCGACCAAGTACACGCCCACTTCCACCTGCCGTAAATCAATTAAAACTCCCAAGTGCTACCAACTTCCAGACCCGGACAAATGGCGAGGCGCCACAAAAACTACTACCTTTCCACCGCTCAAAAGACACTTTATGACGACTAATTCTGCCACCATTAAGCTCACTTCAAACTTTTAAAACCGTTCACTATGTATGCTAATGTAATCCACTTTCGCAGATGAAAAGAATCGTCTCGCAGCCGTCGTCTCGTCTCCCGATTTCGTATTATTAATTTGTGCAATTATTCGTGCAGTGCCAAGAGATTTCCCGGGAGTAGAACGCGCGAAGGGAATCTAGAAAAATGCGGTCGTTAAGCCCCCACCGCCTCGGCTGGCGCGTTTAATTAAAAACTTTATAGTTGCACCGCCTTGATGGCTCCGAGCTCTGCTCTAACTGAAATCACATAGACAACCGCACTTCTGTACTAAATGGAACTCCTTTAATCACGATACAGCTTGGAGAAACGTAATCGATACTGCATCAGCGTATTTGAATGCACCACGTGATATTTTCTACGGAAACTGTTACTAATATGGATAGTGTGCGTGTATGTAAAGGCAACCATCGCGATTAGACGAGACACGAGACTGGGATAGTTTTAATATTCTGTGCGCTCTTTAGATTAAACTTGCTCATCCCTTTTGTTTCATTCAGCGTCCAACGAGCAGAGGGGAAGCGTTTTAATGAAAACCATGTCTAACCTGAGAGTAATGAGGAATGAGTGAATAAAAAATACATTATGTTCTGCAATCTACATTATCCAAGCATCACATTTGTTGCAATTCATACCAAAAGAAAAAAGTTTTTGTGCTGAGCTCATGTCAATTATTCAGGAAATGTGACTCAGACAGATGGTACTTTGTCTAATGGCAGCAAGGAGATGTTGGATTGTGCAGAATGCCGTTTGACTTATATGTAACAAATGTACAGTGAGCAGTAGTGCATATTTCGCGCGTCTCCGACATGCACCATTGTGCAAGGGCGCACCGTCGCACTCCGGCCAGCTATGCTAATCGGGCGAGCCCGGTCGCCGGTCCAGTTGTCCTGCCCGATATTAATTATGTATGGATTGTGGTGCCACGGTCCGGCAGCTCGGCTCAGCCCCATATCTGCTATACACGAGTATTATCAACGCTACATTCGCTCTCAGGATTCTCATCTGTCATCGTTTTTAAATATTATTAAGTAATGTAGCTGGTTATTTTGAGTATGCGGATGAGGTTTTCGTATAAGAAATTAAACAATAAAGTATATTATATAAACGAGCGGATGGATAATGATTGATGATTAATTAATTCATCCAAAAGTTATGAAAATGACTCGGATGTTGTGTTGTGTGAAATCTGTTTGAAAACAGAGTGTGCGGTTTGTTAACACGATTTGAAGGTTCTTTATTGAGAACAGACATCTAATTAGATTTGATTGCATGTTTCAAAATAAAGAAACCGCACCAATTCCGCCGAAAGGCGTTTAATTAATTTTATTTACGTATCCAACGAAAAGAACAGATAAGATCGCGCGCGGCGGCTGCGGTCTCCGCGCAAGGTAACGAGCAGAATTATGGAAATGCGCCGCTGCTCACGACCTACGAGCTACGTCTACACTCTAATATTATTTATACGCGAGAGCGCTTCCCTCCAGGAAATCACCACGCACACCCCTGTAATGTAAAGCTGCCGAGGATTTGCTCTGATAAATAGCCGACTTCCGTTCTGTCGCCACCGCCAATGACTTTTCTAAAGAATAAATTTAAAAATTCAATCACGCCTGCTGACCATTCGACGCTCGCTTGCGGAAAATCTTGAATAGAATTTCTATATTTGCAAAGAAAGTCACGTTTGGACCGAGTCTGATGTCTGAACAGAATTAGATTTAGAAGCATTTTCGAAAATAATTGCGACGATAGAAGAATTGGCAAAAGAAAATAATGTATTGATGGAACACGAGGGAACCGAAGGCGTCGACGCCGGTCGGCGGAAAAACCCCTAAGTGGAAAGGCCTGCCGGTGTCTCGTTCGTTGCCTCTAATGGAATTTACTTCAGGCCGTCTTGTCGCCATCTGCGAAATAAGCTCCGTTTTATGTATGAATGTGTACACACTACTTAGGAAATTAATGTTATTAAAACCTTTAGGATTGCGTCCTTATTTCTGCTTAGTATTGTATTGTATTACATGTGAGAACGGTTTTGTAGCAGGATGCGCATGACATGTATAATCTCCGAATACATGTTCCCTGAAATCCCACTGTGTCAGTCCTGTGATCCGTATAATTCGTCAGCGGACAGCCAAACGACAACACTGACGTAATTGTATCGGCTCATCCTTGTCACTGTTCCATGTAATCTCTTCCTGGTGCGTCCGTAAATATACCACAGAAACCTTTCTAGCGACCACAAGTTATTTCTTTATCTTCACTAGATGCAGTTATGTCGTGATTTATTCCAATAACTTATCCCAGTGGTTTGCTTCCAGGAAGTTTACTTTATCGCAGTTGGCTGCAAGATAACCAAAACGGTTCTCTATCGGAATGTTTAATTTATATGAGGTAACAATAACAGTACAACTTACATTTGAGTGTCATATCAGAAATGTTTTTTTAGATTACGGCACTTTTCTTTTGTGATAAATAGCAGAGCGCTGATAAAGTGAGATTCGAAATTCCAATTTGGTTTCATAATTGATGGTAACCGCGGCGCTTTGATGAGCCTCTTGTCTTTGACGTCGCTCCCTAATGGTGTAGCAGTTCCGTCACGTTGGGGCGTTAATTGAGAAAGCTCCATCCGCCACCGGAGCCAGGAGCGTGAGATCGGGACTCACGCGCACTCTAACTCGACTCTTGTTTGTTCGACGTCACCGCGCGTGAACAAACATTGCGGTGTGAAGCGATTTACTGTTACGTGTTACTATTGTACTTGTATCTCCGGGAGCGTTGATATTCGTTGCTTTACTTATAACACGCTTCTCAAAACGAAGCCATTAACTCCTCGAGCCCCGGCCCTTCTTTGTTTACCAGAATTCCTTCACGCTATAAATACACTTTTATTGGATATTTAATAGGGTCTCCTTTACACGAATTTTATGGTTGCGGTGAAAGCGAAAGAATTGAACGTAGTGAATGAGCAGTCATTAATGTTGGAGTGGCGGAAACTTTGATTGGGTGCTATTGCGGGGTTACAATTATTAAAGTGTAATGGCGATGGTCAGTGGTGGTTGGCGGAGCATTGTCCCCGGCTGGTCGCTAGGAGTCAGGAGCACGTCGCGGTCGGCTGCGCGGGCGCGTGCGGCCGTCGACCTGCAAGTAATGGACTCACCTCTCAATAAACAATATTTACGCGCTATTTTTCTCGCCCTTTACATTATTGCTGCTTTGTTCTCTTAAGTTTTAACACCCTCTTCGAGGCTATGTTATGAAAATTTTTAGTAGTCTCGCATAAATGTGAGTAGAATATAGATTCTGACTTGCTAAGTGTTTCGCTTCGCTTGTTTACGGACAGTTAGTGTTCATGGTCCCTTGTTCGAAATTCATGTGCAGACGAATGTACAAAACGTCACATTCGTCATAAAATATAAGATTCGGCTTCAATTCCCCATTAGCTCTTACGCCAATACATTGCTAATGAGCTTAAAGTGTTTCATCACGAGGCTTAGTGCTCGGCATTCGTGAGATAATGTGAGAAATTCGGGGCCTCACTTTTATAATTATAGTAACGGTATTTCGCGAAGTTAGTTAGCTCATTTCGTCCAGGTTGCGTGGTTTTATGATAAAACTCGGCCGACTTGCGTGTACGTGAAAACTGTGGGTACACCCGCTGGGAAATTAAACTGGTTGCGACGCGGCGAGGTGTTGTTAATTTGTTTTGGCACAGACAGGGCTGGGGGCGTTGCTAGCTTGCTCGCCAGACGTTCTACAGAAATTGTCCGAATGTTGCGGACCTCTGATTTGATAACTTGTTAGAGTTAGTTCGTACATAGTTTGTCAATTATGGTATTCCGGTTGAAGATGTATCAGATTCGTTGAGCTGCTAATATTGTCTAGTGGCGTAGTTTATTGATATTGTTTCTATTCTTAATTGACTTTGTCAACAGTACTTGTTCATAAAGCCTCGCTTACTAAGGAGGACAAAGTTTTCGACTCCACAGTGAGTAGCAACAGATTGTAACTTGTGAAGATATGTTACAGCGTCTCGGCTTCAGTTTTCATGAACATTCATGAATCTTCCGCCTTGCAAGGTGTTAGTAGAACTTAAACATAACCTTATTCAAGAATTATGTGACTTCAAATAACATAATGTGGAAATGATTTGAAGGACCACCGTGGCCTTGGAGGGGAAAGGGTAATTGAAGAAACACGTTGGAGACAGTACAGTTGATAGTCCCTTTCTTGATTTGATGATTTAACACCCCAAAAAAGAAAGTAAATAAAATAACTTCAAATATTGAAATGTTCTGGTAATTCGACTAAATAATTCGATACAATACAATACCGTACCGAGAATAAAGGCATTGTGCTCTTTCAATAAGAATACCTTTTCAATTTTTTCTGGGAATTTCGTTTGGAGCTTTAGGGATTGCGTCAGATAGGTTGCCCTGAATAGGTACCAGTATATCCGACTTGGTAAATCTTATTTAAGTACCTTATTGATGTAAGTTAGGGTTGCCATCCGTCCGGGTTTCCCCGGATCTGTCCTAGTTTAGAGGGCATCCGGGAAGCGTAGTCGGGTTTAAAAATTTAGTCTTGGGCCGCCTGCAACACACGGACACGCAGTTGCCACGGTGCGCACTTCGACGCATGTCCGGGTTCTGGACTCTAAAATCCGGGGTTGTAAGGGTGTAAGTTTATTTTTGGCTTTTAGTGAGATATAACCACAATCCTAAATATTTAAGACCTAATAAGCTATTTCTTATTAATTAGCTTGCAAAAACTCATATTTACCAAGCGCGGAATTCCCATCCGAGCCGCAGGCGAAGGTGATAAGGAGCCGGGAACTGAGAATTGAAATTTAATGAAAATAATTTAGATTTGCCAGGTTCTGTCGGACTAGTATACAGTCGACTGCATATCCACGGTCCGGCCAGTATAAATTGACCTCGTACTTTTATTAAAACTTCGAACAATGCTAGGTCAGATTAAGATTACAAGTGTATTTGTGTAAATACCAATGTGAGCTTGTTTGTACTTAGGTGTGGATGCTGGTACTGCATCTTATAATGCACCCCTATCAATTATGCCTCATCGCTATTGTCTGATCTCACAATGAAGATTCGTATTGTTTTCCATAAACCAAAATAATTAGACATGGCCTTATCTCGTGCCATATGCTTGGGAAAAGCCACTTAGAACTTTTTAAGCTATTGCATAGATTTTATCGCGGGCTCTGAGCGCGGCGCGGCGCGGCGACCGAATCAAAAAATTTCCAAAAACCTAACGAAAAAACCTAAGGAAAATACCTGACACCACGCATCGTCTAACATCGTTTCAGTTCGGGAGACTTCGGCAATCATAAAAATATCCGTCATAAAAACGATTTACTTTTTCTTACTGATTCTAAACGGCCAGTTACAAAAGGAGTTTTCACAATGAAACCTACTTATAAAATTCTCCTACATCAAAGAAGTTCTTTATTACAGTAGTGCACACATTTTTAATAAATTATATTCTCGTTAAATATACGTGGTAGGCGATTGACCTTGAGTTTTTTCGTTAGGTTTTTGGGAACTCGGTCGCCGCGTCGCGCCGCTCTAAGAGCCCGCGATAAAAGCTATGCAATAGCTTAAAAATGTTATGCAACCGCTTCACCGCGGCAGTCTCCGAGTGCCACATGTATTTTTTTTATTTCGAGTGGATGTGGTCATCCTTTGGTGTCATAGTTAATTAAGCCGCCTCTGAGAATCCCGAAAGCCTCTGACACAGCTCTGGGCATTAAATTGATTATAAAAGTCCAGCAGTTGCTTAACATTGTTTTCCTTCAATGTTGTCAATGGTGTTCAAGATAAATTTAGAAATTACTGTACGGGTTTGAATTCTTTTTGGCAATCTGGAGAACTAAGAAGGTTGTAAACTTTAAAGTGGAACATCCGAAAAAAGACGTAAAAAATGTAACCGCCTTCAAAAACAACCATAAAAAACGGTAAAAAAACCTACAAAATAACTTTTCTTTCGGAAGTCGGTGTCTTTGTTTTCTTTATTTCATTGTCTTTTTTTTGCCACCGACTTCCGAAAGAAAAGTTATTTTGTAGGTTTTTTTACCGTTTTTTATGGTTGTTTTTGAAGGCGGTTACATTTTTTTTTGAAAAAGTTTTTATTTTACTCTTTTTAGTTTAAATATTCAACCCGAATTCTTGTCAAATACAACATGTGCACTAGAATTTTGTAATCCATAACACCGGTAATAACATCGCTCATGTACACAATAAGCTAATAAAATTCCCTATCTCAAAAACTACTGAACCGATTTTGATGAAACTTGCAATATTCCCTAAGTTAAGTAATACCTAGTACAACAAAAAAAGAATTACTTAAATCGGACTTGTAGTTCCAGAGATAAGCGAACTCAAACTAAATCAGTCGATGCCTACTCCTTACTATTAAGGAGTTCTACCTTCCATCATCAGCTCAGCTACATTAAATTATGATTACCATACGCAAGTACTTAAATTACTTCATAAAATTTGCGACAAACGGTGTGTCGGCCTATAAAATTCGAGGGTTGCCCTCGATTTCTCCAGGATCCAATCATCAGATCCCAACTTGCTGACTATGGGACCACCTCAGAAGTACCTCCTTTCGAACAAAAAAAGAATTTTAAAAATTGGTCCACAATTGGCGGAGTAATCGCGTAACAAATATACAAAAAAAAAAAAAAAAGAAAAAAAAAACATACCGTCGAATTGATAACCTCCTCCTTTTTGAAGTCGGTTAAAAATATAACGCTCGCGGTTAATGCCTTTTCGAAAACCAGACTGCCAACTTTGAAAAGGGTAGCGCTCAGTTCACGGATATAACTTATTAAGTGCATTCGCAATCCGTCGTCCAGTTTCATTTCGATTTATTGTCGTTTTTCAACTAAAGTCATCGTCATCCTGTACTTTAATTAAGTTTTATTTTTGTACCAGTAAAATAAACTAATTTGTGTGTATGTTTTTTTTGAGTTGTCATATACAAATACTACATATTATAGGTATGTATTACTAGACACACGCTCCGGTTTACCTGTACAATTGAACTGTGCAGGTATACCTGTCAGATACACCCTAACAACGACCATTTATAATTTATATCTAGACTCCTAATCACAGGCGACCGATGTCTGTCAACACATTAGGTAAAAAAGTCTTATAACCGTCGTGACTCGACCACTCCTGTGAGTCCCCTCGTCGCTCTGACCTTGAGTTAGCCAATCAGAACGCAGTACCCCGTCCCCTACGCTTAGTCGTACCTCAGCGACTTGGCAGAATAATTTTCGTTAGTAAGATCGTGCATGAGGCGTCTAGATATAAATGGTCGTTGCACCCTAACGTGTATGTGTATGGCCTGCTTAAGGTTCTACTGTCTGGCAATCCGTCAGTCCGAAGCTGTACCGTAAGAATTGTAATACCCACTTGTTCATTGACTATAGTGTCTTTGGTAGACTACGGTACTGTGCCGACAATTGCAACATTTTTTTATTTGAGATGGGTTTTCGCTCTTTCCTCTAATCCAGGTTAAAGGTGACTGAGACAAAGCCTTTGATGGAGCGAGCTTACCCAGAAGAAGCCTGTTCACTCTAACTTTGAAGAAATTCGGGTTGTATGCGTTTCTGGAACATCGACGCAGGAAGTGAGTTCCACTCCTTTGCTGTGCTCATTATGAAGAAGGATTGAATGCGCCTGGTGCGAATTGGTGGAATGGCAACTAAGTATGGATTTTGTGATTCCGTTTTTGAACGGCAGCTCAAAACCCTATGCGAGCCCAACTCACACTTCACCGGTTTTTAAAAGGTTGAGTGTCAGTTCCAGATCCAGTTATGGCGTATCTACATCGAAATAACCTTCTTACGTCAAATTAAGTTCTATAACAAGCCGACGTACGTCATCAGTAGTAGACTGCGAACTCTTTCCGTCATTCCCAGCCCCGATTAGATTTAGGTCAATAAGCACAACGCACGGTTCACGTGACAATCGGAAAACTTGTCATAAATTTTACTGCCGTGAAACGTGAGCTGCAAATAATAATATCGGGCTTATGATCATTATTATCAAATCTGTTTGTATGACGTCACAGGCTCTCCATTGTCTGTTGACCTGACAAATGTGGATACGATGATAGGTCATAAGAAAAATATATTATTCCAAAACAAATATACTTACTAGGCTAGTATCCAATATCAATAAATTGCAAACTATTTAGTTTGTCATTTAGAGTATAGGGTATTTGATTGAAAAAATCTAAAAATTCCGTCGTTGAAATTATCAAAAAAAAAAAAAATTGACACGTGTTTTTTTTTTGTTACGTAACTCAATATTGACGAAGATACGACTCTTTTAAAATTGACGATACGTCACAAGCAAGTACAGTTTTTACTTGCTTGTGATGTCACTCTCGAACTGTATGATTTTGGTGTGAGTGGCCTGGAAATCGATAAATCAGTCTTACCACTCGTATTTTATTATATTACCCAGTGCTGACTGGGTTGGAGATGACTGGAAGTCGACCCCAGAATGTTGGGAAGCTTTAGGCAGATAGATAAATTTACAATATTTCACTGTTTCATTCCGCTTCTAATGTTCTTTGTATTTAAGAGGATACTATTGCTCATCATGTTTTTATAAACCTGCTCGTTTCACAAAACCCATGTGTAGGAAAGGTAACATTCGCCGGAAACCGCACGAAACTGCTAACAATTGCGAACCACAAAACGTGATCCAGTAATACGATTGGTAGACAAAATAACCACCTAGGGGATCACCAGCCACATCCGTTCAAAAGCAGAATAAACCGGATCCCCTAGAAATAAACTTTTGATTAGAACTAATGTAAAGCGGCCAAAATGTGGATCTTAGCAGTTATGATCTCAACTTGAGCTGTTCAGCAGACTGGCAGTCAATACAATGGACAATAAATTCATTGATCTGGCATCGTATTCATTTTCAATAATGTTTACATGTGAGCAAGGTATTCGGACACGACATGAGACTTTGTGGAGGTTCAATTCTGAAGGCAACCGTGATGGGATAACCTCTGAGATCGTATACTTAAAAAAACTTTTTAAAAAAAAAGTACCGACTTCAAAACAAATACAAAAAAGTTTAAAATAACTTTTCTTTCGGAAGTCGGTGGCAATAGTCAATGACACAACAAAACAAAGCCACCGACTTCCGAAAGAAAAGTTATTTTAAACTTTTTTGTATTTGTTTTGAAGTCGGTACTTTTTTTTTAAAAAGTTTTTATTTTACCCTTTTTAGTTTATTTATTACATATTCAACCCAAATTCTTGTAAAATACAAAATTTTCTTACATATGCACTAATCTTGTAATCCGTCACAACATAAAAAAATCCATATCTCTAAAACTACTGAACCGATTTTGATGAAACTTGCAGTGTACCCTAAGTTGAACAATACCTAGTACAACAAAAAAAGAATTACTTAAATCGAACTTGTAGTTCCGGAGATATGCGTGCACAAACATAAAAACATACATACATACATACATACTTACATACATACATACATACATACATACATACATACATACACTTATGAAATTTGGCACATTTGTTCAGACGCTGATATAGACTAACATATATGAAAACTGGGCAGTTCTGCTAATATTACATACATACGGGTCGAATTGATAACCTCCTTTTTTTTGAAGTCGGTAAAAAACCCTTATTTTTAGAAATGACAAACTATTTTAATAAAATGTCTTAATCATAAGAAACAGAAATTCTCAATGATTGTTTTCAAAATGAGACTTTGAAAATGTATTCTGATAACTCAGGCAGCAGTAGTACGATTCTACTTAATTGAGCATTGCAGGCCTCCAGACGTGACGCCGACGATCGCCAAGGAGTTGGTTTTTTCAATGCTCGGGACTACAGTTTATACACAGCAGTGTGTTGCAATGTATCTTTACTGAAAAACATAATTATCCACTTCGCTAATATTATATGTCGATGGACCAGGAAAATTCGTTGTCAAGCATAAATACTGTACTTTGAATTGTGATATTTCCATTATTCTCTACTCCTTCTATCGTACTTACTTTTCAGTTTAGAAAATATGTATCAAGTTCTTCTTGTATGGAAAGATGAAGTTTTAGAATACCATGCATTAGTAAAATTCTGAGAGCTTCCTTTTGCAGAATGCATCCCGAAATGATAGCCATTTATTCTACATCCATAGTATCGTTTTCGTTGTTTTGTTTGAACACAATTTGTATTCTCATGCCAAGTGGTTATATACGAGCACATACGTTTACTCCTTTATTTTGAGATTATTATCATCTTAAATCATTCCTTCTGCTGGGACACAGCCCTCTAAGAGAATGGGAATATTATCCACTACAGAGGAATGAGCAGCTCGACGTCTTATGAGGACCAGTTTCTAGTCGCTGGCGCGTCGTGTTCCACACGCGCCTCAAGGAGCTTGCAGCAAACTGACGGAGTAATACACTCAGGGGCACATTTAACCGGCCATCTACATTTTGTCGATTATTTCAAAATTGTATCGAATTTTAACTAATTTTGTTATAAAATTACTTTTGGTGAATCTTTGAGAACACAAATAAAACATGTGTTAGTTGTGAAATGGTTTAATCAAGATAAAAAAATTCAAAAAGCGAATATGCAGTTTTCTGACAAAAAACGACATTTAGCAAAGTTTTAATTAAAAAAAAAGTATGCTCTAAATTATCGCACTAATAGTGTGTATTCCCTCCTCTGGCCCTAATCACCTCTTGTAATCGATTTGTAAGCCCGTCCATTATGTCTTGGATGTCGGTTTGTGGAATGTTCCTCCACTCCTCAACAGCTGCAGTTTTCAGCTCACTGATGGTCGTAGGAGCTGGTGTTCGACTCCGAATTCGTCTTTTAAGGTTATTCCATACATGCTCTATCGGGTTCAGGTCAGGACTCCGAGCTGGTCATGGTAATCTCTGAATATTGATGGCGTCCAAGTACTCTATGACAATCCTCGCGGTGTGTGCACGAGCGTTGTCGTGCATTAAAACAAAATTATCGCGAATGAATGGAGCAAATGGCATCACATGTGGTTCTAGGACTTCTGTCACGTACGTGTGAGCATTAATGCTGCCTGTATCGTAGACCACCAACTCTGTACAGGCCTCGTAACAAATGCCACTCCACACCATAATCGAGCCTCCCTCGTAGCCCACTGTTTCAACCACAGCACATTCAGCAAACCTTTCACCACGGCGTCTATACACCCGCTGACGTCCATCAGGACCTCGTAAAGCGATTCTTGATTCATCAGAGAGAGAACTGATTTCCATTGCTCTGACGTCCAATTTAAATGTTCTCGAGCAAAAGCAAGTCTCTCTCTTCTGTGAGTTGTCGTTAGCTGTGGTACTCGAACTGGTCGAAATGATCCCAGGTCCCTCTCTGCTAACCTTCTTATTGTTCTTAGGTTCACACTCACATTTCGTACCTCAAATAAGCGGTTACGAGCCTCAGAAGCCGTTGTGAACCGATTTCGAAGAACGTTCGAGACGATGTAACGGTCATCTCTCTCTGTTGTATACCGTCTAGGACCTTGTCTTGGTCTCCTTGTGTAGGAACCGGTCTCTCTGTAACGCCGGATAGCATCTTGGATAGTGCTTCGAGGATATCCAAGCATTCGTCCAATCCGACACTGGCTGAACCCAGCGTCTGCAAGTGCCGCAGCCCTAGCTGCTCCAGCTGCGTCTAGTGGCATTTTTTTGGTTTAAATAAGGTCGCAGCACTTCAATACTTCGATTTTATTCGAAATAATGGTAAGACAACGTTGTAAAACAAATTTATCCTTCACACAAAACGAGGGGCGAAACTGTCAAATTTCTACTGAACTGATTATTGTTGAATAAAAACCACAAAAGTAAAAAAAAACATGGGTGTATGGGTTTTCTTCATTTCAGATATACTCACCTATAAAGTTACGTCTAGTAGTCATAGCGTAAGTTAACATAAACAAACGATATGGACTTTCAAATGAGTGGACGGTTAAATGTGCCCCTGAGTGTACATGTGGTAATAGGGCCAAACCTGGAACGCAAAGGGGATGTGAAGGTCAGTTAGTCTGACAGTTCCTTTCGCTCCATTTAGACCGAGAGGACTCATTTGATGATTTATAAACAACGATCAGCGCGGATAATTGCATGACTCAAGCGTTTATGGTAAGTCTTCTACGAACCTTATTCTAATATTCCAATCCCTGTTGTCTCCAGGTCTGAAGTACTTGCATTCAGCTCGCATCCTCCATCGGGATATCAAACCTGGCAACTTACTGGTGAACAGCAACTGCGTGCTCAAGATCTGTGACTTCGGACTAGCGAGGGTTGAGGAACCAGATGCCAGCAAGAACATGACGCAAGAAGTCGTGACGCAGTATTACAGGTATGAAACATTAACGTCATTAGCTTCAGAGAAAAATAACCCCCTCTGTTAGTGAAATCACAACCAAAGTAGGTTAGTTTTCTCTGAAGCTTACCGTACAAACCTTTATAAATGAAAATTCAAATTGAATTATTGGTCCAGTGGCCGCAAGCTTGATTGCTCAGTAAGAGGATCTGGGTTGGATTCTCAGGGAGTGTTATTAGGAGTTTTTCATTGTGGAATACCTCATTCGAGAGAATGGTTAGGGGAGGTAGCCGCGTCGGAAAATAAAAAAAAGTTCAGATTTTAAGAAATAATTATGATAGAACACCTTTAATCTACTCTACACTGCTCAGCTTTTCTTCATAACACCAAAGGGATTTCCGACTTGACTTTTTATTTTTCATCATCATCATCATCATCATCTTCTCAGCCATAGGACGTCCACTGCTGAACATAGGCCTCCCCTTTAGATCTCCACATATACCGGTTGGAAGCGACCTGCATCCAGCGTCTTCCGGCGACCTTTATAAGGTCGTCTGTCCATCTTGTTGGTGGACGTCCTACGCTGCGCTTGCTAGTCCGTGGTCTCCACTCTAGTACTTTTCGACCCCATCCGCCATCTGCTCTGCGAGTAATTATGGCCGATATACTTTTTTTATCCCTTTGCAAATAAATGACATCTCAGCAGTCAGTTTATTCCTTCCAAAAGAAAAAGAGGATTTCCTGTTAATTATATTACCTACTAACTAATAGGCCTTTTCACTATGTACGTACATAATGACAATAATTAATTGTTTACCGCATATGCTATAGATTAATTACACAGAATTACAGATATTAATTGAATTGCCCAATTACATTACATAGGCACTTACAGTAATTTACGATCAATTGAATACTTGTATATATCAATACAATATTAACTGGACTCTGTAAACAGTGTTTATAATCGTCCAATTTCGCCCAATAATTGGTTTGTTTACATTGCTTGATATAACTATTGATATTGAGTATATGTCCGTTCACGACTTTGGTCTAAGTAGTGAACGGTGCGGCGGGCGGCGCGATTAAAGACATTAAATTACTTTGTAAGTACGCGAATTCGCCACTGGCTGCGGCTCGTGCCGTGTTTCAAACATTTAATCTTATCGTTCGCCGCCCCGCGCTAAGTATTATCTATGTCATTCAGGGCCAAAGCAGCTTACACCTGGTGAAAGAATTTTTGAACACATACTAAATGCAAATCGATCCTCTTTATAATAATTATTATTAGTGTAGTAGACCTATGCGTATCTCTCGTGGATGAAGTTATAGGCGGAGTGCTAGTAATATCTTAATTTCTAAACTTCGCTAAGTTTTAGTACTTCCCTCGTAGCAAAGAACTAAGTAATTTCATTAGACTAATAAACCGAGTTTCCTGGAAACTATCCAGACCACTTGACTGATTAGTTTTAGATGATAAAAATATCTATATCTAATAGATAAGCGTATAAAGAATAGATAGAAGTCTTTTTGAAAAAGAATATTGTGTTAGTGAGCCAGCAACACACAGTTAGTCCTCCAAACTTTACTGTGCGTTGGACACTTGGACATATAGCAATAACATGAATATTTTACACCAGTTAACTTAGTGATTAAAACGTACCTCGACATAAATTTACATTGTATTGTGGATCTCTATTTTTTTAAAACAAAGTCGCTTCTCGCAGTAAATTTTTCAAACTACGCAAAGGATTTGAAGGGTCGTTCCCAAAGTTCCACGATTCTTTTGGTCTCTGTTTCCCAACGGCTCCATGACAAATTATAATATTGTTTTGAATTTGCCTACATGAGTTCCCAACGGGTCCACGGGATTTATAAAAAGTACAGTCAGTAAAAACGATGTCATGTAAGAGAAAGAAAAATATTCAGAGTTTTCTTGTTGACTGCTTTAAAATAATGCTTGTCATAAAAACTAATGAAATGAGAAAGGCCTCTTAATAATTACACTAGCTTCTATTATGTGATATTTTATAAAAGTACTGGGCTGACATGAGTTCAAACAGGGTGGTTTGTTTTTAAATATAATTATTTTGGGTAGGTTTACTGAAAAGCTTATCACCAAAGGTACTAGGGTACCATAAATTCAAGGAGGTATGTATTTGATTGAACACCTGCACTAGACCGGTCTTGATCTTTTGCTATATTATGACTAATAACAAATTATTAGATGCTTACAACTTAAAACAAAAACCTCCTTGAACTTATGCCAGCCCAACGACCATTTATATCTAGACTCCTAATCACAGGCGACCGATGTCTGTCAACACATTAGGTAAAAAAGTCTTATAACCGTCGTGACTCAACCACTCCTGTGAGTCCCCTCGTCGCACTGACCTTGAGTTAGTCAATCAGAACGCAGTACCCCGTCCCCGTTAGCCAATCAGAACGCAGTACCCCGTCCCCCTCGCTTACGTCGTACCTCAGCGACTTGACAGAATAATTTTCGTTAGTCAGATCGTGCATGAGGCGTCTAGATATAAATGGTCGTTGTGCCAGCCTAGTAATTTTGCTGGTTAGTAACATTATTTCAGTTTTTAAACTTATAGCCAAGTTTTTGTTGTTGACTGTATCAAACATTCTCATGGACCCGTTGGGAACAAATGTATGAACTTTCAATTTTTGAGAACAATAGACTCATGGACCCGTTGGGAACGACCCAATTTGAATATGGTTTTCATCAATAGAACAACAAAAAGATATAATAATATAATGTTTATATTACACTAGCGACCCGCCCTCGCTACGCTCGGGACCAATTTAAAATAAAAAAATTAATAGATTTTAAAAAATCTAAAAACCCACGTTTTTAAATGTCCTAAAAATAAGAAAATAACCCTACGGGGCTGAGAGAGGGGCCACTCAAAACGTGGGGGCGTATATTATTTAAGAGATTATTTGTGGGATATATTTACATGACGTGTAATAGATCGTGGGTGTAACTTGCAAAGATACGCCCCCACGTTTTGAGTGGCCCCTCTCTCAGCCCCGTAGGGTTATTTTCTTATTTTTAGGACATTTAAAAACGTGGGTTTTTAGATTTTTTAAAATCTATTAATTATTTTATTATTTTTATCTTTGTTCATCGGGTTTGAAGCTACCCTGAAAATTTCAGCCTGCTAGCTTATCGGGAAGTGCCTCAAAGCCTGTCCGCCGTGTTGGACGTCCGCCATATTGGATTTAAGTCACGTGACTATTTTTTTCGTACTCCTGACAGCAAACCCTTTCATTTGATATCCATATCTTAGGGGTGCATTTCAAATAGCCTGTCTGCCATCTTGGACGTCCGCCATATTGGATTTAAGTCACGTGACTATTTTTTTCGTACTCCTGACAGCAACCCTTTCATTTGATATCCATATCTTAGGGGTGCATTTCAAATAGCCTGTCTGCCATCTTGGACGTCCGCCATATTGGATTTAAGTCACGTGACTATTTTTTTCGTATTCCTGACAGCAAACCCTTTCATTTGATATCCATATCTTAGGGGTGCATTTCAAATAGCCTGTCTGCCATCTTGGACGTCCGCCATATTGGATTTAAGTCACGTGACTATTTTTTTTCGTATTCCTGACAGCAAACCCTTTCATTTGATATCCATATCTTAGGGGTGCATTTCTAATAGCCTGTCTGCCATCTTGGACGTCCGCCATATTGGATTTAACTCACGAGACTATTTTTTTCGTATTCCTGACATCAAACCCTTTCATTTGATACCCATATCATAGGGGTGGATTTCAAACAGCCAGTCCGCCATCTTGGGGAGGCTGCCATATTGGATTTGTTATGACGTTTCTTAGCTAGTCATGCATTGTCATCAGAACTCAGAGCGTGTGCAAAATTTCAGCCTGCTAGCTTATCGGGAAGTGCCTCAAAATTGAGTTGCAAAAGTCCAACCGGAACGACAAACAAACAAACAAATAAACAAACAAGAAAAGTGAGTGTATAAAAACGTGGGAACATACCCTCGAGTTGAGAACCTCCTCCTTTTTTTAAGTCGTTTAAAAAAGGACACTTGCTGTACTATTATCTTGAAACGCGAGTATTATCCTTGTTCCTTCTAATTCCCTTTGCGTTCTAGGGCCTTTAGCTTCCTGCCGAGACAGTCCCGCGACCCCAGGAACTCTCGTGACCCCAAACAGTCCCCCTTGCGATAACTAAGTGTATCTTGGGTTGTTACACATCAATGTTTTCTCGGCCAAAATTTTGGCTACCTAAAACAAACTAGTGAGTCGACCAGACACTCGGTTAGTCCCCCAAAGTTTGTTGTAAAGGTCAGATAGCACAAAGTTTCACACACAAACCACCTGTTCACATTATTATTAGTTTTAAAACGTAGGTGTGCCCTCCATTACAAAAATGTTGAATCTCTCTGTGTGAGCATGTGTCATTAGTATGTGCCTACGTTTTTGGGATGGCCCTGAAGTGTTGTCTAATGAGGACAGCATTCAGGGTTAAGTACTTATTTCTATTTATTTTAAAATAATTTTTTTTTGTCAAGTTCACCTGAATATAGGGTTATCTTGCGTTCGAATTTGTACGGAGTTGTTCGAATTATTGACCCATCGTCACGGTAAATTATGCTTTCGTTCTGAAGTTGCGGCATTTTCATTAGAGAAAGATACAAAGTAGAAAATAGTAAAAGTGTACTTAAAAACATGATGCGTTATTTTTGCAAATACGCAGAATTCGGAGAGAATTTTTCAAATTCAGATTGGTAGCCCTGCTTTAATAGGCATTAGGAATGTTCTAAGAAAGTCCTTCATATGTCATTCACCTGTATTATCCAACTCTCTATAGATTTACTATTTTGCTTAGTATCATTTCGTGAAACAATCTTCTTTATATAAACATCTCCAGACCAGAAATTCATCTTTATTAAAACATCTCTACGTGTTTCGTTCTTACTGTTCTCAGAAACACGGGTAATCCTTTGCAGGAACATTTAGCAGTTGTTGATTCACGTCTGTTTAAAGCAATAAATAAATCCAATATCAGATTAAATTCTGCGTTTCTAACAACGAAAATTACCTATCTATAGTTTTGAACAAGTTATTTGAGACGTGTTCGTGCTACGGTGAAAAGATTCCCCAGCCATGTCTGAAGCGGCACTGATTGTTCAAGGTTCGCTGGACACACTTAAGTGTCATCACTTCTACAAGCCCTTTTTTCAATACTCCATATTTGTTAGATACCTACTTATTCTCTAGAATCGTTTACGATCACTCTTGCTCCATTCTTACGAATAGTTCGAAACGTGCGGCGAAGCGTTTCGCACTGGTGAATGAACAAAAAGTCAATGAATGAATGACCTGTGCTCTGCTGACCGCAGTTTTGGAAGTAGGACGCCGCAACCGTGTTTGTACCTAAAACATCAGTACTCGTTTTCACCAACGCCGATACACCGAAATAGTTCACGTGCATATTAAGGCGGCGTGGCGTTCGTTGCAGAAGTCACGGTCGGTGGCCACGTTTCATACACTAACAGAATACCCGCCATATTTTCATAAATACATTTTGCCCTTGTTTGCGTATTACTTATCCCCCTGTGGAGCTCCCTGTGTTATGTGTTGTGTTTCGTTTGGTCTTATCAAATGAATGTGGTTTTCTACCGCATGCAAATGAATATAAACCAAATGTATGTACTGAAATATATGTAAATTGGTAGGTATATATCCGACATCTCATACACAGGCACGGTTTGTTTGTCACGTTTTCAGGGGATGGATTAAATTTTAAATTGGAAATATTGTTTTGTTTAGCTTTATTGAAAACGCATAAAGTGGTTATAAAACGGAATAGCTTTGTTTACTCGTCGCGGTGTCACAACCAGTTTATTATTCATGCGGTTGTGCCTGATAAATGAACGTTGCTTGTAAAATTATCCTCTTTATATCTCTACTTCTTTAACTAAGTTACACGCCAACGCGATACACGTCCATTGACGCTTGGGATTTCTGTAAAGCATCAATTTGAAGTCGTCGGCGAACTAAGATTGCCAATAAAAGTCGTTCAAGCCCTTCATTATAATTTATAAGCCAAGAACTTATATAAATGTCCTAAATAAAAGCTATCCATTGCTTTAAGGCATCTTATCCAACCTGAATTATAACTAAGATACAATTTCCTCGGAAATCTGAAAAGCCTTCTTCGAATTAGAAGAGAAAATCTTGTTTAACGTTCAGATTTAATTACACGAGTGCAAATGTTTGCCGGATTTATTGTTCAAACTTAATATGTTAACTCTCAGAAATATTTGTTTGACAAATAAGTCACGATGTTTACAATAGCAACGGCGCCGTTCGTTGATCATGAGAGAAACTAAAGCAGACAATAAACGTACCTAGTATGAATATTTTTACCGACTTCAAAAAAAAGGAGGTTATCAATTCGACCCGTATGTATGTAATATTATCAGAACTGCCCAGTTTTCATATATGTTAGTCTATATCAGCGTCTGAACAAATGTGCCAAATTTCATAAGTGTATGTATGTATGTATGTTTTTATGTTTGTGCACGCATATCTTCGGAACTATAAGTTCGATTTAAGTAATTCTTTTTTTGTTGTACTAGGTATTGTTCAACTTAGGGTACACTGCAAGTTTCATCAAAATCGGTTCAGTAGTTTTAGAGATATGGATTTTTTTATGTTGTGACGGATTACAAGATTAGTGAATATGTAAAAAAAATTGTATTTTACAAGAATTTGGGTTGAATATGTAATAAATAAACTAAAAAGGGTAAAAAAAACTTTTTTAAAAAAAAGTACCGACTTCAAAACAAAAAATACAAAAAAGTTTAAAATAACTTTTCTTTCGGAAGTCGGTGGCTTTGTTTTGTTGTGTCATTGACTATTGCCACCGACTTCTGAAAGAAAAGTTATTTTAAACTTTTTTGTATTTGTTTTGAAGTCGGTACTTTTTAAAAAAAAAAGTTTTTTTTCATAGGTATTTCCATTTTCGTTGATAAGTCTTGTAACTATCTGGCCAGTACCAGAATACTTTCTTTTCATAATGTTTTTTTTCTCTTGCTTCCGCAGAAGCAATAACTTATTAAAAAATACATAACGTAACACAGATTACTCAGTCAGAACGTATGCTAGCATGCCTCGGGCGCGTTGCAAATATTCAGTGTGCTGTTAGTGACTCTTTTCAAATCAAACAATCATCTCAACAGTTTTGGAGATCCCTAAGATAAAAAGAGAGAAAAATGCCTTTCGATATAATTTTCTGCCGTCGTATACAGATAATCATGATGATGTGACAGAGGTCTATGTCACATCAGCATCATTTGGGCCTATTGAAGTCCATTGCTGGACACTTGGCCTCCTAGGGAGCGCCACAGCTCACGATCTCCCGCTTTTTTCATGTAGCCACTGCCTTCTTCAGGTCATCGGTCCATCTTGCCTATGTCACAGCTTCCTTTTTAACCGACTTCCAAAAGGAGGAGGTTCTCAATTCGGATGTTTTTAAGGCCAAGGATCGCCGATACGGATCACACTCTATGGGCACAGCCCTTAATGGCTGCATTAGATGGGACGTGTCCTACACTACTTTTCGCTACGCTGTCTCCAGTATACCATAGTAAATGCGTGCTAAAGTAAAATTGTTTTCGTTTCCAGAGCACCTGAGATCCTGATGGGCGCGAACCACTATACAGCAGCAGTAGACGTCTGGTCGGTGGGCTGCATATTCGGAGAACTGCTCGGCAGAAGGATCCTTTTCCAGGCGCAGAGTCCCGTACAACAGGTATGTGATACTTCTGCGACAAATAGAGAAAGCAAAATGTTTTCTGGCACTGCATCCAAGCATACAGTTTTGATTAGAGATTCGCAACATATCTACAAATAAATGTTAATGCAGTTAGTCTAGAAATGAAATATTATAGGTCAAATTAATTTGAAATAATGTCCTAAACAAAAAAGAACAAAAAAATTGTTTTATAAAATTTTTTTTTTTTCCAACCCTGGCCTTCCCTGGCCTTTTGGCAGATTCGCACTGTTCCTGTTCTTATGTTTTGTAAATGTCATGTCCGGTTGCATCCAAAGCTGTCAGCATTCGGACGGGGCCCACACAAAAGGGCCAGATACCTGTGGGGTCGTGAGACTGTCTAAACAGGCTACCGTGATCCTGGAACGTAAAGGGCAATTAAATACACGAACGGTGCACGGTGAATTTTAGTCAGTACGAGTCCGATCGTCCCTTCTGTTCCTCCTATTTGAAGATTTTAACACCTAAAAAAAAACGGTGCTTTATTGCTTCGGGCAAGGTTAACTGCCCCAAAAAGCCCTACAAAAGGCTTCTTACATAAAAGTGAAGTAATAAAGCCGCAATCAATTTCTTCCTGATAAAAAACTGTTGTATCAAACACGTGATCTTACACCAGCATTCACGTGGTGTTTCTTTGGCCTTATATTTGCCAACAGCGTAACTTTTATACAATAGCTGTCGACCAGTACAATGAAACTTGTTACAATTTACGAAATAATAATGGCCACTTTCGCGAATTCGTTAGACTAAAGCCACAAGGGAGGAGCTACGCTTGATGAGTAGCGTAGCTCGAAAGAAACGTCTGATAAGCAAGGCTGGGAAGAAGGCAACCCTTCTACCAGTAAGGAGGAGCCGTATTTGATTCGACCAATCAGAATGTAGTAGAATGTAGTAATGGAATTAAACACATTTTTTTTTTTTTGTAATTATTTTTACTTAGGTACTCGTTGTCTTCTTAAACAGTCTACGAGGGTCATTCAATAAATACTTAGCCTACAAAAAGTAAACGAAAATTTTGGAAAAGTGGCAATTTATTTTTCAACATAGTCTCCTTTTATTTCGATACACTTAGCCCAGCGATGCTCCAACTTTTTTAACCCGTCCGAAAAATAGTTTTTGTCAAACTCTGCAAAATAGGCCTCCGTGGCGGCGCGGCGGCGATGACCTCCTCATTCGATCCATACCTATTCCCGGCGAGTGATTTTTTCAGATTAGGAAACAGAAAGAAGTCACAAGGGGCCAAATCTGGAGAATACGGTGGATGGGGCAGCAATTCGTAGCGTAATTCGACCAATTTGGCCATGGCAACGGCAGACGTGTGAACCGGTGCGTTGTCGTGGTGAAACAGCACTTTTTTCTTCGCCAGATGGGGTCGTTTTTTCTTTAATTCGGCGTCCAATCGGCCCAATAAATCGGCATAGTAAAGCCCTGTAATTGTTTTACCCTTCTCGAGGTAATCGATGTAGATCACACCTTGTGAATCTCAGAAAACGGTGGCCATAACTTTTCCGGCCGATTTTACAGTTTTCGCCTTCTTTGGAGCACGTTCCCCGGTCTGGATCCATTGTTTTGATTGCTCCTTGGTCTCTGGTGTGTACCAGTGGATCCAGGTTTCATCGACGGTCACAAAACGACGCAAAAACTCCGCTGGATTCCGCTTAAACAGCGCCAAACACGTCTCCGATGTGGTCTCACGGTTGCGCTTGTTTTCTGGTGTGAGTAAACGCGGCACCCGTCGCGCCGACAGCTTTCTCATGCCGAGTTCCTCGTGAAGAATATGATGCACTGTTCCTTCTGAAATGCCTACAGTCTTAGCTAGCTCCCGAACCTTCAATCGGCGATCTGCGATTGCGACTGCGATTTTAAAGGTGTTATTTTACGTTTTAACACGAGATATTACAGCAGTGCAGGAGTGTGGCCCAGTGGTATCGGCCTCGACTTACGATTTGTAGGTCGTGGGTTCGAACCCAGTCAGGCGCATTACTTTGTGTAATTTATTTCAACACCACTGCTCTCAAAACGGTGAAGGAAAACATCGTGAGGAAACCGGCATGTCCTAGAACCAAAAATTCGAAGATATGTGACATCTACCAAACCGCACTGGGCCCGCGTGGTAGATTACGGCCCACTGCCTCTCACAGAGAGGAGGCCTGTGTCCCAGCAGTGGGAACATTTAAAGGCTGATGATGATATGATATGATTACAGCATCCTTAAGATCATGATTAACCGAGTGTTAAATTCTAGAAAGTTAACCTACCTACCACAGCCAGTAATTCTCCAGGTGCTATAACATCTCTATTTCGTATTCCAGCTGGAGTTGATAACGGAGCTCCTGGGCACGCCGTCGTTGGAGGACATGCGGCACGCGTGCGCCGGCGCGCGCGCACACATGCTGCGACGTGCGCCACGTCCGCCTGCGTTGGCCGCGCTCTACACACTGTCCGTGCAAGCCACGCATGAGGCCGTGCATTTGCTCGCACAGGTACAACACATATTCAAAGTTTTTCGTTTTAAGTTCGGGGGTTATAGTATACACCATTACCGGCTGATTTCACTACGGGACTCCCTATTCAAATCCGTTTTGTAGTGATTAAACTTTTAATTTTTTTTTTCTAAATACATATTTCACCTGCCCCAAAAAAAATATACGACTAAACGTCGTATATTTTTTTTGGGGCTGCGGTTCCACATGGCTTGAGTGGAAAAGCAATGTGGATTTCAAGCGATGTAATTAGTGAATCGCTCTTCGCTCTGCTCCGCTCCGCCTCAATGGAATCTCAGCCTTAAGACGTTAAAGTTATATTTTCCAAATACGAGTAGCTTATGAACGACTCAATCCATTCGCTCGTCCAGTATTCCAAAGACCATTTTTTTTTAAATATTAATTATGGCCGAATTTCGATTATTGGGAGCTATCTTCTAGTACAGTCATACTTTTTGCATTCCTTTTCCATATCATAAATTTTAATTGATTCAAATTCTCCTCCGTTTTTATAAATTTTGTGAAAAAGTATAAAACAATTTTCGGTTCAGGTATTAACATAAGACATAATTAATTTCCAGATGCTAGTATTCGACCCAGCCAAGCGCATATCCGTGGTGGATGCGCTGGCGCACCCGTACTTGGAGGAGGGTCGCCTGCGCTACCACTCATGTATGTGCAAGTGTTGCTACAGCGCACCTCCCGCCGCACGTCACTACTCCCCCGACCTGGAGCCCGCCGCACCCTCCGCCTTCCACGACGCCTGGGAGCGGAAGCTCACCAGCGTGCACCAGGTCAAAGGTATTGGAGACGATACACTAGGACTTAAAATACTATTGAAACTGGCGAAAACTTCTCAAAGAGTGTCAGCACAATGACGAGGGCCAAAGTCTTCCGGGGTCGCGGGACTACCGATTTACCAGTAACGGCGTTAGGGTAAGGCGCGGTTAGGCGACCGCCCAGGGCGCCGGATATAAAAGGGCGCCACAGGTCTACTTAATTCCCGTAAATGCCCTTTAGCGAAAAAATCGTTGTGGTGGCAAGATTAGATTGGAACTCAGTGTCAAATTCGGATTCTGGTTGAATTTTGACAAACTTGGCAACTTTGTCAATCGAAAATCGAAATGAAATTGCTGATAACCTCGACCTCGAAGGCTAGAAAAGTAAAATATTACTAGTTTTAATAAATGGTAATTTCATTCTTTATCCTTTTCCTTATTTCATATGGGATTGAATTGCAATTAGGAGGCGCCGTAGAAATCTTGCCCAGGGTGCTGGTAGTGCTGAAACCGGTACTACAAATTACCGTGACCCCAGAACTTAAGTGCTATTGAAGGGACACCGTAGATTTTAGTCAGTAAAGTCTGACAGTCTCCCTGGGTGGGAGGATACATTTGATGATTTCACCGCGCTAAAAAAAAGGCGAAAAGTTTGCTAAACATAATATTCGCAATACCATACTAACGACCCGTTCTTGACCTTGCCGCTGTTAGCGCGAAGCGGAGAGCGGTAAGATCAAATGTATAGTAATGTTTGAAACACGACACGCTGTGCCGCTAGTGGCAAATTCGCGTACTTACAAAGTAGGTAATTATTTTCTATTTTCACTGCCCGCCGCCCACCGTTTAGACCAATGTCTTGAACAGTACCCTTAGCACGAGTTTTCACTATTTTACTTTACAGCGTCTTTCCAGTATTTACAGCGTTTCTTGTATGGAAAAATGGAACAGCGCCGCTGGTGTTCGAAGAAGGAACTAATTTTTTCCTTGAAAATTGTTAATTTGAAATTGTCAAAGTTCCGGTTTACTTTACGTCTCAAATACTGAAAACTCGTGCTCAGGGTACTGGCCGTAAGCTTCAAAACACGGATTAAATATGATATTAATCAGCCCGTCCCACTATATGGAGATTGAGTCAAATTTACAAAAGTATCGAGTATAGTAGTAGTTCAATCTTATGTTTGCTCCTGTTGTGATGTTTTTCTTTCCCTCCACATAACAATGTTCATCAATAATGTTTCAGAGGAGATACACAAGTTCATAGCGGAACAGCTGCAGACGTCTCGGGTGCCTCTGTGCATCAACCCTCAGTCCGCGGCGTTCAAGAGCTTCGCAAGGTAAGGCGCCGCAACATCAACCAACCGCAACCAACCGCAACCAACCGACACTAGGTGATTTCTTTGCGATACGTAACCTAACACGCCTTAGCGACCACCCGCACCCATATGGGCCACGCCAATTGATACCAAAACTCGTGCAGACAATACTTTACCTGATTAAAAAATTCGTGAAACCGCGATTCGTCTCGAAGCGTCATTTTAACGTTGCATTCTTGTAATGTAACCCCTAAAATGTTGCTTTATTTTTCTGGATTTTTTTCGCGTTTTACTTAGAGTTTCCGAAGTTTCCAGTGTTGTCCGCACGGCTGGCGATGTTTACGATAATAAATCAGAGAAAGCAAACAGTCATCACAACTGAGTGTGGCACGGTGCGAGTCTGTTAGTGTGTGCACGTGTGTCGGTGTACAGTGCAACTGTGTCGCTGTACTAGTGTACTAGTGTCGAGTGTACATACAGTAGCGCTAGGTGTCGCCGGCCGGTGGTCGCAGGAACATGTCGCATCCCTCCCGGTCCCCTCCCGCCAACTGTAGTAGCTGTAGGTAACAGTGCCCATACCATGAGTTGTCATTACGATACTCGATCATCGATATCGACCGCGTTTGGCGCTCTCATTGGTTGAGAGTTCATACAACCTTGGAGCGGGCCAATGAGAGCGACAAACGCGGTCGATATCGATGATCGAGTATCGTAATGACAACTCATGGTATAGGTACAGTTGTGCCTCTTTGTGTACAGTAACACTCACACACGGGTCGATTTTGCTAGAGCCCGACTTGTGCATGGGTTGTTTTACCGTTTTTTATTATTTCTTACGTAACTTTCCGTTTCGCGTTTCGCTCCCCGCGCTTCGTGCGCTCTCCGTGTACATACGACGCTGTTTTCGCAAAATCAACCCTATTGAAATGGTGGTGTGTCCCGCTTCACTAGCACCGCTGTTCACTCCCGTACGGTAGTTTTAATTCTGCTTTTTTGTGTGTTTTGCGACAGCTCTAGGGCGGGTTCGAAAGCAAAAGTTTGTTCCCCTTTCAAGACTGCGGCAAAATATCTACTGCTATCGCCCGTGATATTTCTGTGCGCCGCATAACGTGGAGCGGATCCACCAGTAAGCGTCCGCACGCATCCCTCTTGTGTCGCCCGAGGATCGCACCCGGCCTCGGCCTCACGGACGACGCTCGACCAACATGCCCGAACGCTCTAAACTAAAAAACGCGTCCTTCCATTTTATTTGAGCAATACTACTATACTTAAATTTTCTTTTATAGTCGTCCCGTTGATTGAGGATCCAATAAAGCCATATTTTGTATGCAAAAAGTACTTGAAATGTACACTCATGGAGGGGCGCTCAATTTAAGCTTAGATTGAGACTGATTTTTCTCCTAACTTTGTTGTTGAGTTTAAACTTAAGCAAAATAGGCGTTGTTGCCTTCGACCGTCGTCTCGTTTCAAAAGGGTTGATCGTTAGATAGTGCTCGCTCCGTCCTAACGGTTCGGTTGCAGTGCATGCGTTTGTGAAGCTTCGCGTTTGAGTTCGGTTTCTGTTTGTGTTGCTTTTTTATCTTTTAATACCAGACTTAACTGCTGAAATGAGAACGAATAGTTACAAGCTTTAATATCGAAATGCTTATTGACTTTCATTTACCCGTAAAAGGGTCTCATCATCTTCATCATTAATAACCGAACTCAAGTATGAGGCTCCAATTAAAAAAAAAACAGTAGTTTCGATTTTCAAGAAACATCAGTACGGAGGTTGAATTTGATTTTGTACGATTAGTGGGTTTTGGACAGCCCTAGCAGAAAAAAATGTCTTCAAATATGAACTTTATTTCTCCGATGTAAGGTTGATATTGAGAAGTGAGGTTTTCTGTTAGGGTTGTCTCGTAGTGCATGTGTAGTTATGAGATGAGCACTGTGCCAAGCACATGGTTGTGGTGAATTTTCCTTAATTTTTATTCAGTAGTTACTGTAGAGTTTGATTTGTGATGCAGTTTTGCTATAAGATTTCTCTTTTATTATCATAGATTTTGTTCAAAACATGATAAATGCATGTTGGTTTGTATGTTGGACTCATTGTCAAGTTTAGCGAAGCTAGATACAGACTGTTGAATATTAAAAAGTATATCCGTTGGCGCGTGTTCGATTCTCGCACAAAACAAATATTAGTACCAATGATACAAGAAAAATTCCTAGTATGGGCCAAAGTTTAAAAAAAAAGCAAGAAACATGTTTTTTATCCCTTCCGGACCGCTTTACATGTCCATGAGCGAATAGTTACCCATTTTTAGTTACGCGACATTAAAAATCGTCTCATTCAGTTCCCCTTTACTTCGCAACAATCTCACAAAAACTGAGTCCAACAAACAAGTCCGTGGCGTGGGTGTGGGTCCGCACAGTAGACACATAACTAACTGCGTCCGACTCTGTACAGCTCCACAGTGGCACACCCGTCCGAGCTGCCGCCCTCGCCGCATCAGTGGGAATGACGCGAGCACAGGACGCGACACACCGCCGAACGATAACACACCTTATTGCAACCACTACAAGGTCTCAGATGTTGGCCAAATTCCGACCGATTACAATGCAACGTTGGACGGTTTACAATGGATTGTTGGGCGAACTCCAATCGATAACGCACTCTATTGCAACGTAAGGATGGCTTACAATGAGGCAAATCCGTATTGTAGCAGATTACATATTTTGGTTGGGCGAACTCGGTAGCTCGCTATAACCGACTTTTTTGTAACGGACACAAGGGTTATATTGGGGCAAAATTGTGTTTGAAGCTGGCTCGGTGGTGCGATCGTTGACTTTCACTTGTATAAGTCCGAATATAGATTGATTAGTTGGATGAAGCGATTACACGCATGTTGAAATTCTGACAAATGATATTTGACGTTATTTACAGCAATGTAAAGTCGTTTATGTACTGGTTAAACGAATTCGTATGTATTATGTCTTGCATCTGTTCATGAATGAAGATTATGGTTGATTTGCTTATGAGGCATTTAATACCTAATGCTGCCGATAATGTTAGCAAATACATGGTTTTATGGTTTAAATCGATGTAATAGTTGGTTTTGAGAATATTTGTTAACTAATCCGCTTTAAAGTGTAAATGTAATTAGTATTATTCACTTAGGTATCAGTAAAATATTTAATAAAACGTGATGTCTAAATATGTTAATATTTTAGAAACCAACTATTGCATTTAATTAAAGTAAAACCAATTTAAAACCAATTTTGATGAATTTTAAGAAACAGCTGTAAAGTAAAACGAAAAACGAAAATTATCTTCACATAATTATGAATTCGTTTTACCATTTAAGTTATATCTCATCTGGAATTTGTACTTATTTTCCTTTAAACATTCTCGTCTATGTACAGTCAACGTAAACTCTTAATTTTAACGTGTTAGAGTTCAAATTCCAGTTGAAGTCCACACGTCACACATGTAGGGTTTCTCCCTAAACTATGTTGTTTTGCTTTTATTTGACTTTAATGTGAATGTATTAAATTTTGGATTGTATAAATACCGCACCATACCTCATCGCTGTAATTAGAAGGCATTAAAATTATGCGCATTGTATTTATACGTATAAATTGTGGAGAATTCATACATTTATTGGGTAGATAGTCATAAAAATTGGATAACATTTTGCTGTTAGTTGAAATAAATAACTAAAAATCTGAAATTACAGACATGCTTTATAACGTACGGATAATTGGTCTTACAACCTTTTTAATTAAATATTTGTAAATTGTAAAAAAGAAGCAACACCTACCCAAATCTAAAAAGTGCATTTCGAAAAATCTCCACAAAAAGCGCATTTTTGACGTAAGCAAAACAGCGTATTCACGACACTACCAAAAACTATTCATTTCTGGTATTTGTAACTTGTAACTTAGCGTGTAGCGAATGTGTGTAGAATAGTATAGTTGGCTGGTAAACTGTGAATATAATCGATAAGGGGAATGATAATGATCAGGAAGGATAAATAAGAAGGTTGATAGCAACAAGATTTTATACAACGAAACGTATCGCCCTTGAGGCTGGACGAAAATAGGAGAGGTATTGGGAAATGACAGGAATGCAGGTAGGATAAGAGTGGCACACGAAGGAGAGGAAGGGTTAACTACCCTCCTCGGAACGATATATACTGTAAAGACGCTTCGAGTAGTTCTAGGTTATGTTTCATTTATCTCCTCAATTCCATATAAAATTGTAAGTGTGACAGTGTCAATGTGTGCCTGATTGTGTTTCGTACGGACGTTGCAAGCAATAAACGTTGCAATATTATATAAACGCGTATTGACATTTTATTACTACGGATTTATTATTGATTTATATTTGTGTTCTCTTTTAATCTCCTTTCTAGGACGCCTACAGACGAGAGTTCCTCACTTAACATAAAGATTTCAGTTGTGCGTTCAACACGAATCTCTAGCAACTAACGTCTGTAGGCGGCCTATTTTGTGTATTATAATTACTAAGCTTAATCGTAAACACCATTGTATGTAACATCGACTGAACATTTTTACGTAGTTAGGTTAGAATAGAACTAGATATTAAACTACTAATTTACTCGATGCAATGAATATAAATAGTAAATAAAAACAAATGTATGAATAATATTCACATACTATCATTGCAGTAGTGAGATATTTTATAGCAAAGTGTTTGTAAATGTAATGAATACATGTGTATTTCACGCATTTAATAGTTATATTAGAGGTTTGACATTATTGTACTGGAAAGTGTTAGTGTGCGTGAATTATGTCGTTTTGTCTAATTATTGGCGTTGGTAATCTTACATTATATACTCGACGAGGTGGGAATGTAATCTTTTAATGTCTTATACGCTGCGTACGCAATGACAGAGCTTTCAAGTAACCACATTATTGGCGCCATAAAATCTGCCATTTTTTCTATTTAAAATTAAATAAAACCTAAAAAGTACTTAAAAAAATGTGGTGTTATTAAAATTGACACTTCACGCTGCAGGTACGAGCGCCCATTGATTCACATCTCTGTCTCCCCCCGTTAGTGTCGCTAACAGGGATCAGAAATCCAATGGTGCAATTTTACTCTTGATCAAAATTGTCCTCGAGACTCCTATAATTATTTTTCGCTATTCCTATTCATATGTAAGATAGCCCCGTATAATTAAAACTTAAAGTTATTATTCTTCTACTGCGACAAAGAAACGATGGTATGCAGTCTGTAAAGTTCCCTCTTTCTTGTTATAAAACAATAATGACTATAATACAGTCTCTGATCATTTTTATAAAATTTAGGAGATATTGTCAGATTCCATCCCACCCTGTATAAATCAAAATTGATGTTTCCATATAATTTGTAAGTAGTCTTACTACTGTGTCACGCTGCTAACATTATAATATAGCATAGAGAGACTTTGTGTGAATGTCGCCAGACGTCGTAGCCTTAAAACTAGTTCAAAACTATATAAAAAATAAAAAAACGTTGTAAATAAATGCATAGTATTAATGTTAGTCTAGTTGGTACGGGATGTAAACCGATGTAGCAAGCCCACAACAAGTAGGTTGTTCTCACTACAGACCGCTGTGCGACCTTCCTGTTAATACAACTTAGTCGGATAATAAAATAACATATTTACAGTTTTTGCAATGTTTAGTGGTAAAGATTGTATATAGTTATGTGGTCGGGCAGCGGTTTGTATGAGACCTCGATGGTACAAAGGAGGAGTGCTCTATATTGCTATGGTTTTAGCTGACGTACACTTAACCTCTTTCCAATTTTTTCTCTGTGACGTAAATATCTCTGAGATTATAAATTGTCAGCGGTCGTATCTCGTGCCGTTTTAAGATTGTTTTTTTTTAATTTCAAGAATCAATCACGAACATTTTGATGATGGTACCATCCATCCATGACTGGCTTAATCGGAGTTCCGAAATGGTAGGAAAATGTATATTACGTTAACTAATTACGATATAACACGTTACTGGGATTAATCTGTATACTTTTGACATCCTTTGAGGTTCACCCACGACCACTGTTAATTTACAATATCAGTGCACCTTATAATATTTTACCTCTTTTATTGATGTGGGAAGAAAAAACCGATTTCGAGTAGTATTTGATTGAGATCTGTGACTTCAATAAACCAGGCGTTGTTACCAACCGAGCTATCGCAGTCATGCTCATAGGCTCAAATCCTGCTCGCTAGCGATTTTTTCTTTTCCAAACATCAAACAAAACAAAAATATCATTATGTGCCAGCTAGAACCAAGTAAGCGAGCCCCGACGGACCCACCTTGCCTTATCTCAGATAACTGTCACTGTGATCCGTAACGCGTAGTTTTTGAACCCCCCGCACCCTTCACCCCTCGACGTGTAAACTGTACAATGTACTGTATATAATATACAAGTGCTCGTTAGGTAATTATTATTGTCGTCATTGGTTTATTAGAAATTTGCTTAATTATTATAACTGCTGTATACTACGTGTCCTCCGATGTGAAAAGACGTTTGAATGTATGTAAATAGGAATATAATAAGTAGACGAATATTGTTAAGTTGGGGTGCACATTTGCGAGGTGTGGATGAAGTTGTACATACTATTGTCAGTATTCAACACAAAGATACACAACACAAAAGGGCGAAATGTACAAATCATTTCCGTCTTTAAAGACTTGTCACTAAGACATTTGTTTAAAAGTGAAGTTAAATTGAAATTCATAAGTTTTGGCATTGTTTTAACGGTACAGTAAATTAAAAAAAAAGATGTTGGATTTCAATGTGAAACAAATCCATACTGCATTTCATCCGTACTTTGTGTCCTGTCACCCCGGCGGAGGATCTAAGGTCGTGCGAGAAGCACACAGTATTGCGGCGCCTAAACGAACACGCTTCTTATTTTATGTAATTGTACGTATTGCGTTTCCAGACTTTCAGAGATCTCGTATTGTTTTAAGTTTTAAGTACACGACTGTTCATTTTACACACAAGTGATCTTTAGTTGTAGGACATCACGATTGTATTCTACTTTGTACTGCGGCCAGTCAGCCAAGGCTTTTCTCTTAATTTTAAGTAATCGCACACTCGAATGCTCCCGCGCATGCGGAAAAATTCACTTTATGGTTTCATGTAAATATTAGTGGTAATGCGGTAAGACTCGTAGGTTTCGTGTTAACAATTAGATCGTCTCAGTTCTTAGTTTGTGTTCAGTAATCCCACATTAATTTTGTATTATAATTTTCACAATATATAAAAAAGTAAAAAAAAATACAAAATAATATGAGAAAATAATTGTATTCTTGGTTTTTATAGTTATGACATTTGATTTAATTACTATTATTACCAGTCGTAATGTAAATAGATACTTTGTGCACTGATAGTCGTGTTTAAGTTAACTTTAGATATTAATATCAAATGGCTGTATCGATTCTCTTTAAAGCCCAAGACACAACGTTCACTATAAGACTTAGTAGAGATGTTTCCTTTGCGGTATTGTCCTCTTACATTTTGTAATGTATAGAATGGTTTAAATTAACGTGTCACGACAGACGTTAGTATTGTGATTTAGTTTGTTCACATGTAAAGCGACTCAGGAAAGTAATGTAAATATTAATGATACATGTTTCTGTCGTGTACTGAGTTAGTTGCATTTTACCATTGTTGCGAACTGCCAAAACTATTGTAATAATTTTGTAGCGTGATACGCCATTACACCACATTAGTAACTCTGTCTCACACTCAATTTGAAAATGAAAAACCTTACAAGTGTGATATATGTCAGTTTTGAAAATTTAGCGATGGAAATTTTGAAAATATTCAATCTTTTATTGTATGTATTAGAATTGCATTTTGTAACTTGTAATCCATAGCGGCTAATTGCTCAAAACATTGCTTTTTCAAACAAAATCAGAATTTCTGTCGTTTTTTTTATTTCGTTTAGTGTAAGCTTGTATTCCTAAATTAATGGGTGTTAAGTGTGTAGTTAGTCGTGTGGTGGATGGCGTATGCGTAGCTCGCGAGCCGGGTAGACGAGGACCGGCCGGTGACACTGTGTAACAATAAACTACTGCATAATTATATTCAAGAGTTTTATTTCATTCCTTATGATAGTAACCTCCGAATAAGACTGGAAAAGACAGATCGACTGCCTCGATGTAATTGTAGCAAGATTTATCGTAGAGCATTATGAGGCCGGGTTCTGAATTGACAAAATTAATGTAAAATAAATAATAAATAAAAATAATGTTCAAAGTAAAAGTTCGAAGGTGAGACTTGGAAGCAAAACCTTTATTTTTTATTGGATTTTATACAGGGGTGAATGATGTTTAATTCGGGAAAAAAGTAAAAATTTAAGGAAACTTCTGTACATTTGCGGGGGCTGTGTCGGACGAAAAACATAAAAAAGACAACATTTTCTCGATAGAAAACTGTCACAAAGTTACCTCAAACTTTCATCTTTTTTTGGAATTATGTAATTCTATTTTATGCCAAACGAGCGTAATTTTTGAGCTGTGAGTCGGTCGCTTTCATACAAAACAAAAGACGACTCTCTCACGACTCAATTTTTTTCTATGAAAGCGACCGAAATTCAGCGACTCACGGCTCAAAAATTGCTTTCGTTTGGCCTCACCCTAAATTAGATAAATAATAACACAAATATGTAATCTAGGGTTGCTATTGGCACTTTTTTTAAATATATAAATTATAAAAGATAATAGTGATAGCATTTGGCGCACAGACGACTAGACGAACGATTGGACAAGGGAATCTAATCCAGTGCAGCATATATTGTGACAGCCACCAACATGCAAGTTGGCCTGCGTGGTGGCTTAATAAGTTGTTCTCATAATAAAGTGACCTAAACCTAACTCCACTCAAATTTACGTGGTTATTTAACCCGCATGGTCCTCGTATTACTTTACCAATATAATGTCTGGACTTAAAAGAGATAGTTACCTCTGAGTTTGTTTCGGCTGTTTCATCTCTGTAATGATACGGAAACACCGACCTTCTTTAGTTTTGTAAAAAGACGTAAAAGGGTTTTTAAACTACTTGCATAAATAAATATCGTTCAATGCTATTATTATGTAAAAAACTGCCTGCAATCTTTTCTTTGACAACTAGATTAACCTGTTTACCACGAATTCCGGGAATTTACGTCCCAAAACTTAGCAGAGATATAAAAATACGTACGTCATGGGTTTATTAAAAAAATATTGATCAGAGAGAAAATAAAATCCAAAACATTGATAACTGATTGTGCGTGAGAATTGAATAAATTTCCGAGTAGGTAACAGTTCATAATCAAGTGTAAATAAACTGTTAATGTTAGCGTTATTATCTTTATTACTTGCATATAATTATAAATAAAAGCACTTATCGGTGGTCAGGGTCTGTAGTTTGTACCGAGAGCATCTTGAGAGCGAACATCTAATAAGATAAAATGGAAAAATACGTGATTTTTGTGATCTGTGCTATACTGGGTAAGTTTTTATTTAATTTTTATTACCTAAGAAAAAATAAACTGTATTACTAATATTATAGTGATCTAAATATCCATATTATTCAAATAAACAGTGCCGATTTTAGCACTACCAGCGCCCTGGGCGAGATTTCTACGACGCCCCCTAGCTGCAATTCAATCCCATATGAAATAAGGAAAAGGATATAATGAAATTACCATTTATTAAAACTAGTAAAATTTCACTTTTCTAGCCTTCGAGGTCGAGGTTATCAGCAATTTCATTTCGATTTTCGATTGACAAAGTTGCCAAGTTTATCAAAATTCAACCAGTTTTTATTTAGAGATTGGAAATGTTTTTTCTCTATGGTCCAGGATTTTCGGTAACGTAAACTGCTATGCATGCAGTGCAGTCCGAATTTGACACTGAGTTCCAATCTAATCTTGGATTTTTTCGCTCAAGGGCATTTACGGGAATTAAGTAGACCTGTGGCGCGATCGAAGTGTGGCGCCCTTTTATATCCGGCGCCCTGGGCGGTCGCCTAACCGCGCCTTACCCTAACGCCGTTACTGCAAATAAAACAAATACAACTTTTGCTTGTACCCTAACAATACCCCTAATCATTTACGCCCGTTAATAATTCTATCTCAATCTAAATCGCGATCTGTCCGATGCCTTTAAAGGCTCTTTTTTGGGCTTGAGTCGATGACGACTGGTCACGTATACTTACCTAAATATCGGGATTAAAATAGCAACCGAGATTTTATCAAGCGTGAAGCGGCTAAAAGACGACACCGCTCAATCGCGCGATCGAATAGTGCCACCCGCATTTTTTTTTAATTTATTGATAGGTTCGCGTTTTCTTTTTCTCGCCTGATGGTAATCGAATCTGTGGTCGACGGTGAAGCATGGCATGCTTACCTAGAAGTACCCTATTCACTTTTGACTTGAAGACCCCAAAGTTATAGCTGTCGGGAAATACAGATGGCATGGAATTCCACTCTTTAGCTATGCGCACAATAAAAGTATTGAATTTTTGTTTCCTCAAAAAAGTTCCTTTACGTTACGCGACACAGACGTTAAATGCGTATTAAATATTTAAAACAATACCTATCGTCTACTTTATAACTAAGTGATGTATAATTAAGTAAATGATAACGTCTCGGAGAAAGAAAATACAGTACGTAGTACCTACTATCAAAGTATGAGCGCTACTTATGATTTAAATACTAAGTTTATGCGCTAATTGATACGGCACGGTTGGTGTGCCGCGAGTTCGATTCCCGCACGGGCCAAATAAATTTTGATCGAACCTAGTTTTTCTGGGTTGTTGATTATAAAGGTGAGTTTACACACGTTACAGGAAAAGTGCCTATTGTGGGACAACGTTATTTTTAAAAAGAAAAAAAAACTCATTATTTATGGATAGGTTAGGGCCAAAGTTTTTAGTTCAGACCATATTTCTCAGTGTACCAAAAAACTTCTAATTAACTCCACATTAACTTTCCAGCACCAACAGTGGCGCCCCCACCGAGGGTCACCAAACACTATCGAACAGATTACGTATATAATAGGAAAACTGACGCCTTCTACAAGTTCCACTTCGAGAAGGTCCGACACTGGGAGATCAAAGACCTGTGCGCGGTGGAAGGAGCCCAGGTCATGATCCCGGACTCTGATTATGATATCATGCAGCTGCATTCCATGTTCAAGCAGTTTCCAGATGTTGGCGACTATGTTTGGGTAGGAGACGATGGGAAGACGCACGAATCTGCTGAAGAGCAACCTATTATTGAATGTAAGTACATAAATGTATTTTATCGGTTCCGTACCCAAAGGGTAAAACTGGACTCTATAACTAAGACTTCGCTGTCCGTCTGTCTGTCTGTCTATCCGTCTGTCACGAGGCTGAACATGTATACAATGGACTTTATGATGGCAAAAAATAACACGGATCGAATCGAATACTAATTACACAATAACAGATACGATGTTTTTGGTAATGACAAACTTAAAAGGGTTACGGGATCTATTGAGTGAGTCCGATTCGATTGATCGGTTTTTTGTATTAAGTACTAACGTCCTTCCCTGATTTCGCACAGATGCTATGTAGATGTACCTACATAAAAACCCTTCCTCATGAATCGAGCCATCCGGGCTCGATTCATGAGGCCCTTAAAATTGTTGTGGGCCCAGCCAACCGAAAATTGGCCATGTGCGATCACTCCTGCGCGGATCGCCCGGAGGTCACGGTGGAGACCTGCCCCGCCGTGTCCTCACGGAGGCGATAGGCGGCGGCAACATTTAGCGCCCGGCATTGGTTGAGGCAATAGCGGTTGCGGGTTGAGGGGGAATGTGAATCCGTCACCACTTACGAAGGAAGAGGCGGGACGCGTGAGGAATATTATAGGACATCTTCCAAATCACAACCCAGCCGCAGCGGGATATTCCGGAGCCGCGGTATACTGACAAGTGGAGGCCTATGTTCAGCAGTGGACGTTTTCCGGCTGATGATGATGATGATGATGATGATGCGGTATACTGCTTAGAAAGTGCGGCATGTGTTTGACCCTATAAACGTCGATTGTTGATAGCTCTTTGACGTGCCGTCGACCTGAGCATGGTCATGATAGTCAACCATTACTTGCCGTCCGCATGCTTGGCGCAAGCTTGCGGACGGCAAGTAATTTACGGTCCATTGCCGTACGCATCTCCTGCATCATCTTGCCCTGGGCATGGTCCATGATCTGTCGGTGAGTCACCCGTTATTCGCCATCCGCACCTACGGTGGCTGGAAATCACCACGCGGCGTCCGATGCCGTGGTGGACGCTGATCTTCTCCTTCACGGAGCCCGCCTCCTCCTTTACTAGCATCACTGCTTCGCAGAAGGAGGCGACCGCTTCCCATTCCGTCTCGCTCCGCAGCTTCGCTTTGACCAATGCCGGGCGCAATAGATCGCCTCCGTGAGGACACGGCGGTGCTCTGCCCAAGCGGGGCATACCTCTAACGTATACTCCAAGGTATGCTTCACCGTGTCCTTCCGGACGATCCACACAGCGGTGACAAAGGAACCTCCCGAAACACCCGTGTCCGGTGAGGTGCTGTGTCAGGCGGAAGGTGAGGAAGCCGTGGCGCCTCTCAAGCCACTCTTCAAAGATGGGTTTATCCGCCGCGAATGCGGCGTGCCCTGCTTTACCACCCTAAGATTTAATCTGAATTAATGGAATTTTTGATGTTACAATTTCATCGCCTAACGGGCCTACACAATATTTTATGACTGGAATGAATGACAGCACATAGAGAGCTTTGTGATCTTCAGTAGGTACTCTACATTTCAAGACTCCGCTATGTTTGCACGTCTTGCGTTCCCATCGCTTACGTTTCCCACGTTTTCGGGCAACGTTTGTTTCCAACCGCCCTACGTACCAGGAGACATGATCTTACGATACAGATGATTTACACTTGTGTACGTATTAGGAGCGGTCGGTTTGTTTTCCCACGTATTGCTGCCAACGTGTTCGTTTCAGCGAGTTGTTTAAGGCGCGGTCTTATCTCATATTCCCAAAAATTGGTTTCTTAGAACGTCGAGTATGACGTAATGTAATAAAAATAAGCAACGCGAAAAATACAGTGAACAGAGAAGGGTATAAAGAAGAATTTAAACCGAACAGAATAATAAATAAGAGTTTGATATTCCCAATAAAAATTGGGAAGTTGTAGCACAAAAATAAACTTTGACGTCGAAGATCTCTGTATTTCCAGCGATAACAACAGTTTTTTTTTAAGAATTTAGTAGGTTTTCCATTTTTTTAAAACTTTAACCGAACCATTATTTAATTTTATGTCTATATTTTAAATAATCTAAAGAAAAGCAGTAAAATAAATGCCCATTCGCAGCTTACGTCACATTTCAACACAAATGTCATTTTTTCAATTTTCAATCTTATTGACGCTCCATAGTGGTGACAATAGTTTACGCGGTCATAAGCGATTAAAATCGTAGTCAGTCCGCGTCTTAACAGCGTTTTTGTTTCCGACGTGGTAACATCCGCGAAGGCAAAAGGCAAAGAGAATCTTCGACATGACATAACTGCCTTGTCAAGTCAGTTTAATAAATAGATCCCTAATTATGGTAAAATTATTTGATTATTGAAGCTGAGTACTAACTTTGATGAGTACTAGGTACTCATCAAAGTTACTCGTACTACTATCAGATGATTTCATGCTCGATTGCCTGCAATAATTAATTACAATTATTACTGCTTGGTTTGGTTCTTATTAGGGGGAGCGTTATTCATCATAGTAACATACATATGTAGGTAGACAGAAGGTATAACTAATATCTAAATAAAGCGGGAAATAAAAATCTGCTAGCAGAATTCGAACCTACGACCTTTCCAGAAAACTACCAACAAGGCCATCGCAGCACTGCTCGTCGAGGTCGAATCTTTCATTCTCTTTTTTGAACGTCCTGCGCGTTCTTGTTTCCGTGAAGAAACTTTACGATTCGCGATGTATGTAAGCGATTAAATAAGCGCAAAAAGGATTAAAAATTGAATACCTAACCATACCATCTCTACATCGTTTAAACAGAAAGTGGCTTCCCGCCATCTGTTCAGAGGCCCTATCAAAGCTTAGACGTTGTCCCTCAGTAGTCCATAATGTAACGCAACTCCTATGCAAGATTAATTGGCATCGTCTAAATGAGATTTAAGACGTGCTAACTTTGAGATTTACCTCTTCTGTCAGGGATTTTTTAATATTCTCATTTGTTAATGCTTGCAGTGACTCCAGCCAGTGCTGAAAGATACCAAACACAACTACTTAGTGTTAACTGTGACGTTGTGTCCCGCTCTGGGGACATTGAGACAGCGACGTGCTACCAACAACTGCCGTACATTTGCAAGGTTGACGCTAAAGATGCACCATATGATGAACATTGTGGCGTTTATGGAGCAGGTAAGTGATCTCGTGGACATTTCGTTGGTGTTGTGATAGAAAGCGCGACTGCTGGAGATTCTGGTTTCGACTCTCATGTCGAGCAGTGTTACCAGACTGGACTTTTCCATTAAGCAGGCTTTCTCACGATCAAAACCGTGGCTAGACTTACTACTGATGTTATAAATGTTAAAAGTTGAAAGCTAAGCTGATACCAAACTGCTCTGGGCCCGCAGCGTGGATTAATGATATTTATTATGTAAGTTGGTTAAAAAAACACTTTTACACGTCATAACCAATATTTTTAAAGCTTGATGAAGCCGGTGTTTCGTACCTGACTACTCTGAGAAGAAACAGCCGAAACAAACTCAGAGGTCACAATCTCTTTTAAAGTCCAGACATTGTTTTGCTCAGGTCATACGAGGACCATGCGGGTGTCTGAGATGGTCTTTTGAGGAAAGAACCACACAGATTTGAGTGGATCTGTCCAGTCAGTGCAGTGCATTAAGGCCCACTCCCTCTCACAGAGTAGACCCCTGTATCTCAACAGGGGGGAAAGTGGCTAAATTATTATAATTCATAACTTGGATTTTGTTGAAAGATTTTCTTTGGAAAGAAAATTTCGAACCGCGTGCAGGATTCCCACGTATTGCTGCTGATTTGATTTTGTTTATTAAAAAGAAATAAAAAACGTTGCCCCATGCTTGAAATTTCTCCCCCGTATCGTGGCTATGTTTACAAACATAGAAACAGCTACTTGCAGATCCTACAAATATTTGTCGCACGTTACAAATCGAACCCGCGACACACTGTCGATCGCTCGATAAATTTCAACCACCATGTGAAGCTGATAAAATCTATTCACACTAAACTTTGTCATAATTTCCAGATTACAAATACTACGCATCAACGGGTAGCTGCTACAAGATACCTCGGGTTCCTTTCACCTGGAGCGAAGCTTACTCGGAATGCGAGGCCGAGGGGGCCCACTTGCTAGTCATCAACTCCGAGGCTGAACACGACGCTATCTACAACCTTACGAACACCCTGGATAGAGTGCCTGGTGCTAAAACCTTCTACTTCTTCTTCGCCGGATTTAGGGCAGAAAAGCCGGTTGGAAATGCTACGGCGGTCTTCAAAACCATTTTTAGTGAGTACATATTACTACATAGGGATCAATCTACACTTATATTATAAAGGGGAAAGATTTGATTGTTTGTTTAAAACAAAACTACTGAGACTCTGAACAAAACTCTGGATTTTGGCTCAAAACTACTGGACTGTTTTCAGTGTTCAAAGTTGCGTTGGTGCTATGGGGCCAAGCAATAAGGGGGGAGGGGGAAGGGGCGGGCGAAGCCGCTTTGAAAAGCTAGTATACATTAAATGTATGTAGTTCGATTATTCGAGAAAATCGGTTTTCAGAACACCCATGTCCCCCCAAAAAAAATGTTTTATATTGGACGACCAATCGACCCTGATAATCAACCAGAAATCAATTTATTTAAATTGTATCCTCGTTTGTGTTACAGATCAAACGTTAGAAGAGGCAGGGTATGGCGTATGGTCTGAGAATGAACCAAACAACGCGTTAGGACGAGAGTACTGTGGCTCAATCTTCAAAAACGACGGGAAACTAAACGACGTTGACTGTTCCCACAAATACGGCTTTATTTGTGAGAAAGAGGTCCAGTCTTCGTAGATTATTGTATCTTTAGAATAAGGGCTGATCGATTCCCTCTCGTATTTATAAGTGAAGTTATAATTATGCAGGGCAGGACTCTGACGAGGCCCTGGACACTTTAAGACTTTGGACCCATGTACCGAGACATGTCAATCAAGTTCGTGAGCACAATATTTAATGAATACGAAAAGCCACCGGGGTGGTAAACGCCATTAAAGTTAGTGCCAGTCGTCACCCCCGTGGCAAGCTCGATTGGGGCAAATGGGAATAAAAGAAGAGGGCGGATCGGTCTGGTCTTGCTCTTAAGAGGTGTGTTCCATGCAGTATTGTTTAACTATTGAAAGCGTGATTTATGGGCAGCGTGGAAAACACTGTGAAATGTTTAGAAGAAATAAGTAAAGAACGTTCTCAAAAAACTAAGGTATTGGACTAGTATGAACTGGCCACGGGAATCGAAAATGTTTTGCCAATAAGTAAATATATTCTGTGTATTAAAAATTTATTTATAAAACGCAAAATAAGTACAATAAAATTATTTAAATTTGCGAAATGGATGTTTTATTTGTGAATAGTACCTAAATTCGTCCGATTTTAGGTAGTAGCAGTTGTAGGAGTAGAAAGTAAAGGGCGTCAGTACGAGTCTGACAGTCCTTTCCGCTCCCCCAGGGCGGTAGGACTCATTTGATTTCACAACTTAATTAAAAGATACCACAGTTGACTAGAAAATAGTTAAAGAACAGTATATAAAAAACTGTTTATTTATAGTTTCTACTATAAATGTTCAGTTTTCATACGAATGGAATTATCTCCTTCATACAATGACTATTAACGAATAAAAACGTTCAAGCTATGTTTTACGCAAAAGCTAACCTAACTTATCATTTTGATAAAACTGGGTCTACAGTACGACCCAATAATGTAGTCCCTAATAAAGAAAATATACAATGAATACTGAATTGGGAACATTTTGGAATATTGGAAGTCCTAAAATAAAATGTAAAGGGACTTTATTTTAGGCTTCCCATTATCCGTGGCTTCGCTCGCACATAGCACAGAAACTTACTATTGAGGTTACAAAATCTATTTGCGAGGCAAATTACCTCAAAATCCGTTCAGCTGCTAAGTTTTACGCTGAAAGCTTAAGGCTAATCTATCTTGGTCGCAATTTTCATCTCGATTTTTCTCTGTAAGTAGCGGACGATCGAATTAACCTATGAGAGTCTTAAAGATGTCCAATCAGAAATAGTCGTCAAAGAAAATGGATCAACATTCAAATCGAGATATAATTATGAATTTCTTTTTATGTACATTTGAAGTTCAGAGTTAGTAGTGAAAGTCTATTACGGAATATTTTTCACACTGCAAGTAATAGTGTAGGTGTGTGGAGCAACTTAGGGTACCTACCCGCATACAGGCCAACGGTCACAACCACAAAAGCCACCACCCGTCATAATTATTTCCTGTAGTTTTCAGTCAGTTTCGCTTACGCAAAAAATGTGGTCCATTAAAGTATTTATTTTCAATACAAAATGCGTCTACTCACGTCGCGTCGTGTCGTTGCGGTTATCGTGCGTGTGAATAGAGCCTTACAGAGACATACTGATAGGCAGAGTTAACCGTTCGTATTTACATAACTAGGATCTATGCTAGTAATATAGACTTCTCTACTATCCATATTTAATTGATTTTACTTATAGAAAATTTAGGTTTACCGAGACGTGTCTGTGTTTGTATAAGGAATAGTCATTGTAACTAACGACCTATTAACGACCCCGGGACATGTTGGGGCATGTTAATGTTTTGAGCCATACACAGAAAATCCATCATGGCCGCGCAACTCGACGGGCCATTACCAGTCGGCGGGCTGGCCCTAATTGAACCACTACCACAGTTAATCTTTCCTAGCGTCCGTCGCCTAAATAAGATTTAAAGTTAGCCGGACCCTTGTAATTTCTTTTGTGTTGGCAGCAAATTGAAACATATACACGTACTCATATGACAACTAGAGATGGGTCGACTATGACTGGCTGACTAGTCGGCTCCAAAAGCCAGACTTGTCAGTGGAGTTTTATGGTTATCGGTAACGTCAGTGGCTATTCCTGATTGAGTGATTACAAATTAGTCCACTGGACTCGATCGCACACGCTGTGCGATCACAGCAATCCATATATTTTACTTCCTAAAAATTATATTTCTTTTGGTATTAGTTAAATTATTGAGTATCAAAGGAACAGATCAATTCACAGATTAATTAATAGAAAAATGCTGATTACTAAAAATATTACTTTTTAAGGTTATAATTTCATAGCAATCACCCAAGACGATCTCCGGCCACCATAGGCGCGGGCATGCGGGCGGCGAGTAATGTGCAACTCGCTGCCCGACCATGGACCATGCCCGGGCTGACGGCGCGTTGTGATCCACGCGCGCCTCAAAGGGCGTCAGCAAGATGACGGGGCGCCCCTCTAGAGGGCCAAAACCTGCTGGGGTTGCGGGACTTATACCATTACCGTGATCCTGGAACGTAAAGGGCTAATGAAGGACACCGTGGATTTTAATCAGTACAAGTCTGTCAGTCCCTCCCGCCCTGCCCTGGGCGGGGGGACTCATTTGATGATTTTACCACGCAAAAAAAAAAAGCCAACAGCCAACTACACTAGTGAGCAAAAGTATGTATCACTTGGGATTGATCCGGTATAGCTTCTAAAATAATAGCGTGATTAGAAGGAATTTGGTAACAATTTAAAGTTAACAGTTAAACCTTTAAAATTATACTATTTGTATTATTCTTAACAAGTAACTAAGTACTCTAGATCGCCCGGGATCGGAGTGATTGAATTTTTTTGCTCGCGAGTGTATTTAGTGATTTTGGCCGTTTCATTGCCGATGGCCGACTACTGGCACATCCCTATTAAGAACCCATATCCAACTTTGAGGCTTGATTTAATTTTAGAGCCTCTCGTATACGTAGCCGAGATTCTGAAAAGTCTGGTTATGTAATTATACTCGAAGATTATAGCAGAATATAGACAATGTGGGGTGAGCTAATTAATTTTATGCTTTCATACGAATAATATTTAACTCACTTCTCTGAGTTACGGTATCTAATTTCATTTATACGTATTTCAGGGAGTAAAAAGATAAACTTGGTGAAATTATTCTTAGGGTTTTACATTATTCTTGGAGGTCTGACTCAGTTTTATTTCGAAATAAATTTTGTGATTTTAAGAATCATTTCATCAGCTTTGTATTTACCTCGCGTATTATTTTATTTATTTTTATTTATTTATTTATACCTTTATTTCAGGCGACTATGGCCCATAACATATAATACATACCATTAATATAATAATTATAAATAAAGTAATACATAACTATGAATCAACTAAAAAAAAAACTAGACTTATTGACTATTGCACACGAAGAGGCGGCGCGCGGCGTCGTGTTTCGCTGACTGGTGCCGCGTTATTATGTACATTATGTACAGTCAGCTTCAGAAAAATCTCATCCCCTTTGGTGGTGATGTGAAGCTTACCATATGAAAGCCGAATATACCTTTCAACTCGTATTGAACGAGCACGGTGGGTTTCAGTCTATACGAGACAAGTTCCTTCCTCTCCCATCAAGGTGGGGAGGACTCACTGGATGATTTCATTCTTTTCTTCCTGTTTTCGAGTGTCTTTTCGAGTTCGAGCTACGAGCTGACGTTCCGTACCGACACCAGTCGGAACATAGACATGCAATGCCGCGCTATAGAAATAGACAGAAAATAGATTGACAACGCAGCGTAAAAACTTAATATAGAGTCCGCGCCTCGCCACTATTTAAAACAATAAAGATCTTTCACACAGATAATGGACTTGAATACTGCAGTAAAGAATTTGAAAAATATGTAATAAAATTTCATAAAAAAAATTTAGTACCTCGAATTTTCCGTAGGTCAGTGCACTAGGTCGCGGGACTTATCTCATTACCGTGACCCCGGAACACAAAGGGCTATTGAAGGACACCGTGGATTTTAGTCAGTACGAGTCTGACAGTCCCTCCCGCCCTGCCCGGGGTGGGAGGACTCATTTGATGATTTTACCAAACTAAAAAAAAAAGGTCAGTGCACTGACACTACATGCGTCTCTGGATCGACGCCCTCATTTTTTAACAGACTTCAAAAAAAGGTAGTTATAAATGTTCGACGACGATGTATTTATTATATATATTTATGTACGCATGTAGCTCGAGGTCAGTGTGTCCACATTTTCATAAGGATGTTATCTATTTTTTGCGGCGGCCTGTCGGCTTGCCCGTTGAGCCGGGAAAGGGCTTTTCATTATCTTTGTGGACGGTCGAAGTGACATTGTAGCGGGGTAAATCGCCCGTCATATGAAAGATTTGGGCATAAGATGCTGATCACGCACGCCACATGAGTAATAGTGGACTGAGTGACGTTGGGAACTACTGTCATACGTGTTGAATGGTTTTCTTCAGGGATCACGTTTTGTATGTGCGTTGCGGTGGGATTTTGACATTGTTATTGCCTGTTTTTTTTACTTGTGTTTGAGGAAAAACTGTGGTGTTTTGGGATAGTTTTGACTCGGATCTGAGAAAATTGTCGTTGGCTTTTTTTGACGTTGTGGGCTGATCATACAAGTTAGTATTTCATTTGGTGTCAAAGAGAATTCAATTCGACTTTTAATCTGGATATGTAGACTTCAAGTTATGCTAGAAAATAACGTTCACTCGAAATCCAGTAGACAGTTCAACAAATAATCAGTTTAATTATGATAAAAGGCACAACTCACTATTCCACTGAACGTTCAATTTACGAACACCCGACGGCAGAATTCGCCCCTCCACAAAAACGGGAGGTGTTACAATAAGCACCGTTATAGGAAATTCTTGGGGTATTTACCCAGTTTACCTTATCCGGCGAGTGTTGACCCTTAGATATCGCCTCGTACTTGACACATCTGGACTAGCAGGGGGTCACAACCCGCTGGTTGTGTTATAATGATTTCCTCGACACAATAGGCTAGCGGAGCGGTTCGCCGTTCTAATTATCGTTGTTAAGAGTTTCACTCAGTCATAAGCCGGAGTTTCATTCAACAATGGTGACACGTTTCAGTTTCATTGTTCGTTAATACGCCCGCAAACTTCGACTTGATTAAGATGGGCGCCGTGCACACCGGAGCGAATGCCCGGCGAACGTTAATGAGCCGAGCGACTTCTACATTCTACATTCCGCTGTTAAACTTCTACTCATTAATACCTTCTCAAATGAGTCCTCCGCCCACCCAGGGCGGTACGGGAGGGACTATCAGACTCGTACTCACTTAAATCCACGGTAATCTTTCAACAACCCTTTACGTACCAGGGTCACGGTTATTTGATGAGACAGTCCCGCGACCCCGGCTCTGGCACTCTAAGACCCTATCAGATTCCTGACAACTTGGCATGGTCCTTGATCGAACAGCGAGTCACCCATTACTCGCCGTCAGGATACCACTTATTAGAAACAGTTCGATTATGTGGACTCGTCATTAGCTAATTTACTGTTCAATTCATGAAGAATGTATGTGTGTTATGTAAATAAAATAGGTTTCCAAACTTCCTTGATGTGCCAAAATTGTGCATTTACTGTGATATCAGCTTCCGGAATGGCTGAGGTAATGTGTGCGGCGCCATGTGATTTTCTCATTTCACGGTTCGCTGTTCTAATTTATTGTGTAACAGGTTGCCATATTTTTCGAATAATAACGTTGAGTTCATTGTGATGTTGTGA